>OZ024833.1:26033389-27258389 GCA_964016985.1 Anodontia alba | reverse complement strand
CGGGCAGCCGATCATGATTGTAACAGCCGGAATATCGGCCATTATGACCGTTATTGCCTGAGAAATTTCGTGAAACCAGTGAGGAATGACCTCGTGCAGATATAACAGTCCGTGCTATCTGTAACTGCCCCGTGCAACTTGAAGCGATTAATACGGTCTGTTTTAATAACATACCGGTACTTGGTTTAAACAATATTTTATTGTTTCAACTACATAGATATTACACAACATTAATGTGTCAGGATCAGACGGTAAGCTTAACCGGTACTTTTGCCTTGTTATGACTAATACATTTAATAAGTCAGTATAGTATGTTACTGTGCAACTCAGGGTGTATCTGGTAAGCCGGGTATGCTAAACAGCTCTCCCAGGTCCCAATTAGCCACACTGAAAATACTTCGATTACCAATAACAAAAAAAAAAAAAAAAAAAAAAAATGATATTTCTCATTGACTAGCCTAGTCACTCGGCATTAAAATGAATAATATGGACACTAAGCCTTCTATTAGCATTAAAATGAACATTATAATATTTTAGCTAGTCCAGTCTCATTTCTGCTTTTGACATTATGGGCAGATTGAAAAGTAGGATTGATCCTTTCAGCCTGGCCTACCAGTGCAAACAGTGTAGAACCAGAAGGGATGGCTCGTAAGGATTGTTTGTGATTCTGTTTTTGATTTTAGACTGAAGCCTCTATTTTCATCAGTGTACATGTTCCAAATTCAATGATGGGAGAGTCCACTGTAGAAACTCAGGGAAAGAAGGGTCAGTCATATATATATTATTGCTGGAAAAGATATCTTACTATATAATCTCAGCATTATTATTTAACTTAAGTATGAGATCACCTTAACTCCTTACTATACTGGTCATAGAGTTTGAACAAGCTTTACCGCCTTGTTGATGTACCTGAAATTGTTGGATTAGTTGTAGACTGGCTCCAGTCTCCAGTGACTAAATACTTTTCCTACAATCCTGTTTGACATCACGAAAACATACCTATATAATGTTGACCCCCTTAAACCCCACATTTATATAGTAAAACTAGGGTTTACAGGGGTATACGTTATATTTCTTATTTCTGCTCAAAACATAGATTGTGGGTACTCGTTAGAACCGCCTCGGCGAGGCGGTTCTAACGAGTACCCACAATCTATGTTCTGTGCTGAAATATGAAGAATATCAGAATTTTTTATCTGAAAATTTAATATATTTTGGTGCATGGCAAAATTTTCAGTATATTTGAATAGGCATGTTTTCGTAATGATAATCCACTGTAATAAAACAAAAATAATATAATCACTATAAAGGCTGGTCACTAGTGACCAGCCTTTATAGTCATAATATTATTTAAGGATTATAAGAAAAATATATAGACACTGGAGACTGGAGCCAGGCTGATAACTAGCGGACAGTGTACATCCTGATCAGAAGTCACATTCTACGGTTTGCACAAGCTTGTCTACCTCAGTGCTTGGATAAAGTGTTTGCAGTGCCCTAGTCAATGAGTACTTAGGTGCCGATTTATGTTCAATAACGTCAACGTCATTTTGACGCTTTGACATCATTTCCTGTTATATAACCTCACAGCAGAAAGAAGTATACCTATTCCAGCACATCACCGAAGTTTACCGCCATTCTTCCCCAACGAGCATGTACCAATCTAATGTACTCTATTGATAAAAACCGAGGTCTTATCGTACTAGGCCCGTTGCATCAGACGCGCCCTCTTGCGGTTCTCCACCGGGAATAACTCGCTGCCATAAAGAATGATTACATAAAGCGAAAAAAAAAGCGTAAATGCAAATCTGAGTGCATAAGAAACTACAGAAAACGTCAGGAAACTTATCTTATGAAATAGTGCCCAGCGAAGATTCAGATCAGCTTGTGCATTCGTGCAGCCTGATCAGAATCTTTACTAGGCGCATTTTCGATAGCCAAGGCTACAAAGTTTCTTCCTGCAGTCAGACTGAACTGATGCGCAGGCTGTTTTGAGTCTTCGTTTGGCGCAAATGTCAGAAGGTATGTTTCTCACGTTGCGGCGAATAAATAAATGAATAACAAATAAAAAAAACTAAATTAAATACACCTCGAAGCAACAAGAATTATTACCAGTGCCATCTGTTGCAGGTTTTTAACCAGGCAAGCACCCGAAGCACACGGAGGCAACGTCAAAAGTGTTATTGCGTGCATTTGTACAACCTTGTTTTTATGAAACATGTGCATCCCATGCATGCTTGCTGACTCATTCTCTGCATGCTTGGTGCCACTGTTTGTCATTAAGCACGTCCCTATCCACTTTATATTCAAGCCAGGTAACGTCGAGTTTTACCAATCTCAGGGTTAACTCAGCAGATAACACTCGAGATATAACAAAGAGTCTAATAATTATCTGATTTTTTTTCCAGAAAAAAGATTTTGTCAGTTCATGCAAATTGTCCCCTAATTTGCATGAACTATCAGTCTTTTTTCCTGGGAAAATAAGAACAAATACTTAAAAATGTCTTCTGCTGAATTTTTTACCCAGCATGCGAAGAGTTAAATTTAGAAGGGCTGGTGAGATAATACTCTGTTATTGATTCATACCTTATCTTACCTAAACAATATATTTTTTTTCTCTCTCTCAATCACATCCCTATCCTAGTGTTCTTTTCTCTGTTTGCTGACCCTTGGTGCTTCAAGAGGTATATATAAAAGTATCAGAGAGGATAGACAGATTAGAGAAATTGAGAGTTCATGGACTAAGAGCGTTTCAAACATCCTGGACTGATACCAGTGAAGTCGAATATGACTGGTTTGTAGTTTAACCGCACAACACTATTTAGGTCATGCCGAGCCTGTCAGTTTACCTAACCACATTGGATAGACTTAGTCCTCTTAAGAGGTTAACAAGTATCTGTGTACATTCTTTCGCTAGAAACTAACAACTGCCCTTCTTAAAATAGCGGAAGAGAGAGAATGACCGTAGAAAATATCTAATGATCGACCTCTACGAAAGAATGATGCCGGAGCCGGTGGGGCTTGAATCCGCGACAGCCTGATCACCAGTCGGTCATGCTGCCGACTAAGCAACCGAGGCTGACCAGTCGAGAATGAACTCCATCTAGTGTACTTATGGTTTGAAAATTTTATCAACCCCCGCGAGGGTAGAACCTACGACCCACTGCATATAAGTCGAGAGTCTTAGCCGATCTGGGATGGCCTATCTTGTCATCTGTAGTAAGAACAAAGCACTAGATTTCAGCTTTGAAGTTTTGAAAAACACATCACGAAAACATACCTATATAATTTTGATCCCCTTAACCCCATTTTTATACACATTACGAAAACACGCCTATTCAAATATATAGAAAATTTCATCTCCAAAAACTGAAAATTTTCAGATAAAAAAAACTCTGATATTTTTCCTATTTCTGCTCAAAATATAGATTGTGGGTACTCGTTAGAACCGCCTCGCCGAGGCGGTTCTAACGAGTACCCACAATCTATGTTTTGAGCATAAATAAGAAAAATAACTTATACCCCTGCACACCCCAGTTTTACTATATAAAAGTGGGGTTTAAGGGGGTCAAAATTATATAGGTATGTTTTCGTGATGGTTAAACTGCGGTTTACAGGGGATACATTAGTTTTCTTATTTCTGCTCAAAAACATAGATTGTGGGTACTCGTTAGAACCGCCTCGGCGAGGCGGTTCTAACAAGTACCCACAATCTAAGTTTTGAGCAGAAATATGAAAAATATCAGAATGTTTATCTGAAAACTCTCTGTTTTGGTGGTGAAATTTTTAATATATTTATATAGGCGTTTTTTGGTTGTCAGCATTAAAATCAAACTTAGGGGGTAAACATTTTCAGTTAACTTTACGTCTGTTAACAGAAAGCAATATCCTTCAGATACATTCTTTTGTGAGTAGTAGCAGAACACTAGATCAGAAAGGCTTTAACCCTTAAAGCGCAAGCTGTTGTTGTTTTTCAGAGAAAATGAAGCTTGGCATTTCATGTGAATTGTCTGCTGAGCAGACAATTCACATGAAATGCCAAGCTTTATTTTCACTGAAAAAAAAAATAGAATTTTGTATGCTTCACTAATGTTTGGTGCTTTAAGAGTTAAGCATTGCAAATGGACATTTAAGTATTAAGTTATAAAGCAGTGGGTAAAATACTTATTGTACCAAAGCCTTATCTATAGCATATATTCCGCCATTTTTTGACAAGGGAGACAACTTTTGTGACTCCCTGTTTGCTTATCTGCACATCCAGCGCCTCACGAAAAGGATTCTGCTTCAAAAGGAAAGCATTTGTCCTCCCTCCACCCCCCTTTTCCCCCGCGGGAAAAAAATCTTTTCTTTTTTTTTCAGTAGGCAGGCAAAACAATTTAAACAATGTTAGCTCCCTTGACCTTTAAACATCTGGAAGCAAAGAGATAAATAAATAAATAAAATAATATTAAAGGTATTTTCATTATTATTGTTGATATTATTATTATTGTTTGTTATTGTTGTTGTTGTTTTTGTTGTTGTTATCATTATTGCCATTGTTAAAATACGATAATGATAACGATAATAATAATAATGAACAATAAATATAATTTGAACAATGATAAAAACAACAACAGCAATAACAATAATAATTATTATTTTAACAATAATAATAACTTGGACCCAATATGGTATTATTAGGTCCAAGATAATAATAAGAAGAAGTAGAAGAAGAAGAAAATAATAATAAGAAGAAATTAAAAAAGATATTAATTACTATTATACATGCCTGATAGTAGTAATCCAAATGATAAGAAACAAGAAGACAGTACATGTACTAAGTATTCCGAAACAATTAATCTATTAATCAGACATTTATTGCATGTAGGCATGTCAGTTAACGAGTCGTGTACATATTGCGAATGTTTATCAGTTCGATTAGTTTATGACACTTTGATTGTCGTAAAAGCCGGTTTGTTACTAAGCCACAATAACCATTACGACATTCCCTTCCCAACATTTTAGTTGAGCTGAGAAAATTGCCCTTACGCGAATATCGAAAGCCCTAGAATTTGTTAACAAAAAGCAAAGGGCCAGACCAGACTGCGCATGCGCAGTCTGATCTGGTCCTTTGCTTTTTGTCAATATATTCTAGTACCCAACGGTTCTACTGACGAAAATTGACATTTTTTATCAATCGGAAGGTGTGCGAGTTCAGCTGGACGTTTGTGGTTCGTGTTTGTCACAGTGTTCTCCTCGAAATCTCAGCAGCAGTTTCAATGGTTGCTAAGATACCTAGTAAAATACGATAATTAAGAGAAAAATAACTCAAGGTTGGGGCAAAAGTTAAATTGTTGTCCTCTAGGAGACATAGCTAGGATGAGACCAAAAAGTGGTACCACTCATGAAAGACTTTATTTCCCTACCTACACTCCATTGCATCGAGGCGATTCAAATGAGTACACTCAACATACCATTATTTTATGGAAGATCGAAAGGACATCTTTAAATTATCCCCGTTTGCCATCTGACCTGGCGCTTTGATTAACCCTCAGTGACTCGAAATATCTATGTCTAGAATAAATTTCCATGATCCCAAAGATGTTCGAGCCAGTGAAGTTCGACTCTATATTGAAATATCGCTTCCAAAATAGGGGCTACACTTAAAAGGGTACTAGGGAGAAGCTTTCAAGATTTTCGAGGCTGTGCTTAGCAATATTCCGTTGTGGCTAATGACATCGTTTTCAGTGAGCAGCATTTGGAATATTCCATTAGACATCTTGCGAAAACAAATATCATGTATGTTGAAATTTGTATATGTGCTCATGGGCCATACGGCTTAATGCATGAATAAATTACTTACTTACTTACTTACTTACTTACATCTTGCGAAAACAAAACAAAAAAAAAAAAAAAAAAAAAAAAAGAAGCTTCGGTCGCACAAGGTGCGACAGTAAACTCACATCCCCATATCGTATTGCAGGACAAAAGCTGTTTCCGTGACATACAAGATAACGAATCATTTGAATCACTTCATTTAATCCGTTTTAGACGGAATACACTCCCCGCACACTATATTGAAAGAGTCGAATTTCAATTTTACGCATGTAAGGCCATGTGATACAGTCGAACCTCGTTATCTGGAACTCGCTTATTTCGAATCACCACTTATCTCGAAATGAAAATCTGGTCCCTCTTTTAACATGAAACTATGACAACAGGTAACAAAATAATGTGGAAAAGAGGAGAAATTGCTAACATATTCATTTGTTATATGTGGTTGTTCAATATATTGTTTTCCTCACTCTCTCAACTCTGATATGTCGAGGTACGGATATCTCGAAGTAGTTCAGTGAGTCCCTTGGAATTCGAGATAACGAGAGTCGACAGTTTTTATATTCATAGAGAAAATGACTGAACTATTGGTAAACACGGAGACCCTGATCAGACGTCGCACACTGTGGGATCTGATCTGGGTTGCAACTGTTTGGTAATTACCATTTTGGGGGTCTGAAGACTAAAATGGGTTAGGCGGGATGGATACTCTAAGGAATATTATTTTGATCCAAACGTAATTGCCCAGCTTTTTAAACGATGCGAGTCCGATTTAAATGGAAGAATTTTCATGCCCTGTGAGCAAATTATTTCCATCCTTTGAGATATGATTTGTGTTCCAGGGAATAAATCTCTTCTGCTAGAGTGCTCTCACTTTGAAAAGGGAGACAAATCATTTAGCTTGAGGTGAATTTATTTACGTAAACGGACCAGCCCAGCGGGCACACAACGTTAAAATGACGTCGTATCAACGTCGATGCGACGTGATCATGTCGCTTCGGCGTTGATACGACGTCATTTTGATGTTGTTGTGTGCCTGCTGGGAGGAGACTTAATTTTCCTAACGTCTGATCCTCACAATATTTCTTGACTTCCATATTTGGTCTCAAATTCAAGGTTAGCCTTAACATGGTGGTTAAATGTCATTTAGCGTATCCCCAGTAAAAATATCTGACTCTGACTGACAAAATGCGTCACCGTGAAATCAAAGTACTGACAGCACTGGTGGGTCGATTGTCTCTGAGTGTAAGCTGGGACAATGGTCCTGAACTGGGACTGACTCTTTCATTCAACCCTTAACTTCCTGTAATTTAAGCGAACATCGCAGACTCTGATCAGACGCCGCGTTCTGCGGCGTCTGATCTAGGTCTGCACTGGTTACGAACGTCCCAAATGTCCCAGTCGATGTTTTACAGATGACCCTCTATCTAGTTAATAACACTCACGTGGAGGACACTTTGGCGTTCGTATATTATGGCTCGATTGTAAACAGTCGACCCCACAAGAAGGGGCCTATCAGCATGTTTTAGCGCTTTTCGGCCCTTGAAAACATGTAACCTGAATTTGGTGAAAATAAACATAAGAAAAAAAAAATAATTTAACAGGACTGATTTTTTTTCAACACTAAAATACCACTGACAAATTTTAAATTTGTTCTGCAATTAAATGATATATATGATTATGTAAAACTGACATAAAATCGAACAGTCTCATCTATTTTTATCCAGTCAGAGCCAGGCTTTATATCAAAATATAGCCCTTAACATCTGTACGCTTTTTGCTGTTTCTGGTTACTTCAACCCTGATTGGTACCCTATTCCCTGAAGCAGTTTTCTACATAAAGCCAAAAGTTGTTCACGTGATTGCCATTGACCAATATAATCAAACCGCTTGTTAGACGAAATCCTGGTAACTGTTATTTATAGCTGTGCTATTATTGTCGCTGTGATGTCAGAATGCTGTTCTTAGAGGGTTATCTGTTAAATTTGGACGAGGGCATTGGCAAACAGTGCAGACTCAGATCAGACGTCTCAGAACGCGGCGTCTGATTAGGGCAGCCTTAAACAGCCTTAAGTCCCCGTTCAGGACCATTTTCCCAGCCTGCACTCCGAGACAATCGACTCACCAGTACTCACATTTTGTGATTTTCTGTTTGGCTTCTATTCTTGGTCCTTCGCTATTCGCATAAGAGGACTTTTCCTGCATATCAAACCCATTCGGAACAGGAGTCAATTTATTTCATTTACATAACGAAAACATGCCTATTTGAATATGCTGAAAATTTTGCCATCAAAAAAAAAAGAAAAGAAAAGATAAAAATTCTGATATTTTTCATATCTGCTCAAAACATAGATTGTGGGTACTCGTTAGAACCGCCTCAGAAATAAGAAAACTAATGTATACCCCTGTAAACCACAGTTTTACTGTATAAAAGTGGAGCTAATGGGGTCAAAATTATATAGGCATGTTTTCGTGATGAAGAGTAAATCCCTCTTAGAAGGAATCAAAACAATTTCGACAGACTTACTTCCTCTGAAATAGTATCTTTTCCCCTTAAGTAATCTTCAAATCATTTTGTATTATTTTCATTTGACAGCCGAAATCTGTTAAATACGTAGATCTAAGCGATAATACTCTCTAGGCGCATTCAGCAGACGACAAACTATATTTGTTTTCTTGTTTTTCTCCAGAAAATTGACTTTGACATCGCACGCAATCTCTTTCCTTAGTAGGCGATTTGCATGAAATGTAAAAACTTATTTCCTGCGAAAAATAAGAAAAAAAAATCAAAATGTCGTCTGCTGAAATTTTTACCCTGCATGCTAAGCGTTAAAGCAACACAAACTTTAAATCGACATGTTAGCTATTGTAACATTAGAATTACGCTGAGTCTGAACATTATTACCAAACGGCATTTCGAAATATTTTCCTTGCTCTTATTTTTCCCCTCCAGACACCAAAAATATTGACGTTTTTTTGCTTGTAAAACGAAGCGATAAAACTATCCTAAGCCCTCTATGCATCACGAAAACATGCCTATATAATTTTGACCCCCTTAAACCCCACTTTTATATAGTAAAACTGGGGTTTACAGGGGTATACATTATTTTTCTTATTTCTGCTCAAAAACATAGATTGATGGTACTCGTTAGAACCGCCTCGCCGATGCGTTTCTAACGAGTACCATCAATCTATGATTTTGAGCAGAAATAGAAAAATATCAGAATTTTTCATCTGACAATTTTCATTTTTTGGTGGTAAAGTTTTCAGTATATTTGAATAGGCATGTTTTCGTAATGGTACTGGGAAACAATACGAAAATATACCTAGTCGTTTGCCAATATCAAAAGCCCGGATCAGACTGCGCAGAACTTTCGTTTTTAACTTAGACTTAATTGCTACCAATTTTAAAAGCTCAACGTTTCTTAAATTTTAACCCTTGTCATGCTGAATAAATTTAGATATCACGCCACTTCTTATTGTCAGCCAACCAGATTGCTTGATCTAAGTTTTTTATACAAATTCACATACTAAATGACAAACAGCGCCGATCCAGATCAGTTGGCAGTTTTTCAGAAGCAACCTGATCTAGATTTACACTGTTTGCAAAGGGAGGGCATATCCGGGTTCAGCAGGACCAAGGTAAAATTTGAAATCACAGGATTCCCAGTGCACTTAGGTGTCCTTAGATAACAATTCGCATGAAATGTCAAAGCCCTATTGTCTTGAAAAAAAAAATCTGGGAAAAATAAGAACAACATTATCAATTTATCGTCTGGTGAATATGCCAACAGAATGTTAAAGGTTGAACTGGTACTTAAAGCAAAAAAGACACATGAAATGTTTTACCTTCGTCTGAATTCTATATTCCTAAACGCATTAGTTTCTTTTCAAAATTCTTCCGATTTATGCTATAGTTCCTATTAGATATCTATCAGTTTGGTAATATTTCCCTTTCACTTTATTAGCGGGCCATGTAAAAATGTGTCTTTGGGCATATGTGGACAGCGAAGGCCCAGATCAGACTGCGCATCTGCGCAGTCTGATCAGGGCCTTCACTGTCCGCATAATGGATCATTGGGTACTGTAGAACATAACGAAGTATAGCAAAGTTCCTGATCAGACTGTATATCTCCACTGGCTGATCTGGATCTGTACTGTTTGCATTTACACTGAACACACCGTTTTCTCGTGTCGTGGCTCATATAAGCGAGTCATGCAAAAAGGATGTTTTGTGTTTTAAAGTCTATACGAATAAACAAACAGCATAGACCCATTTCATTGTGTCCATCAGCGTGGCCTGATCAGAACCTTCGCTTCCACTGATATAGTCACAATTACTCTCTGAACAAATGAACAGTGAAAGCGCAAGATTATTTGGGTGTTCGTTGTTTGCAGAGGACGCTAAGTTCAACTTTTGCCAGACGTTCTCTTCCTTGCCCTTTATCTGTTGGTGTGTTGGATTGAAAGACGTTTGCCACAAAGGCGGATCCAGAGTGGGTTCGGCTGGGTTGGGTGGGGGAGTTATTCAGGCGAACCCCCATTTGACTCAAACGTTCTTTTTCAGATTTTTTGAATTCGATATATTTGTGATACCGTATAGAATAACCCAACAGATATTCGCCCACCTTACTGTTTACCTTATACTTCTAAAATTTCAATATTTTTTGCAACTGGAATGAACATATTTGGAAAAAAATATAAAACAAAAAATGTTAGATGACTGCTTATAAACATTAACAATTAGCATGCTTGGTAAAAATTTAAGCAGACGGCATTTTGAAATAATTTTCTTAATTTTTCCAGAAAATAGGATTTGACATTTCATGCAGATTGTCTCCTGAGGATGTAATTTGCATGAAATGACAAATCCTATTTTCTGTGAAGAGTAAGAAAAATATCATCAATTTGCCATCTTCTGAATTTGCCCATAGCATGGTGTCATATGAGTAAAGTAAAAATGCTTAACTTTGTAACGCCCCTCTATCACTACCTGAACAGAAACCACAGTATATTCCGCTATCAAGACCACTTTTGGGACTGTCTTAAAGTGGTCTTATTAGTGGGATGATCTTAATATTGAATATACATTACGAAAATATGCCTATTCAAATATACTGAAAATTTTACTACCAAAAAATGAAAATTTTCAGATAAAAAATTCAGATAGTTTTCATATTTCTGCTCAAAACATAGACTGTGGGTATCCGTTAGAAACGCCTCGGTGAGGCGGTTCTAACGAGTTCCAACAATCTATGTTTTTAGCAAAATAAGAAAAATGTTTACCACTATAAACCCCAGTTTTACTATATTAAAGTGGGGTTTAAGGGGGTCAAAATTATATAGGCGTGTTTTCGTGGTGAGAATACAGTAAATGTCCTAAAATTTCGAACACTATTACTTTTGGCCAAACTTTTGCTTTTATGCGGTTGCTTCTTAAAAATACTGATAGTTGAATGGCAAACAGTATAGGCCCTGATCAGCCTGCCCCTAAAGTAGCAGTCTGATATGGGTCTACACTGTTTGCATATGTCAGAAAGCTTGGTTTAAGAAATTATAGGACATTTACCGTAACAAGAAAGAAACATTTGGGACTGACAAAAGCTGGTCTTAATAGTGGAGTGGTCTTAATTTCGAGTGGTCTTGATAGCGAAATTTTACTTTATAACATTGAGGAATGACAGGTGCAAAATAAATGATTTTCGCTGGAACGAGTAAATTTTCTATACCGAGACGAATTATGGATTAGTCTGGTTATCACTACTTTCTTAGCTTTATCTTAACTAAACAGTATAATGGCACATAATAAGTTTTATCAAAGGCTTCCATTCCAAGCTTTGAAATATGTTCTCTGAGATAAAGTTGAATAGCTATACCTAATAACTTCTTTACTATCACTTAGAAACTATCACTATCAATGTTAGTTTGACTAACGTATTGTAGAATAAAACAGTCAACGTTTTTCCTTCCTGTTCACTTTTCAACTGCAAGCAAAGAACTATTGGACCGCGCCAAGTGAAAAAGCGCCTTCTAACACGAGCAAAATGCGCGGATTCAGATCATCCTGAGAATCCGAAAAGTATCATCCGGGCATTGCTGTCCGTTCATGCATTCAGTGGTATCCAATGCTTCTGTTATCGGACAGCGAAGGCCCTGATCAGACTGCGCGGATGCGCAGTCTGATCTGGGCCTTCGCTGCCCGCATATGCCCGAGAACACGTTTTTTCATGGCCCGCTAATACCTTGAAACATTTGACATGTAGCAGCCATTTCCTCATGACCTATGCCACTGATAAATATGTATCTTGCTTTTCCCTAACACAGGTTCGAATCGCCAGTTAAGGAACAACCCAAAATGGCAAGCTTTGTCACCATGATATAAGCCGCAATTTGTAATAAACTAGTTTATTACAAATTGCGGGGTTATCACAAATTGCGTAGTCAAAAACCTTTCAGTTATTCGGGCTATCCCATCTTACTGAAAAAAAGGCCATACCTGTACTTAAAATATTCGTAACTTGAGCAAACCCCTATCTGCATTCGAACAACAATGTCTCGAATATCTTTGGGACCATGACATTTGTTCTTGACAAGGGTAGTTCGAGCCACTGAGGGTTAATCACAGCGCCAGGTCAGGAGGGAGGATATTAGTAATAATTTGGGGATGTATTTTCGATTTTCTATAAAATATAATAATGGTATATTGAGTCTTGGACCCAGTATCATTAGGTCCTAGGTTGTGTGTACTCATAAGATTGCCTCGGTCAGTTTTCGCAAGGCAATCCATCACGAAAACATGCACAGTGTATAATTTTGACCCCCTTAAACCCCACCTTTATTTTGTAAAACTGGGGTTTACAGGGGTATACATTATTTTTCTTATTTTTGCTCAAAAGATAGATTGTGGGCACTCGTTAGAACCGCATCGCCGATTGTGGGCACTCGTTAGAACCGCCTCGACTTATTTTTGCTCAAAAGAGAGATTGTGGCATTCGTTAGAACCGCCTCGCCGAGGTGGTTCTAACCAGTACCCACAATCTATCTTTTGAGCAAAAATAAGAAAAAAATATCAGAGTTTTTTATCTGAAAATTTTCAAGTTTTTGGAGGTGAAATTTTCTACATATTTGAATAGGCGTGTTTTCGTAAATAGTGGGTATAGCTAAGAATCCAAAGCGACTTTAGTCGAACAACGAGGACTCTGATTAGCCTGTGCCAAACGTAAGTGAAATATATAATTTTCTTTAGTGTAAGGCCTAGTCCTTTGAGATCACCGAGTTCATTTCTATACAGAAAATTCCGCTATTAGGACCACTGGAAAATTAGACCACTTCGCTATTATGACCAGCTTTTGCCAGTCCCAAGTGGGTTTTTTCTTGTTTTTTTTTTCTGTATAGCTCCAGATAAGAGGGGGCATCCTCATGATATTTTTCTTATTTCGGAACAAAAATATGTTATTTCTGAACAAAAATATATTGTGGTACTCATTAGAAGCGCCTCAGCGAGGCGCTTCTAATGAATACCACAACATATTTTTGTTCAGAAATGAGAAAAATATAAGTACTTTTTGGTTAAAAAAAGCACCTTATCTGGAGCTATATTCTACATTTGTTAATAAGACCATCCACTAATAAGACCACGTTTAAATAAGACCACCCACTAATAAGACCACTTTTAAATAAAACCACCCATTAATAAGACCGCTTTTAAATAAGACCACCCATTAATTAGACAACTTTTAAATAAAACCACCCACTAATATGACCACTTTTGGGTAGTGCCAAAGGTGGTCTTAAAAGCAGATTTTACTGTATTTGAAACAGGATATCGCTTAAACATAGGTTAGGAGGCATGAGCAGTGTTGTATGTTACATTTCTGTTCATGAAGAGACTCAATAAAACCGAGTCTGCTATATTCGTTTCTTCCCTGATATAGCGGAATGCTAGCTGGGAAACACCTTACTACTTCCTGTGTACAACACGGAAAGAACTTACCTGACGATCACAGAAACATGGATGCCCCCAATTCCATCATGATACATTTAAATCAGGACAAAGCTATAATTCCTTAGAACAAAAAATTTCAACCCTCCGTCACACAAGACTTGAAACAAAACGTAGCGCTCTCAACAACGGCCTGTTTCTATTGGGAATAATTGGCCGCGCCAACAAAGGCCTGTTTCTATTGTGAATAACTGGTCGTGTCAAGCGAAAAAGTGCCTTTAAATATGCGCAGAATATGCGGATTCAAATCATTCTGCGAATGCGCAAAGTTGCTCTCCATTGAAACAATCTATAATATTCAATGATTCAGTTTGCGGGCAGCGGAGGCCCTGATCAGACTGCGCGGATGCGCAGGCTGATCTGGGCCATCGCTACCCGCATATGCCTGAAAACACGTTTTCGCATGGCGCGATCCAATCAACCTGCATAGTGTTTGACTGATATAAAACAGCTGTCACCATTAATTTATGAAAATGATGAGTACGTCGATAAACCAAAAAAAAAAAAAAAAAAAAAAAAAAAAAATATACTACTTATTTCAGAATTGGTACACTTTCAACATCTTGCAATATTCTAAAAGTTGACAACTGTTTGTCAAAATCACCACTTTACATTATTAAGTAGTTTAAAATAATTTTTGTCATCTATGACAAAATCTCGTTAGATTAAATTTCATAACTCAAAAAATGACAAGAAATAAAATGAACATGAAAATTGCCCAATTTGTTTGATAAACTTAGCATTCAAACTCATGGAGAGATCATTTCTTTCTTCACAACAATAATGCTAAACAAGACAAAAGCGCTGAGAGAATCAAACGGGAAAACTTAAAAAAAATAAGCAATTGCTTAAAATGCGTGGCATTTGTTCGGTGTAAAGGCAAACCGAGAGCAGAATTATGTCGATATATAACGTTTCCTCGTACTTTAACCATAGTGCAGATTATAATTCGTTTCCTTTGGGGTCATTGGGCCCATTATGGAGTCTTTGAAAATGGAGTTCTGCTCATGTATACGCTAGAGGGCGTAATCAGTGTTGCAAACTTCATTACTGCTTATGAAGAGTCACAATAAAACCGAGACTCCTATTTTCTTATCTGTAGTGTTTTTTGTTTCCAAAGGCAATCTTTTTGACGTTTATTTTACTACACTGTAGCTGGTATTAGTGCCGTGTGGCGGCGGTAGAACGTCTCCAAGTACTTTACCATAGTGCAGATTATATTTCGTTTCCTTTGGGATCATTGGGCCCACTGTGGAATCTTTGAAAATGGAGTTCTGCTCATGTATACGCTAGAGGGCGTAAGCAGTGTTGAAAACTTCATTACTGCTTATGAAGAGTCTCAATAAAACCGAGACTCCTATTTTCTTATCTGTAGTGTGTTCTTTGTTTCCAAAGGCAATCTTTTTGACGTTTATTTTACATGAAATCAATTAGTTGCCTGTGTCTATGTGCTTAACCCTTGTCATGCTGAATAAGTTAAGATACCACACCCACTTCTAATTCTCAGCCAATCAGATTTCTTGATTCAGGTTGTTGATACAAATTTAAATACTTAATGACAAACAGTGTAGATCGAGATCAGTTGGCTTCTTAGCCAACTGATCTGGATCTACACTGTTTGCAAAGGCATGGTATATTCGAGTTCAGCAGAACCAGGGTTAATATGCATTTGAAGTACTTTTTTTTTTATTTTCGTCGAATCTGCTGTCGACGAGCTGTAATTTTGTAGGGTTCTGTTGTCAACCGCAGTTGATACGGATGTCGATAATTCAACAAGAATGTAACAGGAAATTTACTGGAAATTAATCAGTTAAACAATAAAATAACTGCTACAGTCTTCGTTACTCTTTGTGTTCTTAATAAAGGTTACAACGTACAAATTCTTACAATCCATTTACACCATTGTATGTCGCCGCAAGCGCTGTGCATCATTTATACAGTCGACTCTCGTTATCTCGAATTCCAAGGGACTCTGAAATACTTCGAGATATCCGTACTTCGACATATCAGGTTTGCAGAATTAAGGAAAAATAAATCGAACAACCACATTTTACAAATGTATAAGTAATTTGACTCCTGAAGCTGGAAATAGATTGAAAATATTGTGGAAAAGAGAAGAAAATTTCTCCTCTTTTCCACAATATTTTGTTACCTGTTGTTAGATTTTCATGTTTAAACAGGGACCAGATTTTCACTTCGAGATAAGCGTTATTCGAGATAAGCGAGGTCGAGATAACGTGAGTCGACTGTATATCATTGTTTGAACAAATAAAGGCCTGTGTGTTTTTTGTAAGCGGATAACTGCAAAACTCCGTTGTGTATCAATTATTTTAGCGCAAGTATAAATTACTAATGTATAATACAAACTTGTTCTATTTCTGGTGAACTTTTCGAAAAGCAGTTGAGCAGGTGGCAGTGCCTAGGGATAGGCATGGATCGTTTAGGCTATGTGTCTTAAGAGGCATGCAGACAAGCCACATCACTGCACTACATGCAGAAAAGTTTGTTGGTTTTTTTTTTACCTAAATAGATGAGCTCAGTGCTCACATGAAAACTCATATTGACACAGGAGATTATTTTGTAATATGTGAGGTATGTCAGTAGAATGTGCCTTTAGTCTAAATCATCACTGTAAAATCACAGGAATTCGGTACATAAAAGAAAACATTTGAATGTGCAGTTTTTTTTTAAAAGTCATTTTCAAGCAAGTATAGATTATGAGAAGGCATGGAAAAAAATACACGGGCCCGATAAGGAATGTTCCAAAGTAAGAAGATATTCATAAGACTGGATGACTATATACGAAAACACGGACTGAAATCAATGCTTTAAATATTATATCAACTATGTAAAAAGATGTTTTCAGAATCATTCAAGTCCTTGAAAGAACATTTTAAGTACAAACAAGCTCCAGAACGTTACCAATATGTCAAATGTGCGCACCTATTTTCGCACAGGAAAACATTTTTAGACCACACAAAGAAATGTAGTAAATCGCTTCCACCATGTGCTGCTTAATTGCGGGTCGTCCCTGGCGAGTCCAGGAGCCTATGCTAATCACACATCAAACACGGGAATTATACCGGACCTCATCACGAAAACAAGCCTATATAATTTTTACCCCCTTAAACCCCACTTTTATGTAGTAAAACTGGGGTTTATAGGGGTATACATTATTTTTCTTATTTTGCTAGAAACATAGATTGTGGGTACTCGTTAGAACCGCCTCGCCGAGGCGGTTCTAACGAGTACCCACAATCTATGTTTTGAGCATAAATATGAAAAATACCAGAATTTTTTTTTATCTGAAGATTTTCCTTTTTTTGGTTGTAAAATTTTCAATATATTTGAATAGGCGTGTTTTCGTAATGTAGCTTAAGCGGAAGTAACTATCAAGACTGTTGACATAGTAGTCGTGCATCTGATAACGAATAGAATAGAATGTTTTAATATCCAAACTATGGCCTCTTTCGGGTATACTACTAACCCAATTATGCCTAGCGTCCCATAAAAGTGACAGTGGCAAACAGTATAGACCCAGACCAGACGCTGCAAAACGCGACGTCTGATCTACACTGTATAAGGTACCGAAATCGTTATGATAAATGATAGCACAAACAAACAATTCAGACACCTTTTAACTCTGAAAGGAACATGTCCAAAGAGTGCCTTTACTGGCATTAAAATAAAGCATTCCATTGTCGATTCAGCTAATACTAGCCCAGGACTCCCCAATCTAGTAATCTGCTGTAGTCAAAATGTTGAAAAACTCACAGGATACTTGAAAAGTGATCAATAGTAGCTGTCACGAAACAAAGTCCGTGGCACCTGTTATTTGTGTACACGCCAGAGGTAACTTTGATACTTCGGAGTGAACCAAAACTCGGAAAGTAAATGAAGTCATTGAGGTTAGTTCAGTGAATCTTGATACATATGTCATCATGTTCCGTATAAGCGTTATAAGCGTATGTGCTAAAAGACCCGCTAGCTTTTAGAAAAAGCTTATACTTGTATTGCCTATAAGGTACAGTCATTATCTGGAGATGCTACACTTCCAAGGGAGATAACTGTCTAAATTAGTAAAGCCCCTCTGAAAGGATTCTACTCTAAATGGGAAGAATGTGCTCCCTATGGGGGCAAATTCTTTGCTTTTAGAATGGATCTCTTTTCATAAGGGGATTGGTATACAGGAATGAAACGGGAAGTAACAAAAGTTATCGCCCTTATAGGAAATGGTGGACTAATCTACCAAATGCATCTAGTCTCCTTAAAAGGGGGTGAGAGGCATTGCTTGTTTATCTGGAGTTACCGCATCGTATTGCAACTTTTTTTTTTTTTTAAATACTGATGCGAAATTTTACAACACGTCTTTTAGCTAACCTTTAGCACTTCGTGCTCAGGTGAGCTATTGTGATTGTGTCTATTGTGGTCAATGTCTAATCTACTTAAGCCAACCGCTAACATGTAACAGAACACTAAGGTTATCTGAAATACGCAACTTGACTATTCCTCGATCCAGGACTTCATTGTATGTCCGGTCATTTTCTTGCCCTGGAACTCCCTACCGTCACGAAAATATACCTATATAATATTGACCCCCTTAAACCCCACTTTTATATAGTAAAACTGGGGTTTACAGGGGTATACATTATTTTTCTTATTTCTGCTCAAAACCATAGATTGTGGGTACTCGTTAGAACCGCCTCGCCGAGGCGGTTCTAACGAGTACCCATAATCTATGTTTTGAGCAGAAATATGAAAAATATCAGATTTTTTTTATTCGAAAATTTTCAGTTTTTGGAGGTGGAATTTTCTATATATTCGAATAGGAATGTTATTGTAATGCCGACTCAGCCAGAATGGCACCATCTTTAAATGTTTTAAAAGGACTGCGAAAGACCATCTCAATTCTTTAAAAAAAACTTATGTTGCAATCAAAATTTTAAGTTTTATGCGCCCTTGGTTGTTACATTTTATTAACATTTTAGCATATATTTTTTCTGCATTTGTGATAGCAAAACGATGCAACTCTGTGACAGAGAAAGAGATGTTCTACTATGACCCGTAATGATGTATCTGTGCTAGTTTAGTCAAATTCCAGCCAACTGGTTAGAAAGAGTTTGTGCACACATGCGTTAAATTTTACAAGGGGCAATTAATCTAAGAGAATTGGCTCCTAGCCCTTACTTTTTCTTATGTAGGTACACCTTTTTTATATCAATGTGTCAGCAGAAACTGATGAATATTCAACAGTGCGTTTTCAAGATATTAGGAAAAACGTGTCACGGACGACGGATATCGGATGGACGGACAACGTGAAAACAGTATACCCTACCACAAACGACGTTTGTGGGGGGTTAAAATACTTGGTGTCCTCGAACTTTTGTATCTTTAAGACAGAAGAGGAACCTCAGAAAACAATTCTGGACTGCAATATAAAGTATTAACTTCTTCATTTTTTTTTTATTTTCATCAAAATATATTGATAACGATTTTTCTAAAAAACAGGATTTAACAGGAGACAGGAGGAAATATGCATTAAATGTATAATTTTGTTTTCTGGGGAAAATAAGACAAGCTTTCAATATGCTGTCTGTTGATTTTTTTCCCAGAAGAATCATGTTATCCGCCAATGCTTTTTTGAAAGAGGTGAAAAATTTTCAATAACTGTTTTTCGACATTGATGTTGAAAGCGCCTCCAAATATGTTGCCAGAAACATTACGAAAACACGCCTATTCAAATATATAGAAAATTTCACCTCAAAAAACTGAAAATTTTCAGATAAAAAAAATCTGATATTTTTCAAATTTCTGCTCAAAACATAGACTGTGGGTAGTCGTTAGAACCGCCTCGGCGAAGCGGTTCTAATGAGTACACACAATCTATGTTTGTGAGCAGAAATAAGAAAAATAATGTATACCCCTGTAAACCCCAGTTTTACTATATAAAAGTGGGGTTTAAGGGGGTCAAAATTATATAGGCATGTTTTCGTGTTGACAACGAATTTAAACTACCATGAACATTTCTGGTAGCCGTGTTATTCGCATTGTGATTGTTATGTGTCCTCCCCTTCCATCGATCTGAACTTTATTGTTCATCTCAAAATTTAAGGCAGGATCTGTTTCAAAAGTGAAAATTGTATCGGCGAACGCGGACACCATCTTGGTTGCTATCATCAAGCGGAGTTATATGAATATTAATGAGGGTAATTAGTCTAACCAATGGGAATCCTTGCAGGTGTTATAACACGTGTGGTCATATGATTTTTATGGTATGGGTTATTTCACTGAATAACTTGACGTCATGCGATAAATCTATTTATTAAACCTTTCTTGGATAATAAAATGTCTATTTTTTGAGGACTATAGGGCCTTTAAGGGACTTAATGTGAACCGTGTTTACCATAAGTGTTGGGACACCTTAACTACTTACCATACTTGTCAAAAATTTTGAAAAAAAAGAAGTTATTTTACTTCATGTTGATGTGTCTAAAATAGTGCTGGATGAATGCAGTGTAGACCCTAATCAGATACCGTGGTCTATGGTGGCTGATCTGGCCCTACACTATCAATTCATTCGTGTCTGTCCCAATATTTTGGGCTATTACGTTTGGGACAGGTATTGCAGAATGTACACTTTTCATTCCTTCTCTTGTTGTTTCTCTAATTTGTTTTCCCATTATTTGTTTGTTTCATACTTTCACTTCTTTGGGGCTTTCATAATTCCAAATAAACTTTAAAAATCATTTTTCATCGGATTTTGATCAAATTTAAACCATATTGTCAAGAGCTTAACTCTTTCCCTACCACAGGTGATATTAACAGGTTTTTGCAAACAGCATAGATCCAGATGAGACGGCTCAATGAGCCGTCTCATCTGGCTCTACACTGTTTGATATTCAGTCTTTCAACTTTACAGACAATCGTCTTTCTAAGCGGCAATTTGTTAAAATAAAAAAAAAAAAAAAAAAAAAGACGACAAATGTCGTCGCACCGAAAGAGTTAAATATCAGCACAATTAATATTCCCTAGCTTGCCTGTTACGCATGCGGAAGAATATAATTACCAAGAATTACACATGCTGATCGAAGTCCCTTCTAAATTACTGGATATCTTCATCTTTGTATTTTTCTTCTTTACATGAACAAAATGGAAAATTACAACAAGGTTGTAAGTGAGGATGCCAAAGTATTTTTTCTAAAGCAAGTCTGCTTCTAACGTTTGGTATACTGTTTATATGTTCTTCTTTGGCTTTATTTATGACAGAGACAATTTCGCTATATTTTGGGTCAGAATCGATGTTGATTGGTTGATTTTCTCCCGGATCTGACGTCATGTCAAACAAATATGGCGGATCCAAGTGGAAGTAGGTCTGGCAGTTGGTAGCATTTAAGGTAAAGGTAGAATTCAGCTGGATGTTTGGATATCTGTAGAGTAGTTTCCACACTGACTTTTCTGAAATAATGACCAGGTTATATATCGATTTGTTGTCGCAGAAATATGAATCTTAACGAATGGCGTATACAGAACCGACACATTTTTGCGAACACCCCGGAAAAATCTTGCAAAATACTTCCTATTATAGTATCCGAATTATGGGCTGTTTTCAAAGGAAAGAACTTTTGTCCCAGTGTGGCCATTCTTTAAGGAAAGAATTTGCTCCCAGAGGGAGCAAATTCTTTCCTTTAAGAGTAGCCCCTATTTTGAAATCGATGAATTATTTCGTTTAAGGGCAGCCCCTAAGATAAAGAAGCAAAATATATTTTAAGCTTAGTTTATCTGTCCTTATTGCAAAGAATATCATTTTTTCCTACGCATGTCATGTACATGCGTAATGACACATGTTATGCACAGACGTGATGGAGTAATGAGCGTAACGACTATTTTAACAATCAAAAATGCCGTATTTACCTTAAATATTCAAGCAAACAGGGCTGATTAAATTGTGTTGACCAGATCAAACTGCTTCTAAAGGAATAGTTTAATCAGGGCTTACAATTTACGCTATTCGTCGTTCCTTCAGAGAATTTGCCACCTATTTAGAAAGTCAAATGGAATTTGGTTGAAATTTTAGGACTCGTATGGTAAAGAGTTAAGCTGCTGAATATTTATGTTAATTGCGGAGGTAAACGGCATACAGTCGAACCGCAATGGCACGAACACATTACGAAAGCACGCCTATACAAATATATAGAAAATTTCACCTACAAAAACTGAAAATTTTCAGATAAAAACTCTGATTTTTTTCATATTTCTGCTCAAAACATAGATTGTGGGTACTCGTTAGAACCGCCTCGCTGAGGCGGTTCTAACGAATAGCCACAATCTATGTTTTTGAGCAGAAATAAGAAAAATAATGTATACCCATGTAAACCCCAGTTTTACTATATAAAAGTGGGGTTTAAGGGGGTCAAAATTATAAAGGCATGTTTTCGTGATGAATTTCGGATCACGGAAAATTGTTCGAGGCGTGGTAGTTCGAGCCAGTGAGGGTTAATCATGATACCAGGTCAGGAAACAAATGGGGATGTTTAGGGAAGTTTTATTTTATATTCTATACAATATTCTATGTTAATGCACTTATTAGAATCGCAAGAACTCACAACAAACAATTCCATGAAAAATAACAAAGGTTCCTTTAATATTTGTTTTCTAGAGCGATCGAATGACTTCCGTAGGGACTCAAACAACGAGTTCGTATTAACCATGGTAAACGAATCATCGGTGTTCGAGCTATTGAGGTTCGACTGTATAAACGGGAATGGATACACTTTCAGGGGCTACAATTCTGTCTGAATTATGTTGCCTCCCCCTGGAAAACGATCTTCTCTAAAAGGAAAGAATTTGCGTCCCTTTGGTGCAAATCCGTTTTCAGAGTAGATCCTTCTTTAGAAGGGACTTGGCGGCCGAAAAACAAACAGGAAGTCATAGAAGTTGTCTGCCTTATTAATCTACCATTAACAGGGTTTTCCTCCAGGGTTTTAAAGTAGGCCCTTAAATAAAATTTATGGGTTTATTCTTTTAAAGAGGTTGACTCTTTGAGCAATCATCACAACAGCAGTAGATGACACTTTGATTTTTTTTTTTTCAGAGAAAATAAAGCTTGACAGTTGAATGTCAAGTTTTATTTTCTCTGAAAAATAAAATCAATTTTAGAATGTTGTCTGCATCTTAATTTATTCAGCAGGACAAGAGTTAAGGAGAATAAATACACTTTTGGTGGAGTTAATCGTTAAACATGTTTTGACGCCTTATTTACTCTAAAATGAATGTATTTGCTTCCGTTTGAAATACTAAATACATGATTGTAATTAAAGACATTTTTTACCTCCTTTAGGGATGTATCGTACTGCATGGACTTCGCCATCACAGTAGTGAAAAAAGAAGTCATGAGGCGAATCCACTGTCTTGTCTTGTAACAATGGCAATATATCTTTCCCATCAATCTCTCTATCTCCTGGGACAGGACGACTGGTCAGTGTGGAAATTAACGGGAAGATATCTAGGTGTGTCGTCACTGCATCGCTGACGGAACCTGCTTTGATCACATTCGGCCATCGAAACAAACCGGGAACACGGTATCCTCCGTCTACTCCACCGACAGCTTTACCCCCTAAATAAAAAACAAGTTAAAATTAGAAATGATCAAAATAATTTTTCTCCGTGATCCGATTCAACCTAGAAGTAATCGCACATACCAGTATATTCTGATTAATTTTCATGTAGTTCAGGTAAACCATCACGAAAACACGCCTATATAGTTTTGACCCCTTAAACCCCATATTTATATAGGAAAACTGGGATTTACAGGGGTATATAATATTTTCTTATTTCTGCTCAAAAACATACATTGTTGGTACTCGTTAGAACCGCCTCGGCGAGGCGGTTCTAACGAGTACCCACAATCTATGTTTTGAGCAGAAATACGACAAATATCAGAATTTTTATCTGAAAACTTCAGTGTTTGGTGGTAAAATTTTCAGTGTATTTGAATAGGCAGGTTTTCGTATGATTTTGATCTATTGAGTACTCACAAGATTTTTACTACAATTTGCCCTAGTAACCTAATTTCTGACACCATGTGACCTAGTGATCCAGTATCAAAAGAAATCCAGGAATCAACAAGACAAAAATTCTGAAAAGGTTCATGTAAATGTGATCTGTAGAATGCTAACAAGGTTTTCTTAAACCTCGACTTGGTGACTTAGTGATCTAACCACATGTGACCCAGTTTCAAACCGGACACAGAAATAGTCAAGACAAACATTCCGAATGATCTTATGAAGATCAAGTAAAACATGCGCACACAAGTCATTTATCTGAGATCTCAGCTGCTGACTTAGGAATTGGCCATGTATTTAGTATTACAGTCGACTCTCGTTATCTCGAATTCCAAGAGACTCTCTGAAACACTTCGAGATCTCCGTATCTCGACATATCAGAGTTGCGGAAGTGAGGAAAACAATAAATCGAACAACCACTAATTTAACAAATGAATATGCAAATTGACTCCTGAAGTTAGAAATATACATGTATATAAAATACAGTCGACTCTCGTTATCTCGAATTTCAAGGGACTCTCTGAAATACTTCGAGATATCCGTACTTCGACATACCAGATTTGCAGAATTGAGGAAAAACTAATTCGTTTAACCACATTTAACAAATCTATATGTAATTGGACTCTTGAAGTTAGAGATATATTGAAAATATTGTGGAAAAGAGGAGAAACTGCTCCTTAGGAGCAATTTCTCCTCTTTTCCACAATATTTTTTAAATGTTGTTAGATTTTCATGTTTAGACAGGGGCCAGATTTTCACTTCGAGATAAGCGGTTATTCGAGATAAGCGAGGTCGAGATAGCGAGAGTTAACTGTATATAGCACAAGCAATAAAATTGTGAAACTGGATAGATGGTAATACGCTCGCCAGAAGCGTTATAAAATCGAGACAAGCTCTTACAAACATGTTCTTTTATTTCTACACAGACCAGGGCCCAGTTGTTCAAAGCGTCGTTAGATTAACGAGCTCGTTAAGGGTCATTTCATTAACTGTTTTAGCGGATTCAATACACAATATTTTGATATTTTTTGCTGAAAAAATGTGAGTAGCACTGCAAAAGCTACTCACATTTTTTCAGCAAAACATTTCAGCATATTTGTGTATCACTCAATTAAATTTTTAACGAATCGTTAACTAACGACGTCGTTAGCTTTGAACAACTAGGCCCTGATTGTGACACAAATTCGTACCTCTGTAAATGCCGTTGTAGCCGCCGTCCACTTCTCCCTTAGCACCAAAGTCAAAGAAAGAACCTCCGTGATCGGATGTGAAATAGACTAATGTGTTATTATGTGCCCCGACGTCATCCAGTGCTTCCAGGATGATTCCTGTTCCCCAGTCAAGTTCCTCAACACTATCACCATAGCGACCGTGGATCGTACGTCCTGCAAACTGCCGACTTGGCGCAAGAAATGTGTGCGTATGTCCCCATGACATAAATAAAAGAAAAGGATTGCCTGAATCTGATTGGTTTCTGATGAACTCTGCACCTTCTCTAGCAAATCTCTCAGTCAATCCTACGAGACGAATGGGCATTTCGACAGTTTCGAAATCTTTCATTAACACTCCAGCCGACCATGTTAGACAATACAGGTTTATGTACATATACAAGAAAACAAAGGCGAGGAGAATAAGCAGAAATACACATGTGCGAAGTCTAATCAGGTTCATCGAAAACAGAAGTATAAGGGTACAAATAGACGCAGACAGGACAGTGATTAACTTTCGAGTTATATTTGGTAATACCAATTCAATAGTTAGTTGTCCTTCGTCACCTAGATCTACAATCATTGATAACGGAAGTCCATAGTAGTAATCGAATCCACGACTTCTAGGGTGGTGCACAGGGTTGCCTTGGAAATCGTACAGACCTAGGTGCCACTTGCCTGAAGGAAACAAAACAGATTCCTTCTCTTCATTCGCACTAATCAGAATTGTAGCAGATGAAATTCATTTGTATTACGAGTATCGTTATTTTTCAGCGAAAATAAGACCTGGCATTTCAGGTAAATCGTCTGTCTTGCAGACGGTTTACCTGAAATGTAGTCTTATTTTCTCTGAAAAATGCATAAAATCATCAAAATGTCGTCCGCTGCAGGGTTAAGCTGACATTTTATTGTTTTTATTTTTAATTTTCTTCTATAAACAGCCTATCTAATTACCTTCTATAACGCTGAAGGCTGCAAAAAAAATATAAACAAAAAGAGAGAGAGAAAAAAAGAAAAAAAAAAAAAAAAACGAGGCACAATAATGACAATGACACATAACCTGCCAGTCACAACCATCGACGTCTGCTTTGTCATCTGCTTGTAATTTTAAAAGTCATTTTGCAAACAGTGTGGACCCAGATCAGACTGCTCCTCCAGGAGCAGTCTGATCTGGGTCCACACAGTTTGCCTGTATGCAAAAATAGATTTGAAAAGTTTGCAAGAATATTCAGCAGACGACATAAACAGACGACATTTTTAGATGCAGGTTTTCTTGGCATTTTAAGGGTTAACAGGAAGTTCGCGAGAATCGGGGTCTGAGCTTCCATGCCTGTCAGTCATAATGCTGCTAAATGTTACGGCAAAGTCATCAGACTGTGAAATATAAGTCAAGGTCATAGAAAATAGTGCAAAAGTACATGTCAGTGACGATAAGTATACCAGGTTTGAAGATTGTGGATGTAGGAATGGAGCTAAAGCGGCGTCTGATCTTGGTCTACACTGTTAAAGTTTAGTTCAGAAATTTCCACAAAACAATAATAGTACCAGTAATTAAAAAAATCCCTTATATAGGAAATGGACCAGTCCAAAGAGTTGAGGTAGAAGAGTACACTTACTCGTAACTCTGTCGGCGCCAAATTTCAGACGACATTTGCCGTCTGCTTTTTTTTTTTTTTTTTTTTTTTTTTTAACTAATTCTCGTTTGGAAAGACGTTTATATGTGAAGTTGAAAGACTGAATGTGAAACAGCGTAGATCCAGATGAAACGGCTCATTGAGCCGTCTCATCTGGGTCTATGCTGTTTATTACAGTCTATTATTATCGCCCGTGGCAGTAAAAGAGTTAAACAAATTAAATTTGGTTAAAGGTAATAAAGCGTGCTACCTATAAGTGCTGTTTTATAACCCGCGTCTTTCGCCAGGTCTGCGAATGTCACTTCAGAAGTTGGGAGACCCGTTGGGGATGCGACAATAGTCAGCGCACGGAAAACGCCACCGTCCATACCTGAAATGTTATAATTTACTCCGAAATATTGAGACATTATAACTCATTACCATACTTTTCTAAAATCTGAATAAAATCCAAAGGCCGCCCTCGGAAAGAAAGACAGAAAATCGGAGATTCGGTTTTATTTAGCCTCTTCACATTTAGCTGGGTCACTACACTAGTTGGCGATGTTGTATACTCCTCCGTCCGACTGGAGACCAGGAGGTCGCGGGTTCGACCCCGCCGAGATCGGCAACATTCTTTCGCGGAGATTAATCATGAAATATTTTCTACGGCCATTCTCTCCCTTCCGCAGATTCAAGAAAGCCATTTGTCAGTTTCTGGCGAAAACATGTGCACAATACTGGTTAACCACTTAGAGAACTAAGCTTGCCCAGTAAAAATGGGATTAGGTGAACTGACCGCACTCGACATGACCCCACTGGGTTGACTGGGCCGTAAAACCTCAACACAAACAAACTCCTCTTACCATCGCTTTCACCATTTTATATGTCAAGACTCTGATAACTGAGTGGCAGACAGTGAAGAACCTGATTAGACGCGGCGTACTTTGGTGTCTGAAAAAGGTTTAGCTTGTTTACTTAGGCTGTCTATCAAACTTTTTAAGGTAAACATGGCAGTCAATCGAAACAATGCTATGTCTACGGGCATGCGTATTACGAAAACACGCCTATTCAAATATACTGAAAACTTTACAACCAAAAGGTAAATTTTCAGATAAAAAGTTCTAATATTTTTCATATTCCTGCTCAAAACATAGATTGTGGGTACTCGTTAGAACCGCCTCGGCGAGGCGGTTCTAACGAATAAGCATAATCTATGTATTTAAGCAAAATAAGAAAAATAATATCTACCTCTTTAAAGCCCATGGGATGTAAACATTCAAACTGACCTGATCAATTAAAAACAATTTGATTTATATCCGGAGGTCAATTTGAACATTTCCTGTTATTAGTATTCGTGGGCTGCAGGAAGGTCACAGGTAAGATTATTCTCAGTGACCAAAAACATATCTTAAAAATCGGAGAATAACATTCTATCAGTTTTTTTCACCTGCATGTTCATACCAAGTGTTATTGAATGATTCTAAGCCGTTTGGTCGCAATCATTTTGTCCCGCACGCTCAGTGGTGAAATCGAAAGTAGAAAGTCAGCAAGCACAGGTGAATTTGCTCATAAGAGGGCAAGTCAATAAGTAACCAGCCTATCCTATTTCCAGTTGACAGAGACACCCAAGATTTTCATGCCTTGTTTCAATACATGTTTTAGGCCTGAGAGCAAAATTGCACCCTATCGTATCGTTCACTCATAAGATATGGAATGTCAAACATGGCTAGCGATGCAAAAGTAAGCTTTTCGTCAAAAGCTGAGTACCGTGCTGTAATTCGGTACTTGTATTTGAAAGAGAAAACAGCTCAGGAAATACATTGCGAGTTGACCAATGTTTATGGTCTTCTGCACCATCGTATGCACAAGTTAAATTCTGAGTTGGGGAATTCAAACGCGGTAGAATGTCTTTAGAAGACGAAACCAGGTCTGGACGCCCATCAGATGCCACCGATGAAGAAATGTGTAACAAAGTACGGGATCTGGTGTACTCTGATAGACGAATTAAGGTGGAAGAAATAGCGAATGCATTATACACTTCACATGATAGCGTTTCAACAACTTTACATGATCGCTTGGGTATGCACAAGCTAACAGCCCGTTGGGTCCCAAAATCCCTTAGCGACGAGCAAATGGCAACCAGAGCATCAGTATACAGCCATTGTTGAAGCGGTTTAGGTCAACGGAAGATGATTTCCTTTCACGTCTGGTGACTGTAGATGAGACCTGGGTCAATTATTATGAGCCAGAGAATAAAGCTCAAAGTCGCCAGAGTGTAGGGCCGGAGTCTTCGAGGCCAAAGAAGTTCAAAACACAACCCTCTGCTGGCAAGGTGATGGCAACTGTATTTTGGGATGCACAAGGCGTTATTATGTTGGACTTTCTAGCAAAGAAAAGTACAATAACAGGTGCGTATTATGCATATTTGCTCGACTAACTGAGAATTGTGATCCGTGAAAAACGCCGAGGTAAACTCTCCAAAAGGATTCTGCTCCAACAGGACAATGGGAGAGTCCACACTTGCAAAATTGCAATGGATGCTGTTGAGCAGAATGGGTACGAGCTAATACCGCACCCCGCCTATTTTCCGGACTTAGCTCCTAGTGACTATTTCCTATTCCCAAATTTGAAAAAGGATATCCGTGGACGTCATTTCCGGTCCAACGAAGAAGTCGTGGCGGCAGTTGAGGAGTGGGTCAGAGACAAGGACCCTGGCTTCTTCAGTTCTGGGCTGATGGCACTGGAACACCGTTGGTCCAAGTGCATCATTCTAGAGGGCAATTACATCGAAAAAGAAGAGATCGATCTCACCCAGAAATAAGTTAGGCTGGTTTTTTATTGACTCGCCCTCGTAGTTTAGCATTTTCGTTTACAATTTCCCTTTAATCAGCCGTCAAATACGACCTGATACTCGATATATTCACATAAATTCTTTGATAGCCTCGAAATCAATAGCGCACGAAAAATTAACTCGGTGTTCAATTTGAAGACAAGGCGGTCAGTTTGATTTTCGATATTATTGCCGGTGTACCGGCATTGTTACTGTAGTTTGAAATGGCTTTGAACGATTTTTTGGGTATTTGTATTTGCTGTGACCAACTGGAAAAGCCGGGACCATAGTCCAGAACCAAATGTTTTACGGCCTGGCATGGGTCTTTTTCAATTTTACTATTTATTACAGACACAGGTGTCAATATTTAGAACCATACTCTCTCGAGAAAAGCCGGGACCAACAATTTCTAGTAAACTACCACGTCCAGAAATTCAGTCACTGGTGCCAAAATATTGTTCGGAACGTAATATTTCTTCTTATGGTAACTCAAAATATAAAACTTTATAATATAGCCAGAGAGTAAAATATGTTACAAATATACTGTAATGACCGAGATAATAAGCTGTGGACCAGGCTGGGACAAAATCGGGACCAAATACATGCCAAAAAATAGTAAATTGGTCTATATAATCCAAATTATCCATTCCTACAGTCTAAACGGTATAAGGGGATGCTAATTTAATATTTCTGGATTTACAAAGATGAAAAAAGTAAACATATTAACCGTGGTCTTGTAAATTTGGGGTACGAGCTTTTTACTTGCAAGAATTTGGTCCCGGATCGGTACCAGCTTGGTCCCGGGCATAATATCTTGACTAAAGCTGCATATTTGTTATATATTTTTGGCCTTTGACTATTTGATGGAAGAAATAACATTACTTACCAAAACTAAACATTTTTACCTTCTATACAATAGTTCGGCACCAGTGACTGAATTTCTGGGCTTGGTAGTTTACCTGAAACTTTGGTCCCGGGTTTTCTCAAGAGGGACATGCTCTAAATCGGGATCCCTAAATAAGCAATAAATTGCAGAATAAAACATCCTTGATATGGATCTAAATGTTAATGGCCTAGAGAACATGCATACCAAGTATCATAAAAAAAAATTCAAAGTCTAAGACCCATGACAGACAGCTAGATATTTGGTCCCGGACTATGGTCCTGGCTTTTCCCGATTGGTCCCGGCAAATACAAATACCCAAAAAATCGTTCAAAGCCATTTCAACCTACGGTAACAATGCCGGCAATAATATCGAAAATCAATTTGACAGCCTTGTCTTGAAATTGACCACCGAGTTAATTTTTCGTGCGCTATTGATTTCGAGGCTATCTGAGAATTTATGTGAATATATCGAGTACCAGGCCGTATTTGATGGCTGATTAAAGGGAAATTGTAAACGAAAATGCTAAACTATGTTTCAGAAGAAGCTATTTGTAAAAAGAATGAGTACACTGAGAGCCTGAATTTGGCTGTCACTCTTTCCCGAAAACGGACCCAATGACTTTATACTGAACGTAACCCCAAAACGACATTAAGAATCATATTTCATGATTTTCGCTCACAAATCATTTTCCATTATAATCTCCATTAGTCAAATTGACCACCTCATTTTCAAATTGACCTCCGATGCAAAAATTGCCTGAACATTGTTGGGTAAACGTGTAGTTTTATAAAAGTATGTCTTGGAAGCAGATGTGGTATCGCCGTATCTGACTGCAACAATAATAGTTCACTGCACAATCAGAGCAAATTCACCTGTGCTTGTTTTCTACTTTCGATTTCACCACTGAGCGTGCGGGACAAAAATGATTGCGACCAAACGGCTTAAAACCTTCCAATAACCCAGAATGTCATTCTCCGATTTTTAAGATATGTTTTTGGTCAAGAATAATCTTACCTGTGACCTTCCTGCAGCCCTCGAATACTAATAACGGGAAACGTTCAAACTGACCTCCGGATATAAATCAAATTGTTTTTAATTGACACCCGGGGGAGGTCAATTTGAATCTTTACAGCCTGTGAACCCAAGTTTTACTACATAAAAGTGGGGTTTAAGGGGGTCAAAATTTATTAGGCGTGTTTTCGTGATGAGCAGGCACACATGCATCACGAAAACATGCCTATATAATTTTGGCCACCTTAAACCCCACTTTTATATAGTAAAACTGGGGTTTACAGGGGTATGCATTATTTTTCTTATTTCTGCTCAAAAGCATAGACTGTGGGTACTCGTTAGAACCGCCTCGCCGAGGCGGTTCTAACGGGTACCCACAATCTATGTTTTAACAGAAATATGAAAAATATCAGATTTTTTTATCTGAAAATTTTAAGTTTTTGGAGGTAAAATTTTCTATGTATTTGAATAGGCATGTTTTCGTAATGCATATCGCATTGACCCAATCAGGGTACTATGTTAGGAGGAATATTTCGTGATAATTCTTGGATAGTTTTTCTTATTTCTCCATGAACATTTGTTTTGTGTAATCAGAAGCGTCCCGACGAGGCGCTTCTAATGAATACTCACAACGTATGTTTTTATGGAGAACTGGAAAAAAAATATCCCAGAATTTTCACAAAATAGTCCTCCTTAACAAGTCCTCTGATCCGACCTCAGCAAACAAATTTTGTTTACTAAGGCTGGCAAAATTAATCGGATAATCGTTTAATTGATCGATAAATTCCACAAAACGATTATCATTACAGATTTGTTAATAATCAATCATTTAGCGGGCCCCCGTAGCCCAGTGGATAAGAGAGTTGACTCTAATTCCATTAGGTTTCTCACCGCTGTGGTTCGAGCCTCGCTCGGGTCATATGTGGGAAAGCCAAGTTCTGCTTACGGATGGTCAGGTGGTTTTTCTCCGGGTTCGCCCATCTTTGATGAACGATCGGCTCGAATGAAGTGAAATAATCTTGAAAGGGCCGTAAAACCCCCCAAAAAAATCGATCATTTGATTTCTGTGCCAGATACTTTAGCGTATTTACCCTTAGTATTCAGACGCCTAAAGTCTTTAATACACTTTATCTAAAATTTGAACAAGTACAATATACTACCCACTGTTGTGTCTAAAATAGCTGGATGAGTGGCAAACAGTGTAGACCCTGATGTTTGCGGCGTCTCATCTGGGTATACACTGTTTGCCCATGCCTGTCTGATCAAATACGTATAATAAAGTATATCTTGTTGTAAGAATCATGGTCAGACAGGTAAAATTATGATTACTAATCAATTATCGATCACTATGGTAGGACTGATGATCGATTATCTTTTAGCTCTGATTAGCCAGCTCTATAATGTTTACCCCTCATCCGGCACATCACGAAAACATACCTATATAATGCTGACCCTCTTAAACCCCACTTTTATATAGTAAAACTGGGGTTTACAGGGGTATACATTATTTTTCTTATTTCTGCTCAAAACCATAGATTGTGGGTACTCGTTAGAACCGCCTCGTCGAGGTGGTTCTAACGAGTACCCATAATCTATGTTTTGAGCAGAAATATTAAAAAAAAAAATCAGATTTTTTTATCTGAAAATTTTCATTTTTTGGAGGTAAAATTTTCAGTATATTTGAATAGGCGTGTTTTCGTAATGAGTTTTTTAACACATTACCAAAAAGTGAAATGGATCTTAAATTTTAGGACAAGTAAGGTAAATAATCAATGTGTCCGAATATTTAGGGTAAATATGTTCTCCAGCTTTCACAAATTCATAACGACCCGTCGGCAGATCCTTGATGCAGATTACGTTCGGATCCATGATGCGGATTACAATTTATCAATGTCAAATGAATTTCCATGATGCGGCTTATACAATATAACAGGTTTGTCCCTCCATTTTGCGAATTATACAGTGCGCAGCGCTTATTGTTTGTGTTCTTTAAAGCCATATCAACTCTTGCGGGTCATCATTCTGTGTCGTCTCTCACAGAAAAGGAGAAAATGAACACGGATCTAGTAGAGGAAGGATGAGAAATAAAGGATACAGGGAAAAACGAACGGCAGCGCACAAACTAGAAGTTCTGACATGTCCATTTTCTAACCTGCTGAAGGAGGTTAACGTTTTCGTTGAAAAATAAAACAAAATATTTCAAAGTGTCGTCTGCTATAGTTGTAATAAGGACTTTAATAATTAACATTTCGATCTTGTCAGACTGGGCAGGGGACTCGAAAAAATACATCCTATCTAATGTATAAGCTTAAATGCGTTTTATTTGTATAAGGTCAAATAAAATATTGACAAATAGTCATATATAACAATGAGGACATACACAACTGGGTTTCAGCATACATGACTCTATTTCCCTCACAAAATAAATGCTACCAGATATTGCTTAAGCCGGTTTTGACAGGCCATAGAAAAGTAATCATATATGACATTAAATGAAATGTACAAATGTACAAAAATAAATGACATCACGAAAACATGCCTATATAACGTTGACCCCATTAAACCCCACTTTTATACAGTGAAACTGGGGTTTACAGGGGTATACATTATTTTTCTTATTTCTGCTCAAAAACATAGATTGTGGGTACTCGTTAGAACCGCTTCGCCGATTTTTTTTTATGTTTTTTGAGAAGAAATATGAAAATATCAGATTTTTTATCTGTAATATTTAATTTTATGGTGGTAAAATTTTCAGTATATTTGAATAGGTATGTTTCCGTAATGGACTAAACGGCAAAAATAGTCAGAAGAATTTCAGCAGAGAGAGAGAGAGAGAGGTGCTTTGTCAACCAACTACTGAGCTCCTTAATTAGTAAAAAAAAAACATATTTTCATCAAAGTAAGGCTGAATATATTCAGGACATGCAGTAGCTATATACTATATATAAAAAATAGTTTATGTTTACTCCACTGTTCCCAGTCTGAATTGCGGAATCATCACGTAAACACGCCTATATATTGTTGACCCCCTTAAACCCCACTTTTATATAGTACAACTGGGGTTTACAGGGGTATACATTATTTTTCTTCTTTCTGCTCAAAAACATAGATTTTGGGTATTCGTTAGAACCGCCTCATCGAGGGGGTTCTAACGAGTACCTACAATCTATGTTTTTGAGCAGAAATATGAAAAAATATCAGAGTTTTTTATCTGAAAATTTTCAGTTTTTGGAGGTGAAGTTTTCTATATATTTGAATAGGTATATTTTCGTTATGAATGCGTCCAGCAAAACAAGCTTGATGCCTCCATATTCCTCAACAGTAGACATTTTTTTTATCCATGAAAGGTTTAATAAATTGATATATGGTATTAATATGATCATAAAATGTGGTATCTGGCAACCTGTAAAATTTCAGATAGTCTCTCGTTTTTTAACTGGATCAAAAATGAAATGATTTTCAATCGTATCTCTGAATTAATGTTTGCATACGATAAAAAAAAAAATACATTTCAGTCTTGATCTAGTACGAGAGACAAATTGAAATTTTACAGGCTGTCAGGTGGCATCTTTTATGATCATATATCATTTTTTTAATCTTTCATGGATAATAAAATGCCTATTTTTGAGCATTACGAAAACATACCTGTATAATGTTGATCCCCTTAAACCCACTTTTATATAGTAAAACTGGGGTTTACAGGGGTATGCATTATTTTTCTTATTTCTGCTCAAAGACATAGATTGTGGGTACTCGGTAGAACCACATCGGCAAGCAGTTCTAACGAGTACCCACAATCTCTGTTTTACGGCAGAAATATGAAAAAAAAATGTCAGAATTTTATCGGAAAACTTTCAGTTTTTGGTGGTTGATTTCAATATATTTGAATAGGCGTGTTTTCATAGTGGGAATATGGAGCCTTTAATGGGAGATCAGTAACTATTCCGGCTGCCTCAACTGCCTCAATCTGTATAAGACAGCTGCTTCACATTGGGCAGAATTGTCCCAAACGGTATCTGATATTCTAATACTGATGTCTGAAAGGCACGTGACCTGAAGGAGTTCTTATCTAAAGTATGCACTAACGTGCATAATAGCTCTTCTTTGTTAAGCTATCGTTGTTATATAACTGATATGGTCATGACAACATAATATTCAAGCCATAGTGATTTTGAAATGAAACTTTTTCATCGGGACTGCTTTTCATTTTAGGGTAGGTAATTAGATTTGTTTGTTTTTTTCGAAATATTACAAGAGATTCAGAATCGAGGGATTAACTCTTTCACTGCCACAGGCGACAATAATAAGCTTTTGCAAACAGCATAGCTCCAGATGAGACGGCTCAATGAGCCGTCTCATCTGGATCTACGCTGTTTGACATTCAGTCTTTCAACTTTACATGTAAACGTCTTTTCAAACGATAGTTTGTTAAAATAAAAAAAAAAAGCAGACGACAAATGTCGTCTGAAATTTGGCACCGAAAGAGTTAAACGTAATGGCCATGTCGAATATTAGTCAGGTTATGTTGGACAATCTCTTGACATGCCGTCCCAGGCTAGAGTAAGCAGCCTCAATTTAGTCATACACTCATTCTAAAGGGTCAAATCGAGAAGGAACAAAGGACTGTTGCCCGTTAGACTAGAAGGCGTTAGCAAAACATCAGCGATTTCGGTTAACACCTGAAGCCCGACGAGAGAAGGCTTCTCTGGTTTTCTTCCACAAAATCCATGCAAGCGCTGTTGACTTAACTTGATCAAAATATTTTGTGGATTGTAACAAACAAGGGGTTCACATGATTAGACATATTGTATGTACAGTACACTGATGCTATGACTACTGCTTATTTTTTTCCCACCATTGTCCTTTGGAATGGTTTGCCTCCTACTACTATGGACGGTGCAGAGCTCACGAAGATTACGTGCAGATGAACTGGCCCTTTGAAATGGTCCGCGTTGGGCTAAAATTTCATTTTTTTTTTTCGATTTTTGAAAAAGTTTTCGAAAATGAAGAAAATCATCATATTTTCACTCCAGGACAACTAAAATATAAAAAAAAATCACTCATTTGGGTGAAAAATGTGCACATGTGTGAATTGAGCCAAACATGATCCCAGGTTCGCGGTGGGCGAAAACTTCAATTTTTTCGAATTTTTAGAAAATTTTCAAAAAATGAAGAAAATCATCATATTTGCACTCAGGACAACTAAAATATAAAAAATTGACTCAGTTGGATAAAAATGTGCACATGTGTGAATTGAGCCAAAACTGTCCTCAGGTCTGCGGTGGGCGAAAACTTCATTTTTTTTTTTTTTTTTTTTTTTTTTTTTTTTTGGATAAGTTTTCGAAAGTGAAGAAAATCATCATATTTTCTCTCCAGGACAACTAAAATATAAAAATTCACTCATTTGGAGAAAAATGTTCACATGTGTGATTTGAACCAAAAAAATGTCCCCATGTCCGCGACGGGCAAAAACTTCATTTTTTTTTCGATGTTTCTAAAAGTTTTCAAAAATGAAGAAGATTCTCATATTTTCACTCCTCACTGATTTGGATGAAAAATGTGCACGTGTGTGAAATGAGCCAGCCAAAAATGTACCCAGGTCCGCGTTGAGCTAGAACTTCATTTTCTTTTTCGATGTTTTGGAAAGTTTTCGAAAATGAAGAAAATCATCATATTTTCACTCAAGGACAACTAAAATATAAAAATTCACTCATTTGAGTGAAAAATGTGCACATATGTGAATTGAGCCAAAATTGTCCGCATGTCCGCGGTCGGCAAAAACTTCAATTTTTTTCGATGTTTTTTTAAAGTTTTCAAAATGAAGAAAATCATCATGTTTTCACTCCAGAACAACTAGAATATAAAAATTCACTCATTTCGATGAAAAATTGCACATGTGTGAATTGAGCCAAAAATGTCCCCAGGTTCGCGGTGGGCGAACACTTCAACTTTTTTGATTTTTTTTAAATAATTTTCGAAAATGAAGAAAATCATCATATTTTCGATCAAGGGCAATTAAAATATCGAAATTCACTCATTTGGATGCAAAATGTGCACATGTGTGAATTGAGCCAAAATGTCCCCAGGTCTGGGATGGACGAAAATTTTTTTTTTTTTTTTTTTTTTGAAAACTTTTCGAAAATGAAGAAAATCATCACATTTTCACTCCAGGACAACTAAAATATAAAAGCCAGAAATGTCCGCAGGTCCGCAGTGGGCGTAAACTTCATTTTTTCTTTTTCTTTTTTTTTTTTTTTTTTTTGAAAAGTTTTCGAAAAAAGAAGAAAATCATCATATTTTCACTGCGGGACAACTACTATATAAAAATTCAATCATTTTGATGAAAACTGTGCACATAATGTGAATTGAGTCAAACATGTCCCCAGGTCCGAGGTGGGCGGAAACTTCAATTTTTTTTTTTTTTTTTTTTTTTGGAAAGTTTTCGAAAATGAAGAAAATCGTCATATTTTCACCCCAGGACAACTAAAGTATAAAAATTTACTCACTTGGATGAAAAATGTGCACATGTGTGAACTGAGCCAAAAAAATCTCCAGGTCCCCAGAGAGCGAAAACTGCAAATTTTTCATTTTTTGAAAAGTTTTCTAAGTTGAAGAAAGTCATCATATTTTCACTCCAGGACAACTAAAATATAAACTTTTTTGGTTACAAAATGTGCACATGTGTGAATTGAGCCAAAAATGTGCCCAGGTCTGGTATGGGCGAAAACTTCAAATTTTTTTTCGATTTTTTTAAAAGTTTTCGAAAACGAAGAAAATCATCAAATTTTCACTCCAGGAAAATTAAAATATAAAAATCAACTCATTTGGATGAAAAATGTGCACATGTGTGAAAGGAGCCGAGAATGTCCCAGGTCTGGTATGGGCGAAAACTTCAATTTTTTCGAATTTTTTTTAAAGGTTTTCGAAAATGAAGAAAATCATCATATTTTCACTCTAGGACAACTAAATTATAAGAATTCACTCATATGGATGAAAACTGTGGACATGTGTGAATTGAGCCAAAAATGTCCCCAGGTCCGCGGTGGAAGAAAACTTCAATTTCTTCGATTTTTTGAAAAGTTTTCGAAAACGAAGAAACTCATCATATTTTCACTCCAGGACAATTAAAATATAAAAATCAACTCATTTGGATGCAAAATGTGCACATGTGTGGATTGAGCCAAAAATGTGCCCAGGTCTGGTATGGGCGAAAACTTCAATTTTGTCGATTTTTTTAAATGTTTTCGAAAATGTAGAAAATCAAAATATCTCCACTCCAGGACAACTAAAATATAAAAATTCACTCATTTGGATGAAAAATGTGCACATGTGTAAACTGAGCCAGTAATCTTCCCAGGTCAGCGGTGGAAGAAAACCAATTTTTTTCGATTTTTTGGAAAGTTTTTGAAGCGAAGAAAATCATTATATTTTGACTCCTGGACAGCTGAAATATAAAAATTTACTCATTTGGATGAAAAATGTACACGTGTGAATTGAGCCAAAAATGTCCCCAGGTCTTGGATGGGCGAAAACTTAAAGTTTTTTTTTTATTTTTTGAAAAGTTTTCGAAAATGAAGAAAATCATCATATTTTCACTCCAGGACAACTAAAATATAAAAATTTACTCATATAGATAAAAAATGTGCACATGTGAGAATTGAACCAAAAAATGTCCACAGGTCTGCGGTAGGCGAAAACTTCATTTTTTTCGATTTTTTGAAATGTTTTCGAAAATGTAGAAAATCAAAATATCTCCACTCCAGGACAACTAAAATATAAAAATTTACTCATTTGGATGAAAAATGTGCACATGTGTAAATTGAGCAAAAAAATATCCCCAGGTCCGCGGTGGGCGCAAACGTCAATTTTTCGATTTTTGTTTTTGCAAAGTTTTCGAAAATGAAGAAAATCATCATATTTTCACTCCAGGACAACTAAAATATAAAAATTCACTCATTTGGATGTAAAAATGTGCACACGTGTGAATTGAGCTAAACATGTTCCCAGGTCTGCTGTGGGCGAAAACTTAATTTTTTTAATTTTTTTTTTTTTTTGGAAAAGTTTTCGAAAATGAAGAAAATCGTTATATTTTCACTCAAGGACAACTAAAATTAAAAAATTCACTCATTTGGCTGAAGACTGTGCACATGTGTGAATTGAGCCAGAAATGTCCCCAGGTCCGCGGGGGGCGGAAACTTCATTTTTTTTTTTTTTTTTTTTTTTTTTTTTTTTGAAAAGTTTTTGAAAATGAAGAAAATCATTATATTTTCACTCAAGGACAACTAAAATTTAAGAATTCACTCATTTGGCTGAAAACTGTGCTCATGTGTGAATTGAGCCAAAAATGTCCCCAGGTCCGCGGGCGGGCGGAATGTTTTTTTCGATTTTTGAAACATTTCCAAAATGAAGAAAATCATCATATTTTCACCCAAGGACAACTTAAATATAAAAATTCACTCAGCTGGATGAAAAATGTGTACATGAGTGAACTGAGCCAAAAATGTCCTCCTACTGTCCAATACAAAGGAAAAGAAATTTGAAAAAATAACAGTGTTAACCCTTAAACTGCCAATCACAACTATTGTCGTCTGCTTTGTTATCTGCTTGTGATTTTAAAAGTCATTTTTGCAAACAGTGTGGTCCCAGATCAGACTGCTTCTCTAGGAGCAGTCTGATTAGGGTCCACACTGTTTGCCTGTATGCAAAAATAGGTTTAAAATGTTTGCAGGAATATTCAGCAGACGTCATGAACAGGCAACATTTTTAGATGCAGGTTTTCTTGGTATTTTAAGGATTAAAAGAACACGCACAGAAGATTAAAAATAAACTAAACCAGCCTTCATTGTTCTGTGGCATCTGGTGCTCACGTGACAAAAATGATACGTTGAACTGATCAAATGTAGGCAGTCAGGTCGGCAGTCTATTCCAATACATCAAAGAGAGTGGAGAAAGGAATACTTGTAACGTGGTATGATATGATACAATGTAAACGTTGAAGGAGAGTTGTGTTGCGAGTGGCTATATGGTGTCATTCTTGGAGGTTGTTGGAAATACACTGAGTACAATATACCAAAGACTTCTAGGTTCCGCTCCCTTACTAGCAATTTCATTTGGGTATGCACTGCTTGCTCAGGTTGTCTTTCGAATTACATAATTTGGTATACGTTTCTGTCGTCTTACCATACTAAACCAGCTCGTATCAATTCCAAGACATCGGCTGCGTTCAATTAAGCAAAACACTCAAGAGGCTTTCTCCAAGATATTTAGCATTTTTGAACGATTATTGTAAACAGGTAAACCCGTCTTATGTAACCTTAAATTAGAGATTATCTATAAGTCTCGTTGACGAGACTTGATATTAGATCGAATAAATTATATCAGTAATTATTATTTTTGTAAGGGATCGAATGAATAATATCAACCCAGTAAATATTTCCATAGTTCTTATTACGAACAAGCACGCAAATATATATATATATATATATATATATATATATATATATATATATATATTCGAATAGGCCGCCATCTTGGTTGTGCCAAAAGACAGCTTGAAACTAGTTGCGAATATTCACAACTCTCCGCCGAAAACTGTCAGAGCTGAACGGGAAATTTGCTTTTTTGCGAGTGACTGCGAACGTCTCGGTTAATTAAACGTAGCCCAGGGCTGCATTCATATAAGCAAAACACTCGCGAGAGTTTTTCCCCTAACTATTTTGCATCTTTTGAACAATTATTGTAATATTGTCTTACGTGACCTCAAATTAAAAAATACACCACAACCTCTTTATAACACTATTGTTGGGGTCCATAGCATAAACCGTGTTAGGTAAACAACCATGTTACATCCAAACAAACATGTATAGATTATATTGAAAAATGACCATTTATGGTCATTGTTCAATATAATCTACATTTTGGGATCTACCTTTGAACCGTGTTACATCCTAAACCGTGTTATAACAAACCGTGTTATAAATAGGTTGTAGTGTATCCGTTATTCTTGTTGACGAGACTTGAATTTAGATCGACTAAATTGTATCAGAAATTATCATTTTTTTAAGAGATTGAATTATTAATATAAACCCAGTAAACATTTTCAAATTGTTTTTGTTACGGCCAGCATACAAAAATTTATTTGCATATGCCGCCATTTTGGTTGTGCCAAAGGACAGCTGGGCTGCGTTCAGAATTGCAAACTGATAGCAAATGTTTTGCCCGGGGATCCTTTAACGTAATTACGATAGCTAACAGGAGCTGGGTTACAGAGCAAACTACTCACGAGCTATAGAGGCAGTCCTGCAGAATAGTTGTCGAATCTCGCTACCACTCGCAGAAAACTGTCTCAGTGAGAGATAGCAGTAGTTTTCTTATTATCTCCCTTGCCAAATAAAGTGCAAGGTAGACCAAATACTAACTAGTCCTCCTAATTGGAATACTCTGATTTTTTTCATAGGTCCTCAGTTGAACATAAATGATTTTAAACTTCATTTGTTTCCATATCCACATAAAAGATATTTTAATATTATTTATTTTATTTTATTTTATTACACATAAAATGTTTCCTTTTGGTATTTTGGAAGCTTTATTGGCATATGACCATAATTTCTCCAGACAAAGGAAGCTATACTTAATGGAGATGCTAATGATAAAAGCAGAGGAAACCAAATGACTGGACCTGGTTGTTTACAGATAGTACTCAGGGGAGTTAACTGACTACTATCTCCCATTGAATGGAGGCGAGCTAAAGCTTGCAATAACTTGCGAGTAATAGCGAACATTTCGCTGAATTGAACAGCCCGGTGTTTCTACAGACTTACCAGTTCGTTTGGAATATCTTCCTGTCAGGAATGCGGACCTGCTGGGTGTACATATGGTCTCTGCGGCTAAATGTTGCGTAAATTTCATTCCATCACGTGCTAAGCTGTCAATATATGGCGTCTGAAGAGTTGTGTTACCATAGCAACCTACGTCACCAATGCCCATGTCATCTGCTAGAAAGATAACGATGTTGGGTCGGGAAGCCGCTTGTGAAGATAGAAGCCATGGGGAAAATAGAAATAAAACCTTTGGCAGACTGAAATCCTTCATTCTTGATATCTGAAAATATAAGTCATCCTTTACTACTCCTTATGGCAAGCCGTTTTATTATTTATTCTATAAATCAGATATCTGATTTAATATATCAGATATCTTGTATGATATATAAGATATCTGATATATTATATCAGATATCTAATATAAATAAGATACCTTATATGTCAATTAAAATATCTTATATGCTATATAAGAAATCTGACATGCTATATAAGATATCTTAATTGACATATAAGATATATGCTATATAAGATATCTAATATGCTATATAAGATATTTTATATAGAATATAAGATATCTTATTTACTAAAGAAGATATCTCATTTATTCAATTAAATAAAATATCTCATTTAGTATATCAGATATCTTAATTAATATATAAGATATCTACATTAAGATATAAAATATCTTATTTAACAAATAAGATATCTTATATGTGGAATTAATTTAGATATCTAATATGATATGTCAGATATCTTATATAGGATATAAGATATCTAATTTAGGATATACGATTTCTAATATACTAATTCAGATATCTTTTATCCTATATTAGATATCTTGTATCATATCTCAGATATCTGATATAATGTATAATAAATAGTAAAACGGCTTGCCAGCAAGCCGTTTTTATATTTATTCTATAAATCAGATATCTGATATAATATATCAGATATCTTATGTAACATATCAGATATCTGATAAATTATATTAGATACCTTATATAAATAAGACATCTTATATGTTAAGTAAGGTATCTTATACGCTGTATAAGATATGTAAGATATCTAAATTAACATATTAGATATCTTAAATGCTATATAAGATATCTGATATGCTAAATAAGATATCTTATATAGGGAATAAGATATCTTATTTACTAAAGAAGATATCTCATTTATTCAATCAAATAAGATATCTTATTCACTATATCAGATATCTTATTTAGTATATGATATCTATATTAATAAATAAGATATCTTATTTAACAAATTAGATATCTTATACAAAAATAAGATATCTTATATGTGGAATTAAATAAGATATCTCATATATTATATCAGATATCTTATATAGGATATAAGATATCTTAAATAGGATATAAGATATCTGAATTAGTATATCAGATATCATATTCTATATTACATATACGCAGCACAGATACCTATAGCTCGGTGTGTGTGTGTGTGTGTGTTGTGTGTGTGTGTTTGAGGGGGTGGGGGCGGGTAACTTCCTATAAATGGCATGATACGGATGTGCGCGCCGAATGACCCCCTTTTTTAGCGCTGTCAAGTATATGGTTGCCCCCCTTTTTTTAACAAAAAGTATATGAATGACCCGATTTTTCTGGATTCCTATGTGAAAGGCCCCATTTTTCTGACATCCTGGTATTTCAAGGGCTGCTTGTTCTCTTGGTACTCAATAAATTGACTAATAACCAGCAATAAATGGGTACAAAAAATTAAAGGGCAGTATATGTATATGAATGGGATAGGTTTTGAAATACTGGCTCGCACACCCGTACCACAATTACCCCTAAGTTACCCGGCCCCACCCCCACCCCTCTCACCCACGAGACCCAACGTTGATTCTACGTCTTGACGTTGAATCAACGTTGAATCGAAATTGTTTCAACGTTGTGTGCCTGCTGGGCCAGTTCTGTTATTGCATATTTGCATCGGTTTGATTTTTCTTGAATGCAATAATTATGATAGAATATTAACATCTTTCAACTGTTATTCTTAGTATAATTATATACTTTGAATATCAGGGTTGAATAACTTCATACTAGTATATTAGTATGGACTCTAGTACTCAGTTTTTGCTAACCCTAGCATCGAAAAGATATACAATTGATTTCCTCATCGGAAGAAAGCCATATAAAACCTCTGTATAGCAGATATGCATACATTGCATTTAGCGAGAACTCGCACGTTTCTATGGAGGCCCAGTTGATACTTAACAATTTCTTAGTACATTTGTATACAAAACCTTGTGTATTCAGGTTTAATCATAAAAAAGAGGGAAACAAGATGCTCAAAACAGAGAGCAGAATGTGTATTTTCTCATGTGATTATGCAAACATGATGTCATTAGTGACACTCCGGTTGTTTTCCGCATTTAAGGGAGAGTACCCCATGTCCGACATGAATTTTTTAAATTTCGCATGCAAACTACGTCTCAAATAAACCTTCTCCCGTTTCCTATAACCTGTATTAGAAGGTATACAGAAATGGATTAGCACCAAAAAAATGTTCGATTTTTCATCCAACATGGCCGGTACAATAAACCTGTAAGAAAACGTTTGATTGCAAATTTTATGATACCATTTTGAATGAGATTTTTTAAAAGTTTACCAGACATCTTTCGGGCGTTCGTGCTTATTGTTTCTCAATAAAAGATGTTCGTATAGAAACCGGTATTTTACTTACGTAAATCTTAAACATGCACCTTGAGTGGAGTCACCGCGCATTTCTTCATGTCCTTAATTTCAAAACTTTTGTTGACGAACTATACTTTGTAGGAATATATGAAGACCAATTATAATAGTTGACGTAATTTTCGCAAACCAAAAATTTATCAAAATTTTATAAAAATACACGCCGTTTTATAAAAGATGACAAGAATTTTAAACATTCAGTGCTAATTATGCCCCCGCCTATTCGAAGAATAGCGGAAGGGCATCAAGTGTTACCCCTGTCTGTCCGTCCCGTACGTACGTACGTCCGTCCGTCCGTCCCAATTCGTCTTCGGGCCATAACTCCTAAACCGTATGGAATATATTTATGAAACTTTACAGGTGCATGCATGACATTGAGACGATGTGTCATGAATAAGGAAGACAACTCTTGCTCGTTTGGTTTTTGAATAATCTGCCCTTGACTTAGTTCCATATCCGTCCCATACGTACGTCCGTCCCAATTCGTGTACGGGCCAAAACTCCTAAACCATATGGAATATATTAATGAAACTTTACAGGTGCATGCATGACATTGAGACGATGTGTCATGAACAAGGAAGACAACTCTTGCTTGTTTGGTTTTTGAATTATCTGACCTCGACTTAGTTCCATATAGTAAACCGTGTCCGGGCCATAACTCTTTAACCGTATGGAATATATTTATAAAACTTTACAGGTGCATGCATGACATTGAGACAATGTGTCATTAACAAGGAAGACAACTCTCTTTTGTTTGGTTTTTGAATTATCTTCCCTTTACTTAGTTCCATATAGTAAACCGTGTCCGGGCCATAACTCCTAAATCGTATGGAATATATTTATCAAACTTTACAGGTGCATGCATGGTATTGAAACGATGTGTCATGAATAAGGAAGACAACTCTTGCTTGTTTGGTTTTTGAATTATCTGACCTTGATTTAGTTCAAGATAGTAAACCGTGTCAGGGCCATAACTATTTAACCGTATGGAATATATTTATGAAACTTTACAGGTGCATGCATGACATTAAGACGATGTGTCATGAACAAGGAACACAACTCTTGCTTATTTGGTTTTTGAATTATCTGCCCTTGACTTAGTTCCATATAGTAAACCGTGTCCGGGCCATAACTCCTGAACCGTATGGAATATATTCATGAAACTTTACAGGTGCATGCATGACATTGACACGATGTGTCATTAACAAGGAAGACAACTCTTGCTTGTTCAAGTTTTGAATATTCTGCCCTTGACTTAGTTCCATATGGTAAACCGTGTCCGGGCCATGACTCCTTAACCGTATGGAATATATTTATGAAACTTTACAGGTGCATGCATGACATTGAGGCGATGTGTAATGAACATGGAAGACATTTCTTGCTTATTTGGTTTACGAATTATCTGTCCTTGACTAAGTTCCATATAGCAAACCGTGTGTGGGCCATATCAACCTTAATAATAACTTTATGCTGTACCTGTCACAAATACATATGTAACTTTTTTTCTGAATGACATTTTGGTGGAGGCATCCGTGTCTTCTAGTGTATATGAAGACATCAACTGTACTGATTACTTTACCGCCAGTTGGTTGTATATTGGGTACTTTTTTACCTGTCACTATACAGTCGAACTTCAATGGCTCGAACATCTTTGGGACCGTGAAAATTTGTTCGAGGCATGGGTAATTCGAGCCACTGCGGGTTAATCATAGCAGCAGATCAGGGGCAAACGAAAATAATCTAGGAAAGTCTTTTCCATCTTCTATGAAATAACAGTATGTTGAGAGAATTCATTAGAATCGCCTCGATGAGGCGATTCTAATAAGTACACACAACATACATTTTCATGATAAAATAAGAAAATTTCCATTCAAATCCCAAAATATTTGTTTTCTTTAGCTATCGGAAGAATTTCATAAGGACTCAAAACGAGTTCGAATCATCCATGGTAAACGAGCCATCCGTGTTCGAGCCATCGAGATTATACTGTATATCATATATCATCTTATCATACTATAATCGGATTTTTGATTAACGTTCAGGTACAGAGACAACATCCACATCAGTGGGCCCCCTTCCAGATGGCTGGCTTGCTGCACGCATGGCAGATCTCATACCAGATCTCCAGGTATGTCTATCATGAGGGTTGATAGCCGAGAGCTTCCATTCTCTGCAATCCCTGTCTGTCAGCTGCTTCTATGTCATCTTGGGCCTCGCAGGTCCACGCTTTCCATTAACCTGTGTGTCAAAGGCTGTCTTGACTGCACCATTGGAGCGTTCTACGTGTCGATACCATCGGGGTCTTCTCTCCTTCAGAATGAGGTCCAGATCCTTAATGCAAAGCCGCACAAGTAGTTCATTGGACCTGATGGTGAAAATGTCTTGCGGCCTGACATTGCAGACCTGTCTGATCATTGCCCTGTCATTTCGCTGCTGACGCTGGAGGTTTGGCTTTGTCAATGGCCAAGTCTCGCTGGCATGGAGCATTGCGCTCGGCACACAAGAGCTGTACACACGGCCACGTGTTTTGAAAGAGAGGTGGCGTGAAAAGAGAACTGGTAGCAGATCCTTGAACTTCTTCCAGGCGGTTTTCACACGTGTTGTGGTTGAAAGTTCACAGCCACCTGCTGCTGAGAGCATGTCTCCTAGGTAGCAAAAGGAAACTACCACCTCAAGCTTGTCAGGTCCGACCTGGACTTCCTTCTGTGGTCTGCCATCCAAGGGGCGTGCAGTTCCCTGGCACCGTGTAAATCTGTAGTCAGGGTCTTTTGTCAAGCGCTTGAGCCCACTACATTTCTTGTGCACCCAGTGCTTGAGCCACTGCAGAAGATGCTGTTGCTGCCCACTCCAGAGCGACAGACGGCGCATGGAAATTTGCCTGATCTCTGCAGGAGGTCCAGTCTCGTACCGCAGATCATGACCTTTGTCTTTCCTGCATTTACTCTCAGTCCTTTCTTCTTCATTGCTTCTTTCCAAGTCAAGAGCCTCCTGACACATTCCTCAAGCGATTCAGCGACGATAACAAGGTCATAGGCATAGATGTCCTCCCAGAGGACCCCAGGACAATGATCTAGAGTAGCGGGCTGAATATTGATGCTATGTGAACACCAACCTTCACTTCAAACTCTTCACTGTACCCCTCACCAGCACGGACAAGGCTCCGTGCATTTGCATATATCCCCTGCACCAGTCGCACAATCCACTCCTCCACACCAAGTTTTCTCAGCGCCCACCAGATGACCTTCCGAGGTACTCGATCACACGCCTTCTCCAGGTCTACGAAAGCCATGTAGAGTCTCTTATTGGCAGCTAGATACTTCTCTTGCAGCTGCCTGACAACAAAGATTGCATCTGTAGTGCCTCTGTCTGGGACGAAGCCAAACTGCGAATGTTCAATTGACACCAACTGTCTGATGAGGCCGTCCACAATCCTCTCCAGGATTTTCATAACCTGCTCTGTCAGCTTGAGACCGCGGTAGTTGCCCCTTTCAATGCGTCCCCCATTCCCTTGTAGAGGCAGACAATGAAACTCTGCTCCCAGTCAGAGGGTACCTTGCCATCACGAATGATTGCAGCTGCGAGGTCATGGATCATGGAGGCGCCCATGTCACCGGCTGCTCGTATCATCTCCACCACTATGCCTGATGGGCCCGGTGCTTTGCCAGCCTTCATCTGTGAGATAGCCTTCTTAACCATATCAATGGTGATTGGGATTGGCGGGCCTTCCACTGGTGGTTGATAAGACAAGTGGTCTGGGTCCCAGTCAAACTCAACGTTGAGAAGCCTTCGGTAGTGCTCTAGCCAGGCCTTCTGCTTTGAATCTTCGCCCAGTGACATCTCTCCTGCATAATTCTTCACAGGTTTGTCACCAACAACACCAGTGTTCTCTCTTCTGAACTGGTTAGCAAGGCGGTAGACTTCTGAAGACTTGGGGTCAATATTCTCGTAGACCTTCTTGTCGGCTTCTTGACGAGTATGGTGCACTGCATGTCTGGCATTTCGTTTGGCTGCATTGTATGATGCCCTAGTGCCTTTACCAGCCTTCCAGGCCTTGAAAGCTTTTCGCTTGGCAGCAATGGCCTTTTCCACGTGTTCATTCCACCACCAGGTTTCACGACGCCAACGGTGTGGCCGAGTTGTGCCATATACCTCCTCAGTTGTCTTGAGCAGTCCAGTCTTGATGTTGTTCAAGATATCCTCAGTGGCCCCATCAGCTACACCTGCAGATGTGCTCACATGCAAGTTGAAGACCTCCTGGAAATGATTGTTTGTCTGAGGGTCTTTAAGCTTTCAAACTTTGAGGTGAGGGGTGAACTTGCGCTTGAATTTTGGTGGCACGTCAATCCTGATGTCGCATACAAGAAGCTGATGTTGCAGAGCTACTTTCTCGCCAGGAATCACTTTTACATCTGTGACAAGTTTGTGCATGGTCCTACGGAAAAGGATGAAGTCTATCTGCGTGGCTATGTTTCCCGACTTGTACGTGATGAGATGGCTGTCATGTGCTCCCAAGAAGCAGGTCAAATGCTAGGGCGTACTCTAGGATTCCCTCACTCTAAACATCTGGTTCCGGCCTGCCATACCCTACCCACCATGAAATTCCCTGTATCCAGTGCCAGCACGCCCTACATGGCCGTTCCAATCTCCACATGGGGTCAGAAATACTGATGCGGGGATCCTGGAAGTCACAGCACGCAGCTGATCAAAGAACAGTTCCTTAACCTTATCACTTAGACCACTCTGTGGGGTATACACAGAAAGAAAGGTATCCACACGCTGACCGACTATGAGTTTCACTAAGATGATTCTGTCAAAGACTCTCTGAACCTCAAAAACTTCCTCTATCCACTCTTCTGCCACAAACCCTCCTACACAGCAGTGCCTTTGTCGTTTCCTGACAAGTAGAGCGTGTACCCTGTGTCCTTGCCCTTGATTGTGCGGCAGTTGCCACCACAGTATCTGATCTCCTGAATGCAGCAGACATCCACTTTCCTGTGGGATAGTGTTTCGACTATCTTGCAAACTATTCCTAACAGGGTGTTCACATTGAGTGTTCCCACCCTGAATTTCTTCTGGTGCTTGCTTGATTCGTCACAATGGCCCGACTCTGCCTCCCACATCTGACAGGAGGCCAAGCCGGAGACGTCACCAACAGAAATTTGATGTCTGCTGGCACCGCCTAACTCTGAATCTAATCTTGTGCTTGCCATGAAAGATTTTGGAAGTGTTTTTACGGGATCGCCTGTCGTAGCTGACATCCCAATTCAGTTCTTTTACGGCATCTGAGCATGCACGCCGTTCCCGCACTCGGGTAGTGTGCTTTACCATTTTCTATATAAAGAAAGAAAAGAAAGAAATATATATATATATGCATGTGTACAATATGATTAATAGAACTTACAGTTGCTCGGCAAAACTCTAAACCAGTATCATGCAAAATGCATGCATTTCTACCGGCTAAATGCAATTAGCTTCGCATTGCTATACGGTTTTGTATAACCAATATCCAAGCTATATACACTAAACAAAAAATCAGCCGTATATATTTTCCCACTGGCACTAGAGCCTCAGACCCTGAATAGCTAGATTGAATACATAATCTGTATATAATAGAACCTCTGTATGTATGAAAACGGCGAAAAAATCAATTTTACGATTATAGTTCCCGTTTCTGTAAGTATAAATATGGACATGGTCTTAAAATGAAAATTGAGTCACCTCGTTCTGACGGATTTTTCCAAATTCAAACAATTTATTTTTCCCTCAACCCGACTGTCGTGCAATATTATATAGAGTGCTTACTATGTCTAAGTATATAAGCCACGACTTTAAAAGACTCGTCCTTACGGAATAAAATTTGACATTATCTACTTTTCTCACAAACGCACATTATTCGGCATCTTCTTTTTCTTTTTCAGGTTTTTAACGCTGCCAGGCACCAGAGGCACATAGAGGCAGCACCAGAAAAATCTGGATTAGTTTTACCCTGACCTTGGCTTAAAACGGTGTGCACGCATAATTCATGCGTGTACTACCTCGCCTGATCGTACGATATCGAACGATATGCATAAAGATTAAGGTCTGTAAGTTACATAATTTAGAATACACGGTTAAAAGAAAAGGGCTTTAATACGTGTGTATTACTTATGCACAATGTAATACTACACTCGCCCTACATGTCAGGGGCTCTGAAAAGAGCCAGGAATACCTGGAGCTAGGGTCCCAGCCTCGCTAACCTCTTGGGGTGGTCTGTACCGGCACAACATCTTTCCAGGTCGTCGTACCAAAGCATGTTGTTGTCGACTGGAGTGGCCCTTGTGAACTTCTCCTGGATGTCATCGAAGAACCTCTTCGAATAATACTTAGAAGAGTAGCCCTTTAGAAAGTACCAATAGGGCTGGTCCTCGATGTCTGTGAAGTACACAGGAGCCTCTTCGGTGGTCTTTCCATCTTCGTCGGGAAGCCGGTACGGCCTGATGATGGTTCCCTGTCTGCCGTTTGCCATACGTTCGTCACTTCGTCCAAGTCATACTTTTCATGAATGGGGTATGACTTGCCACAGCCAGAGAGAAAACACTTGGTTTCTGTGGTTTCTGTGTTGGCAACGGCGTGGAGGCTGGAACTGGAGCCGGTGCTGGAACAGGAGCAGGAGGAGAGGTTCTCGGCGCAGTCGTCCTTTGGATCTTCCTGGGCTGCTCCATAGGGGGAGTCCTTCCCCTCGGTGCAGTTGGCTCTTCTTTCGGAGTCGACGCCTTAAGAATCTTCTTCTTCTTCTTGGAGACTACTTCCTTTCACTCCCCCGGAGGAGAGCGGTCAGTTGTAGTCTCCAGGTCGGTGGCGGTAGTAGGAGTGCTAAGTCTCTCTTGTAGTGGCGCCCCCCTTTCCTCTATCATCGGCGACGGTGTCAAGCACACCGCGTCGTTGAAGGAGGAGGCCAATCTCGGTGGCGTGGGCACGAGCGTCGTCGTCTTCAGTAGCAGATCTCTTGTTAGTTATTTTCCTCTGTGGTGTGGTTCGAGGGAAGCTGCCAAGTAATTTCTAACTTGACAATGTGCTTCCCCTCCGTCAGCCGCCAGATAGGTCTGCCGACGATAGGCAATCTGCCTATCGTCAGCGCACATACTTCTGGAACTAATATAGTGTCCACAATGTCGCAGGTTAAGTTGAGACTCGGGGTTATTCGGCATACTAGACATTTCCGCTTTTATGTACTTTCGTTTTCGTCTTTTGTTCCGAGCGTTCTGATTGGCCAAAATTTTCCAATACAAATTGCCAGTCCATGACGCAAGAAAATTACAGCCAAATCAGATCGCTCATAACATAGGGCACAGTGAACCAATTGTGACAAGACTGCTGATTGGTGCAAAAAAGTGTAGGGGAAGCCCGGGGTAGTAATTTTGTGTAAGGCGACCTGTGATTGGTTAATAATAAAGACGAATTAAAACTCATCATTCTAATTTGAAGAAAAAAAAGTCTGTGCGTAATTTTCTGATTGTTTCAAAGAAATATATGTTTCTCGGTGTGTTTGCTGGAGCCCAAAGAAGAAGTGGTGAAATTGCAGTTTCAATTTTTGATACCTGACAACTGAGGGGTTGCTACATTCAGCCTCCAAAAAGTCCCAGAAAGTGCTGGTGATGGTGGTATTTTTCCTTGTTTATTTTGCTGTGCTAAGCCTGGACTTTGAATAAAAAATAAAGTTTAGAAGCCCAGCCATACCTGAAATGAGCCCTTAACTACCAAAAAGGGTGGAATTACTACGGCGCTCTATGGGAAAAATAATTAGTTAACTGTACCCTAACAAAACACGAAAACGAAAGTACATGAAAGCATGTCGAATAATGTGCGTGTGTGAGAAAAGTAAATAATGTCAAATTTTCTCCCGTAAAGACGAGTCTTTCATTGCCGTGGCCTATAGACTTAGACAGAGTCAGCACTCTACTCGTACTATTGCACGGTATCGGGTCGAGGGAAAAATAAATTGTTCGAATTTGGAAAAATCCGTTAGAACGAGGTGACCCAATTGTCATTTCAAGACCATGTTCATATTTATACTTAGAGAAACGGGAACTATCATAGTAATTTTTTTTTCGATGTTTACATTCATATAGAGGTTCTATGATATACAGATATTGTATTCAATCTATTTATTCAAGATTGAACGGTCAAGTGCCAGTGATTTCCGATGCTAGGGTTACGTTTTTTTGTTTTTTTTTTTTGTTTTTTGTTTTTTTGTTTTGTGCAAGGTACCAGACTTGAGAAACTGGACTCATATATGCCTGGTATAGATATTCTAGGCTTAACTGCATCATATTCGTAGTGAAAATATAAACAAAAGGTTAATTATCTGCTCTTCGTTATTCTCAGAAATTCCATCAGTATGATGCCTTTTAGAACTAGCCCAGCAAACACACAACGTTGGAACATCGTGACGTTGCAGCGACGTTGTTGCGACGTTGCGTGTTTGCTGGGAGTTTGCTTTATTTTCTAACACTAAAGATGAGCAGATAGTTGAAGCATTCAGACTACCCATCACGAAAACATACCTATATAATTTTGACCCCCTTAAACCCCACTTTTATATAGTAAAACTGGGGTTTACATGGGTATACATTATTTTTCTTATTTCTGCTCAGAAACATAGGTTGTTAGTACTCGTTAGAACCGCCTCGGCGAGGAGGTTCTAACGAGTACCCACAATCTATGTTTTGAGCATAGCTATGAAAAATATCAGAATTTTTTATCTGAAAATTTCCATTTTTTGGTGGTAAAATTTTCAGTATACTTGAATCGACATGTTTTCGTTATGGTTGATTTTCTTCTACCTTTATACAGTTTTTGCATATGTTCTACAACCCACATCTTTTTTTAAAGTTGAACTATTCCATATTTAGTACTTGCCTGGCAGCAGTCTCTCTGTAAACTTCAAATCCAGGAAGGAAACGATTGGTTATGTGATGTGTAATGAGCTCCCGCCTCTTCGAAGTTTAACACAGAGGTTACGACCGGCAGGTGAAAAGGTAATTTGTACTCAAAATTTTCTACTTCCAGTTTCAAAGCATCCACGAACAATAACTACTGCAGAAATGCCTGAATTACACATTTTGACCAATTCTGGCATCAAAGATATAAAACACTTCAAAACGGGGCAAAACATTGTAGAATTATTTACTATGGAACCAAACCGGTGCTTATGTAAATTTTAGCTGTCCATTCACGCGAGTCGCCAGGGCGACCCGCAATGATGTAATTGCGGCAAAGAACAGCTGGGTCTGCTCTAAAAGTAAAGTTTTTGGTCTACCTGGGAGCAATTTATTCCTTTAAGTACAGATCTCTTTTGAAGGGGATTGGTGTATATGACAGCAAACAGGAAGTCAGAATAGCTGTGTCCCTGGTAAACAAAAATGGCGGAAAATATCCCCAGGTGTATGGATTTTTGAAACATTTTTCTTATTTTCCAAGAAAATAAATTTTGGTTTAAACATATTTATTTCCGAAATGTTTACATATACAACACATACAAAAGTACAACAATAGGATTAGAACGAAAGCATAAAAGCTTATTTAGTTCCTTTCCTAGGATGTGATCATTGTCAGAAATATGAGTATACAAGCAAATCCTGAATGGTTAGTTTCCAGTGGTCCTCTTCAAGTAATAACAATTTATTAATAAATAATAATTGTGAAGTTTAACATGACGAGATGAGCAAACATAAAATGAGAATAAGAAGAGAAAAGAGAAACAAATTACACAAGATGTAATGAAGAAAAACAGAGGGAGGGAAAGAAATGAAGAACTATGGAGCAGATTTTACGAAGACTATGAATATAGTAAGAAGTTACTGGGGACTGTGAGTGGTGCAGGAGAGATCCGAGTGATGTCATCGGTGTATGCTCCGAATCACTGTCACTATCTAAAGTCCATTTAGTCTGGTACAAATAATGACTGATACGAGTGTGACCGATTAACTTTCTTAAAATCTTTTCGTTCTTTGGATATACCTCTGTACTGCTTCAAAAATGGCTATATTAGCTTCATTAGGTAAATTAAGATCGCCATTGAGGATTATGTTTAGGGTGATATTGCCATGTTGTGATAGAGTATCCATTAATACCTGTCTATGATTTTGGTATAAATGGCATCTAAAAAAGAAATGGTCTGCATTTTCTATTTCACCACATCTACAATTACAGAGAGGAGATTCTATGATGTTTTTCGAGTAAAGATCGTAATTGAGAGAGCTGCAACCAGTTCGAAGTCTAGTATGAAGTATCTGCATGCTTCTGTTGCCTGCATAAAAGTATTTTGGAACAATTACTCTGCCCTGACTTAATTGTCTCTTAAAATCATCAACTGTATCTACAACCCTGTCAGAGCAGGGAAGATGGCTGCAGGAAGAAAAGAATTATAATATTGATTAGTACGAGATTGTATTGTTCTTATATTATTTGCGTTACGCAAACTGTAACGTGAAGCGTTCTGGTCAGGTCGATGAACCAGTGAAGAGAGATAAGAGGGGCAATGTCATTATACATTTTATAGAATAGGACTAATTTATGCTTTCTTCTCCTTACATCTAGTGTTTCCCATCCGATCTCATCATATAGTTTTTGCACAGAGACTAGTTTAGTTGTTCCGGTGGCTATTCTAGCAGCCTCTAATTGAATTTTTTCTATCTCATGTTTCTCTTGTTGAGTGCAGTTGTCCCAAACTACATCGGCATATTCTAGTACTGGGCGAACAAAATAAATATAAATTGTTTCTAGGGACTTTCTATCCAAGGTATATTTAAATTTCCTCATGACATTTATTCTGGACCATGCCTTACTCTTGACATACTCTATATGTTTATGCCAGGAGCAGTCTGATGCTATATAAATTCCATAATAAAATAAATTTTGACATGTCATGCTAAGAAATGTCGAAGTCAATTTTCTTGGGAAATTAAGGAAAGTAGATCTATCATCAATTTCTTGTCTGCTGAATTTTCCCATAGAGTAGTAAAGGTTAACTGTTCTAAACGTTTTTTTTTTTTTTTATTTAAATCGGTCAGGGTGAAATAAAATATAGCGAAGATAAGAAAAGTACATAGCTGGTTACAGTAACTGTGTCACATGGAGATGGGGTGAATGCAGACGACAATTGTTGTGATTGGCGCTTTAAGGGTTAAAATAACGTCTGCTTTGTCATCTGCTTGTGATTTTAAAAGTTATTTTTGCAAACAGTGTGGACCCAGATCAGACTGCTCCTTTAGGAGCAGTCTGATCTGGGTCCACACTGTTTGCTGGTATGCAAAAATAGGTTTGAAAAGTTTGCAAAAATATTCAGCAGACGTCATAAACAGACGACATTTTCAGATGCAGTTTTTCTTGGCGCTTTAAGGGTTAATAACCATTATTATACTACCAAAAATTACTAGGCGCCGGGGAAAATAAGTCATTTTTTTTTATACCGATACTCGACTCAACAATAAAATTCATTATAATTTGACCGGAACGAAACATTCGCTGAAGAGGTGACAGTTAATCAGAAATTATGAAAAATTATTGTATTTAATACTTCAAAAATATGTTTTGGATATTTGTTAGAATTGCCCTACTCGGGCGATTCTAACATATATCCAAAACATATGTTCTAAAGAAGAAATAAGAATAAAACAATGCCTTTCTTACATATCATTCTGGGCCCGGTTGTTCAAAGCGTCGTTAGCTTAACGAGCTCGTTAAGGGTCATTTCGTTAACTGTTTTAGCGGATTCAATATACAATATTCTGATATAATTTGCTGAAAAAATGTGAGTAGCTTTTGCACTGCAAAAGCTACTCACATTTTTTCAGCAAAAAATTTCAGCATATTTGTGTATCACTCGATTTAAATTTTAACGAATCGTTAACTAACGACGTCGTTAGCTTTGAACAACTGGGCCCTGTTCATTAAGGATTCTTTACTCATTTCAAACGGCAGCAACGTTGGGAAAAATATTGACGTTGTTTCAAGGCTACACTGTATTATGTATGCTTTGTTCATTGTCAAATTTTGACGTGATGTCTATGTCTGCCATAAAATATGTAGTTCGACAGTAGTTTGAAAGGAAATGCAATCTATGCGAAGAATAACTGGTCAATAAATGATCTTGAGCCCCAATGCATTTTGACACAAAGGACTACACGCATTAAGTATGTCAAAAATTTGCTGACAATTCAAAGTCTGTTAATCACCAGGCTTTCCCGGCAGTAATTTAATGGAATGGTTGTAGTTTACGGTTTGGGTACTCTTTTCTCTAAATAGTATCCTTTCCGAGCTAAAAATAGGCATCATATTTTGAAAAACAGCTGCAGGAATGCTATTTTAGCATTTTTAACAGCTTGCAACTCTTGGCTAGTATGGCACTACTCTTTTCAGAAACGGCTATGAATCCCAATGAAGGTAGAGTTTGCACTTCATTGCACAGAGCCTGTCGTTATCGTCCTTCCAGTCTTCATATGACCTAACCCATTTTAGTCTGGAAACCCCTAAAAGGGTAATTGGCAAACAATGCAGACCCAGATCAGACGCCGTGGAACGCGGCGTGTGATCAGGTTCCCCACTATTTGCAAATAGTTCAATAGTCTTTCTCTAGAAATAATCTAAATCATATAGTCTGAAATACCTAGAATTGAAATTAGAATCTTCCAACATATAATGTGGGGGAGTTCATTTAGTCTACAACGGGTTAAAGGGAAAGGATTAATTTCAGGAGAGGTAGCGCTTTTAATATTACTTTGCCTCCCTTCTAAAAAAAGTCTATTCTAAGGGGGAGAAAATTCTTACCTTATAGAGTACACCCATTTTCAGAAGGAGATTTGTTGGCAGGTAAGCAATTCACAAAAGTTGTCTCCCCTGTAAATGGCAGAAAATAAAAAGTGCATTAATTCTCTTTAATGGTACAGGGAACTAATTATTGTTCCCATGGAGCTCCATAGTAATTCCAACCTTTTTGGTGGTTAACAATTCATTACAGGGTATGGCTATGCTTGCTTCAAAACTAAGTTTTAATTCAAAGACCAGGCATAGCACAGCAAAATGAATAAGGAAAAACACCACTGTCACCAGCACTTTCTGGGACTTTTTTGAGACTGAACAAATCAGGAAATTACACACAAACATTTTTTATTCAATAGAATAATATTTTTTAATTCATCTTTATTGTTAACCAATCACAGGCCGCCTTACATTAAACAAATACCCCTGCACTTTTTTTTTTTCTTGCAGCGATCAGCAGTCCTAACACAACTGTTTCCCTGTTCCCTTAAATAAGTCGTGAACTCCGAACTTACGGTCCTTGTATTTGCAATCAGACGAGCTGCCGGATGCGCTGTGGAGCCCAGCATAAGACCGTCGTCGACGGTCCAACTTGACCACTTCTCAAGTTTGACCCAGCATGTTATCAGCCGTATCATTTTTTGTTTTTCGCTCTGCTTTCGTTTTAAGGCGTCTCGTGGCCATACCACCTTTTCAACGCGGGACCGTATCCGTCGTTTTGAACGTGTACATTTGCTCCGTAAATGTTACACTCGTTTCGTGTCCCCACCCCGTGTCCTAGCCTCGTTCGCCAGGCGTCTATTAGGTGCGAAATTTACTAAGCAGTCTACTGTCAGTAACGAAATTCCCACGGCTGACGTAAAGCGTTCTATATTTAACTCAGTATTAACGGCCTTGAAAATAAGCAGATGTATGTTGACAGATATTTATACAAATAAAACACAGCAGAATAACAGAATCTACAAAAAATATTTTAGATCTACTTTTAGATCTACTTTCTATTTCGGTGTTGCATAAAGATGCTAATGTACGTAATTACTTACTCGAATTCATATTTGTTCTAGAGTTTAACTATTTAAGAGGTCACAGAAAAAAAAAGCTGTATCATTGTCCTAAAGATTCATATTCCCTTATATAATTCACAATTTATTTATCAATTAATGCAGTTTGTATGTATTTGCAGTACCACTTCTAAACATTTCTGTAAAACATGACTTGAAAGGCAACATGTTTATTTTATATGTTACTGATCTCACTCGAGTCCTGTCTGCAGTGCGGAATATTTATAGACGAGGTATTTTCTCTAGTGTTTACCCTCTTGTATTGTAAGGATACTGACATACCGGTAACCAGTCTACCAGAAAGTGTCTGTTAAATCGGAAACTAACGCTTGACGCTGCTATCGAGTTGCGCAAGGAACTGGACTACCCGTGTCCACTTACAACCTAACATTTACCGGATATTTACATTATGTTTTGATGGACGCATGCGCTCTTCGTAAGTAAACGAGGGCGGTTTGATGGACGCATGCGCTCTTGGTAAGTAAACAAGGGCGGGGACTAAAACCCGGAAGTAAATCCCGAGAGCGTGGGTAGAGTGCATATTTACCAATATTGTTGTATTTTTTTCTAAAATAGCAACGAATGGAGTTGATTTCTGGTATGTTATTCTTTTTCTGCCATTTTATGACCTATTTATATTATTTAATCGCAAACTGTATGAATAAGACGGTTCAATCGGCCGCGATCGAAACCGAAAGTAGGTCATCGGAGGGTAAAAATATTCACTCGCTTTAAAGCGCTTTGACTCTAGTTATACCAAAATGACTCGAGAAAAATTGTATTGTACTCTATGATCAAAATAAATATGTATACTATCGATAAAAAATAAAAATAAAAACATTTGGGAAAATTCGTCTTTGTACACAGAAGCATAATTAACAACAAGAGGCCCACGGGCCACGGGTCGCTCACCTGAGTGACATAGCCACTGCAGATGTGCAGATGTTATGCAACATTTTTCCATTTACTGTCATCGCAACTAATGAAAAGACCATCATTTAAGCAGTTCTTAATTTTGAAGAATATATATGGCATGCCAGTCAATTGAGCGTCATCATTTTAACAAACTCCAATTGGCAGCCAGCTTGGATTTACGATCGGCATTATTTTAGCTATTTTTGGTCTACGAGTCACCCCAATGGTTCCTACCAAGTTTCGAGTCAACTGGCCTTTCGGTTCAGAAGAAGTGAAAAATAGATTTTCAAGATGGCTGCCATGGCGGCCATTTTGGATATCCAATTGGCACGATTTTAGCTATTTCTGATCTACAAGTCACCCCAATATCTCCTACGAAGTTTGGAGTCAATTGGCCTTTCGGTGCAGGAGAAGAAGCTAAATATAGATTTTCAAGATGGCGGCCATGGTGGCCATCTGGGATTTCGGATCAGAACGATTTTAGCTATATTTGATCTACAAGTCACCCTGATGCTTCCTACCAAGTTTCGAGTCAAGTGACTTTTGGGTTTAGGAGAAGAAGCGAAAAATAGATTTTCAAGATAGCCGCAATGGCGGCCATCTTGGATTTTCGATCGGCATGATTTTAGCTACTTTAGATCTACAAGTCACCCAAATGCTTCCTACCAAGTTTCGAGTCAACTGGCCTTTCGGTTCAGGAGAAGAAGCGAAAAATAGATTTTCATGATGGCTGCCATGGCGCACATCCTGGTTTTACGATCGGCATGATTTTAGCTATTTTTGATCTACAAGTCACCCCGATGCTTCCTACCAAGTTTGGAGTCAACTGGCCTTTCGGTTCAGGAGAAAAAGCGATAAATAGATTTTCAAGATGGCCGCCATGGCGGCCATCTTGGATTTCCGATAGGCACGATTTTAGCTATTTTTGATCTATAAGTCACCCCAATGCTTCCTACCAAGTTTGGAGTCAATTGGCTTTTGGGTTTAGGAGTAGAAGTGAAATATAGATTTTCAAGATGGCGGCCATCTTGGATTTCCGATCGGCACGATTTTAGCTACTTTTGATCTACAAGTCACCTTGATGCTTCCTAGCAAGTTTGGAGTCAATTGGCCTTTCGGTTCAGGAGAAAAAGCGAAAAATAGATTTTCAAGATGGCTGCCATGGCGGCCAGCTTGGATTTACGATCGGCACGATTTTAGCTACTTTTGATCGACAAGTCACCCTGATGCTTCCTAGCAAGTTTGGAGTCAACTGGCCTTTCGGTTCAGGAGAAGAAGATAAAAATAGATTTTCAAGATGGCGGCCATCTTGGATTTCCGATCGGCATGATTTTAGCTGTTTTTGATCTACAAGTCACCCTGATGCTTCCTAGCAAGTTTGGAGTCAATTGGCCTTTCGGTTCAGGAGAAGAAGCGAAAAATAGATTTTCAAGATGGCGGCCATGGCGGCCATCTTGGATTTCCGATCGGCACGATTTTAGCTATTTTTGATCTACAAGTCACCCTGATGCTTCCTAGCAAGTTTGGAGTCAATTGGCCTTTCGGTTCAGGAAAAGAAGCGAAAAACAGATTTTCAAGATGGCGGCCATCTTGGATTTCCGATCGGAACGACTTTAACTATTTTTTATCTACAAGTCACCCCGATGTTTCCTACCAAGTATCAAGTCAATTGGCCCAGGGTGTAGGAGGAGTAGGCTTTTAAAGCAATTGTTGACGCCGCACGACGGACGACGCACGACGGACGACGGGCAATGACTGACCATAATAGCTCACCATGAGCACTTCGTGCTCAGGTGAGCTAAAAACACCATGTACACCTGAAATCAGCACCCCAAGTATTGGCGTTGGAAATATTGACCTAATTATCGGATCAAATCACTTAGTATCCGTATCAATATCTTCTGGAGAGTCATTGTGATTAAAAGCCTTGCACAGATTATCGTTTTCAGTGGTCAAATTTAGCATGCGCATGTCAGTCAGCTGAAATATAATGTAGAAGAAAAAACAAAACCGAGGATATCCGAATGCCTAATTATGCAAGAGCAAACGCTGCAAAGAAAGTTGTAAGTGTGTCCCCTTTTGATAAGATTAGTACTTACTTTTAAGTTTTATTATTTATTTTGATAATGCCTTGAATGTGAACTTCACCGACTGAATTGAAAGAAAACAACAAGTCTTACCTTTGTGCTGAAAAGAAAAAAAATATGGGGATTATAACGTCCTGAAAAAATCCAGCTCGATTAGCCTTTAACCCGCTAAATTTAAATAGTAGCAGACAACCTTATAACTTTGTTTCATAGCAAGATGAAAAAGGCATTTTGTTAACCCTTAAAGCGCCAGTCACAACTATTGTCGTCTGCTTTGTCTTCTGCTTGTGATTTTAAAAGTCATTTCTGCAAACAGTATGGACCCAGATCAGACAGCTCCTTTAGGAGCAGTCTGATCAGGGTCCACACTGTTTGTCTGTATGCAAAAATAGGTTTGAAAAGTCTGCAAGAATATTTAGCAGGCGACATTTTCAGATGCAGTTTTTCTTGGCGCTTTAAGGGTTAAAAATAGGACTTGTCGCTTTATTCAAATTGACGCATTTAGATTTAATTTCAATGAAATGCCATCATATTTTCTGTGAAAAAAAAATAAATGAATAAATAAAAAATAAATAAATGTCACTCAGTTAACTATCTGCTGACCATAATCAACGTAATTACCGTAAATACTCCTAGAAGCGCACTGTCAAACAATGTTGTAGTCTTCAGATTACAGTCTATTTACTTTTATCTATTTATGTATAAAAGCAAATGTTATCGGTACTCATTTGAATTGCCAGTCTTACCTTTGTCGAGGCAATTCAAATGAGTACCAACAACATACGCTGTTATTAAGAAAATCAGAAATAAATACATGTAGATTCTTATCAGAAACAAAATCGCGTAAGCCATCATTCAAATATGTAGTGCTCTTTAAGTGACCTTCAAGTGGGTTCTTATTTGGTGGATATTTTACAAAAAAAAATCAGTAATTTTGAAAAATCTAAGCGGACAGTGCGGTAATGCGGGCAAATGCGGTATTTCGCCTACAGTATGCTAAAGGTTTATTCTAACAACTTGCAGCATCATGAGCTTTATAACTAAACCCCACCAAAAAGATTAAGACCTTAAAACATCTGCGATCATCGAGGACTCAGGTCGACCTGCAGATCTGCAAAGTTTTATCCGAATCTAAACTGGTCGCTGTCATCATTTATAGTCCTAACTCATTTTAGTAGTGAACAGAATAGACCCTGGTCAGCCTGCAGGGAAGCAGACACACGAGTCTTCGCTGTTCGCCTACGTCATAAAGCTGGTTTCTATTTGGAGGGGCGGAATTACAATATATAAATTATTAAGAAATAATATCAAATGAGCCGTGCCTAGCGAAAACGTGCCTTTGAGGCATGCACGGACAGTGCAGGCCCAGATAAGACTGCGCGGATGCGCAGTCTGATCTGGGTCTTCACTGTCCGCATAAGCCCCGGAAGACACGTTTTCGCATGACGCGCACAAAGTGGTATTCTTCTAACAGTGCTTTGGACATCTTTCAGAAAGTCGTTTTTCGCTTGGCGCTTTACACAGAAGAAGTAAATTTGCAAACTTTAGTCATGATTTAATGCAAAACCATTTGTCGTAACTAAAAATTCAAATATTTTCACTTTTTTCCCATAGTAAAAATGAATGTTAATTATGCAAAGCCTGTAGGGTAGGTAACTTGGAGGGAACAAATTCCGCGTGTTCATTTTTTCTGAAACATCAAATATTTAAATAAAGCAAAGAAAAGTGAAAAAAAAAAATTTAAGACAAAAATTAAAAAAAAAATCACTTTACTATAGAACTTGCACAGGTCAGACCAAACAATGGCTGTAAATTTAATTTTAGAGTAAATATTTGAGAACAAAAGACAGAAACAGAAAAGACAAATGGTTTCTATAAGATATGTCAATCACATTTAAAAATAAAACGCCAAGCAAAAAACTTTCCAAATGATGTCGAAAGGACAGTAAGTAGTTTTAGTGAACAAATTCGGTGAGATGAAAGGTGAAAAAGAAAGAAAAATACATCTCTCATCATGCTGAACGCATATTTTGTTGTATGGACTGAATAATGAACAAAATATCCCAATGATTATCATTAACCCGTTTAGGTTGAGGTGATCAATATTTGTATCATTAGACATCTTATAATTACGGAAATTAAACTCGGATGAATACAATAGACTTGTTGGTGCCGTGTAGCGGCCATATAACGTCTCCCCGTACTTCAATATAAATATAATGTGATTACGAAAACACGCCTATTCAAATATTTTGAAAATTTTCCAACCAAAAAAGGAAAATTTTCAGATAAAAAATTCTGATATTTTTCATATTCCTGCTCAAAACATAGATTGTGGGTACTCGTTAGAACCGCCTCACCGAGGCGGTTCTAACGAGTACCCACAATCTATGCTTTTGAGCAAGAATAAGAAAAATAATGTATACCCCTGTAAACCCCAGTTTTACTATATAAAAGTGGGGTTTAAGGGGGTCAAAAATATATAGGTATGTTTTCGTGATGTTTGTTTTTGTTTGTTTGTTTATTTTTTTTTTTTTTTTTATTTTTTATTTATTTATTTATTTTTTATTTTTTTTTTTTTTTTTTTTTTGTCCTTTGTGATCAATGAGTCCATTCCGGGAGATTTTGAAACATTATATGAGGGTCACAGATGAAACTCATTTGACCGAAACTAGATAGAATGGACCAGAAAGTGTGGACACTTTTCTGAAGGAATTTTCAGTTCTGTGAATGTATTCTTTGATCTTAAGGGTCATTCCTTCAGAATATACTTGTATTATAGCTGTATTCAGAAAATGTATTTGTTTAGCTTGAAGATGCTTGTGCTTATTTGAAAGGCTATAAATTTAGAAGAATTTGTGACAAGATCAAATGAGTAACAATTAAAACATGGACCAGCCGTACGCGCGTATTTTCTATTAACTACTAAAACGCCAAGCAAAATTTGCGGCAGACAACAGTCTAGTTTTTTTTCCCTATTATTCAGAGAAAATATGTCTTGACATTTCATGTGAATCGTCTGCCAAGCAGACGATTCACATGAACTACCAAGACTTATTTTCTTTGGAAAAAAAAATAATAAAAAAAAATGTCATCTGCTGTATGGTCGGCATCCTCACTCAAAAACTACGGTAATTTTTTTCGAATAGCAGCGCGGAGGACTGCGGTTCGATGGATTTACTGACATTGTCGAAACACTAGCTGTTGGAGATCGTAATGAGGTCATAAAATGATCTTTGATCTTTCTTCTTTTCCGGTATCAAAAAGGAAATAAGTTTACAAATCAAAAGGAGCAGAACAGAAGTTGGACGTGTTTAAACTTTGGATTTCATAGCCAAGGAAATGGGTAAACACGCGTAACTTTTTGCACAGAATACGATTTTCATGGAAATGATGTAATTATCTTGAGACATTGCTTTTAGTCAGTCTTACTGTTTTTGCAAATTGTGATTTTAAAATACGTACATCTCAAAATTTCTCCCCGTGTTGAAACAAACGAAGACATTCTATAAGTTACAGTACACACGGTACCTAGTCATCGTTTCACAGGACCATACCACAAGGGAATATTCTACCCTCTGGTGTAGTCGCAACTGAGATACATAGGAGTTTAAGGCCCTTTTTTAGCTGTTATATCATATATATGCATCAGCATATCTCTGATGTACTGCTTGTAAATATTTTAAATGGTCCATCCAAGTTTTTTTTTTTTTTTTTTTGTTGTTATTGTTTTTGTTTTTGCTAAATTTTATATTTAGCCACTCACCCACCAGAGGTAATAGGCTCCGTATCGAGAGAGTTGAGCCGGGCACAGCATTTCCTACAAGACTGCATGTGCAAACAGTGAAGACTCAGATCAGCCTGTGCATCCGTGCAGTCTGATCAGACTTCGCAGGGCACTCTGTGGGTAGCCAAGGATTCAAAGCAGCGAAGACTATCAGAAGGCGTGAATGCGAAAAGCATTCTTTATAAATCTATAGCGGGTCGTTATCGGCCCGTCAAGGTAGCTGACGGGCAGATAACGGCCCGCTGTAGATTTATAAAGAATGCTATCTGTATCTTGAGTCTTCGCTGGGCACACAAAATGATATGCCCCGGATAAGAAACTAAACTGAAATTTGAGAAAGAACCTTAAGCACGAGGGGCAGACATGATATTTGTACTGCCTTACAGAATAAGTCGGATTTTAAAGCAATACAGAATGTTGGCCTGTCATGTTGGAGGCGCAGGTTCGATTCTCAGCGGCGAAAATGATCAGAATTTTATCATCGTCATTGATTAATATAGGTGGATTTCCTCCTCCTGTCATTCAGTTGGTCGGGTCGACATCACTTCTGGTCATATGACCAAATTTCGGTGGTTAAAACAAGCATGATCGCAATTGTGCCCAGCCATCTTTCGATCAAAATACTTCAGAAATCAAAGCACTGAGAGTGCTGATGGGGACGGTTGCTTGAAATTCTATAGGCCTCTAGAACTAATTGGTATTTACGCAGAAATAAAAAGTCAGTGCCACAGACATTTTTAACGTGACTTGCTTTAGTCAGTCCTTTTCGGTGGAAAAGGCTCTTTCGTGTTTAGTAGGACCGTGGCTGGGGTTACACGTTTTACCTGATGCTGTAGATTTGGCGCATTTTACTAGAGAATCATATTCGTTCTCCGATATTGTACTCAGTATGATTATAATCTTATTTCTTCAAAAGTTTAAAGTTTTCACTGGTTTTGTTTACTTATTCACTATTTATAAACATCTGAATGCATAAGGCTAATATGTTTGAATGCAGAATTGAGCCTTATTAGGGAACTATTTGTTGGGTAGTTATTAGGCTGGTAGTAACAGGAAAACATTGTCGAAAAATTGGCATTAAATCTGGTGGCGGTTTGGTAACCGCCCCTTAAAATGAATCCTTTTGAAGACTTGCAGTTTATTGGTTTAACCTTATTTAAACTCTCCCCACCCCCAATCCCGCCTCCCCGTAAAAAAATCTACGGCCAAAATTTGACCCGAACCATGGAATTTCTATAGTGAGGTGATCTTTTTAGTTTGTTTGTTTTTTTTGTTTTTTTTTGTTTTTGTTTTTTTTGTTTTTTTTAATTTTTATAACAGATAATATCGTTTGCATTTCACTGAATTTTAGGCACTGATTCTTCACACAGTACTGTGGAAAGTTCAGAAATGTTGAACAAATGACACCAATCTATCTACCCTTCGACTTTTGCATAATTTTGCAGCCATTTGTCAATTGGAAAAAAAAAAAAAAAACGAAACTCAATAGGAACAGGAAAAAATGAAACTCAATAGGAAAAAATGAAACTGAATAACTCAAATGAATAGAATACAGCTTTTTGTGCAGAAGTAGTTACGACAAAAGATTTTGAGTGATTTAAGCCCCCAATAGTTTTTTTTTACTGACTCTTCCAAGGCGGTGCCTCCATTGCAGGTCTTCTCTCTTTGTGCATTGGTTTCATGTGGATTTGTTTCCCTATTATTTGTTCCTCATCTCTCCTTTTAGTGCCTTTAGGGAAGCTGTACATCGTGATTGCGGCCTGGCTTCAAAGGGTTCCGAATAAAAAAAATCTCTTTCTCACGCACATAAACACACCTTTGCATAATATGCACTTTATGTAGACATTTAGGTCGCGTTCACACTAGAAACTTGATCCGGATCAGTTTGATTTGGATCAAGTTGATCTGGATCAAATTGCGTTCACACTAGCAACCGAGTTGATCCGGACCAAGCTGATCCACATCAAGTTACCTTCACACTATGGACAACTTGATCCGGATTAAATAAATGTGTTAACTTGTCACCTTTGATAGCCAGCATCCCTCAGTTGTTGAGCTAGAGCCTCAAATATTTTCTTGGTTTTGTGCGTCCCACCAAGTTTCTGCTGCACCGCTTCTTCGCTCTAAACGGCGATCAAAACAGAAGTTTCTTCAAATGACCAATTTTCCGTTCTGGTTACCATCTTGAATTTGCGTTGAGGCATGTTATGAAATGAGGAAAATACGTGTCACGTCATGAAAAATGAAATTACGTTTTGATTACATCACAACAATAACAACTGATCGATGTTCTCCTACTGTGTAATTTTTTTTCTCCAAAATAATTAGGTTTAAGTTAACAGGTGCGCGCTAATTGTGTAACAATCTGGGCCCAGTTGTTCAAAGCTAACGATGTCGTTACATCACAACAATAACAACTGATCGATGTTCTACTGTGTAATCTTTTTTCTCCAAAATAATTAGGCCTAAGTTAACAGGTGCGCGCTAATTGTGTAACAATCTGGGCCCAGTTGTTCAAAGCTAACGATGTCGTTAGTTAACGATTCGTTAAAATTTACATCGAGTGATACGCAAATATGCTGAAAGTTTTTGCTGAAAAAATGTGAGTAGCTTTTGCAGTGCAAAAGCTACTCACATTTTTTTAGCAAAAAATATCAGAATACTTTATACTGAATCCGCTAAAACCGTTAACGAAAGGACCCTTAACGAGCTCGTTAAGCTAACGACGCTTTGAACAACTGGGCCCTGATCTGGATCAAATTTGCGTTCACATTGCAGCAACGTAAATTTGATCCGCATCAACTTGATCCGGATCAACTTTCCTATAGTGTGTACGCATTTTGATGTGGATCATCTTGATCCGCATTAAATTAGTCCAAATGCGAATTGTTTGTGTTGAGGTTTTACGGCCCAGTAAACCCAATGGGGTCATGTCGAGCGCGGTCAGTTTACCTAACCACACGTTTACTGGGCAGGCTTAGTCCAAATGTGAATGCAATTTAATGCGGATAAATTTGATCCGGATCAACTTGATCCATATCAACCTGATCCAGATTAAGTATGTAGTGTGAACGCGGCCATAAAACTGCATAAAATGGACTAAGTGTCCTGTCTTTCGCCAGTACCTGACAACTGCCGTTCTTGAAAATGATGTTTGCGTTCTTACTTAACCCTTAAAGCGCCAAGAAAAACTGCATCTGAAAATGTCAACTGTTTGTCGTCTGCTGAATGTTCTTGCAAACTTTTCAAACCTATTTTTTGCATACCGGCAAACAGTGTGGACCCAGATCAGACTGCTCCTAAAGGAGCAGTCTGATCTGGGTCCACACTGTTTGCAGAAATGACTTTTAAAATCACAAGCAGAAGACAAAGCAGACGACAATTCTTGTGATTGGCGCTTTAAGGGTTAAACTATATTCTTTCTCCACATACAAATGTTCATAACCAGCTTTATGATATATTCATACACACACAAGACACGTCTAAACAGGGCTGTGGACATCAAGAAAACATACCTATATAATTTTGACCCCCTCGAACCCCACTTTTATTTAGTAAAACTGGGGTTTACAGGGGTATACGTTATTTCTCTTATTTCTGCTCAAAACATGGATTGTGGGTACTCGTTAGAACCGCCTCACAGAGGCGGTTCTAACGAGTACCCACAATCTATGTTTTGAGCAGAAATATGAAAAATATCGGCGGTTTTATGATTTTTTTTTCAGTTTTTTGGAGGTGAAATTTTCCGTACATTTGAATAGGCGTGTTTGCGTAATGGACGTAACGACTAGGGGGATATGGTTTGGGGGCGAAACGACTAAGGGTAGGGGAATGGTATTGCGGGGCAAAACGACTAAGGGAGTAGATGAAATGACCAGCGGGGAAACGTCTTTGGGGTGGGGGGGGGGGGGTAAAACGTCTTCGTTACCTCTTCAAAGCAGAGTATCGCATCTAGAACTACTGTAGTGAGGGTTTAATTAGCCTTTAGACCACTCAGTCACCATGGTCCAACTAAAACAGTCTAAGCTATTTAAAATACCAATACACAATTATGATATGGTGTTTTTCTTCTTTCAACATTATTGGTGTCATACCGACATGAAGGGGTGATGATGAAGGCTCTATGCAATGAATTGTTGTATAGTCATCAGTTGAACTCCACCTCTAGTGCAATTTGAATCAGGAAACTTGTAATCTGAAGTCAGGAGCACTAACTTCTCAGCCAAGCGAACACTTCATTAAATCTCACACTAACAAATGAGTTCATATACATGCAGTAGCTTGTCAATTACAGAAGAACAACAAAAAAATGCAAAAAAAAAAAAACAAATTTTATTACAAAAAATCTTTAATGGTATCTTATGTATACATTATCATGTCTTAACCATAGCATATTCGTTCCAATCATGATACAAAATGAGTTCCTGCACATGCAATGTTTTAACTCTTTCCCCGCTAGTGGCAACTTTTGTCATCTGCTGATAACCTTTGCAAACAGTTTGTACCCAGATTTGGCCCAACAAAGTTTTTGTCATCTGCTGATACCTTTGCAAACAGTTTGTACTCAGATCAGGCCCGAAATAAGAAAAATAATGTCGGGCCTGATCTGTATCCGAACTGTCTGACAATGATAGTATTCCTGAAAGATTTTTTTTGAAAAAGTTAATTTAAAAAAAAAATCCGCAGACGACAAAAAAACATGCAAAATTACCCAGCCTGAAAAGAGTTAATCATCACGAAAACATGCCTATATAATTCTGACCCCCTTAAACCCCACTTTTATATTGTAAAACTGGGGTTTGCAGGGGTATACATTATTTTTCATATTTCTGCTCAAAAACATAGATTGTGGGTATTCGTTAGAACCACCTCGGTGAGGCGGTTCTAACAAGTACCCACAATCTATGTTTTGAGCAGAAATATGAAAAATATCGGAATTTTTCATCTGAAAGCTTTCATATTTTGGTGGTAAAATTCTCAATATATTTGAATAGGCGTATTTTCGTAATGATCTGGATCCAAACTGTCTGACACTGATGGTATTCCTGAAAGGTTTTGTTTTGAAAAAGATAATTTAAACAAGAGGCCCACGGGCCACGGTTCGCTCACCTGAGTGAAAGTCACTTCGATACTTTCAATATAAATGTATATGGCCCACACAAATAGGGAAGCAAATTTGACCTTGGAGGCTAAAAGGTCAAATGTCAACATAGAACCATCATTTGAGCAATTTTTGTAGATCTCCTGTCCCCAGTAATTTGTGCAAAGATTAGGACCCAGGGCTTATTTGGTTATGGAGAAGAAGATTTTTAAAGGTTTTTACCATATATGGGCATGGCAGCCATTTTGATCAATGGACCATACCCATTTTAGCAATCTTTCATTCTCCTGCCCACGGAGGCTCCGCATGAAATTTGAGCAACACTGGCCCGGAGGCTTCAGAGGAAAAGCCATTTGAAATTATCAACATTTTTTCCATACAAATGTATGGGGCCCATATAAATGCATACAGAAGCAAACTTGACCTCGCCGTAAAAAGGTTAAATGTCAATGTATGACAATTATTTTAGCAAGTTTGGTAGACCACCCGTTCCAGATGATATATGCAAAGATTCAGCCACAAGCCATCCTCGGTTTTGGAGAATAAGATTTTTAAATGTTTTTTCCCATGCAAATGCATAAGGAAGCAAACTTGACCTTGCTGTAAAACGGTCAAATGTCAATGTATGACCATTATTTTAGCAACTTTGGTAGACCCCTGTCCCCGATGATTTATGCAAACATTCAGCCCCAAAGCATCCTCGGTTCTAGAGAAGAAGATTTATAAAGGTTTTTACCATATATGGGCATGGCGCCCATCTTGGTCAACGTACCGTGACCATTTTAGCAATCTTTTGTTCCCCCTATCCAAGGAGGCTCTATATGAAACATGAGCAAAATTGGCCCAGAGGCTCCAGAGGAGAAGTTGTTTGAAATTCTGAACATTTTTCCCATACAAATGCATAAGGAAGCAAAATTGACCTTAACGTAAAAAGGTCAAATGTCAATGTACAACCATTATTTTAGCAATTTTGGTAGCCCTCCTGTTCCCGAAGATATATGCAAAGATTCAGCCAAAAGGCATGCTCGGTTTTGGAGAAGAAGATTTTTGAAGGTTTTTCCCATACAAATGCATAGGGAAGCAAACTTGACCTTGCCGTAAAAAGGTCAAACGTCAACGTACGACAATTCTTTTAGCAATGTTGGTAGACCTCCCGTCCCCGATGATTCCCGCAAAGGTTCAGCCCCAAGGCTTTCTTGGTTCTGGAGGAGAAGATTTTTAAAGGTTTTTACCATATATGGGCGTGGCGGCCATCTTGATCAACCGACCGCGACCATTTTAGCAATTTTTTGTTCCCCCACCCTAAGAAGGCTCCATATGAAATTTGAGCAAAATTGGCCCAAAGGCTCCAGAGAAGAAGTTGTTTGAAATTCTGAACATTTTTCCCATACAAATGCATAAGGAAGAAAAATTGACCTTACCGTAAAAAAGGTCAAATGTCAATGTACGACCATTATTTTAGCAATTTTGGTAGCTCTCCTGTTCCCGAAGATATATGCAAAGATTCAGCCATAAGGCATGCTCGGTTTTGGAGAAGAAGATTTTTAAAGGTTTTTCCCATACAAATGCATAGGGAAGCAAACTTGATCTTGCCGTAAAACGGTCAAACGTCAACGTACGACAATTCTTTTAGCAATTTTGGTAGACCTCCCGTCCCCGATGATTCCTGCAAAGGTTCAGCCCCAAGGCATTCTCGGTTCTGGAGGAGAAGATTTTTAAAGGTTTTTACCATATATGGGCGTGGCGGCCATCTTGGTCAACGGACCGCGACCATTTTAGCAATTTTTTGTTCCCCCACCCTAAGGAGACTCCATATGAAATTTGAGCAAAATTGGCTCTGCGGTTTCAGAGGAGAAGCCGTTTGAAAATGTTAACGGACGGACGCACAGACGGACGGACGCACGGACTGACGGACGGACGGACGGACGACGGACGAAAAGTGATCACAATAGCTCATCCTGAGCAGAGCTCAGGTGAGCTAAAAACAATCCGCAAACAGCAAAAAAAGCATGCCAAATTACCCTGCCTGAAAAGAGTTAATCATCACGAAAACATGCCTATATAATTCTGACCCCCTTAAACCCCACTTTTATATAGTAAAACTGGGGTTTACAGGGGTATACATTATTTTTCGTATTTCTGCTCAAAAACACAGATTGTGGGTATTTGTTAGAACCACCTCAGTGAGGCAGTACTGACCACATTGGGTTGACTGGGCCGTAAAACCTCAACACAAACAAACAGTGAGGGAGTTGTAACAAGTACCCACAATCTATATTTTGAGCAGAAATATGAAAAATATCAAAGTTTTTTATATGAAAATTTTCAGTTTTTGGATGTGTTTTCTATATATTTGAATAGGCGTGTTTTCATAATAAATTTTCATAGTTAAAGGGAATATATATACCTCCAAGCAGAATTAATCTGACATGGAAATATTCTCACCAGGAGCTACACTTCAAGAAAAGAATTTGCTCCCATAGAGCTCTCATTTTTGACAGGGTTTCAAATACTAGAGAAGCGACTTCCTGTCTGCAACAGTCATCTCCCTTTGCATAGTGGCTACAAAATCTTTCAAATATATCCTCCATTCATCTTTAGGGAATTGAATACATTTAGTGGATTTTCGGCCATGATGTTCAGGGGAGACAACTTTAGCGACTTCCTCTTTGCTTTCATGCCAATGAAGCCCATTTTGAAAACAAGTCTACTCTAAAAGAAAAGAATGTGATCCCAAGGGGAAAGTAGACCCCTTTTCAGATGGGACTTTAAATAATTCTGTCAGAGTTGTCTCCCTTGAACATTGTATCACCTCTATTTTCATCCTTGTCAAAAAATGCAGAAAATCTAAAAAATGTATATAGTCATGTTTACTAAGCACTTTGGAACAGACACAGTTCTGATCCTTCATAGACAGGACTGGGTTATGGAAGGCTGAGCCATAATGTGAGAAAAATGGCACTTTCGCATTCATCACGAAAACATCCTATATAATTTTGACCCCCTTAAACCCCACATTTCTATGGTAAAACTGGGGTTTACAGGGGTATACATCATTTTTCTTATTTCTGCTAAAAAACAGAGATTGTGGGATCTAATTTGACTGTATAAACACGTAGACTGATCTAAATCTTTGATAGGTACACGTCCGAAGGTACGTTTTCTCATGAAGTTTGAGTAGTTTAGGTCCTGTGTTTCATGAAGGTTGAGTGGATTAGGTCTTGTGCAATATTTTGTTTAAGTGGAAATGAAGGCGGCTGATCAGTCCACCCAAAGAAGTAGCATCACGAAAACACCCCTATTCAAATATATAGAAAATTTCACCTCCAAAAACTGAAAATTTTCAGATAAAAACCTCTGATATTTTTCATATTTCGGCAAGGCAGTTCTAACAAGTATCCATAATCTATGTTTTGAGCAGAAATAAGAAAAATAATGTATACCCCTTTAAACCCCAGTTTTACTATATAAAAGTGGGGTTTAAGAGGGGTCAAAATTATATAGGCATGTTTTTCGTGATGGATAATACTGGGATTGAGACTATGCTGCCATCCATGTTTGTATATTTTTAAAGATTTCTTTATGATTTATAGCACCGTCTAAAAGTGAAATGCAAAAGACCAACCCAAAAAGCGTAAGTGAGGTGTTTCAAGATGTTTTATTGTATAAGCTTTAACCCTTAAAGCGCCAATCACAACTATTGTCGTCTGCTTTGTCTTCTGCTGGAAACTTTATAAGTCACTTCTGCAAACAGTGTGGACCCAGATCAGACTGCTCTAGGAGCAGTCTGATCTGGGTCCACACTGTTTGCCTGTATGCAAAAATAGGTTTGAAAAGTTTGTAAGAATATTCAGCAGTCGACGTAAACAGACAACATTTTCAGATGCAGGTTTTCTTGGCGCTTTGTAAGTTAAATATTGTCACCTTTTACCATACTTGACTTGAAATTTCATCATCCATTTTACCAGCTGTTGGTCTGTCTGAAAACAGCTGGATGACAAACAGTGTAGACTATGATTAGCCACTGCATTCTGCAGCATCGGATCTGATCTGAGTCTACACTGTCTACTCAGGCCTGTCTGTCCCAATACTTGTAATGTCCTGTCACTGGTATTTCAGTCACTTTACAACACATTACGAAAACATGCCTATTCAAATATACTGAAAATTTTCCACCAAAAAATGAAAATTTTCAGATAAAAAATTCTGATATTTTTCATATTTCTGCTCAAATCATAGATTGTGGGTACGCGTTAGAACCGCCTCGCCGAGGCGGTTCTTACGAGTACCCAAAATCTATGTTTTGAGCAGAAATAAGAAAAATAATGTATACCCCTGTAAACCCCAGTTTTACTATATAAAAGTGGGGTTTAAGGGGGTCAAAATTATATAGGCATGTTTTCGTAATGAATGCTGATAAAGGCTCTGCAAACAATATTCTATCTAGAGGCATAGCAACAGATAAGGCTCCTTTTTCATCTAAAAAAATGCTGATATCTATCTTATTTTTCAATGTAAACAATGTTTTTGTAGAGTAGTAGGAACAATATGTTTATATCCCCTCTTATCTGTAGCTAAGTACTAGCCTGGTTTTATGTATTTTCGAGTTACTAATGGTAAACCGTGTCATCATAACTACTTACAGAGACAAATGCTGAAAATAATCCTGTAGTCTTCTAAATTATTATCTGAACTATTATTTCATATACAAATAATGCAGTTCTGTGGATTGATTTTGTGAAAGCATTTGTGTAAAGAAGCCAACCATATTGCCGCCATTTTGAACCAAAAGTCATGTGACTTCTCGTTAAGATTTCGGCGGGAAATTATCATGTGATTGTCATGTGATCACTGCAATTTTTTGCCATTTTCAAAACAAAGTACCGATGCCTTAGATTTGACATTTTCATAAAAAAAATAAGTTAGTCTTAGTTGTAAAAGTCGACTTAATAGATATAGGTGTAAATGTCATTAAGGACTGTTATCACTTTTGTCAAGATATTTCTTTTCTAAGTGTAATTCACAAATTAACAGTGCATTTCTGAAATAAAACCTTGACCCCTAGAGTGTGACTTTGTATCTAAAATATCCAGCAGGTAGGTGGCACTGCCATTTTATATTTTCATGGAGAAATCAGTTTAATGCGATATTGAATTTAATGCAAAAATACATGAAGGGAGTATACGAGCAGAATTCAACCTCCAGATAGCAACTCAATCTATTGCACTAATAGCGCAATAGTTTGAATGGAGTCATACCTCCACATAAGAAAGGGTAGCCACATATTTTTTCTTATTTCTCCACAAAAACATATGTTGTGGGAACTCATTAAAACACTGATGAGGCACTTCTAATGAGTACCCACAACATGTTTTTTTTTTGGAGAAATAAGAAAAATATCACTATTTCTTAGTTGAAAAAAAAAGCCTTACCTGGAGCCTAGGAACATGTTCAAGAAGATAATTCTTGTCACTTTTGTATCAAAATATACCATCTTATGAGTATACATTGGGGATGTCTCACTGAGGCAATTCCAATACGTATATATAAATATGTTTTGGTGCAAAAAAATACCCATACAGTTATCACTTTATCTGGAAACATGCATTACATTGTACATCTGTACATAAATTTAAGCTGCTCAGTGTCTGATCCTATATCTCATTATGTAGGTTTTCCTAACCTCTTAACAAAATTCAATCAATGTAAGCCACTCAGGATTTTGATCCTGTATGCTACTATGTATGTCAATCTCTTGACAAGTTTCATCACTGTGCACAACTGTACATTAAACTGGCCAGGGTTTTGACACTATATGTCACTATACAGATCTTCCTGATGTCATCACTCATCTCACCGTATTTACCCTTAACCCTTCCACTCCTGAGTTTGTATAGTGAACTCTACCATTTCTTAATTGAGACACAATCATTGATACAAACAGGTTTGGCATTCAAAAAACCAAAGCTAATACAGCAGTGTAGATCCAGATGAGATGTCTCCTTAGGAGCCATCTCATCTGGATCTACTCTGTTTGCAAAAATATCTAGGGGTGACAGGGTTAATATTCAAACACCATCACCCCTTATCATACATGTGCTTAAGTTTGAACGTCCATTTAACTCCTGGTGATGTATCTGAACAGTGATGCTGCATGGCAAACAATGTGTAGAACCTGAAAAAGTGTAGATCAGAGCGCGCATTCTGCAGCATCTGATCTGGGTGTACACTGTTTGCTCTGGTCTTTTTTTCTACGACTAAAAAAGGGTAAATACAGTGCTATTTTCTTGACGGATCATCTGAACAAGCTGTTTGATCTGACTTTCTTGCTCAATGGTTTGTTCCCTGAAGACATCCATGCAGGTAATTTACGCTTGGTACCAGCTGGTTCAGCACATCCTGTAGACTGTGTCTCTGTCTGCCTTACCATTTGACTGGTTCCTGGTTTCTGTTCTGGGGACTGCAAAATACATATCTAATCCTATTAAAGTGTACATATTTGTCATACAATGGTAGAAAAAGTAAACTTGATAACTTACAAAATTAAAGACTTTCTGAACATAATGACAATGATACAGAATTCAATTTTAAACTTTTAATAAAAATGTTAAACTATAATACCCCGCCATTGTCATGTTGCGGGCAGATAACTCTGTAAATAATTGACAAAATTTGCCCGTTAGCAATCCCAAACCAGATCTCCACAATATCAATGCACATATCAACTTTCATGCAAATCCACTGATATTTACTCAAGTTATCATCCGGAAACAAAAAACGGACATAAGTACGACAGACGGATGGACAACTGACGGACATGGACACATGGACGTCCAACGTGAAACCATAATACCCCACCACTATCATGTAATAAAAATTGCATATACAAAAAAATAAATAAATTAATTGATTAATTAATTAATTTAAAAAAGAAAAACAAAAACAAAAAAAAACAATTTCTAAGCAGGAAGCTAAGATCTGTAAGAAAAGGGCAGGGGTGCCATTAAGATTTACAAAGGATCTGATACTGATGTGTTAATAAGTAGAAGGTCATGATTTAAATGAGGGCAATTTAGCCTCTTACTGATATAAAAACTATTACTGACATGTAAGTGACATGCATAATTTCCCCCACAATACAGGACATGACAAAGGACTTGTTAAGAAACAGAATCTAACGATGTCTGGGAATTTTTATTTCTCCATAAAAACTCATTGTGGGTACTCATTAAAAGTGCCTCGCAGAGGCACTTCTAAAGAGTACCTATGTGTTCCTGCACAAATGAAAAAAAAAAAATTTATCTGATACCCTTTTTATTTAGACATTACATAATAAACACACCTATTTAAATAAATAGAAAATTTCACCTCCAAATCATGAAAATTTTCAGATAAAAAACTCTGATATTTTTCATATTTCTGCTCAAAACATAGATTTTGTGGGTTCTTGTCAGAACCGCCTCAGTAAGGTGGTTCTAGGAAGTACCCACAATCTACATTTTCAAGCAAAACTAAGAAAAATAATGTATACCTCTGTAAACCCTAGTTTAACTATATAAAAGTGGGGTTTAAGGGGGTCAAAATTATATAGGTATGTTTTCTTGATGAGCTATGAAAATATAAAAAAACAAGAAAAATGCCAAATGGCATTATGGACCAGTTTTTCAAAAAGGTTATTAACCAAATGGTAAACCTCGGACATCAAGTTAGATAAGTACATAACGCAGAAAGTGAGAGTTGTCTCTTGCATGTGACATGCCTACTGGTCCTCCTCTTCATCCCTACATAATATGAAAGCAGTCCACTGAAGAATAACGGTAACATATAACTTTGAAAAAATGTTAACCAAAAGGTAAATTCTACCAACAGCATAACGAAAACATACCTATACAATTTCTTCTCAAAAACAGATTGTGGATACTCATTAGAACCGCCACGGCGAGACAGTTCTCGCAATGGCAAGGCAGTTCTAAAGTACCAACAATCTATGTTTTGAGCAGAAATATGAAAAATATCAGAATTTTTATTTGAAAACTTTCAGTGTTTGGTGGTGAAATTTTCAATATATTTGAATAGCTGTGTTTTCGTAATGGTACATCCCTATTTTAAAGGACAGATTGTTTTGGCAAACCCGTCCAAAAAACTGAGACTACCTTGATCATGTCCAGGCTTATCATAGCAGTGCAGATTATATTTTTATTTCCTTTGCGATCGCTGAGCCCAGTCTGGTCACTTTGAATACCATTTAAACTGGTGCTAGGGGTCTATACGGCCTTGCAAATTACGTAACTGTACATGAAGAAATATACTAAAACCCCAGAGTCTCCAATTTTCATTCTTAGCGTGGTTTTGTTTCCAAAGGCAACCTTCCAGGGCCCAGTTGTTCAAAGCATCTTTAGCTTAACGAGCTCATTAAGGGTCATTTCGTTAACTATTTTAATGGATTCAACATACAATATTCTGATATTTTTTGCTGAAAAAATGTGAGTAGCTTTTGCCCTGCAAAAGCTACTCACATTTTTTCAGCAAAAAACTTCAGCATATTTGCGTATCACTTGATGTAAATTTTAACGAATTGTTAACTAACGACATCGTTAGTTTTGAACAACTGGGCCCAGATTTTTATCAGGACCTTCTCTGATTGTATATGACATATGGTCTGCTCGCTTGTGCTGGGTTGCATTTAACTTACTTGCAAGTCGGCAGTATGTCCTTGACTGTCCTGGCCCTGGCTTGCCGTCTCCTGACTGCCTTCTACAATCATTTCACCGGTAGGCTGGACCGTCTGACCATACTTCTGCACCATCAGCGCTATCACCACTCTGATCTGATTGTATTCTATATAGTCGGGCAATGCATCCTTGATTCTTGTAAGTCTTGAAATATCTGCGAAGTAAACCAACATTTAAAGTGCACAAACTAGAGAACAAGAGGGCCATGATGGCCCTGTAACGCTCACCTGAGCAACACAGCACTTTGAGAGCCTGATCTAGAACTGATTAAGGCAAACATTCTGATCAAATTTCAAAATGATTATAACAAAGTTTTCTGCTGATTTGGCCCGGTGACCTAGTTTTTGATACCAAGTGACCCAGTTTCGAACTTGACCTAGAACTCATCAAGACAAACATTTTGTGCAAGATTCATGATGATTGCTTGAAATATGTGACTGCTAGAGTGATAACAAGATTTTACGCTGATCTGGCCCGGTGACCTAGTTTTTGACCCCAGGTGTTCCAGTTTCGAACCTAGAAATCATAAAGACAAACATTTTGAGCCAGATGCATGATGATTGTTTCAAAAATGTGACCGCTAGAGTGTTAACAAGGTTTTCTGCTGATTTGGCCGGGTGACCTAGTTTTTGACCCCAAATGACCCAGTTTCAAACATATCAAGACAAACATTTTGAGCAAGATTCATGATAATTGCTTCAAAAATGTGACCGCTAGAGTGTTAACAAGGGTTTCTGCTGGTTTGGCCTGGTGACCTAGTTTTTGAGACACCACATGACCCAGTTTCGAACCTGACCTAGAAATCATCAAGACAAACATTTTGAGCAAGATTCATGATTATTGCTTCAAAAATGTGATCGCTAGAGTGTTAACAAGGTTTTCTGCTGATTTGGCCCGGTGACCTAGTTTTTGACTCCAAGTGACCCAGTTTCGAACTCGACCTAGAAATCATCAAGACAAACATTTTGAGCAAGATTCATGATGATTGCTTCAAAAATGTGACCGCTAGAGTGTTAACAAGGTTTTCTGCTGATCTGGCCAGGTGACCTAGTTTTTTACCCCAAGTGACCCAGTTTCGAACTTGATCTAGAAATCATCAAGACAAACATATTGAGCAAGATTCATGATGATTGCTTCAAAAATGTGATCGCTAGAGTGTTAACAAGGTTTTCTGCTGATCTGGCCAGGTGGCCTAGTTTTTGACCCCAGGTGACCCAGTTTCAAACCTGACCTAGAAATCATCAAGACAAACATAATGAGTAAGATTCATGATGATTGCTTCAAAAATGTGACCGCTAGAGTGTTAACAAGGTTTTCTGCTGATCTGGCCAGGTGACCTAGTTTTTGACCCCAAGTGACCCAGTTTCGCACTTGACCTAGAAATCATCAAGACGAACATATTGAGCATGATTCATGATGATTGCTTCAAAAATGTGACTGCTAGAGTGTTAACAAGGTTTTCTGCTGATCTGGCCAGGTGACCTAGTTTTTTACCCCAGGTGACCCAGTTTCGAACTTGACCTAGAAATTTTCAAGACAAATACATTGAGCAAGATTCATGATAATTGCTTCAAAAATGTGACCGCTAGAGTGTTAACAAGGTTTTCTGCTGATCTGGCCTGGTGACCTAGTTTTTGACCCCAGGTGACCCAGTTTCGAACTTGACCTAGATTTAATAGAGGCAAACATTTTTAGCAAGTTTCATCAAGATTGGGTCAAAACTATGACCTGTAGAGTGTTAACAAGTTTTTCCTTTCATTTGACCTGGTGACCTAGTTTTTGACCCCAAGTAACCCAGTATCGAACTTGACCTAGATTTCATAGAGGCAAACATTCTGACCAAGTTTCATCAAGATTGGGTCAAAACTGTGACCTCTAGAGTGTTAACAAACTAATTGTTGACGACGAACGACGGATGACGGACGACGACGGACGATGGACATAGGGTGATGACAATAGCTCACCCTGAGCTTTTGCTCAGGTGAGCTAAAAACACTGAATGCTTTGTCGTCTGCTTTACCTTTATTGCTCTCTGGGCAGATTCAACAGACAACAAATTGAGGATAGTTTTATTTTTTCCAGTAAAAACAGGCTCTGACATTTCATGCAAAGTGTCTCCTTAGGAGACAATTTGCATGAAATATCAGAGCCTGTTTTAAGGAGACACCTTGCATGAAATGTCAAAGACCGTTTTCTGGCAAAAAAAAGGAATATAAATATATACATGTATATATAGTTTTTTTTTTTGTTTTGATTTGGGTTTTATGGCCCCTTCAAGAATATTTCAATTATATTGAGCCGATTGTTTATCAAAGGTGGGCAAAAACTGGAGAACCCGGGGAAAAACCACCGGACTATCCGTAAGCAGAACTTTGCTTTCCCATATGTGACCCGAGCAAGGTTCGATCCACAGCGGTGAGAAACCTAATGGATTAAGAGGCAGCTCTCTTATCCACTAGGCTATGGGGCCCGCCAAGAAAAATATTTCAAATTGTGGTCTGCTGAAAATTTTACCCAGCATGCTAAGCGTTAAAAGAATCAATGGGAACTGTAGAAAATCCATACCTCCAGGTAAGGCCATTTTGTCAACAAACATTTCTTTTTTATTTTTCTAGGAAACATATATTGTGGTCATTCATTAGAAGTGCCTCACCAAGGTGCTTCTAAGAGGTACCCACATAGTATTTTTTTTTATGGAAAAATTTGAGAAAATTATCCCAGAATTATCCTCAATAGCCCTCCTTAACTCTTGTCATGCTGAATATATTAAGATGCCACGCCCACTTCAAATTTTTAGTCAATCAGATTAGATGATCCGTTCGTTAATATAAATTCACATACTAAATGACAAACAGTGCTGATCCAGATCAGTTGGCTTATTCAGAAGCCAACTGATCTGGATCTACACTGTTTGCAAAGGAGGGCATGTCCAGGCTCAGCAGGGTAAGGGTTAACCCATTTATTCCTTGCATTCCATAAATGGGGTATTGGTCAACTGTGTAGACCCAGAGCAGATGCAGCAGAAGGAGGTGTCTGATCAGGGTTTACACTGTCTGCATAAATACAGGAATTTCTATGAAAAGTAATATTAACCCTTCTCTTGCTGAACACGATATGCCCTGTCTTAGCAAACTGTGTAGAAGCCAACTGATCTGGATCTACACTTTTTGTCATTAAGTATGTAAATAGTTATCAAAAACCCGGGTCAAGTAATCTGATTAGTTGGAAATTAGAAGTGGGCATGACATCTTAATTTATTCAGCATGACAAGGTTTAATAAAAACAAACCTGACACCCCTTTAAATTATCAAAATAATGAGGTAAAAGAATAACTAGGCAGTAATGGGTTAACCTTTAAAGCACCAATCAAAATACTAGCTAACAACATTCTAAAATATTTCTTTTTCATTTTTTGAGAAAATAATATAAGGGCTGATGATTCACATGAAATATGAAGCCGTATTTTTTCTGTAAAATGAAAAACAAAAAAATATGACAGACAAATTCTACAAAAATGTGAAGCATTATTTTCTCTGAAAAAGAAAAAAAAAATTAACAAAAAAAAAAACAACAACAGAATGTCGTCTACTACAATTTTTCTTGGTGCTTTGGTACTTTAAGTGTGAACAAGTGCTTTGACAAACTTTGGTTGGTTTGGAGTTTACTGCCCAGTCAACACTATTAAGGTCATGTCAACCTGGTCAGTTTGCCTAACCGAACTTTTTCCTGAGTAGGCTTAGTCCTGCATCACGAATGCATACCCTACATAATTCTGATCCCCTTAATTCCCCACTTTTATATAGTAAAACTGGGGTTTACAGGGGAATACTTTATTTTTCTTATTTCTGCTTAAAAACATAGTTTGTGGGTACAAGTAAGAATCACCTCAGTGTCGGTTCTAACAAGTACCCAAAATCTCTGTTTTAGGAACTAGTTAAAACTAGAATCTACGTTTTAGGTACTAGTTAGAACCGCCTCAGTGAGGCGGTTCTAACAAGTACCCACAATCTATGTTTTGAGCAGAAATAAGAAAATATCAGAATTTTCATCTGAAAACTTTAAAAATAGGCGTGTTTTTGTAATGATTTGAGGTTATCCAATATGTGTGCACATTCTTTCACCAGAAACTGACAGCTGCACTTCCTGATTCAGCGGAAGAGAGAAAATGATTGAGGAAAATATTTCATGATCACTGTCAAAACAAAAGTGTTGTCAGACCTGGCAGGGACTGAACTTGCAATCTCCATATCACCAGGGCCCAGTTGTTCAAAGCATCGTTAGCTTAACGAGCTCGTTAAGGGTCATTTCGTTAACTGTTTTAGCGGATACAATATACAATATTCTGATATTTTTTGCTGAAAAAATGTGAGTAGCTTTTGCACTGCAAAAGCTACTCACATTTTTTCAGCAAAAAATTTCAGCTTATTTGCGTTTCACTTGATGTAAATTTTAACGAATCGTTAACTAAGGATGTCGTTAGCTTTGAACAACTGGGCCCAGATTGTCAGTCAGCCTTAGAGGAAGATCCTTTGACAATTGTTCTCATTATTACCTGACTTAATTTTATCTCCTCTTATAGTTGTAGTTATCAGCTTCTTAATGTGACTGGCAACTCCTAAGCTCTCAACATCTACTGGAAGACCGACCTTAATAGCTTCACAGAGATGACCTACTATTGTTGATGTCTTCAAACCACGATGTGATGCAATTGCTTCCTGAAAGACAAAGAATATTATTATGTCCCCTACCATCCATTCTGTCATGCTTTTCTTGTCAGGAAAATATCTCGATAACTCTTTGAGCTAGGGCCTTGAAACTTGTTAAGCTGATTGGGGCTAAGAAGTAGACCATCTCATTGACTTCTGTAAAAAAATCCAATTAATTTTGTAAGAGTTATGCCCCTTTATAACTATAATATTTTGTAGAGAGAAACATTTAGTTGGGCACATAATTAATCTTGCTATTGATAAAAAGAAAATCATCACTGATTGTAAGATAAAAGATTAGACATTACTATGGGTACCTCAACCCTTGTCCTGCTGATCCCGGATATACTCTGTCTTTGCAAACTGAAGAAGCCAACTGATCTGGATCTGCACTGTTTGTCATTCAGTATATGAATTTATATCAACAATCTGGATCAAGTAATCTGACTGGCTGAAAATTTGAAAAAGGTGTGGCATCTTAATTTATTCAGCAGGACAAGGGTTTTAGGTATTCGGACAGGCTGCAGTCAACAGTGCAGGCCCAGATCAGCACTCACAAATAGCATCTGATCATGGTCTAGGTTTTTACATAGCTCCAGATAAGAGGAAGAAAATAGGTATCATTTTTCTTTTGTTCATGAATACATGTTGCGGATACACATTAGATGGACCTCCATGAGGCACTTCTAATGGGTACCCACAACATATGTTTTAGTAGAGAAATAAGAATAATATCAATACTGTTCGGTTGAAAAAAATAGTGCCTTATCTGGAGCCATCTGACCCTTTGTTTTCAAAAGAAAGATATCCATAGAACAAAATTTGTCTAAACTTTCAAACTATAAGCCATTCATATAACCTTATAACATCATGCTCAGTTTTTATAGTATTCAAAGGAAAACCTTACCAGTGTTTCTTTCTGTCCTTCAAAGAGGAGATAACTGTTTCTCTGAGTCTCAGTAAGTTTGTAGATTTCTTCCTGGTAATCTTTGCCAGGCTGAAATGATCAAAATATTCTATCAGGAGTGTTATCAATCACATATAAAGAAAAATACAGTATAAAAGGGACAAGCTAAATTTTCTGCCATTTTCTGCAAGGGAGACAGCTTTTGTAAATTCCTGGGCCCAGTTGCTCAAAGCTAACGACATCGTTAGTTAACGATTTGTTAAAATTTACATCGAGTGATACGCAAATATGCTGAAATCTTTTGCTGAAAAAATGTGAGTAGCTTTTGCTGTGCAAAAGCTACTCACATTTTTTCAGCAAAAAATATCAGAATATTGTATATTGAATCCGCTAAAACAGTTAATGAAATGACCCTTAACCAGCTCGTTAAGCTAACGACGCTTTGAACAACTGGGCCCTTTTTGCACCCTTGCACATCAAGGTGAAATGAAATCTACTCTAACTAGAGCTGCCAGAGGAGCTGACTATAGCTCCGCTGCAGCTCTATCAAAGGAGAAGTACATATAGTGTTGAAATATTTTGAATTCATCCTTACCAGATAACCCCACTGTAAAGCATGGTAACATTGCATCGTAAAACCTATCAAGGGATTTTAATCCATTAGTTATGGGCCCTTGGCCCTGATTGCAGAATATACAATACATCAACCTACTGTCCATGCATGTACCATTTTTTCAAAGCCCCCGTGTGGTATAAGTTTCATCGAAGTAGGACCACAAACATAAAAGTTATTGAACAAAATGCATTTTAATTTTTTGAAAACCTACCAAGGGACATAACTCCAAAAGTTTTGGACCCGTGGTCCCTATTCGGGTACACACAATACATCCAGTCATTGTCCATGTTTGTAGGAACTTTCAGCTTTCTAGCTGTCATAAGTCCTAAATCTGTTACGAATATTTTGAAGAATGGAAAATTTGAAAACCTATCAAGGAACATAACTCCAAGAGTTATGGGCCCTTGGCCACCATTCTGCCATTACACCTTCCTTACCTTAGAGCCCGAGTGTTGTATAAGTTTCACTGAAGTAGGACCACAAACATAAAAGTTGTTGAGCAAAATGCATTTAAATTTTTTGAAAATTTACCAAGGTACATAACTCCAAGAGTTATAGACCCTTGGCCGCTCTTCCGGTATACACGAAGCATCAAGTCATTATCCATGTTTAAACGAACTTTCAGCTTTCTAGCTTTCACAGTTCCTGAGAAATCTGTTATGAAAATTTTCAAGAATGGCAAAATTTGAAAACCTATCAAGGGACATAACTCCAAAAGTAATGGGCCCTTGGCCACCATTACGCCACTATGCTTTCCTTACCTTAGAGACTGTGGTATAAGTTTCATCGAAGTAGGACCTCAAAAATGAAAGCTATTGAGCAAAATGCATTTTAATTTTTTGAAAACCTCCCATGGGACATAACTCCATAGATCCTTGGCCCCTATTCTGGTATACACAATACACCCAGTCATTGTCCTTGTTTATACGAACTTTCCACTTTCTAGTTTTCATAGTTCCTGAGAAATCTGTTATGAAAATTTTCAAGAATGGCAAAATTTGAAAACCTATCAAGGGACATAAGTCTAAGTCATGGGCCCTTGGCCTCATTCTGCCATTACACCTTCCTTACCTTAGAGACCAAGTGTGGTAAAAGGTTCATTAAAGTAGGACCACAAACATAAAAGTTATTAAGCAAAATGCATTTTTAATTTTGAAAACCTACCAAGGGAGAGGGAGATAACTTCAAGAGCTATGGGCCCTTGGCCACTTTTCTGCGACTACACCTTACTTACCTTAGAGACAAAGTGCAGTATAAGTTTCAATGAAGTAGGACCACAAACATAAAAGTTATTAAGCAAAATGCATTTTAATTTTGCAGTCACGGAATTGCAGTCACGAAATCATGGAATGACAGAAAGATGGAAGGACATGGCAAATCCTGTACAGCCCCACTTTGAAAAAATGGGGCTATATTAAACAAGAAATCCGCAGAAAGCGATGTCGCACCTGCGGGGATTAAGTCATACAAGTTCCTATTTGTATTGAAAAAAATCTATTTTGCAGTATTCAAGAAATTGATGGGTTAGAAAAATGGACAAAGTAGAAAATTTGGAATATTGGCTTGCAAAATTTTATCTAAACCTGTCCATTATTTCACAAGATATTGACATTGAGCGGATATCATTTTTGCCCATTAATCAAGGCCAGTAACTCAGCTGAAAATTGACGAAAAATGTCATGTGACAATCCCAAGCTAGATATTGTTAACAACAATATGTATGCAAAATATGATCCTAATCCATCAATTCTTTCACAAGATATTGAGCGGAAACCAATTTTGGGCATAAATCAAGGGCCCCTAACTCTGCTGAAATGAATCTGAGATTTATGTGCAAACAATACGCACATCTTCAGACCATGACCTAATCATCTGTAAAGTTTCAAAGCTATTGGCCTAAAACTGCAGGAGGAGTTGCGCTCACGAAACACCCACTAACTATAAGGGTTTTAGGCAAAAACTGACTAAGTTAACAAAGCGAAAAAAGTTGAAAAAAAAAATCTGAGATTTATGTGCAAACAATATGCAAATCTTCAGACCCTGACCTAATCATCTGTGAAGTTTCAAAACTATTGGCCTAAAACTGCAGGAGGAGTTGCACTCACGAGACACCCACTGACAATAAGGGTTTTAGGTAAAAACTGACTAAGTTAACAAAGTGGAAAAAGTTGAAAAAAAAATCTGAGAATTATGAACAAACAATATGCGCATCTACACACCATAGCCAAAACATCTGTGAAGTTTCAAAATGATTAGCCAAAACCTGTAGGAGGAGTTGCACTCATGAGACACCCACTGACTATTAGGGTTTTAGTAAAAACTGACTAAGTCAACAAAGTGAAAAAAGTTGAAAAAAAAAAATCTGAGAATTATGAGCAAACAATATGAGCATCTACACACCATGGCCAAAACATCTGTGAAGTTTCAAAATGATTGGCCAAAAACTGTAGGAGGAGTTGTGCTCACGAGACACCCACTGACTATTGGGTTTTAGGTAAAAACTGACTAAGTTAACAAAGGGGAAAAAGTGGAAAAAAAGATCTGAGAATTATGAGCAAACAATATGCGCATCTATACACCATGGCCAAAACATCTGTGAAGTTTCAAAATGATTGGCCAAAAACTGTAGGAGGAGTTGGGCTAACGAGACACCCACTGACTTTAAGGGTTTCAGATAAAAACTGACTAAGTTAACAAAGCGGAAAAAGTTGAAAAAAAAATCTGAGAATTATGAGCAAACAATATGCACATCTATACACCATGGCCAAAACATCTGTGAAGTTTCAAAATGACTGGCCAAAAACGTAGGAGGAGTTGCGCTCACAAGATACCCACTGACTATAAGGGTTTTAGGTAAAACACGACAAAGTTAACAAAGCAGAAAAAGTTGAAAAAAAAAAAATCTGAGAATTATGAGCAAATAATATGCACATCTACACGACATGGCCAAAACATCTGTGAAGTTTCAAAACCATTGGCCAAAAACTGTAGGAGGAGTTGCACTCACAAGTCAATTGTTGACGAACGGACGGGTCACGGCACGCCTATATCCCACCTGCGTGCTAACGCAGGTGCGACAAAAAGCAAGAATTTATTCCCTATGGAAGCAAATTCTTTCCTTTTAAACACCTTTACAGAAAAAGCAAAAAACATTTTGACAAGAGTTGACTCCCTTGAAAGTGTAGTCATTCCCCTTAAGGTGGTTTTAATATATGCTTTTATTGATTTGAGCTGAATCAGAGTTTTACAGCCTAATCAAAACTGTTAATAAACCTTGTCCTGCTGAGTCCGGATATGTCCTGCCTTTGCAATCAGTGTAGATCCAGATCAGTTGGCTTCTTCAGAAGCCAACTGATCTGGATCTGCACTGTTTGCCATTAAGTATGTGAATTTATATCAACTATCTGAATCAAGTAGTCTGATTGGCTGAAAATTAGAAATGGATGTGGCATCTTAATTTATTCAGCAGGTCAAGGGTTAATGTCATGTGGAGCCAGTCAGTTAACCTACTCACACTTTTCCTGGACAGGCTTAGTCCTCTAGGTGGTTAACCAGGGCCCAGTTGTTCAAAACTAACGATGTCATTAGTTAACGATTCGTTAAAATTTTAATTGAGTGATACGCAAATATGCTGAAATTTTTTGCTGAAAAAATGTGAGTAGCTTTTGCAGTGCAAAAGCTTCTCACATTTTTTCAGCAAAAAATATCAAAATATTGTGTATTGAATCCGCTAAAACAGTTAACGAAATGACCCTTAACGAGCTTGTTAAGCTAACGACGCTTTGAACAACTGGGCCCAGTATTTTAAGTGCATGCTTTCGCCAGTAATGGAAATGTATCCTTCTTGCATCAGCATAACTACGAGAATGACAGTGGAAATTATTTCATAATCAAGGAAACACAGGCTACATTTTACACAGAGAAATTCCCATATCTTTTGTTTTATTATTTTCTCACTTTTTACTCCACTTCTAGCCTTGAATACATCATAAAAACATTTAACATTATTTTTCATCTTCAACGATGTTCTGCAATTTCCTTGATTTTTCATATTCAAAATTTAACTTATTGTGGTGTCCTGAAATTACCTTTATAACTTCATCATCAGGGAAGTTGTTCATTTTGAGACTGTTATCCTCACAAAACATCTTTATAACCTTGATAAACTCTTCACCAAACTTTTCTACTTTAGCCTCAGGGAAGTCCTCTAACTTCAGCATTCCTTCTTTGGAGTCTGGTCTGAAACCAACACAATGAATAATGACCTTTAAAAAAATATATTTCAATGCACTTTCCATAGCTCCAGATAATTTTTTTTTTTACTCCAAAACTGTGGATACTTTCTCATTTCTGCAGGAAAATCATGTTATGGGTACACATTAGAATGGCCTTAGCAAGGCACTTCCAATGGGTAGCCACAATGTATATTTTCATGCAGAAATAAGAAAAATATGAGGAAATGCTCTTATCTGGAACTATGTTTTTCAACAAAAAAGTATCTGGGATTTATGTTTTTCTCCATTGTAACATATATTGTGACAGTCATTGGAATAGGTACATGATTTTTTTTTCTTTCATTTTAAACAAACAAAGGTATTTTTACTGATTTCTTCTTCTTACTTTATTTTTTTTGTATGAACTTTATTTATTTACGCTGACAACCCTACACATTGAAACAGACAGACATGAGCAAACAGACATATTCATACTGAGCCAATGGAATGATGATAATGAATGGCTCTGTTCAATGAAGTGCCATAGTCCAATGGGATTTGGACCAGGGACCTTATCAATCATAGTCAGATTATTGCAGCACTAACTCTTTGGCCACCTAGATGCTTCTAATGAATATGTAAATAAAATTTATGTAGAATATGGATTAACCCTTCTCTTGCTAAACACGTCATGCCCTGTCTTAGCAAACAGTGCAGATCAAGATCAGTTGGCTTCTGAAGAAGCCAACTGATCTTGATCTGCACTCTTTGTCATTAAATATGTGAATTTCTATCAAAAACCCAGATCAAGTAATCTGACTGGCTGGAAATTAGAAGTGGGCGTGGCATCTTTATTCAGCATGAGGAGGGTTAAAAAACTTGCTTATGGCACCTGGAAAGGCTGATGCTGCTCTATTTGTTCTCAAGTCAAGCACTCTACCATAGTGCTCCATTTCTTGACGAGATGCTGTGGTAACAATTAGAATTTTCTCGTGTATTACCATTTTTTCCAATACAATATTAAAGTCACCTTCACTTACCTGACTTTTGCCATTTCTATTAGCACCTTGTTACTTGCTATAGAATGTGGGGTATATCCGGTTTGTTGAGCTAGCTCATTTCTCTGTCTTATCAACCTTGTATACAAGTCAGACTGAAAATAATAAAACTGCCTCTTAACAAAAACCTATATGTTCACTTTGCAATACAGAAAAAGGCCCCTACGTCATATGCAAGAAATGAAGGTCCAGATCAGCCTGTGCATTCATATGGTGTCATTGGGTCTTTGTTGCAGGCTAACAAAGCCAATGAATCCTACAGAATATTCCTACAGAATATAGCAACAGACTGACAAGGCCTTGATCTCCGAATGTCAGTTTACTCAACATTATGATTACGTAGTAGAAAAGAAAGTATCTAATGAGACTGTGACAATGTGCAAGCTGATCTTTGTCTTTGCTGTTTGCATATTCAAGGCCCTTTATCTCGTTTCAGCGCGAATATTTTTCTTTCAGAAAACTTTGTCTGGTATCTGTTCTTTTGCTGCTGTACTTTTTCACAAGGGAGACAACTTTTGGGACTTTCTGTTAGTCTTCCTGCACATAAGCCCCTACCAAAAAGGAGTCTACTCTGAAAGGGGAGCAAATTCTTTCCTTTTAGAGTAGACTCCTTTTCAGAATGGGGACAAAATCTATTCTGAGTTGTCTCCCCTGAAAGAGTATCCGTTCACTTGAAAAACAATGCAAACTCAGTTTCAAAACAAAAAGAAAAAGCTTTTGTAAAAAAAACAGAAGGCTTTTTTGTTTTAGCTATATAAAATCTATGCCTGTCAGAAGTAATAATGGGATTTCATTACAAATACGTTATTGTGGACACTACTAAGATAAATGTAAGAACTGTTGATCTGTCATAATGCCAGTTTCAGTATTGAACACAAAAAGATGACCCTAGGGCTTTTAGCCAAAATATCCATAACACAGGTTAAGTACATGTACAAGTTCTTTGCAATAAAGTGCCATACAGTCATGACCTAATTTCTGCCTCTAGTGGGATTCAAACCCACAACTTAGTGGTCTTAAGTGAGAAGCACTAACTACTTAGACATGCATAAGCTTCTACCATTGTAAGACAATGCACAAGACAGTGCAAAAATAAAAAAATATCAGCTGAATCACCTTTTATCTAGACCTGCCATATACCTGTAATTTAGCAGTCTTCTCATCAATCAATGGTTCTCGTGGCTTATAGGCTGTGGACTGAAGATCTAATGCTGATCTCTTCGTCATATCATTCATCGACAACGACTTCATATGGGACTGCATCATAAGTCTTGGTGATGGCACAGGCACTGTTGGTCTGAACAAAGTCACAAAATGATCAGTGTCATACCATATTCGATCTAATTACCGCACATACCCCTATAAGCGCACAGTCAAGCAATTCTGTAATCAGATTACAGCCAGTGTACTTTTTGTCTACTTCTTTATAAAGGCATATGTTGTGGGAACCCATTTGAATTGCATCGACTGGTCGATGCAATTCAAATGAGTAACCACAACATATGCTTTCATAAAGAAATCAGGAAAAAAAAAAAACAATAACATCGCATAAGCATCATTTGATAAGTCCGCCTTCGCTGGTCATTTTTTAAAGTGTGCCCTTAGTACATATTTTACTTCAAGTTTTCCCAGTATTTTTTGAAAAATCTAAGCGCACAGAGCGGTAAATAGGTTGAATACGGTAGTTCAGCAGTCAAACAGCCAGGCCCCCTAGCAGTCTCTCTTAAAAATATAGGCTTTTTATAAAGGCTATTTACAGCCAAATAAAGGTTTTTCAGGATAAATTTTGCACAAAATAAAGAGCATTTAATGGTTAAATTTCTTGGCAGATCCCAAGCAAAAGAACTCCGCGTCATCAACTCTCAAGCAAAATAGGGAGAAATATTGCAGAGAAAATCTGATATTTTCATCTTTAAATGGTAATGACAATATTAACTTGCATTCTGTTTAGAAACATATGAATCTAAGTAATAGACTATAATTTGTTGTTACAAAATGCTACATATTTACTCCGTCCTTTTGCATTTACAAATTGCCAAATACAAAGGTTTTCTCATCAAAATATAGGTTTTTACAAGTTTTTCAGCCAAATTAAAGGTTTTAAAGGATTTCAACAAAATTAAAGGTTTTTAAAGGTTTTAAAGGTTCCCCTAGGGGACCCTGAACAGCTCATTTTTACTTCTCATGGCAAAGTTAGGTAGCATCACAGATAGTTATGAACAGGGCCCGGTTGTTCAAAGCGTCATTAGCTTAACGACCTCGTTCAGGGTCATTTCGTTAACTGTTCTAGCGGATTCAATACACAATATTCGGATATTTTTTGCTGAAAAATGTAAGTAGCTTTTGCAATGCAAAAAATTTCAGCATATTTGTGTATCACTCGATTAAAATTTTAACGAATCGTTAACTAACGACATCGTTAGTTTTGAACAACTGGGCCCAGAGTTTTCAATAGGCATCCATAGTGCCTTCAATACTTCGTGAACAGAAATCGTATAATTCTACTCAATTAGCATAATTATTTGCCATAAAAAAAAAAAAAAGAAAAGCATTTCTTTACAGTTTGTATGGCAAAAGTATAGACTGGAACTAAAAATCAAAGCTCTAGATAAGAGCAGTAATCAGGGCTCAGTTGTTGGAAACTAACAATGACGTTAGTTAACGTATCGTTAAATTTTTTATCATTAAATATGGCATATACGCTAATATTTTTGCTGAAAAAATGTGAGTAGCTTTTGCATTTGCAAAAGCTACTCACATTTTTTCAGCAAAAATAACTCTTAATTAGATATTGTACTTACTAGAACAGTTAACATTTTGACCACTAACGAGCTTGTTAAGCTAACGATCCTTTGAACAACTGGGCCCAGGCAAATATTTGTCATATTTCTCCTTGAAAACATATGTTGTGGGTACTCACTAGAAGCAAATCAATGAGGCAATTCTGAGTACCCACAACATGTGTCTTAATGAGGCAATTCTAATAAGTACCAACAACATAAGTAAAGCCTCAATGAGACAATGCTATTAAGTTTGTTTGTTTGTGTTGAGGTTTTACTGCCCAGTCAACCCAATGGGGTCATGTCGAGCGCGGTCAGTTTACCTAACCACACGTTTACTGGGCAGGCTTAGTTCTCTAAGCGGTTAACCAGTATTGTGCACATTCTTTTGCCAGAAACTGACAACTGCCCTTCTTGAATCAGCAGAAGGGAGAGAATGACCGTAGAAAATATTTCACGATCAATCTCCAAGAAAGAATGTTGCTGACATCTGCGGGGGTTGAACCCGCGACGTCCTGGTCTCCAGTCGGACGGCGCATCCAACTGAGCCACCGAGGCCGAATGCTAGTAAGTACACACAGCATAAGAGTATCATTGCGGAAATTCTACTGAGAAATGTCAATAAAGCATTACTTATTAGACATCCTCTGCTCAGAAACAAAAAACGCAACAGATGGAGGAACATAGACAGACAACGTGAAAACATTCTATTTGCACCCCAACCCCACCCCTACCCCCACCACCCTACAAACACAGTTTGTTGGGGTATAAGGAGTATTCACTACATATATTCTTGTGTATAAATAAGAAATACTACACGTCTTTCTGGGTTGAAAAAAGCATCTATTCTTGAGCTATGTAATAATGCAATTACAGACTGATAAAAACAGACCATTCTATACAATCAGATGATGGTGGGTCAGAGAGAAATTGTCTGGAAAAGATTGTCACTGTCCTAGTGGCATGCATATAATGTGGCTGGAAGAAAAGAGTGTCTCTTTGTGTTTCAAATCTAGTCTGAAGTGTACAACAGCTTATGCTTGCAATGCCCTTGAGTGTGTAAATCCTATTAAGTAAACTGGGGAATAATTAATCTTTACCACTTTTTGGGCCGATTCAACGTACGGCAAACAGACGATATTTGTTTCTTATTTTTTCCAGAGAAAAGCCTTTGACATTGTGTAGACAATTTTCCTGACATGTCAAAGCCTATTTTCATGCTCAAAATGTCGTCTGCTGAGACTTTTACCCAGCATACTAAGCATTATTGTCTATCACAATGCCATTTCCTCATGAGCAGGGTATACATTTTCACGGAGAAACAGAAGATACCTAGCATGAAGATTTGTTTGTTTTATTCGGGCTTTACATCACTCTCAACAATCTTTCATATCGTGACAATGTCTGGATGTGACATGGAGCTCAATGCTCGCTTTTCGAGTGCTGCCTCACTGAAATGTCATGCCCCAGACACTTGGCATATTTCATCCAGATACTTGGCATATTCCATCTAGTCACATTGTACTGACACTGAGTAGACCAGTTCTGATACCTAGCTCTACCTTCTGAATGCTGAGCACCAAGCGGAAGAGCAACTAGTACCATTTTTAAAGTATTTGGTATGACTCAGTTGGGGATTGAACCTGCAACGCTCTACCAACTAAGCCCTAACAGTGAAGAATAGGGCTATATCAACTATTTTTTAACATTCAGTGTGATATAATAGCAGTATCTAGTGAATTATTTCACAATGTTGGAACTATTTTTATAGACTGCTCCCCATATTATTGCATTTCATCTCGACATCCTTGGCTGCCAAAAAGGACATAAGCCCAACAGCATGAAAGACATTATCATTACATCATGAAATTGTTGATGTTATGTCATGAAGTGACCTCAACATTACTGGATAATACAATTTCTTACTTTGTTTATTTCAAGAAAACTGTTCTGATTCGGTAAAAACTTGTTTTCAAACTCATTTTTACCAAATCACCACACTCCTTCTTGACAAATTTTTCATATCAGTCAAACACTGCTGATTATTCTCTACATATTTATTCAGGAGTAATGGAGCAAGCAAGAGATCTAAAAAAATGTTTGTGTTTTCATACTTACTTTATTGTAATGGCGACTGCTGGTTTCTCCTCGGCAGCCATTTCTTGGTTTGGAACAAATTCTAGCGGCACTTTTCCCTGAGCACCTCCTTTATCCAACCACTTCACAGCTTTCCTTGATAGCTGGATTGTGGCCCCAAATGACCCCTCGATGGCAACCTCATCTAGGTAGCCTTCGTTCACAAGAGATTTGCCAAACGCTTTCCACCAATTAACTTTCTTGTACCTGAAAAATATTACCTCAATTTTTATCTGCTTGGTTTGTTTGAAACTTTTTGTTTAACAACATGTCAAGCATTGTGGATCATTTTTTGAAAATGGAGAAAATGGACAGAGGAGCTAACAGAGGAGAGGAAAGAGAGAAACAAAGACGGATGAGGGGAAAAGCAAATGACTTGAGATGATAGTGTTGCCACTCATAATCGATCATTAGTCACTTTTGCCTCATGTGACTTGATGATCGGAAAAATTTTTTTAATCGACTAATTGGAAAATTCTATTAACATATTCTTTCTTGCATTTTATTTTTATAAGCAAGTAATACAGGAATGAAATTCAAAGCAGTCTGACTGGGTCATTCTAGATTTGAGGCCAATAAAAATGAAACAAACTGATAAAATAGCCTTAAAAAGTCAACCCAAAAGTACTGATATTTTTCTTATTTCTCCATGAAAACATATATTGTGTGTACTAATTAGAAGGAGGAATAAGAAAAATATTATCTGGATAGCCCATTTATTGATCTGGAGCAATGAATAAGAGGGCCAAATTAAGAGTGAATATATTTTCTACAAGTTGATTATTAATGGATGATTAGTCGTTTTTTTGTACAAAATAGATGACCGACTATGATATGCTGGCCGATTCCCAACACTTTGAGATAAAATATTAACATACCCTCTTCCAAAACCTGCTGCAAGTATCTGCTTGTACCAAAAGAAGGATCCACCTATAAACAATACAGGATACCCATCAATAAAATCGGCGATAATTAGTGTTCGGAATCGGCCAGAATTTCATGGTTATCAAACTTTATACAAAGCCAAACTGTTGGAGTAAAATTAAATTACTTAACCCTCAAAGTACAAATCAAAATTATAGCAGACCACATTCTTAAATAGTATCTTTATATTCTTCTGTGAAAATAAGACTTGGTAATTCACATGAAATGCCAAGCCTTATTTTCTCTGATTTTTTTTTTTTAAATGTTGTTTGCTGTATTTATGATAAGCACATTAAGCATTAAGATACTGACCTTCCAACTCCAAATTTGTTATAATGTGAGAACTTCTGAACTTTTTGACTGCTAGACCCAGTTAACATCAATATGGTCATATTCTGTCCAAACCGTCCATTCAGAGCCTGTAAATTCAAAAAGGAAATCAGTTGATGTCTACTAGTGGAAGCTATCATTTTGGTAAATAAAGTGAACCCTTTTAAGAATCCTAAATGAGTAGAATGATATGCAGGAAAGACCTTGATTTATTCTTATTTTCTCATAAACATATGTTTTGGATATTTGTTAGAATCTTGCCTAATTTCTGATAAACTGTCACCTCTTAATTGAAGGTTAGTGCCAGTCAAAATATCATTATAAAGAATTTTGTTGTTGTATCAAGTGTTGGTACTAACCCTTGTCCTGCTGAACCCAGATATACCCTGCCTTTGCAAACAGTGCAGATCCAGATCAGTTGGCTTCTGAAGAAGCCCACTGATCTGGATCTGCACTGTTTGCCATTAAAGGCTCCATACTCTTCAAAAATAGACATTTTTTTTTATCCAAGGAAGGTTTAATAAATTGATATATAATATTAATACAATCATAAAATGTGTCATCTGACAGCCTGTAAAATTTCAGTTAGTCCCTCGTTTTTGAACTGGATCAAAAATGAAATGATTTTTATCGTATCTCTGAATTAATATTGGCAACATTAATTCAGAGATACGATAAAAATCATTTCATTTCAAGAACAAGAGACTAAATGAATTTTTACAGGCTGTCAGGTGCCACATATTATGATTGTATAAATACCATATATCAATTAATTAAACCTTTCTTGGATAATAAAATGTCTATTTTTGAGGACTATGGAGCCTTTAAGTATGTGAATTTATAGCAAAATCCAGATCAAGTAATCTGATTGGCTGAAAATTAGAAGTGGGCATGGCATCTTTATTCAGCAGGACAAGGGTTGACTGTAGTAGACTCAGATGAGGCTGTGTCTAAGAGGTCAGGGTCTTTGCATTTAACCCATTTTAGTCTGGAAATCCTCAAATGGGTAAATGGCAAACAGTTCAGACCCAGATCAGATGCCACAGAATATGGCATCTGATTAGGTACTCCACTGTTTGCAAATAGTTACCCATTTTTCTCTAGGATTATGCTGCATAGCCTGACATACCTGAATTTTGAAATTAGACTCTTCCAATACATAGCGAGGGGTAGTTTATTCAGTCTAAAATGGGTTAAAGCATACAATAACTGTACTTTAGTTGTTTACAGCTTCTCATAACTCCAGATAAGGCACTTTTTTCACCCAAAAAGGTTTTTCTTTGTTTATGTTGAGGTTTTACAATTCAGTCAACCCAATGGGGTCATGCTGAGCATGGCCAGTTTATCTAACCATTCTTTTACTAGGTAGGCTTAGTCCTCTAAGTGGTTTATCAGTATTGCGTACATTCTTTTGCAAGAAACTGACAACTGCCCTTCTTGAATCATCGGAAGTGAGAGAATGACCATAGAAACTATTTCATGATAAGGGGTGTGCCTGTGAGAGAATACAAACCCCACTTCTTCTTACCCAACAGCCTCCTATTTGTCTCATGTGCTTTATCTTTATTATCTGAATATTAACACTTGGCATGCTGGGTAAAAATTTCAGCAGATAACATTATTGAAATACTTTTCTTATTTTTCCTAGAATATAGGATTTGATACTTTATGCAAATTGTCTCCTAAGGAGACAATTTCCATGAAGTGTCAGATCCTATTTTCTAGGAAAAAAATAAGAAAAATAGTGACTGCTGACTTTGTCCATAGCATGGTAAGTGTTAAGAATAATACTTTAACCAGCTGTCTCAAGATGATGACGATTCAGAGTTTTACTTCTCCTTCAACATTATTTAAGTCAAGGGTAGTTAATGCAAGGTTCTATGTAATGAAGCACCGTTATGCGTTGAATTCCGTCTCTAGCGGGATTCAAATCTGGGACCTTGCGATCCAAAGTCAGAAGAGCTTCTGTTTGTCTCAAAATGAATGGGAAAGGCTGTAACAAAATCCTTACACACCTCTACGACATCAAAGAAATCTTTAGCCTCTTTTCTGAAATCAACTGGCTTGCTTTTGTCAGCTATCCTGTTTGTTACTGATGACCAGTTCTTGGAATCATAGTAACTACGCTGGCGACCAGATTCTATGCTGAAATCCAGAATAAAAAAGTACCAATGTACTCAGACAGATAGGACCAATCAAAGAAGAGATGATGATTTTTTCATATTTTTCATCTTTCAACTTTACACTGTAAAGTAAAACCTCAATAACTTGAACACCGATGACTCGTTTACCGTGGCTAATTCAAACTCCTTTCTGAGTCCCTAGGAAATTCTTCCACCAACTCAAGAAAACAAATATTTTGGGATATTTTAGGAATTTTTCAATTTTATCATGAAAATGTGTGTTGTGTGTACTCATTAGAAATGCCTCACCGAGGCAATTCTAATGAGTACATACAACATACAGTGGAACCTCGGTAATTCGAACGCCAATTTTTCGAAACTACCGGATTTTTCGAAGACGACTGATGGTCCGGAATTTTTTCACTATAATTTATTGCAAAAATATCACCGATTTACGAATTTCAATTTTTCGAAAAAATCAATTTTTCGAACAGATTCGTCGGTCCCAAGCAAATAATTCATATTAAAATCCCCTGCTAAATTCGAAATTCCAAACTGCCAATAAAGGTCACGCACGACGATCATGATTTCTTTGTGCGGCGAGTTCGATTGTTACACTCCTGAGTGATTTCACGGGTTTATTCGCTACAGGTAATTGACACCGGATTAACGGTCACACTATTGAGTGATGATCCTTGATTGAGTAAAGGGTGTCTTTATTTGAGATCGTTAGCAATGATGTCTTATTTGATGTTTTTTTTAAGTATGGGTCATTAATGAACTTAAATGATTTTAAAGATCAGTGATTCATGTAACGTGTAAATACGAATGATCTGTAATAGTACGGTTACAGCAAAAATAACAATTCTGAGACGAATTTCCTGAATATTTATGGACGTTTTTTAAAGTGAAAGTAGGGGCAAAAAGGCGAAACAAAATTGGCTAGAAACGTGGAGTTTGCCCTTTCAGGTCTGCATCAGCCAGTTTTTTTGCAGACTAATACAAAACTACGCTATCTGTCAACGTTTGTCTTTTTTGTACCGGTTTTGCAAGGTTAAATATTTCGTCAGTAAATTGGTTCGTTACTTTACATTTAACCATCATTTTCGTTATTGTAAATAGCTATAAATAAAACTGTAAGTTCATGTTTTCTTTTTTTATTTTCTGGTTCCGTACGTAGGCCTGTCAAGCGATTAGCTCAACCTTCAAGCAACTCATTATTTTTAATGCTTAGGCAGATGTTCCCATTACTTCAACGATATTGAATAAAAAAAATCCGAACATATCCGAACACTACCGATTTCGGAAATTCGAACTACCGATAATTCGAAGAAATTCCTGCAGTCCCTTGCACTTCGAATTATTGAGGTTTTACTGTACCAATATTTTACAGAAGCTCGAAAAGACATCGATATGTTATTCCCAGTTGTCTCCTAACCTGGCGCTATGATTAACCTTCAGTGGCTCGAAATACCCATATGTAGAATGAATTTCAATGGTCCTAAGATGTTCGAGCCATGGAGGTTCGACTGTATTTAAGTAAAAATCAAGATGATGAATAGGTGATAATGAAATGCTATGTGGAATAAAGCAGTGTACAGTCATGGGCCATATTCAGTTGCTACTCATTTTCTATTTCAAAATTCCCTGATTTTTTCCATGACTTTTCCATGACTTTTCACCATTTCCAGACTTTTTCAACGGTCTTTCTCAGCCATCAAATCTTCCAAGACAGCTCTTTTATTTCATTAATAACTAACAACTTGCACACTCTTCAATCTTCTTTTCAAACACAACTTGAAATTAAAAGTACAGCATTCATGCCAAACAATCTGGGATGCAAAGAAATTCCAAGAATTTAAATATTATTTAACAAAACAATGTAAACTATTCTGTAAATTTATCAGTTTCTGAAAATTAAGAAGACTGCCAAAGACATCTCAGTTTTGACAAAATTCTGAAATTCCCAGACTTTTTCCAATTTTTTGCTAATTTCCCTGACTCAAACCAAACTTCCCTGACTTTTCCCTGACCTGCAAAAATTTTCATTTTCCATACTTTTTTCCCTGACCATGGCAACCCTGATAATCTGCCTTCAGCAGGATTTGAACCCAGGACCTTGTGATCTGGTCAGAAGCACTAACTGCTTGGCCATGCAGACGCTTAAGATCCAGGCCAGACACTAAGAATGTGGCATCTGATCAGTGTCTACGGTTCCTATACATGCAACAGATTTTAGACGCAAAAATGGGTAGTATAATGGACGTTAAAATTTTAGGAAAAGTATTTGTTTGTGTTGAGGTTTTACGGCCCAGTCAACCCAATGGGATCATGTCGAGCGCGGTTTACTGGGCAGGCTTAGTCCTCAAAGCGGTTAACCAGTATTGTGCACATTCTTTCGCCAGAAACTGACAACTGCCCTTCTTGAATCAGCGGAAGGAGAGAATGACCATAGAATTTAGGAAAAGTATGGTAAGGTATTCCGGTATGATAGTATTTAAGTAACCAGTATCCATGTTTTCTGAGGAGAAGAAAGGAAACTGCATCTATTAACTAGAAACTCTCATCTTAAGCTGTGTATATTTTTATCTGTCTTGAGAATAAAGGGTGTATTTTTGATTTTTGGCTACTACTGAAAAGGGGTCTACGCTAAATGGAGAGAATATACTCCCATTACCTTTTGAAGTATTTTCAAAAGAGGTTTGATGTGCATGAAAGCAAACAGGAAGGGTCTTAATGTTGCGACATCTTGTCACTTGACCCTACTGCTGTGAATGTAGCAATAAAAATATGTTTATAGAAGCAAATAAAAGTAATACAAAAGTTTCGTCTCCCTTAAGAAAAATGAATATCCAGCCCCCTTTCAGCTCTGCAAACCAAATCATACATTTGGAAACAGAGTAGATCCAGATGATGGCTCATTATGAGCCATCTCATCTGGATCTACACTGTTAGTCATTTTGTTCTTATATTTTGACTGTTTGTTTGTGTTGAGTTTTTATGGCCCAGTCAACCCAATGGGGTCATGTCGAGTGCGGTTAGTTTACCTAACCACATGTTTACTGGGCAGGCTTAGTCCTCTAAGCGGTTAACCAGTATTGTGCACATTCTTTCGCCAGAAAATGACAACTGCCCTTCTTGAATCAACAGAAGGGAGAGAGTGAACGTAGAAAATATTTCATGATCAACCTCCACGAAAGAATGTTGCTGACCTCGGCGGGGGTTGAACCCTCAACCTCCTGGTCTCCAGTCTGACGGCGCATCCAACTGAGCCACCGAGGCCGGCATATTTTGACTGATATCCCTATTATCAATAATGGATATTTTGAAATTCATAAGAGGGAAGAGTCCACTTCAAAAACTCAGGGGTGAAAGGGTTCAAGCCAGGCTTACTATGTATATTTTTATCATTTTTACTTACATCTGTCTGCAATTATCACAGCAGTTCTCAGTTCCTCCAATGTGTTCTAGATTCTTGCTCTCAAAGTGAGACAGAAGGATTCTGAAACAAATTTAGCCTTAACCACTATCTGGGCTAGGCAGACGACAAATTGATGATATTTTTCTTCCTTTTCCCATAAAATAGGCTTTGATATTTCATGCAAATTGTCTTCTACGGAGACAAATTGCATGAAATGTCAAAGTCTATTCTCTGAGAAAAATAAGAAAGATATTTCAAACTCCCATCTGCTGAAAGTTTATGCATCATGCAAAGCATTAAGGGGAATATATACACAGTTTCAGGGGAGGCAACTTTCTCGAACTTGTTTTTGCCATCTCCTCTGAAAAGAGGTCTACTCTAAAAGGAAAGAATTTGCTCCTCCCTGGGAGCAAATTCTTTCTTTTTAGAGAAGATCCCTTTTCTGAGGGGCTTGATGTGCAGGAAAGCAAAGAAAGTCACAGAAGTTGTCTTCCTTGTAAAAACGGCAGAAAATCCACTAAGTGTATATCTAGACCCCAACATAAGGAAATAATCTGGGTCTGTACAAAGACCCACTGGTCTGGGGCTACAATTTATGCCACCAAAGAACCTTTTTTTTCTCATGAAGACTTGTTGAGCTCAGGGTGTTTAGTGATATTTCTGGGATATTTTTTCCTCTTTTTCCATAAAAACATACACAAAAACATATGTTGTGAATAGTGATTAAAAACGCTTCAGGGAGGCACTTTTCGGTACCCTTAACATATGTTTTTTGTTGTTTTTTTTTTTTTTTTTGAATAGTGGAGAAAATGATTCCAAAATTATCACCAAATACTCCTTCTTAACAAGCCCTCTGGCTATGAAAGAGATCATTTACTGCATTTATACCAATATACAAGTGAAGAAACACTCACTAGTACTAGTTCTTAAAGATAACACTAGTTTGGTGATAAGGCATAGGCCTAGATAAGAGTGGGTATCAGGTAAATAGTTCTCTTATTTCTCGAGGAAAACATATATTGTGGGTACTCATTAGAAGCGCCTCAGCGAGGCGCTTCTAACGAGTACCACAACATTTGCTTTCGTCAAGAAATAAGAAAAATATAGATACTTTTTGGTGGAAAAAAGTGCCTTATCAAGAGCTATGAATTAAGGATAAAAACAGGCTGGAATTATGACTGAATCACAATCACAGTCAGCATTGCTTCTGATAAATTTTTTTCCTCATGAAAACCTACATGTATGTTGTGGGTACTAATTGGAAGTGCCTCGCTGGATATGACTGATTGATTGAGTTGGGGTTTAACGACATGTCAACCCTTGAGGGTCATTTTGTGTCGTCTCCCAGAGAAAGGGAGAAAAGAGACAGAAGAGATAGTAGATTTTGTGTCGTCTCCCAGAGAAAGGGAGAAAAGAGACAGAAGAGATAGTAGAGGAGATAAAAATGAGGGACAGGGAAGAAAGAAGAATGAAAGTGAAGAAACAGAAGAAATAAAAACATTCCCCCTCTACCCTTACCCGCTACAAGGATAGCAGGCCTTGCCCAACTATAAGCCAGTATCAGTTGGACGCCCCGGTGACGTAAGATACACGGCACCTTCGCACCACCCCCTTGCTGGATATGACAATGCCTTACAGGCCTGAGTACATATAACAGATTAATCCTCCTGTGGACAGTTTCCAAATAGCAACAAAAGAAACAGTTAGTATTTACCTTCGCCTGCAGGTAGCTGCAGCTAAGTATTGTTGCATACGAGATAACATGTTCAACTTGTGTTGCTTAAACTTGTAGTTCTTTATATCTTTCAGTAGGAACCTACAATATAAAATATTACATGATTCATAGTTCCAGATAAGGTGCTTTTTTTCCAGCCAAAAGATGTAAATATTTTTCTTATTTCTCCATGAAGACATATGTTTACGATGTTTTCCTGAACACATAAGAAGAATATGTGGCTAGACAATCCTCTCATCTAGAGCTAATGTTATCTAATGCAATGTAAGAGACATCCATTTAACCTTTATCACTCTCTGGGCATTTTCAGCAGATGGCAAATTGATGATATTTTCTTATTTTTCCCAGAAAACAGCATTTGACATTTCATGCAAATTGTCTCCAGAGGAGACAATTTGCATGAAATGTCAAATCCTGTTTTCTGGGAAAATAAGAAAAATATTTCAAAATGTCTTCTGCTGAAAAAATTACCCAGAGTGCTAAGCGTTAACTAGAGTATCCAAATAAATTCATTTAAGCCTTTTTATAAGACAGTTTGTTATCAGACGGTTTTGGATATAAGGTGGACCCCAAGAGTGTTTATCCAAACAATAAAAACGTTAAACTATAATACCCCACCATTATCGTGTCGCCGGCAGATAACTCCGTAAAAATTTGACAAAATTTGCCCATTAGCAATCCCAAACCAGATCTCCATAATATCAATGCACATATCAAGTTTGGTGAAAATCCATTGATGTATACTCAAGTTATCATCCGGAAATGAAAAACGGATGGACGGACGGATGCACGACTGACGGGCGGATGTCCAACGAGAAACCATAATACCCCAAACTATCATATGGCGGGTTTAAAAATGTAAAGATTATAATAGAAAAATGACCAATTATGGTCATTTTTTCTATATAATATATATGTTTTTGTTTGGATACAACATGGTTAATTATGGTCATTTTTCTTTATAATCTATACATTTTGTTTGTTTGTTTGTTGAGGTTTTACCGCCCAGTCAACCCAATGGGGTCATATTGAGTGAGGTCAGTTTACCTAACCACACTTTTACTGGGCAGGCTTAGTTCTCTAAGCGGTTAACCAGTAATGCGCACATTCTTTCGCAAGAAACTGTTAACTGCCCTTCTTGAATCAGTGGAAGGGAGAGAATGACCGTAGAAAATAGTTCATGGTACATTTTGTTTGGATACAACATGGTTAATTATGGTCATTTTTCTATATAATCTATACATTTTTGTTTGGATACAATATGGTTAATTATGGTCATTTTTCTATATAAGTTATACATTTTTGTTTGGATACAACATGGTTGTTCAGCTGACAGTTTTTACTTTGGATCCCAGTAATAGTGTTACAAACAGGTTGTGGTGTACCATATTTTCATGAACTATTCAGACATGTGTGAACAAACAGTGCAGACCCAGATCTGACTGCTCCAAGATGCACTCTGATCAGGTCCTGCATTATCTGCCATTCAACCTGTGCTAATAACACCCATTACCAGATGATTAACCCATTGTAGTCGGGAGACCCCTAAAAGGGTAATTGGTAAACAGTGCAGACCCAGATCAGATGCCACAGAATGCGGCATCTGATCAGGGTCTCCACTGTTTGCAAATAGTTTAGCCATTTTTCTCTAGGAATATGTAAATCTCATAGCCGGACGTACCTAAAATTGAAATTGGAGTCTTCCAATATACAGTCTGGGAGAGTCTATTCCATCAACAATGGGTTAAACAGACTTACACAAATTACAGTAGCATACATTGCTCTACATAAGAGATAGGCATCAGGTAAATATTTTTCTTACTTCTCCATGAAAACATACGTTGTGGGTGCTCATTAGAACTCAAAAGCACCTCAGTAAGATGCTTCTAATGAGTATCCACAACATGTTTTTGTGAAGACAAAAGGAAAATATTTATAGGCTCGTATCTGGAGCTATGATCTATGCAGTAAAATCATGGTAAATGATAACTTGTTTGTTTCAGCTGAGGTTTTACGGCCCTGTCAACCTGTTAAAAGTAATGTTAAGCATGGTCAGTTAACCTACTCACACTGGTTCTTATGCAGGTTTAATCCCTTAAGCAGTTAACCAGTACTTGTGCACATACTTTCGTCAGTAACTGAAAGCCCTTCTTCATCAGCAGAAGGGTGAGAATGATCGTAGAAATTCTTTCCTGACCAATCTCCACAAAAGTTATGTGTCCGAGCAGGATCTGCAGTCAGATGGGCTTCTGACTGTTCTAGGGTGCCTGGCAGGTAAATAGTTATCATATAGATGAGGAGTGCATAACTATTTAGTGAACAACAAAATACAGGCACAAAGTGGCCACCATCCCCTGTCACTGAAGCAGGAGATCTTTTCCTTGACCCAGATCAGACACTACAAAATGATCAGGACCTGCAGGGTTTGATACTTAGCTGAAACACTCCACACCATACTTGTCCTAAAATTTTAACAAGTCCATTTTACTACCTGTTAGTAAGTTTAAAACATTCTAAAGTAGGGATACATGTACCTTGAAAATACAGAACAAATCATAGCCAGAAAATAGCAGACTTGGCTTTTTGTATTTTGTGTTGAGGTTTTACGGCCCAGTCAACCCAATGGGGTCATGTCAAGCGCGGTCAGTTTACCTAACCAGACGTTTACTGAGCAGGCTTTGTCCTCTAAGCGGTTAACCAGTATTGTGCACATTCTTTCGCCAGAAACTGACAACTGCCCTTCTTGAATCAGCGGAAGGGAGAGAATGACCGTAGAAAATATTTCATGATCAATCTCCACGAAAGAATGTTGCCGACCTCGGCGGGGGTCGAACCCGCGACCTCCTGGTCTCCAGTCGGACGCGCATCCAACTGAGCCACCGAGGCCGGCTCAGCAGACTTGGCTTAAATGAATCAACTGATTAAGTGGCAAAAGTGCAGACACTGATCAGATGCCACATTCTGTGGCATCTGATCAGGGTCTACACTGTTTGCTCAGGCCTCTCTGTCAAACTACTAAAGGTAAAAATGATAGCATATTACCTGGTGGTATTAAAGTCACTGTTAGAATAGAAAGCATGACAGCTACTGGGCAGTCCATCTCTCCCTGCACGCCCGATTTCCTGGTAGTACGACTCAATATCCTTAGGTGCTGTGAAAGAAAAACCAGGCATTTTTTAAACACATGGTTCTGGGTATTTATATAATACTGTTACCATGACTAAGGCAAATAATTTTGATTCATAAAAATTTAAATTAATGACTTTTCAAGATATAACTAACAGATGTTATTGTTTCAAAACCAATAACAAGTAAACTTTTATTTATTTTACTATGAATATAACTTAGTATTGCTATGTCACAGTAGAATATTCGTACCTCCATAATGTATGACCTTTCTAACATCGGGTTTGTCAATTCCCATACCAAAGGCTACGGTTGCCACAACAACTTGTACAACATCATTCACAAACTTTTTATGTGCTTCTGATCTGGCTTTGGGAGTCATTCCTGCATGATAGCCGCGACACGGTACTCCCATGGCTGAAATAAATCCAGAATTAACCCATAAAGTGCTTAATAAATCCAGAATTAAGCAATAAAGTGCAAAATAAATCCAAAGTTAACCTATAAAGTGCTAAATAAATACAGAATTAACCCATAAAATGCTAAATAAATCCAGAATTAACCAATAAAGTACAAAATAAAACCAAAATTAACCTATAAAGCGCTAAATAAATCCAGAATTCACCCATAAAGTGCTAAATAAATCCAGAATTAACCTATAAAGTGCTAAATAAATACATAATTAACCCATAAAGTGCTAAATAACTACAGAATTAACCCCATACGAGGGTCCTGCAAAAAGTTTTGTCACTGGGTTTGGATAACTTCAGTGCTACTTTTTATCAAACATATTTTTATTACAAATCTTCAAAGTATTCCCCCTTTACTGAAACGCATTTTTGTAACCTTTTTATCCAGTCACAAAAAAGCAGATAGTCTTTTGGTATCTGTTGGAGACACTGATAAATAACGCTGCCAAGAGAACTTATAGACGTATACTTATTTCCAGAAAGCATTTTCTTAAACCTTGGAAATAAAAAGAAGTCACAGGGACTCAGGTCAGGTGAATAAGGTGGATGGTTTAAAACTTTCACCTTTTCAGAAGCCAAAAAAGACACTTAACAACCTCACACTTACGAGAGGAGGTGTTGTCATGTAAAAGGTGGACTCCTGACCATCCTTTCCTTGGTCATTTCTTACTGCAACAAGTAAATTGGTCAGTGTATATGACTGCATCTATTTCAATTTGAAATAACTCGGTCAGTTGGAAAGCAATTTGGATGAAATAAACAGGTATCATCAGCTATTCAACACACCATTCAAGTATGGTGAAGCATTTTAAAATATACCTGGGATAAACTAAAGAAGCCTATTTGTGAGAACTTTTTGCAGGACCCTGGTAAGTACTAAATAAATCCAGAATTAACCCGTAAAGTGCTAAATGTATACAGAATTAACCCATAAAGTGCTAGATAAATACAGCATTAACCCCGTAAGTGCTAAATAAATAAAGAAATAACCCATAAAGAGCTCATTAAAAAATAAAAAAAAAAAATATTTCAGAGAAAGGAAGACTTGGCATTTCATGTGAACTGTCTGTTAGGCAGACAATTCACATTAAATGTCAAGCCTTATTTCTCTGAAAATATGAACAAAAAATTTAAAATGTCATCTGCTGCAGTTGTAATTGACACCGTAAGGGTTAACACAAGAATCCTTCTGCTGATTCAAGAAGGGCAGTTGTGGGTTTCTGGCGAAAGAATGTGTACACTACTGGTTAACAGTGTGGTTAGCTGACATGACCTCATTGGGTTGACTGGGCCATAAAACCTCAACAAACAAACAAACACAAGAATCATACAAAGGAAAGTAAATCATTCTACATGTATATGGGCTACATGGAAAATGAGTCTGGTAGCTACATTCTTATGAGTATCCACAATATATGTTTTCACGGAAAAATAAGAAAAAGATTTTGTGGATACCCCTTCTTATCTGGAGCTATGCAGTAACAGCTAGGAAGCTATAATTTACCTGATTTACATATATTTTTTTCACCTGAGCCGTGCCATGTAAACATATGCCTTTGGGACACATGTAGACAGTGAGAGTCCTGATAAAACTATGTATTCTTGTAGTCTAATCAGTGCCTTTACTATTATGACTCATCTTGCAGAACCATTGGCTACTATGGGCCGTCCAACAGGAGACCAGGAGGTCGCGGGTTCAACCCCTGCCAAGGTTGGCAACATTCTTTTGTGGAGATTGATCATGAAATATTTTCTACGGTCATTCTCTCCCTTCCGCTGATTCAAGTTGTCAGTTTCTGGCAAATGAATGTGCACAATACTGTTTAACCACTTAGAGAACTAAGCCTGCCCAATAAACGTGTGGTTAGGTAAACTGACCACGCTCGTCATGACCACACTGGGTTGACTGGGCCGTAAAACCTCAACACAAACAAACTAAATAAAACATATATTGAGATTCAGCAATGGTACCAATCGGAATGTATGGCTGAGCTGGCTAATCTGAATTGTCCCTGTTTGCATATTCCCAAACAGCCTTTTCATTAAGGGGAGGCAGGAGACTAAATTGTCTTCTACTCCCAGCATAGCCTTTTACTTTTAAGCCTTTCTAAATGATCTTTGCTAATCTCTATAGCATTTGCCCCACTTACAGACTTCAGCCTCTTACATTAAAATGTAATGAAAAGGCTGCCCCAAAGACATCTTTTTCTGTAACACCGCTTATGAGCCAGCGCACGACAAAACCTACAAAATGGCATGTGCACCCAGCAGACTCCGATCTGCCTGGGTATCCGCCCAGTCTGATCAGAGTCTTCACTATCCACATGAAGAAAGCTTGGGTGCTTAGCTACCCACTGAACTGAGGCTCTGATGAGACTGGGCAGATGCCTAGGCTGATCTCAGTCTTCCCTGGGTGCACATGCCATTTTGTTGGTTTTGTCGTGAGCTGGCTCATATTTGTCCATGGTGACAACCCAGTGAACTACTCCCCTACTACAGGTATATTTTCTACCAAACTTAACCTAACATAGCTCTTCATAATGGGTATCAGGTAATATTTTTCTTGTTTCTCCAAGAAACCTTATGTTGTGGGTACTTATTAGAAGCACTTTGCAGATAAGTTTTTGTGGAGAAATAAGAAAAATATCAGGGCCCAGTTGTTCAAAGCTAACGACGTCGTTAGTTAACGATTCGTTAAAATTTACATCGAGTGATATGCAAATATGCTGAAATTTTTTGCTGAAAAAAATGTGAGTAACTTTTACAGTGCAAAAGCTACTCACATTTTTTCAGCAAAAAATATCAGAATATTGTATATTGAATCCGCTAAAACAGTTAACGAAATGACCCTTAAGGAGCTCGTTAAGCAAAACAATGCTTTGAACAACTGGGCCCTTATTTTGTGGGTACTTATTAGAAGCACTTTGCAGATAAGTTTTTGTGGAGGAATAAGAAAAATATCAATATTTTTTGGTGGGAAAAAAGCCTTATCTGGAGCGGTGCCCTAACTTTTGAACTAACAGTCGAACCTCAATAACTAGAACATTGATAGCTCATTTACCATACCATGGCTGAATCTAACCTGTTTTTTAGTCCCTACAAAATTCTTCTGAAAGCGCCAGAAAACAAATATTTATGAAAATGTTCTTATCATATTGTATATTGTGTGCATCATTAGATTAGAATTGCCTCATCAATGTGATTCTAATGAGTACATTCAACATACCATTATTGTATAGACAATCAAAAAGACTTCCCTAAATCATGGCCATTTGCTTCCTAAAATGGCACCATGATTAACCCTCAGTGGCTTGAACTACTCATGTCTCGAACAATTTCCTATGGTCCCAAAGATGTTCGAGCCATTGAGATTCGACTGTATATACACATACCACACTTATTCTAAAATTTGAATGAAATTCATCCTACTACCTGACAGATGAGTGGCAACAGTCTAGACCCTAATCAGACCCCATATTCTGTGGCCTCTGATCTGGGTCTGCACTGTGTGCACAAGCTTGTTAGTCCCAATACTAATATGTTTTTATGGCAGCCGATTCGGAATCTTTACCAAATACAAGTTTGTTTGTTTGTGTTGAGGTTTTACGGCCCAGTCAACCCAATGGAGTCATGTCAAGCGCAGTCAGTTTACCTTACCACACGTTTACTGGGCAGGCTTAGTCCTCTAAGCGGTTAACCAGTATTGTGCACATTCTTTCACCAGAAACTGACAACTGCCCTTCTTGAATCAGCGGAAGGGAGAGAATGACCGTAGAAAATATTTCATGATCGATCTCCACGAAAGAATGTTGCCGACCTCAGCGGGAGTTGAACCCGTGATCTCCTGGTCTCCAGTCGGACGGCGCATCCAACTGAGCCACTGAGGCCTGAGCCATTGAGGTTCGACTGTATATATACTTACCATACTTATTCTAAAATTTGGAAGAAATTCATCGTACTACCTGATGGATGAGTGGCAAACAGTCTAGACCCTAATCAGACCCCAAATTCTGCGACCTCTGATCTGGGTCTACACTGTGTGCACAAGCTTGTTGGTCCCAATACTAATGTTTTTATAGCAGCTGATTCAGAATCGTTACCAAACAGAAGTTTACCGTTTACAATCTGTGCAACCTGGTCTGTCATTTTCTTTGTAGGACAATAGATAATAGTTGGTCCCTCGAAGTGGAATTTGCTTCCTTGCTGGGTCATATGGGACTGTAGATCCCTTCTTATATCAGTCCCCTTGAAGCTCACAGACAAAAAGATATTTGGCCTGAAAAAAAAAAGAAGCAAAACAAAACTGTACACACAATGAAAGAAATTTCAAGCATGTAAATTAATGTTTAAAAATTAATCACCCCAGCTACTGAAAGGTCAAACAATGCAAAACCAAAATCAGTTGTGCTTTGTTCAGGAAATCATTTTTAATCACCATTATTTATTTATTTGAGCCAGGGCACGACAAGACCTATAATAATACTTGTGTGACCAGCAAAGACTTAGATCAGCATGCGCATCCGTGCAGTGTGATCAGTCTTTGCTGATTGCATGTGCTTTCTACAGCCTCCAGGCTATCTAAAGAAGGCTGGACAAGAATTCTTGCCATAAATGGGTGGACGCACAGGCTGATCTGAGTCTTTGCTGGTTACACTCTTATTGCAGGTTTTGTCGTGAGCTGGCTCATTTCATGTACACAGCTCCAGATAAGGTGCTTTTTTCAACGAAAAAATTCTTACTTCTCCACAAAAATGCATGTTGTGGGTATAGATGTTTTCATGGAGAAATAAGAAAACTATTTTCCTGATACACCCTCTTTTCTGGATGTATGTATGTGAAATATATAAGCAGTCCATCTATATTATAAAATGTCCAGGGAAGAAGCCACATGTACAGTGATTTTTTTTAGGGGTGCGTCCTGCGTCCTGTACGCATAATTTCGCCAGAGGACGCAAAACATTAGTCTCGGTGAGTCCCGTGGACTCATAAAATTCTCGAATGTATGCACGTTTTGCTTCTTGAAATCTACTTTCATTTTCGGAAAAAGCGAATGCGCAAGCGGAGTTTCAGTACCGTGTTTGGTAAAAGCCAATACTGAAAGGCGTCGTATCTCTCTGGTACACCGATTCTACCTATACAGTCAAAAATCAATACCAAGTTGTTCAGTACCGGAGGAAACCTTAGCGAACACTAAAGTACTGTTTTTTAGTCTGTTGAGAACTTTTATCGTAACACCGACATTTACATTGCAATTGTCAACAGGAAACAGCGATCGTTTTTTTGTTTCTTTTTTTTTTTTTGAAAGAACAAAAAGATGCACCTTAAAAAAGATAATAAAACAATAAAACTAGACCCCTTACAGCAAACGCTGTTCGGTCAGCGACATCAGCAAATCAGACTGACACGGACAACAAAATCTGTGACTGCCGATGATGTCGATCTCGATAACGGAAACCCCCAGTTCTAAACTGAACCCACAAAGCAACAGACAAAAAAAGTCTCTGCTTTGTATTACGGTCTAGTCAAAACAGACAAAATGTCTGTCTTTAATTATGTATCACAGGTATTTGATCATCTGTCACAAAAACTGAAGTTTTATGAAAACATTTTCATAAACCTGTAGGTGAAAACATTTTCTTAACACTTCTGTTTTAATAGACAGTGGTACTATAGTTTCATATTTCTCAGGAAGTTTTCTGGAAAGAATTAAAGCAACTCAGTCACCACTATTTACTTTTATTGCACATCTAATTAAAATACTAAGAAAGTAATTATAAAACACTGTTACACAAGTTTAAATGAAAAGTCTAGGATGCAACAAAATTTTCACCACGAGTCCCAGGCTGGATGCATAGTTTGAGTTTGGGATGCATGAATTCTGGACCTAGAGAGTCCCAGGACCCATAAAGGCAAAATTGTAAAAAAATCACTGCATGTATATACACAAATAAAGAAGTAAAATATTTTAGCAAATGTTATTTAATATTTCTCAGTGGTCCAAATAAGAAACCTCACCTGTCAAAGCCGGTACAAGTAATGATGGGATTGTGTAGTCGAAGACTCTTACAAATATCAAGTCTCACCTCCGGTGTTGCTGTAGCTGTAAGTGCCATAATAGGAATCTAAAAATAGAAAGAACTTCCTTGAAATTTCTGTCACACCTGTGTACCAAAATGTGAGGGAGCGGGAGAGTTATCATCCTCGTTCAGCTCTGTGAAAAAAAAACAATCAATGAAGTGAAATGACCTGTAAAGTTTTACAGTTTGTAGGCTTCAATTAGGGTGACACTAGGGTGGACGTAAGTACATGAATGGATGGACGAACGGATGCATAGATGGAAACTTTCAAGCCTAAGTTGCCCATGCTGATGCAGGAGCAACAAAAAAAAATAGACAATATCTTGGAAATACTCCATAGCTCTAAATAAGGGGAACATCCACCATAGCTCCTGATAAGAGGGGGTATCCTCATATTATTTTTTCTTATTTTTGCATGAAAACATATGTTGTGGGTACTCACTAGAAGTGTATTACCAAGGTGCTTCTAATGAGTAACACATAGCTCTAGGCACTTCTAATGAGTACTATAACATATTTTCATGCAGAAATAGGAAAAATATTGGTACTTTTTTCATGCAAAAAGCGCCTTACCTGGAGCTATGATCCAAATAATTTTTTTCTTTGAAAACATAACTGGGGCATGTCTGTCTGGTTAACCCATTGTAGACTGAATGAATTCACCCATGCATGATTTTAAGTATGTCAGGCTATGTGATGTAGATATTCTTAGAGAAAAATGGCTGAACTATTTGCAAACAGTGGAGACCCTGATCAGACACCGCGTTTTGCGGCGTCTGATCTGGGTCTGCACTGTTGGCCAATTACCCTTTTAGGGGTCTCCAGAATACAATGGGTTAAGAATGGTATACAAATTTTACACAAATGTGCAAAATGGAATACCTATCACTGACACTGTGCTGTTATTTTAAAATGACCAGATACACTTGGTACATTTTCCACCATTTGTTTTACAAGGGATATAACTTGTTACTTCCTGTTAGTTCTCATGCACACCAAGCCCTTTCTGAAAAGGGCTCTACTCTATAAGGAAAGAATTTGATCCCCAAGGGGAGCAATATTTTTGTTTTAGCTTTTTTTTTTATTTGGGTTTTACCGCCCTTTCAAGAATATTTCACTTCTATCTAGTTGATCGTTCATCAAAGGTGGGTAAAAACCGGAAACTCCGGGGAGGCATCTTTTAGACATATACTAACTGTCTGCTTTGCGCTACACCATAGAACAGGGCCCAGTTGTTCAAAGCGTCGTTAGCTTAATGAGCTCGTTAGTGGTCAAAATGTTAACTGTTCTGGTAACTACAATATCTAATTCATAGGTATTTTTGCTGAAAAAATGTGTGTAGCTTTTGCAAATGCAAAAGCCACTCACATTTTTTCAGCAAAAATATTAGCGAATATGCCATATTTGAAGATCAAAGATTTAACACAGGGTGTCCACACATTTTTAGCAATCAAATTCCCTGATTTTTCCCTGACTTTTCCCTGAAAAGATTTGATTTTCCCTGATTAAAAACCTTAATATTATCGCAATGGCCCCTACTTTTAGAAGTCATATACTGATTCAAATGCTGTCAAGTGACATGTTTATACACAATGCTGTCACAATATTCTTAATTAAATGAAAATTTATCTAAAATATGATGTACATGTGCTAATTTACTTTCATGGTAGTCAAAATCAAAACTGGTAAATTATATGGCCTCCAACCTCCCCTTGTAGCCACATCTGAACAGCTATAAACTTTGAATATTTTGACCTTACAAAGATAAGATTTTTTTTAACTTCCCTGATTTTTCCCTGATTTTCAGCAAAATTTCAAATTCCCTGAATTTTCCCTGCAGGGAATTTTTTTTCACCATTTTCCCTGTTTTCCAGAGTGCGTGGCCACCCTGTAACAATACATTGACTAACGACATCGTTAGTTTTAAACAACTGGGCCCAGATTTTCAGGCCATATGGGGACAGCAAAGGAGCATCCACCTAGTCTGATCTGAATTGTATACAGTAAAGTAAATCAATATTTCGCAATGGCTATGATCAGATTGTATTTACCCTGAGTATTCAGACAGACAAGCCTGAGCTTGGGAACCCAGATCCTATGCGGCAGAATGCATAACTATGACATGGAAAAATATACCTTTGGACATATTCGGTCAAGTGACAACTCAGATCAGCCTATGCATCCATGCAGTCCCATAGGTCTAGAAATGAGTGGGTTTCAGGTAAAAAGTTTTCTTATTTCTCCATGAAAATATATGTTGTTGGTACTCATTAGAAGTGCCTCGCCGAGGCGCTTCTAATGAGTACCACAACATATGTTTTTGTGGAGAAATAAGAAAAATACCAATACTTTTGGATTAAAAAAAGCATCTTATCAAGAGCTATGATTTACTGTCTGATCAAAGTACTTTGGTACTCTGTGGACAGCTCTCCATGCAGACTGCAAAGACTGATCAGATTATACAAATTGCCAGGCTGATCTGAGCCTTCACTAGGCACATGTCTGTAGCAAGTGATCAGGCAAATCCGCTTGCAATAAATAAAACATATATTACTCCAGGAAAAGCAGTTTTTAGTTGTCCGAGAGACCTAAAGGCAGCTCTGAAGTCATGGCCCCACTGAGATACACAATGAGCTTCGTCTATAGCTATAAGGTCAATACCTGCAATGAAATTTAGAACATATTTTAAAATATGAGTCTTAAGACATGTGCAACCACATTCCACACAGATCAGCCTGCAATTCTGTGCAGTCTGATGAGGGTCACTTAACATAATATATGGATCTTAAATGCAAGTAAACAGCAGAGAGCTTAATCTGACAAAACAAGGTTTGACATTTTGTTTGAGCTGTCTGCATTTTAGCTTTAACCACAGTGCCATTAACAGCTCCAAAATAAAACCACTGCTAAACATACTTGTGACATCAGTTTGCAAATTTCATTCAGAATGATACAAACAATCCATACAAGTATGTTATAGGTACTCAATAGAAGCACCTCATCAAGGGCCTATAATGCATATCCACAACATGGGAGGGTGAGTCAGTAAGTAACCAGCCTAACTTATTTCCGGTTGAGATCCACCTCTTCTTTTTCGATGTAATTGCCCTCTAGTGTGATGCACTTAGACCGACGGTGTTCAAGTGCTATCAGCCCAGAACTGAAAAAGTCAGGGTCCTTTCCAGTGACCCACTCCTCAACTGCCGTAACGACTTCTTCATCAGACTGGAAATGAAGTCCACGAATATTCTTTTTCAAGTTTGGGAATAGGAAGAAGTGGCTAGGAGCTAGGTCAGGCAAATAGGCAGAATGTGACATTAATTCATACCCGTTTCGCTGTAAAGCATCCATTGCAACTTTGCAAGTGTGGACTCTCGTGTTGTCCTGTTGCAGCAAAACACCTTTAGAGAGTTTACTTCAGTGTTTTTCACGGATGGCGGTTCTCAGCTGGTCTAATAAGTTTGCATAGTACACTCCAGTTATTGTACTTCTCTTGGGTAAAAAGTCCAACATAATAACGCCTCTTGCGTCCCAAAATACTGTGGCCATCACCTTGCCAGCAGATGGTTGCGTCTTGAATTTCTTTGGCCTCTGGGACCCAGGCACTACCCACCCTACCCACCGACGACTCTGAGCTTTATTCTCTGGCTCATAATAACGAACCCAAGTCTCATCTACAGTCACCAGACACAAAAGAAAATCAGCTTTTGACCTAAAACACTTCAACAAGGCGCTGCATACTGATGCTCTGGTTGCCATTTGCTCATTGCTAAGGGATTTGGGGACCCAACGGGCTGTTAGTTTCCGCATACCTAAATGATCATGCAAGATTATTGAAACGCTACCATGTGTAATGCCTAATGCCTGCGCTATTTCTTCCACCTGAATTCGCCTATCAGAGTATACCAGATCACAGATCCCAAACTTTCTTACCCATTTCTTTGTCGGTGGCATCCAGTGGGCGTCCAGACCTGGCTTCATCTTCTGAAGACATTCTACCTCGTTTGAATTCCCCTACCCAGAATTTAACCTGAGCATAAGATGGTGCAGAAGACCCATAAACATCAGCTAACTCGCCGTGTATTTCCTTGCCTGTTTTACCTTTTAAATACAAGTACCAAATTACAGCACGGTACTCAACTTTAGATGAAAAGCATGCCTTTGCATCACTAGCCATGTTTGACATTCAATTTCTATTAAAGAATCACTCTATACGCGTGTAATTTTGTACCCATGTATAAATCATATATTGAAACAAAGCATGAAAATCGTGACCGCCTCGGTCCATCGGAAATGGGATAGGCTGGTTATTTACTGACACGCCCTCGTATGTTTTATCCCCGAATTATCACCAAATACTCCTCCTTAACAAGTCCTCTGCCAGCCTTTAAAGACCCAGATGTCTCGTGAAAATTTTCTGGTATTATTCATACATTTTTTTGCCCACTTTGGAGGAACAAAAGAACAATCATGAAAAATAACCAAACAATATTGTAAATCTGTAAAAAGATAAAAATCTCAGGTTTAATGATGCATCAACACTTGAGGGTCATTCCTGTCAGAATGATTTATTAGCAGGACATGTGGTTGGTAACAGGGCAATACAAAAAATATGAACAGAAAAAAAGAAATGAAGAATGAATCCCCCATTTAACAGCTCTTCCAAAAGGGGACAAATACTTCCCAAAACATAAGAGTCATCCGAAATGAAACCAGCCCCAGCAGGGCTATTCCCTACATCTTAAACAATGGGCCATTTTGGAAACTGCTGAGCCATTTTGCCTGTGGCCCCTTCGAAATTTATTCTTACCCCAATATGGCTTCAAGGTGGGAGATCCCAGAGAATAGTAATCTCTAACGAATCCACTTACCAACTCTGTCTGCTAAATCTTTAAGGATGTTGGAAGCCACTGTGGCAAACTCTGGTGTGATATACAATACTCTGTACATTCCTCTGAAATTAAAACAAGTTCCATTTTTAAAAATAACATGTCTTTGGCAGTATCATGATGCATTCAAATTTCCATAGACATAATTTTTTAATGAAACAGGAATACACCCTAACCTATTTATAACACATTATATAGAGGAATGACCATAAATGGTCATCTTTTTGTATAATCTATACATTTTTATTTCGCTATAACACTTTTGGAGACTACCGTTAAACTGTCTTATATCGAAAACCAGCTTAAAAAGAGGTTTCAGTATATCATGATGCATTTAAACTTCTACAAATATAATTTTTAATGAAAAAGGAATTAAAGAAACTGAAACAAAATTAAGAGGACAGGAAACACCTGTTAAAGTTTTCCACCCTGTTTTACAAGGGAGAGAGAACATTCATGTCTTCCCGTTTGCTTTCCAACACATCAAGCCCTTTCTGAAAAGGGGTTTACCCTAAAAGTAAAGAATTTGCTCCATTCCCCGCCCATTCAAAAGGGAGGCAAAAATTGTTTGATTGAGTTGCCTCCCCTGAGAGTGAATACATTTCCCTTGATTAAGTTCAACATTCAGCCCAACATACAACATAAATCAACAGCAAAACAAAAAAGATTTCTCGAAACAATGCTGTACATCGGCGCAGACTAATCTTGATCAACATACTTTTTTTTTTCTCTGTGATTCAATTCTACAACACAGTTCCGCATTAGAGGGGTATCCAAAAAATTATTTTTCTTATTCCTGAGGCGCTTTCTAACCCATTTAGACTGAATGAACAACATTTCCACTCCCCCACTCACTATATGTTGGAAGTTCTAATTTTGATTTAAGGTATGTTCGGCTATGTGCTTTAGATATTCCTACAGAAAAATGACTGAACTATTTGCAAACAGTGGAGACCCTGATCAGACTGGGTCTGCACTGTTTGCCAATTACTCTTTTAGGGGTTGCCAGACTACAATGGGTTAAGAATGCCCACAACATATATTTTTATGGAGACATAAGAAAACAACAATATATTTTTTTTTGTTGACAAAAAAAAAAAAAAAAAAGAAAAAAAAAAAGAGTTTTATCTTGAGCTATGCTACAAACTCTGTACCCTAGTCTTGAGACTGCACTGCCTGTCTTAAACTGGAAGCCTGTTCTCTTAAAATAGACAACAGGTTAGCCACAAGCAGGCCCCTGATCTCATTGGTGCATCGGATATTACAATTTCATTGGTCGCTACGCAGCAGAATTTCATTCAAATTTTCATTTGATTCTGTATGTACCGCTCGCCTTTCCAGACTATGCACGAACGTGCTAATTTCCATTCCACATGTGAGTTCATTTACATTATACATGTTATATGAAACTGTTAACTTGACTTCTCTTCATTTCATTGAGCTGAGATGCCACTGTTGTTGGATCAGCTGGCTGGCAGATCACATGATTAAACAGCGCGAAATGTATGAAATCACTGGATATATACTGGTAGAATTTATGCCTGACCAATCCCTATATATGAAAGCTACAGAGTTGTAGGGTTAGAAAATCAATCTATGCCTGTCTATGCCTATAGTGCTTATATTATTAAATGAGCCTGTGCACGACAAAACCTACAATAAGACTTGTGGGACCAGTGAACTCAGATCAGCCTGGGCATCTGTGCAGTCTGATCAATCTTTGCTGATTGCATGTGCTTTCTACAGCCTCCAGACTCCCAAAGAGGGATAAAGGAGAACCCTTGCCATACTGGATGGCTGTACAGGGCGATCTGAATCTTTGCTGGTAACACAGGTCGGGGACTAATGAGTTCACACATTATACATGTATGTGAAAATAGAGGTGGGCAAGGGAGCAGGGTAAAAATATCTTAAACCCTTAAATTGCCAACAAAATCTGCATCTGAAAATGTCGTCTGTTTATGTCGTCTGCTGAATATTCTTGCAAACTTTTCAAAAATATTTTTGCAAACAGGCAAACAGTGTGGACCCTGATCAGACTGCTCCTAGAGGAACAGTCTAATCTGGGTCCACACTGTCTAGAAAAATGACTTTTAAATTCACAAGCAGATGACAAAGCAGACAACAATTGTTGCGATTGGCAGTTTAAGGGTTAATATCTGGAGCCACATGCCTTTCAGATAGTTTCATTATTCCAGTGTAGGAAAACGTGCACTTTCACAAGACTCTTGTTACTGATGATGATGGTTTGGTGTCTTATGTCCCTTTCAACACTATTTAACCCTTATCCTGCTGAATAATTTAATTAGCCACACCCATTTCTGACCATCAGCCAATCAGATTACATCATATAATGTTTTCGTTCATATTCACAAACTGAATGTCATACAGTATAGATCCAGATCAGATGGCTTCTGAAGCCATCTGATCTGGATCCACACTGTTTGCAAAGGTGGGGGTTGTCGTGAACAGAAGGATAAGGGTTAAGCCAGGAGAGGATGGAAGGACGACAATAAAAGGCTCTGTGCAATGAAATGGCATACAGTCATGAGCTGAATCTAAGACCTTGTGACCTGAAATTGGAAGCATTAACAACTTGGCCAGCCAGATGCCTCCTCTCCTTCTTTAATATCTGTACTATACTCACTGAAATAACTGTCGTTTGACCTCTGCTGTATTTTCTTGAGCTGACCCCAGGAAACATGAAGGAATGTTTGCAACTCTGAAAAATTAATCTTTTAAGTGCCAAGCAACATTGTAGCAGAAGACATTATAAAGGCTTTACTTTTATTAGTTTTCAGAGAAAATAAGGTTTGGCATTTCATGTGACCCATTGGCTTGGCAGAAAATTTGCATGAAGTGTCTAGTCTTATTTTCTGCGAAAAATATAAAAAATAATATTTCAAAATGTCACATGTTCCAGTTGTGATTGGCTTAAATCTTTGCATGCTGGGTAAAACTTTCAGAAATTTTGAAATAGTTTTCTTATTTTTTCTAGAAAACAGGATTTGACAATTTATGCAAACTGTCTCCCTGGGCGACAGTTTGCATGAAGCATCAGATCCTATTTTCTAGGAAAAATAAGAAAAATATCATCAGTTTGTCATCTGCTGAATCTGCCCATAGTGTGGTAAGTGTTATAGTAAAATAGCATAAACAAATTTATACATGTATCTGCACTTCCATAACACAAACATTTATACTACCCTGTTACAGAAGGAGTTAAGGTTCCAAATAACTATAGTTAAATATGATGACCTTCAAAATTGTTAGGTTCTCCAGTTTTATAACTATTTCAAATACTGACAAAAACCTGGCACTTTCTACAAGTAAACCTTTTTTTTATTTGTTCAAATCCTATGTAGAATACTGTCAGATTAACTTTATACAAGAAGTTACCAAAGTCTTAAATTCAAACAATGTAAATCTGGCAGCAGAGGACTTTTGTTTAAGAGGAGTATTTGGTAATAATTCTAAATAACAACAAATGTTCAGGGGATTCATCAAGGTACTTCTAATGCATACCCACAACATAAGTTTTAGAACTGGAAAAAATTATTACAGAATTATCATCGAATACACTTCCTTAACAAGTCCTCAGTGGCAGTATTATGAAATATAAAAGATTAAAACATAACTTACTGTAAACCTTGGACTTGATCTTGCATCAGTGAGATGAGTGGAGAGATCACAACTGTAGTTCTACCAGTCATCACTGAGGGAAACTGGTAACACAGACTTTTACCGTAACCTGTATGAAGAATTTGAAGGGATATTTTGAGGGTTTAGCTACTTTAATCACATAGCTCTTGATAAGATGCTATTTTAGTGTTTTTTTTACAACAAAGGTATTGATATTTTTCTTATTCCTCCCCAAAAAGGAGTACCACAACATTATGTATTCGGGGAGAAATAAGAAAAATATTTACCTGCTACCCCCTCTTATCTAGACCTATATTAGCCATGTCATGAGAAAAGGTCTTTCAGATGACAAAGGACCAGATCAGCCTGCCTACCCCCCAAATCTCATCAGGACCTTCAATGTCTGCTTTCACATCCACTAAATACAGTATATTAACCCCAAGTGTTGGGACATAACGGCCTATGCAAATGATGAATTCAGTATATTAACCCGAAGAGTTGGCACATACAGGCCTATGCAAATGGTGCAGGACAAGATCAGATGCAGCAGAATGCAGATCAGGTTCTGATTACTGATTACCACTAATCCATCATTTTTTTTTTTCAGAACATCAAAAGGCAGTAAAAAGGAGTGGTTCAAACTTAGAGACAAGTATGGTAAGAGGTCAAGGAGACCCAATACTTAGAGTAAATACACATAGCACCAGATACGAGGGGTATCCAAATCATATTTTTCTTATCTCTTGACGTGAACATATGTTGTGGGTACTCATTAAAAGCGCCTCACGTTTCCATCAAGAAATACCTGTAAGAAAACTATCAATACTTTTCAGTTAAAAAAAATGCCCTATCTGGTGCTATGAAAGAGCAAATGCCACAATCTACTGCATTAATGAGCATGTTGATTTGGGTTGACACCAGCCATGTGTACCATTTCTCATTTATCAATACATTCTAAAATATTCAAAAACTGACAGTTCAAGTGGATTGCAAAACCAAGGTTTAACAGTTCATGCAAATTGTATGCCCAGCAACCAATTCACATGAAATGTCAAGCCTAATTTTCTTAGAAAAAAAGGTAAGAGAAAAGTCCAGGGAGTGCCACAATCACAAACTGCAGCCCTTCCCAGACACCATGAGGAAGAGGAAACAGACAAAACCAAACAAGTGCAAATCAAACAAACATATGAAAAGCACTTAGATTAGTTCTCTCTTCCCCAAGCGAGGTAACTGCAATGCTAGAAGGATTGAAAATCACAAGAACAAAATAACACAAGGTAAGACATAAAACAAATCGCCTCGTAGAATAAACCACAAAGCAACAAAGAGTATGATTAACACCAGGACCACCGCCTTAGAATGGTTAGTAGAGTAAACCACCTGGAGTGGGGGTTTAAAGCACTTTTATAGCTAGCCAACTTCACCCTGGGTCCTGATGCTACTCTTAATACAGAAATACACAAAAATTCGGTTCGCAGAAAGGCTACCAATTCTAAACTAAAACAAAAAATAGAATGTCTGCTGCTGTTGTTGTTACTGTCACTATAAGGATTAAAATATAAACAGACAATTTCTCATAAAAACATTACCTGTGGCCATAATGACACAGTTGTCTCTCTTGTCAATCATCACTGACTTCAGTATCTTCCACTGCATCCTGCAAAATAATCACTGATCAGCAACAAATCATTACTGCACAAACAGCAACTGACTGCTCACTTGAACAGTCAAAGGGTTTCACTATTCTTTTTTTTTTTTTGCATCTGGGAGTCAAGGCCAAGTAGGCAGGGGATTTTCTTAACTTCCTCTATTACTCCCATACAAATTCATCAAAAGTAGCAGGGGAATAATGCCCAATTTTTACAAAGTAGAAGGGGAAAATCCCAATTCTCCACCTCATAACCCTTGTCATGCTGAATAAATTAAGATGCCACACCCATTTCTAGTTGTCAGCCAATCAGATTACTAAATCTAGATATAAATATATAAATTCACATACTTATAAATTCACATACTTAATGGCAAACAGTTCAGATCCAGATCAGAATCCAACTGATCCAGATCTAAACATAGCACTAGTTAAGGCGCTTTTTTCAATCCAAAAATATTGATACTTTTCTTATTTCTCCACAAAAACATATGTTGTGGGTACTCATTAGAAGCACCTCGCCGAGGCGCTTCTAATGAGTACCCACAACATATGTTTTCGTAGAGAAATAAGAAAAATAATTACCGGATACCCTCCCTTATCTAGACCTGTCTAAACTGTTTGCGAAGGCAGGGTATATCTGGGTTCAGCAGGACTATAGTTAATAAGGCTCCTGACAGTCTAGTCAGGACCTTTCCTGATGACCCACAGCTGTAGATAAGGGGTTTCCAAATATTTTTTTTTATTTCACCATTTTGAAAACATCTTGTGGGTTCTCATTCTAATGAGTCCAACAACATACGGTATATCCACAATGGCTCGAACACTGATGGCTCATTTACAACGGCTGATTTGAACTTGCTTTTGAGTCCCTACAAAATTCTTCAGGCAGCTCCAGGAAACAAATATCCAAGGAAATTTTTCTTATTTTAGCATGAAATTGTATGTTGTGTATACTCAGAATGGCCTCATCTATACGACAATTGTATGTTGAGTGTACTCATTAGAATTGCCTCATCAAGGCAATTCTAATGAGTACACTCAACCTACCATTATTGTATAGAAGAGCAAAAAGTCTTTCCTAAATTATCGCCATTGGCTTCCTCACCTGGCACCATGATTAACCTCAGTGGCTCGAACTACCCATGTCTCGAACAATTTTCCATGGTCCCAAAGATGTCTGAGCCATTGAAGTGCAACCGTATGGAGCAATAAGAAAAATATCAATACTATTAGGTGATCTGCAATGTGAGTTAATGCACCTTCAGATGAGTGAGATACTGTACCTCCAGACATGTGAGATAAGGTACCTTCAGACGTGAGGTAATGTACTGCCAGGCATGTAATAATGTATACTCAGACATGAGATAATGTACCTCCAGATATGTGAGATAATGTACCTTCAGACTTGTGAGATAATGTACCTCCAGACATGTGAGATAATGTACCTTCAGACATGTGATATAATGTTTGTGTTGAGGATTTACGACCCAGTCAACCCAATGGGGTCATGTTGAGTGCAGTCAGTTTACCTAACCACTAGTTTACTGGGCAGGCTTAGTCCTCTAAGTGGTTAACCAGTATTGTGCACAGTCTTTTGCCAGAAACTGACAACTGCCCTTCTTGAATCAGCGGAAGGGAGAGAATGACCGTAGAAAATATTTCATGATCAATCTCCATGTGATATAATGTACCTCCAGAAATGTGAGATTATGTACCTCCAGACATGTGAGATACTGTACCTCCAGATGTGAGGTTATGTACCATCAGACATGTGAGATACTGTACCTCCAGACATGTGAGATAATGTACCTCCAGACATGCGAGATAATGTACCTCCAGACATGAGATAATGTACCTTCAGATGAGTGAGAAAATGTACCTTCAGACGTGTAATAATGTACCTTAAGACTTGTAGGATAATGTACCTCCAGACATGAGATAATGTACCTTCAGACATGTGAGGTAATGTACCTCCAGACATGTGAGGTAATGTACCTCCAGACATGTGAGATAATGTACCTTCAGACGTGATATAATGTACCTCCAGAAATGTGAGATAATGTACCTCAAGACATGTGAGGTTATGTACCTTCAGACGTGAGGTAATGTACCTCCAGACTTGTGAGATAATGTACCTCCAGACTTGTGAGATAATGTACCTCCAGAAATGTGAGATAATGTACCTCCAGAAATGTGAGATAATGTACATCCAGACATATGAGAAAAGTACCTTCAGACATGTGAGGTAATGTACCTTCAGATATGTGAGATAATGTACCTCCAAACATGTGAGATAATGTATCTTCAGACATGTGAGGTAATGTACTGCCAGACATGTGAGAAAAGTACCTCCAGACATGTGAGGTAATGTACTGCCAGACATGTGAGAAAAGTACCTTCAGACATGTGAGGTAATGTACTGCCAGACATGTTATATAATGTACACTCAGACATAAGAAAATACACTTCCAGACATGAGATGATGTACCTTTAGACTTGTGAGATTATACATGTAATGTACCTCTAGACATATGAGATAATGAACCTTCAGACATGTGAAGTAATGAACCACAAGACATACATGAGATAATGTACTTTCAGACATGTGCTATCAAAGAATACACAGGTTAGTTTGTGCATTCACAGAATTGTTCAAATTTTTCAGACAAGTATGGTAAGAGTTATAGTGTCCCAATATTGAGTGTAAATACCGTAGTTCGGTGACTCACTTTTCTAGGTAAACATAACAGTAGCATCTGTAGATTACTACTCTGTTGAAAAAATGGTGTTTAGTTTTCATAAATTCATTATGTGACATAATCCATCATAACTGTATATGTCATATTTTCTGACAAAGAAAAACAACAAAAAAACAAACAAACTGGAATCTGGTAGGCAACTGACTTACGGCCTGAATTTGGAGTACCCGAAGTACTGTTTGAGAACTTCTAGGTATTTTTTATCTTCTGGCTGGTTCTCATCATCTGAAAAGATAAAATATACTTGATGATAGATTGAGCTGATAGAGAAAGAGATAATTACAGTCCACTCTCATTATCTCAACTTCGCTTATCTAGAATAAACCCTTATCTCGAAGTGAAAATCTGGTCCCTATTTAACATGGGAATCTTACAACAGGTAACAAAATATTGTGGAAAAGAGGAGAATTTCTCCTCTTTTCCACAATATTTTCAGTACAACTGACTCTTACTATCTCAAACACTGATAACTCAAACTTCTGCTTAAGTCAAACTAGTCTTTTAATAATTTTGGTTTAGTTTTGATTTACATATTCTTCATATTTCAACTCCTGTTGTCTCAAACTACTATTATCTCAAACTGAATATCATAGTCCCTTGGTGTTTGAGATAACGAGAGTCCACTGTATTATAATACTAGTGTGCAACGGACATTTGAAAAGTCAAGGCAACAGTGAATATTCTACAACAGTAATGCCTATACATACTTGTGTCATACAACAAAGCATAAAACAATCTTTCCTCTGATAAATGATGTTAGTATTGAACATTGCATATACAAGGCATGTATAAAAAACACTCAAAACTGACCGAGTCATTTAGTGGTAAAATATTTTGTTTGTGTTGAGGTTTTACGGCTGGTTAGTGGTAAAATATGGTGCCATGTAATTGTGATAATGTTCAAGATGAACAAAGAGCATATTGACAAATCTACAGAAAACTTGGTTACAGTGCCAATGAAATAAAAGCAGACCTTGTATGAGTACTGAGCAGACATTAACCCTTGTCAGGCTGAATAGATTAAGGTACCCTGCCCACTTCTAATTTTCAGCCAATCAGATTACTTGATCCTGGTTGTTGATACAAAATCACATACTTAATGACAACAAGTGCAGATCCAGATCAGTTGACTTCTTCAGAAGCCAACTGATTTGGATCTACACTGTTTGTAAAAGCAGGGCATATACGGGTTCAGCAGGACAATGGTTAATTTACCAACTGTCAAAGAGATATAAATGTATGAAAAATCATAGCTATATATAAGGCACTTTTTTTCAACCTAAATATACTGGTATTTTTCTTATTTCTTATTTCTCTGCATAAACAAGCTTCTAATCAGTACTTACATTGTTTTCGTGGAGAAACAAGAAAAATATAATGTGGATACACCCTCTTATCTGGAGCTATGATGAATAGTACTGAACATTCTGTATTTGTACACTCCATTTTAGAAGAAAACATCTTTTCCCCACTGTTCTATGTTCTATGTAAATAGTAGTTATGCGACCAGCCTCGTTGGCTCAGTTGGATGCGCGTCCGATTGGAGACCAGGTCACGGGTTCGACCCCTGCCGAGGTCGGCAACATTCTTTCGTGGAGATTGATCATGGACTATTTTCTACGGTCATTCTCTCCATACCGGTGATTCAAGAAGGACAGTTGACAGTTTCTGGAGTAAGAATGTGCACAATACTGGTTAACCACTTAGAGGACTAAGCCTGCCCAATAAATGTGTGGTTAGGTAAACTGACCATGCTCGACATCACCCCATTGGGTTGACTGGGCCGTAAAACCTCAACACAAGCAAACAAATAGTAGTTATTACTTGCAAAAGACAGCTGGCTATTCTCGCGATTTCCCTATGTGTGCTACAGATATGGCGTACCATCTGCATTCAGACATTCCAGTAATTAATTTTCACAAAGCTGTTCCTATAATGTTTTTGACAGATGGTGTCACATGATTTTCAGAGAAAATTTGGCATGACATTTCATGTGAACTAGCTGCTGGGGCATGAAATATCAAGCTTTATTTTCCTGAAAAATACATGTAAATAAAAAATATTTCAGAACTTGTCTGCTACAATTTCACATGGTGCTTTACAGGTTATCATTAGCAGGTTTTGTCAATACACAAATGAAAAGGTCCTACCATCATCATCTTGTTCTACAACTTCTGGAACAGATGTATCACTAGCATAGCTTTTCTCTGCTTCATCAAGTTCCTGTGAAAAATACAACACATAACTTGTAACAGTGTTTTCAGAGAAAACTGATGTCGCCTCACCGTGAATTTTCAGTTTTTCTTCTGCTGTGACGACCTTGAAAATTAGGTCAAGGCCACCAAAATCTAATCAGTTCTTTCATATATCTCAACCATATATCCATGAAAATTTTGTAAGGATCCATCCATTGGTTCATAAGATATTGTGAAGACAAGAAAATGTTACACCGACGCCAACACTGATCACTGATGCCAATGCTAACAGAATCTGCACCAAGATCAATATGTGCCCCTCCTCTTAGGTGGTGGTGGTGGGGGGTGGGGACTGAAAAATCATTATATGTCCCTATGTCTCCCCCTCTTAGGTATGTATGTGTGTGTGTGTGTGTGTGTGTGTGTGTGGGGGGGGGGGGGGGGGGGGGGGGGGGGCTGGGGCATAATCAGAAATGCTTAGCATGTTGGGTAAAAGGAATCAGCAAACAACATTCTGACATTTTTTTCTTCTTTTGCCAAGAAAACAGACTGACATTTCATGCAAACTGTCTCCTTGCATGAAATGTCAGAGCCTATTTGCCTATTTTCTGGGAAAAAGAAGAAAATTATCAATGTCATCAGCTGAATTTTGTCAGTTTGTGGTTAAGTTATAATATGGGTACCGTATTTACCATATGTATTTGGACAGACAGGCTTGAGCAAACAGTATAGACCCAGATGAGACATTCTGCGGCATCTCATCTGGGTCTACACTGTTTGCCACTCATCCAGCAATTTTTAGACACAACATCGGGTAGTGAATTGTACTGGTTCAAATTTTAGAACATATATGATAAGGAGCTGAGGTGTCCGAATACTTAGGGTAAATAGGGTACTTACCTGCATAACATCATCACCAAAGTCATCATCACTGAACTCATCACCATCATCTATACATGCCTGCATTAATTCCTGCTCCTCATTACTTACATCTTTTGGACTAGCAATTATCTACAGAATAAAACATGTTGGATTAATTACATAGCTCTAGATATATGTTAGGATTGGTATCAATACATGATACTTATTTCTCACAGCCCTAAATAAGACCCTTTTCTACACTCAAATGTTGATATTTTTTATTTCTCCGCAAAAACACACATTGTGGGTACTCATAAGAAGTGCCTTGATGAGGCGCTTCTAATGAGTACCAACAACATATGTTTATGTGGTGAAATAAGAAAAATATTTATCTGGATCTGATAACCATCTTTCTATAGCCATATTTCTCTACAAAAACATATATTACATAGAGTAGGGGTAGCCAGAAAAATATTAATGCTTCTCAGGCTGAAAAAAATCATTTTAAAGTTAGGCATTTACCGGAACTACAGTAAATGCCCTGAAATTTCAAACACTTTATTCCGTACTCTTTTTGCCTAAATTTTGCTTTTTATGCAGGTGTCTAAAAATACTTGGTAGAATATGGCAAACATTGTAGACCAAGATCAGGCTGCTCCTTCAGGACTGCTCTATTAGCCTATGTGATTTTGCCAGATACCCTGGTGTACCAAATTCTAGGACATTAACCGCAGCTGCATTTCTACTGTACTTATTAGAATTATATGTATCTCAGGGAGGCTATTTTAATAGGTACTTATATGCAATTCTAATGAGTACTTATAAGTGATATGGTGTGAAATGGTGAGAGAACATGGAAGCTCCATATTTATCCATTCAGCCTACTGAAACAAGGGGAAATTAAATTTTCAACTGGTTTTTCAAAAAGTGAAGTTATTTTTGTAACTTTCTGAGTTTTATAAATCAGAAAGATATAGGCATTTTACAGCTCACATTTAACAAAGTTTTCAAATTGTGTGATATGAAAAAGAATAAATTGAACTATTTGTTATGTAAAAGTTGATCTTTTGTTGAAGAACAATAATAAAATTTTAAAAGGATATTGAATTGATATTGCGCACATGTACCAATGTAACATGTCCTTAGGATTAGAACAATATGTGTATTTCAGGGTACCCATTCATGCCTAATTTTTCACCACCAACTCTTAAAGTTTTTCAAAGGATTTTTTTTTCTTTTTTTTTTTTTTTTTTTATTTTCCCGTTCGGCCATATTGTTTTCCTATTAACCCCATATAAAAGATTTTAACAAAATAAATACATTTTCAAACCTACCATCCTTATTTTAAAATTCCATGTAACCTAAAAATATATACAATTTTATTTGGCTTTATTATAAAAACTATGGTACTATTTGTCTCAGACTGCTGCCCCCTTGCAACTTATGGTGGGAGAAACCACTGATGATACAGTGTATCTTACCAAGATGCGTGCCCACAGCATACATGTAGGTTTCTATGTAAAACAAGAAAATTATCCTAGAATTATCACCAAACAAGTCTTCTGTAAAATCAGAACCTTGAGTCAGGCAGGTGTACAATATAGCAGATGTATAATAATTTTCTTGTTTTACATAAAAACCTACATGTATGTTGTGGGCACTCATTAGAAGCACCTGGGAGAATCACTTCACATGAGTAACCATAACATATGTTGTCATGGATTTAATGGCACAGTCAACACTATTAAGGACATGTCCAGTAGGTCAGTTTACCTAACCACACTTTTTCCTGGGCAGGCCAAGTCCTTTAAGCTATTAAGCAGTACTTGTGCACATTCATTTTCCAGAAACTGACAACTGCCCTTCTTGAATCAGCAGAAGGAGAGAATGACCTTAGAAAATATTTCATCACCAATCTCCATGAAAGAATGTTGCCAGATGCAGCGGGGATCGAACCCACCGCATGATCAGCAGTCGGACATGCATCTAACTGAGCCACTGAGGCCGACTATATTCTCATGGAGAAGTAAGAAAAATGATCCCAGAATTATCATCGAATCCTACGGATATATTTTCTACATGATTATTTTCTACTGCAGATTACAGTACAATTAATTTCTTTCAGTCAAAGAATATGGAGCATGCATACCTCTGGAGAAGAACCTTTATCATGTGACTGTCTAGACGTGCCATCTTTCTGACTTGTTACTTTTACAGAGGGTGTAGAACTGGCTAAATCATCAAGATTGTAATTGTCAAAATTTTCTAAATCATCTGTGTCATCCGAGTCTATGTCTTCACTTCTATTTACAATTTTATTCTCAAGTACTGGTGAAAGTCTATCTACATGACTCTTGATAGGGGTGAATTTGTACTTCTTCTTTGCACTGCCTGTTGTGGAGTCAGTCCAATCAAGTTCAGGAGATTCAAGATTTCGAGTTGTCTCTTTCTCCCTAGCACTGTTATTCACATCATCTAAATCAACAGTGACATCAGAATCACTATCACTTTCAACCACAACAGCATTCAATGAGGATCCTCCATTACATGTATTATCAATTACAGAGTCTGAAAACACATCAGCACTTGTATTCAAGTCACCATTTACTTTACCATCACTGACTTTGATTCTATCAGTATCTGCAGTATCAGAATCTTTTGGCATATTCTCAAGACAATATAGTTTCTTCTTCACAGCAGCAAGTTTTTTTCTTAATTCACCAGTCTCTGTACCAGTTTGGGCTAATGGCGTTTCTGTATGTGATTTATGTTTCACTGGAGTTTTTACCTCTTTATCCAGTACAAGTTGTTTCAATTTCAGAGCCTGAATTAATGCTGATACCACCACATGAGTGCTACATTTGCTAAGATCAAATAACTGATCTGGGGACAGTTCAGATACCATCTCTTTCAGATCACTAACTGTCTCACAAAGTTCCTTCATATATCCCTCAAAAGACATCTTTGCAGGATTTTATGCAATAACTGTAGTCAACCTGTTAAAAAGAATTTATGACACTATTATATCAATTAACCCATTGTAGACTGAATGAACTCTCAGTCTCCCATACTACATTTTGTATATATCATAAGATTCTAATTTTGATTTTAGGTATGTCAGGATATACATGTATGACTTAGATATTCAGAGAGAAAAATGGTTAAACTATAAGCAAACAGTGGAGACCCTGATCAGATGCAGCATACTGCAGCATCTGATCTGGGTCTGCACTGTTTGCCAATTACCTGTTTAGGGGTCTCCAGTCTACAATGGGTTAATGCACAGGATGCTAAATGTAGGTAAAAATTTCAGCGGATGACATTTTGAATGTTTTTTTTTTTCTCCAGAAAACAGGGTTTTACACTTCGTGCACATTGTTTCCCCAAGAAAACTGGATTAGAGATTTCATGCAAACTGTCCCATATGGAGACAATTTGCATGAAATGTTGTCCTGTTTTCTGGAAAAAATATCATCAATCTGTCATCTGTGGAATTTGCCCATAGAATGGTAAAAGTTAAATGCCAGCAGACAACACTAAAAACTTCTGTTTGGTTTACATGTTTGTTTGTGTTGAGGTTTTAAGGCCCAATCAACACAATGGGGTCATGCGGTCAATTTACCTAACCACACGTTTACTGGGCAGGCCTAGTCCTCTAAGCGGTTAACCAGTATTGTGCACATTCATTCGCCAGAATCTGACAACTGCCCTTCTTGAATCAGCGGAAGGGAGATTGAATCAGCAGAAGGAAGAGAATGACCGTAGAAAATATTTCATGATCAATCGCCACGAAAGAATGTTGCCGACCTTGGCGAGGGTCGAATCCGCAACATCCTGGTCTCCAGTTGGAGGCACATCAAACTGAGCTACCGAGGCCAGCTTGTTTTTACATGAAAATAAGGCTGGACAGTTCTTCCAAATCCTCTACCCAGATCCACATGAATTGTCAAAAAAAAACAGAATGTCATCTGCCACGGGTGCTTTAAGAGTTAATGTTATAAAGAAATTAAAGAATCACACAATGATCCTCAATGGAAACAGATTTTATTACAGTGAGATAAACTGTTCAGGTGGATACATTTTTTTTTTTACTTTTGAATTTTTATATCAATTGCAGCTTAAAAATTGATTATTTTTTCTTGTTTTTTTTCTTAACCTAATTACAAAAAAAAAAAAAAAAAAAAATGGCTGAATGGGCATAATTGCCTTTACTTTCCATACACCATTATAAAGAACCCAGGTTAATTGGCACTTACAGTATGCTACTTGGCACTTACTATATTTACCCGGTGAGCAAACAGTGTGGACCCAGAGAAGAAATAGTTGTTACTGAATGTCTCATACAGCAATTTTAGAATCTAAAAGAGTGGTTAGGTAAGTTGACTGCCCTAGACCCCATTGGGTTGACTGGGCCGTAAAACCTCAAATAAACAGACATGTATCTAAACGAAATAAGATACATGAACAGGTAGTTAAATGCCAATAAATGGTCGTTAAAATTTTGGGGCAAGTATATAGTAAGGTGTCTGTTTATTTGAGGTTTTACGGCCCAGTCAACCCAATGTATTGGGCAGGCTTAGACCGCTAAGCGGTTAACCAGTATTGTGCTTAATTGCCCTTCTTGAATCTGCGGAAGGGAGAGAATGAGCATTGAAAATACTTCATGATCAATCTCCACAAAAGTGTTCCGGACCCGGCAAGAAACGAACCCCCAACCTCCTGTGTTATGGTTATATTGTTTATCAAATTACGGGTGGCATAAGAAAATGCGTATCAATATTGGTATTAGGAGCACGATTCTGACAACCATTGGATTCCCTTATTTTTTTATTTGGATAGCTAAACGATGACAAGTTTAGCATACATTAAGGCATATATATCGAATTTTCGCAGAGCTTTTTCATCTTTTTTTTTTTTTTTCTGCTTCCAGTTTACGTATCCCGCGCCATTCTTAATGATAATGTCAGAGGTAATACGAATATTGCTTTTTGACTGGAAGGGTCTGACTAATATATGAAATGTGCTTTCGCAACGGAAGGGTCTTACTAATATACGAAATGGGCGAAATGGTGGACTGTAAAATACATTTTATTAACGTTATTATTTTAGTGAAATGAAAATGTAGCAAAACAGAGTGATGAAGCAGGATTGAGTAGAATAGTCTAGGCTACGTACAAATATGCAACTTACTCGCGAATGTTGTGCGCTGGACTCTGTTGGCGCTCTTCCTTTGGTACAGGAATCCAGGGAAAACATCAGACTTCTCCAAATGATCTCGTACAACGAGGACTTTAGAAAATCGCTTTTACCAGGACAAATACACCCTGGTAATCCAGATCACTAGAGTGCTTGCGAATTTAAGCGTTTGTTACTCGTCTATAAATAAATGGACTTTCCCAATTAGATGCATTGTACGTGCAGCTACATTGTTTACAGCTATCTGAAACCGTATTTTCTCGATGAAGCATCGTTATAGTGCAAATTCTTATTTTAACCATTAAAGCGCCAAGCAAAATTTGTAGCAGACGACATTTTTTTTTTTTTAATTTTTCAAAGAAAACAAGTCTTGATATTTCATGTGAATGGTCTGCAGTAGACGGTTCATATGAAATATCAAGACTTGCTTTTTTGGGAAAAAAAAAAAAAAAAAAAAAAATCAAACTGTCTTCTGCTGCAGTTTGTAATTCGCGTTTTAAGGATTAGCAGCTTCTATGAACTGATAAGACGGCAATCCTATAAATGTAAGTTATTGATGATAAATTATGCCAATCTATATCGGTTTCATTTCTGAAAGTTTTATACCTATTGTTTACCTGTAGATATATTTGTGTAGCAAGATAGGATTCATAGAGTGCCTCACCTGTTAAAGACATAACCATAGGCAGCTTATAGATCTGATGAACTCGAAGGACAAATTTAGCATTTATAAATTACCTGAGCCACAAAATGAGAAAAAAGTATCTTCGGACATGTGCGTCCAGCGACGACTGAGGCTCAACCACAATTTCCGATCAGAATCCAAATCTATGCGTATTCAAGAAAGTCCTTTCTTATTTAGGACTAAAGACAATGTTTAATACTATTCCTCGGGAAATAAATTGTTCTGCTACTCCCAGTTATTATATATTATTAGTATTATATTTTTTTTTTTTTCGCAGAACAGATGTGCAATGAATGATACTCACTTGACATAACTAACATTTCATTACCTTTCAGTTTGCCTTCATAACCTTAATATTCACATATTGTAAGAGTAGATTAAATTTGAGTCGGGGCACAGCATTTCCTACAAGACTGCATGTGCACCAAGCGAAGGCGTAGATCAGCATGCGCATGCACACATTTTGATTACAGAAAGTGAAGGGCTATAAATGAAACAGTCAAGTCCCCGATCAGAACCATTTTCACAGCCTACACTCAGAAACAATCGACTCAGCAATGCTCCCAGTGCTTTGATTATATATCTGGATACTGCATCTCTCGTGTAAGCATGTCGTAATCTGTATAGTTTGCACAAAAAGAAAAGAGCCGCTGTACAAGAAAAGGTACTTTCTGACCTGTGCATCGGCCCAGTCTGATCTGAGTCTGTATTGTCCACATGGAGAAACTGTGTGTCCTTGGTTATCTAAAATTTGCCCAGTGAAGATTCAGATCAGACTGCGCAAAAATGCGCAGTCTGATCTGAATCTTCGCTTGGCGCACATGTCCGAAAGGTACGTTTTCTTTAAATAGATTGTAAAAGGCTTGACGTTTAAAAAAGCTGGACTATGACAACACACGTACGCGGACGTACGTTCGAAGATAAGCTTTATCAATGATTACGAGACATAAAGTGCAATGTTTTTCTTGCTTATAGGGCATATCTTTACAGCGATACATTTTTTTGCCACCCAGTTTATGTAGCGCAAATGCTATTTTATCTCTTGGAAGTTTAAAATTGGGCAGCGCCAAACGAAAAAAATTCCTTCGAACAAGCTCAGATTCAGATCATCCTGCGCATGACATTTTTCTTATTTTTTCTTTTATTTGTATTTTTTTTTTAATTTTTATTTTTCATTTTTTTTATTCAGAAAATAGGCTTTGGAATTTCATGTAAAGTGTCTTCTTCGCATAAAATCCCGTTTACTGGAAAAAAAATAAATTAGAGATATTTCAAAATGTCGTTTGCTGAATTTTTTACCCAGCAAGCTAAGCATTAAAATCCAGAGCTGCTAGCAAAGTTTCACAATCTCCGACCTCTACAGTCAATCAAATTATCCGACGGTATCCAAGAATTATGCAAATGGAAAACGAAGTCTGTTCTAGATATTTGCTGGCTTTACACGTCCCCATGACGTTTTCAGATGGTCCGCCTCATTCGATGCGCAAAGCGTGAAAAAGTCCCACTTTAGCGAACAGCGAAGGTCCAGATCAGCATGCGCATCCGTGCAGTCCGCTCTGAGCATTCTCTGCTGTCAGCATACACTACAATATCCACTGATTCTGTTAGCGGGCAACAAAGGCCCTGAGCCTGTGCGAATGCGCAGGCTGATCTGGGCCTACGTTGTCCGCAAATCGCATACGGGCCCTTTTTGTATAATGCGCATCAATTATATATAATACTGCAGTAAACCTGATAAACGAAAAGAGTTCTTAGATTTTGGCAGTACTGTGCAGGAACAAATCTCTGAAATTACACCGGCTTTCACAGTAAGTAATCTCTGCAATTACACCGGCTTTCACAGTAAATTTCACCAGTTAGAATTTTCTTGCAAAAGATAACAAAATTTACTCATTAATTTGTTTATGTAATTTTAAAATTCGTCTGTTTATACCCATGTAGCGACGAGATGTATTGGGCATGTCAAAAGCAAAGAAAACGCCTAACGGCATGATGGACGTTTTTTCCTCTCTCTCTCTCTCTCTCTCTCTCTCTCTCTCTCTCTCTCTCTCAAAAATGTTAACCCAAAGGTAAGCCTCGGACGACGCCCAAGGCCCGGTGCCCGCCCAAGGCTCGGTGCCTGCCCGGACATCTCTATTTTAAACGACGGATTTTTTTAAAAACCCGTCCAAAAATACCCATATTAACAAATGAACACACACGCAGACACATACTGTTTGGTTTTGGTGTAACATCGCAAAACATGCACTACACTTCGTGACACCTGACCTGGACACCTCTACCCCACCGCACATGAGCTGGCTAAAATAATGTGTAGCGTTGCATATCTCTAGCTAGGATATGGGGAGTTTGGTTAAAAGCAGACTCCCTCTTAAAGCTGCTGGGGCGTGAGGAAAGTTGCATTCGTATAGTATAGTGTAGTTTATAGTTTTTGGTCCTTCCATACCAGGATGAAAAACTTAATTGTGGGTCACTGAAGAGGCCTAATTGGCCGTAACTAGCTAGTACGGCCCAGAAAGCATGGGTACTTCAGGAATTTTCATTTCTGCATGTATGTGTGTTAATTGCTCTTAAAGTCATTCATTTTAGAATATATTTTTCTTTACCCTAGCTGGTGTTAAACTTAGTGCAGTGTAATGGTAGTAAAACTTTTTTTCACTTCACTATAATGTAGCTAATATTTCTGTGACCATTAAACCCATTCCAGAATTTTTGAAAAATTTAAATGAGGGTGATTTAAGCCTAATTACTACCTAATTAAATTTAATGAGGTGCCGTTTTACTATAAATCCCCTATTTTGTGATATCACTAAATCGAATTAGTGATATCACTAAATAGAGATGAATTTGTGATATCACTAAATAGAATTAGTGATATTACAAAATCGATTTAGTGATATCACTAAATAGAATTAATCATATCACTTAATCATATCTATTTTGTGACATCACAAAATCGAATTAGTGATATCACTAAATTGATTTTTTTGATATCACTAATTCGATTTTGTGATATCACTTATTCGATTTAGTGATATCACTAAATAGACATGATTAAGTGATATCACAAAATCGAATTGGTGATATCAAAAAATCGTATTAGTGATATCACAAAATATGAACGAAATAGTGATATCACTAAATCGAATTAGTAATGTCACAAAATATATTACATTCGCAAAAAATACAATGTTTACTCCCTAATAAATTTGTTGCCGCTCAGCATACTGGGTAAAAATTTCAGCAGACGTCATTTTGCATTTATTTCCTCTCAGAAAATAGGTTATGCAAAATTGTAGCAGATGACATTTTTTGTTTTGTTATTTTTTTCCGAGAAAATAAAATTTCATGCGGACTCGTCAGCCAGACGAGTTACATGAAACGTCAAGTTTAATTTACTCTAAAAAATAATTAAACAATAGCTGCTGTTATGATTAGACTTTAAGACACAAGAATCGTTTTCGATTTAGAGGATATTAATTACAAATCAATGGTGAAAAACGTCCTGTCGCTTCCGCAATATAACAGTTATTTTGAGGACTGAACAAAATATTACGAAATTAACCACTTCCATTCCCTAAACTAAATTAGCTGACGACAAATTTATGACTTATTTTTCCCAGAAAACAGGATTTGATCCTTCATGCAAATTGTCTATTTGCATGAAATATCAAAACCTTTTTTTTCTATAAAACAAAAAGAAAAAAAGATATATTCCTTCCGTAAGAGCATGCGCTGTGGTACCACATGCGCAGTGATCATTTCGAGAGCCCATTATTACACTAAGAGACAATCAACCCATTAGTACTATCAGTGCTTTGATTTTAGATTTGTGCATTAAACACTCTCGAGAACTAGAAATAAAACAAAACTTACCTAAACAGAAGCCACTTTGTAGGTTTGAATTTCGTCTACCGTATTTTCTCTAAATATTGAGACACATCAACTCCTTACCATGCTTGTCCTGGAATTTGTAAACGTTGATGTGTTAAAATATTGCTGGACGAGTGTCAAACCGTGTAGACCCATATCAGACGCCGCGTTCTGCGGCGTCTGATCTGGGTCTACACTGTTTGCTCAGGCCTGTCTGTCCATATACTTAGATGTTATTTTTTTGTGTTTAGGTTTTACGGCCCAGTCAACCCAATGAGGTCATGTCGAGCGCGGTCAGTTTACCTAACCACACATTTACTGGACAGGCTTAGTCCTCTAAGCAGTTAACCAGTATTGTCACATTCTTTCGCCAGAAACTGACAACTCAGCGGATGGGAGAGAATGACCGTAGAAAATATTTAATTATTAATCTCCACGAAAGAATGTTGCCGACCTCGGAGGGGGGTTGAACTCCTGGTCTCCAGTCGGACGGCGCATCCAAATGAGCCACCGAGGCCGACAATTAAGGATGCATAGGCTGAAATTGCCTTCGCACCTAGCGACATGGGAGCTAACGATGACGACGCAGTGATGTCGAAATGACGTTGCTACATTGTTTACTGGATTTTATTCCGCTTCTATTATTCAATTTCAGTCGGCGTCTCAAATATGGACCGTGTGTTTTATGTTGTTATTGCGCTCCTCATGCTTGCATCTCGAGGGAGCGGGTATTACTTCTTCGACATAGTCGGTTGCCATGTTTACGAGAGTACCGGGATGTGTGGTTGGTGCGATGGTGGTTGCTGGCCGTACTGGAGCAACAATCGTATACCGTGTCATTATTTTTGTCATTATGATATGACGCTTGTATCGTCTTGTGGAGCTATCGGCAGAGGAATCTGTCGGAATTTTTCTAAATATCAAATTGGATAAAAAGTGAACGCAACAGCGCTCTTCGGACGTTTGAACTAAACCAAGAAGTTTTCCCTTGACAGTAATTGCGACGTCGCCTCTAAATAGCAAATATTCCATTTTCTGTTTTTAACGCTTAGCATGCTAGGTACAATTTTCAGTAGACTACATTTTGAACTAGAGCTGGTGTTTGTAAAACATTAAGCCCCCAACACTGCCTGACTCTAACACTGGTTGACTCCAACACTACTTGTCCATGACGGTAATAACAGTACAAATATACAAGATTTCAGTGTTATTTTATTAGAAGGGAAATAACTCTAAAATGGGTGATAATTCGGATAAGAAAAAAAAATATGGGTCATCTATATTTTCATGAGCAATCCATATATGAAATTTCAAAACATTAGCATACATGGTTCTAAACTTACGCTATGCACAATAAAGCAACAAATGGCCAAAAAATTGCAAAGGGCCATAACTCCAACAAAATTTCATTAAACTGGCAGAAAATTTAATCAGGTGTTCTCCTTCTCAGTCCCAATCAGTTTACCAAATATCAAGGCTCTAGCTTAAATACTTTTTGAGATATCTTGCTAACGAGATTTCAATGTTATTTTATTAAAAGGGAAATAGCTACAAAATGGGAGATAAAAGGGATAAGAAAAAATATGTGTCACCAATTTTTTACATGAGGAATCCATATATGAAATTTCAAAACATAAGCAGACATGATTCTAAACTTCTGCTATGCAAAAAAAAAAAACAGCAACTAGAACTGGTGTTTGTAAAACACTATGCCCCCAACTGCTTGACTCTAACACTGCTTGACTCCAACACTGCTTGTCCATGACGGGTAACGTAACAACAGTACAAATATATGAGATTTCAATGTTATTTTATCAAAGGGAAATAACTCTAAAATAGGAGATAATTGGGATAAGAAAAAAATACGGGTCATCTATTTTTTCATGAGGAATCAAAATATGAAATTTCAAAACATTAGCATTCATGGTTCTAAACTTATGCTATACACAATAAAGCAACGACATTAAATGGCCAGAAATTGCGAAGGGCCATAACTCCAACATTTCATTTAATTGGTTCAAAATTTAATCAGGTGATCTCCTCCTCAATCCCAATCAGTATACCAAATATCATGGCTCTGGCTTAAATACTTTTTGAGATATCTTGCTGACAAGGTCAAAATGCCTAGAACTACAAAGGGCCATAACTACATCAATTTTCATGGAATTCCCTAAAAAACAAATCAGGTAATCTCCACATCATCCCCAATCAGCATATAATATTTCAAGACCCTAGTTTAGGTAATTTTCGAGACATCTTGCTGACAACGTCAAAATGCGCAGAACTGCAAAGGGCCGTAACTTTATCAATATTTTCACAGAATTCTCTCAAAATATAATCTGGTAATTTACACATCATTCCCACTCACTATATCGAATTTCAAGAACCCAGCTTTCAAGATATCTTGCTCACAAGATTTAATTCTGATTTTTTTCAAAGGGGCATAACTCTAAACAAACATGCTAGACAAGAAAAAAAATACGGGTCAGCTCTTTTTTCATTGGGAACCCAAATATAAAATTTCAAAACCCTAGCATGTAGGGTTCTTAAGATATGGCATGCACAAAAAAGCTTGACAACGGACAAACAGACGGATGGACGAATGAAGGCAAAATAATATGCCCCATCAATTTCATTCGAAACTGGGGGCATAATCAGGTCATCTACTCATCGCTACCAACCTATTCATCAAGTTTCAAGGCTCCAGCTTCAATAGTTTTTTAGATATTTTGCTGAAAAACAAGAGGACCATGATGGTCCTATATCGCTCACCTGAGCAAACCGATTTGCATACTTACTGTTGAAGATTCAGACAAGTTCACTGCTCTAAGATTTATGTATAAATTTTATAGCCCTGCCCCCACTCCCCACCCCACCCAAGCCATATTTTTTTCTTTTTAACACATCACGACGACTTGACTTAATCTTGAAAGAAGGTCACCAAAGGAACATTTCTGCCAAGTTATTTTGAAATTGGTCCAGTGGTTTCTGACAAAAAGATTTTTATAGTGTTTTATATCGCTATGCCGCTCTACCCCCTAACAGCCATTTTTTTTTGACGAATCATGACAGCTTGAACAAACTTGGTAGAGGGTAACGAAAGGAACATTCCTGCCAAGTTAAATTGAAATCGGTTCAGTGGTTTCCGATAAGAAGATTTTTAAAGTTTTCTATTTAGATCTATAGGGAAAATAAGCCCCACCACTAGCAGCCATGTTTTTTGACAAATCAGGATTGCTTGAACATTCTTGGTAGACCTGGTCACCAAAGCATTATTGAAATCAGTCAGGAGGTATTTGACAAGAAGAATTTTAAAGTTTCTATACAGATATATATGGAAAATAAGCCCCGCCCCCCCTGGGGGCCATGTTTTTTGACGTATCATGAAGGCTTGAACAATCTTGGTAGAGGGTCATCAAAGCAACATTCCTGCCAAGTTACGTTGAACTCGGTCCAACGGTTTCTTACGAGAAGATTTTTAAAGATTTTTATATAGATATATCGGGAAAATAAGCCCCGCCCCCTACCGGCCATGTTTTTTGATGAATCATGACAGCTTGAACAACCTTTATAGAGGGTCACCAAAGAAACATTCCTGCCAAGTTATATTGAAATCGGTCTATTGGTTTCTGACAAGAAGATTTTTTTAGTTTTCTATATAGATATATATGGAAAATAAGCCCCACCCGCTAGCAGCCATGTTTTTTGATAAATCACGATTACTTGAACAATCTTGGTAGAGGCATATACTAAAACCTGGAGTGGTGTCAGGTTTTGGCGTGGAGTGACTTTTTGGGGTGACATTTTGGAGCCGGATTTTGGAGCGAACTTAGTTGAACCCGGTCAAGGGTAAAGCCTGCATAGGGTCAAGACCTCCAAAATGTACATCAACAAACTCACTAACAACAGCTGACCCGTCAAGAACTTTAGCACTGTTGATTAAGAAGTCCCTTGAGACAGGGTGTCAAGAAATCTGTGTTACTGCCATATACTGCATTATAAGTTGATTGGGAATAATGTGATCATGTTGTAACATTTTATAGTTTATCAATAGTATTTCGAATAGGTTGAGAATATGATAAAATGTTAAAATAAAAAAAGCCATATTCAGATGAACAACGTACAAAAATTCCAGCCTATGGGAATTTAACACAGCCCCCTCCACCGCACAACCACAACTTTGGCGAGTAGACTCCGCTATCTCAACTATTTGGTTAGGTCCTTTTCTAACAGAAGGGGTGTCTGGTTAGCTTTTATTATGACTATTTTTTTTATTATTATTATTTTAGAAATCCCGTATTTAATTCAAACCGTGTAGAGCCGGATCCGACGCCACACGTACCGTCGTCTGTTCTGGGTCCACACTGTTTGCCAATAAAGGCTAGCATAAACATAATTCTCAGGTAGGGAATTAGCCTATAACCCATGTCCGCTGTCACGATTACAAATATATAATATTGTACAACACGTGGCGTATAAGAGGGCTATGGAATAAAGTCTTAGATGGTTAGTGATGCCCCTGTTCTGATTGGTTAAAATTTTGTCTGCCAGCAAGCAGCATTCTAATCTTAAATAAACAATTAATGTCATTCTGTTATGCTCATGATTATTGCCAGATGCACAAAGGTGATGCTAGTGAAAAAGGGTTGGTTTGCGTGAAAAGGTACTTTTCTGCAATGTATGACCAAACTGTGACCATCAAAAGAATTGTGATTCATTCAAGGTGATATTACTGTCTCTAAGCAGAATCATTAAATTCATCAAAATGAATTACATGTATCAATCTGCATAAACAGGCTGATCAAAGCATGACATATATTGAAAAAGGGCAAAAGGTACCTTTTATGCATGTTTGCTAACAGATAGGGGCCCAAAAGTATATAATAGCCATGAATGACAGATTAATGTTTCTTCTGAAAACAAATCATTGCAGATAGCTACTTTCACAGCATTTTACTGTTACATTAAAAGCTAATGAACAGGCTTCAGAAGGTATTCTCACTAACCAGCTGGTCTCTTTAGTTATTGAGAGACTTGGTAGCCCTCTTCTTATATGCCACTTGTGTACAAGTATATGCTTCACAAAAAACTTGATCTATCCTTCCCAATGACCGGCCACAACAGGGAAGCCAGAGCTCATTCATGTTCAACCATGATAAAATGCCAGGTGGGATCATCTCTGTGTACTAGGTCTTTCAGCAATAATACAATATTTACGGTCACACGAATCACCGAAATATTGGAATACTACCGAAATACCGGAATACCCGTGAAAATATAGGTATACCTGTGAAAGACACCTATTAAAGACACCAGTATTGGCTTTAATTGATTAAGATTAATTAATTAAGTAATATTATGTCGACCTAATGGAAAAGGTATAACATTTTAACCTCAAATAATTTGCAAATTGTCTTTAAAGTTTTTTTGTTGTTGTTTTTTTTTTTTTTTTTTTTTTGTATAAAACATTTATCAATTGAGTGAATAATTTGTTCCTATTGATTTAGTTATGTATGATATATATATAAAAAATATATATATGGCCAGTAGTAAGTCTCAACACGACACACCGGAAGTTTATCATTTACGTATGTTTGAAACTTATGCAGATTAAACAACCGATGCAATCATGATGAGTAACGTCATCCTTACATCCATGGAGCGTGTATGAATATTATTTTAAAAATAATATAAAAATAATATAAATACAGTAATATAAATAATGTGTTCCAGCAGCACGCCTTTATAAATATGAGAATCGTTGAATCAATCTTTGTAAATATTACCCCGAATACATCGCGAAATTTTATATATAGTGCTTCCCCCCCACAAAAAAATAAAATAAAATAAAAAAAAAAAAAAAAAAAAAAAAAATAAAATAAAATAAAATAAGAAAAAGTCACCCAGTTTTAGTTTTGGATTAAGAGTGTGGTCGACTGAGTCTGCCTATATTCGTTTTCATGTGACGAGCACTTTAATCCAGGCTGACCCATTTTTCCCGTGTCACCTTGCACGTGCTGCTGCCAAGAAACTAGTTTGAACCCCCTAAGCACTGCTGACAATTCTAGAGGAGATGCCGATCTAACTGTTTCAATATTTTACAGTGAAAATTAGGATGAACATTTCTTTTGAATCATCTGCCCCATGTAATGTAACGCTTAATTACACAGGAAAATAAGAAAAAAATGTAAATGTCGTCTGCTGAATATGCTAAGCGCTTCAAGTGTTAAAGTATGGATACATTTCATTTGACAAGGGAGACAGAAACGGACACGCTGGAATGTATCTACACTACTCGGATCGAGGTCTGGACGGTTGATGATTGGACCAGGGATACGACTGTCCATTTAAATCACCGTGACTTGGTGTCATATCTCTTTCAAAAAAAAAAAAAAAAAAAAAAAAAAAGTCATATTGAGATGATAGAACGTGGCGTCTGGTCAGGTATTCACTGTTTGCAAAAACAGTTTAGCCATTTTTCTAGGAATAGCCAAATCTCATAACCGGATGTACCTAAAATGGACAAGCCAGAATCTTACAAGTTTTGCAAACTCTGTCTGTCTGTGTGTCTGTCTGTCTCTCCCCCTCTCTCTCTCTCACTCTCTCTTTCTGGAAAACGCTTTCGTTTTACCCTCATATAAATATATGTCTCCTTTCAAGCTACAAGTTGTTTGCACTGACTTTATTGCGAAAATGATATCGCATTGGCGGGAATGGAACGCGATTCGATCCCCACTTATCATGAAACATGTTTTTGCTACGGTCATTCACTTCTCCCACTGCTTCAAGATTGGCAGTTTACACGTTTCTGGAGTTAGCGCCCTTAAAAGAGTAAAACCCTGCAGTGTGAGGACGTACCCCGCATTACCGCGGGCATCGAATTACCACTATCTGTGCTAATTCAACAGACGACAAAAAAGAAAACAAATCGTTATTTGTTTTATTACCAAGAAAACAGGATTTGACATTTCATGCAATGGAGACAATTTGCACGAAATGTAAATCTTGTCCTGATCGTATTTTCTTCGATAGCCGGGCTGTCCAAAGCGGTATAAACAGTGTGACTATAACATCACATTCTGATCAGATCCTTCGCTGATACTACAGTATGCACCTTCTTCGGACTCCTGGCTATCCAAGAAGCTTGCTTTATATAGTGGGTTGATGCACAGACTGATCTGAGTCTTTGCAGGTCGCACATTGTACTATAGTACGTTTTGTTGTCCGGTTCATCAAGCCTTTCATATGGGACTTTAAACCAAGGTCCACATTTCCCTATGACCTAGCTGTTCCTGGGACGTAAAAAAACTCACTCACTCATTTAGCCTTTATTGCCCCTTGTGTGCGTAAAGTTTGTTTTTGTGTGACAGACCCCCTATTCACATGGGCTGTCTTATTGATTCGGTGCCTCTTTGATAGCAGAAGCGCCCCTTTAAGTAAATTTATATTGACACGTGCGGTTGATGCATGCGAGTGAGAATTTCCCGGTCTTTTACCATAGTACGTCATTTATATTGAGCGCGCGCGGTTGTTGCATGAGAAAAGGCAGTTACAGGAATACCAAATATAAATACGTAATTCGTCGATTGGGGGCAGATGTTTGATTCTCTTTGTGATTTTTGTGATTTTCATGTGTTTGTTTTGTTTTCTACGGCATACTAAGTAAAATGACCATGCCGGATCCACTTTTGTGGCCGGAGTAGACTAAGCCAAAGAATCCGGTACTTTTCCATATGGAGCTTTGTTGAGGCCCATGTTACGTGCTCGAACAGTGAATAGGGCTACCGGGGTTTCCTTTGGACTTAAGGAGCACCCAAATATATTCAGGGAACAAGGCAGCATTGGTTAGTATTTTAAGAAAACAAGGGAATTGACCTAATTTTGGTGGACTGGAATGTGTTTGGAAAACACTTTTGGGTTCATAAGACCTTTGCGACCAGCGCGGACTCGGATCAGCCTGCGCATCCGCATGAGCGTGGATGATATAACCTTCAAGCAGACTGTACTATATGGTGGAAAAATAAATATATGAATGAATAAATATATTAAAGATATATCTAAATAAATTTATTTATATATAAATAAAAAAAAAGGATAGGCATTTAGTCAAATTACTCCCAGGAATTTCGCATAACTTTGCGAGAAATATTGTCTCCGGGTACAATATTACGATTCCGAGTAACTTCACACAGCTTTGCATAACACATACTTTGCGTGGACTTGCGAGTGTTGTCCGCCGAATATTACATTTACTCGGTTTGATTCCGAGTGTTTTTGGGAAGTCCGCAAAACGCTGATATTCGGGGTAAAGAGTTTTCTTGGTTCTTTTACCTGAGCTGTACTGTATGTACTTTTCGTTTGAAGTGTAGGTAATTCACGTTTTTCACAGGTATTCCGGTCGTATTCCGGCTCTGATTTAGCGGACTGTCAAAAATGTTTTCAAATAAAAAAAAAAAAAAAAAAAAAAAACACTTCAAAGACAATTTGCAAATTATTTGAGGTTAAAGTACAATGTATTATCCCTTTTCCATTAGGTTGACATAATATTACTTAATTAATTAAAGCCAATATTGGTTTAAAGCCAGTATTGGTGTCTTAAATAGGTGTCTTTCACAGGTATACCTATATTTTTCGGCATACTGGAAAAGCAATGATGGACTCTTGGGGTGGACCAATGGGCTGGACCCGTGGGCTGGGTCCGTGGCCTGGACCCATTGGCTGGGCTGATGGGCTCAGGTTATTTGAGGTGAGCATAAGGTCAGTGCCTCCAAAATCCTGTTTATCTTTAAGGTCAGCCCAGTATCTGACCTGTGATGTTTATTTTCTTTGCAAGGGCCTTAGCTGAGCATTTGCAGAAAAGTACTCCCTTGGGATACATGTCATGATTGGTATCTCTCTGATATTGTTTCTCTTTGATACTGTGCAGGATAGAGGAAATTCTGCATTTGAACAACTATGATCCGGGTCAGTCAGGGCTGCAGATAGTGTTGTCACAGATCGATTTTTACGGCCTATTCAACAATGTTTTGTTTAAAGGAGACAGTCTTTATGTGTGTTTGCATAGATTTGTACAGCCTTGCTTGCGAGCATCTTTATGGACATTTTCAATAATTATTTACAGAATTATGGCTCCTAATAAATGTGAAAAACAACTAGGTACACTGCCAAAATTTCCGTACACATTTTATGTTTGATTCAAATAAAGTTCATACCGTGCACTGTGATGAATAAACATGGGTATCTATTCCTGTACTTAATGCAAACATTGTAGACCCTGATCAGACGCCGCATCTGTAGCATCTGATCTTGGTCTGCACTATTTGCTATATACCCTTTTTGCATGTTACCCGACTAAAATGGGTAAATTCAGGTTTTATGTTTGCAAAGCTCAAAGTCCCTGACGGTAATAAAAAAAGAAGGTAAGAGAAAGTCCAGGAAGTGCCACAATCACAAACCGCAGCCCTTCCCAGACATCAAGAGGAAGAGGAAACCGACAAATTCAAACAAGCATAAATCGATCAAACATACGAAAAGCACTAAGATTAGCTCTCTCACTTCCCCAAGCGAGGTAATCGCAATGCTAAAAGGACCGAAAAACGCAACAAAATGGCACAAGGTAAGACATACAACAAATCGCCTCGCAGAATAAACCACAAAGCAGCAAAGAGTAAGACTAACACCGTGACCACCGCCTTACAACGGTCAGTAGAGTAAATCACCGGGTGTGTGTGTGTGTGTGTGTGTGGGTGGGGGGGGGGGGGGACGGGAAGGAGGTTAAAGCACTTTTACAGCTAGCCAACTTCACCCTGGGTCCCCATGCTACTCTTAATACAGAAATACATAAAAATTCGGTTCGCCTAAAGGCTCCCAACTCAGTCCATGCATCAAAGCGAAAACATAAAAATCAAATTAATCACTACAATAAACAAAGATGAGTACTCATGGCTAATTCTACTGTATGCCAGAGTAAATGAAAACCAATAGTTGAACCACGGCGGGCCAAGCCAAAGGCATATCGTCAAGCCCCAACCCACTGGTTAAAGTTTTACGAAGAGGTCGTCATTGAGTCTGAGGCCCGAACCGCCGTCGTGCAGTTAAAGAGGGAAACATAGCTATCAACAATGATTGGGTTGACAACTAGGCATGCAGTCTGCCGCATAATATCCAGGCTATAGCCAATTCTTTTATAACGGTTAAGAAGTTTTCTGAATTTCTCCGAAAAGTTAGATTTACCTACATTTTTTTTTAAATCTGTACACTAAGTCACCGTAAAATTCTGGTTCCGATATACCTTGTTGCAGAAGTGTTTTCAGACTGACGCTATATTTTTCTAACAAGGCACTGTGTCTGCGATAAAATTTCGAAAACACGAAGTTTAAAATAACGATAGCCCTGCCTAAGACGTTTGGCAGTAAGGGCTTTATTACAGTAGTTAAAGTCATTAAGATTTGAAGAAGCTATGGCAAATCTAATAAGTTGAAATATGTATACCCCATTTTTTTTAAAACTGTACACTAAGTCACCGTAAAATTCTGGTTCCGATATATCTTGTTGCAGAAGTGTATTCAGACTGACGCTATAAGGCACTGTGTCTGCGATAAAATTTCGAAAACACCTTACGAAGTTTAAATAACGATAGCCCTGCCTAAGAAGTTTGGCAGTAAGGGCTTTATTATGGTAGTTAAAGTCGTTAAGATTTGAAGAAGCTATGGCGAATCTTATAAGTTGAGATATGTATACCCCATATGAGGTACGCCGGGGGACATCGTCATCCAGAAAAGGGAAATGTCAAAATCATCCCGTTTATCATAAATTTTGGTGGAAACTGTACCATTAGGTATACATAGATTCAAATCCAAAAAAGGTGCCTCGGTATCGGAAGAATTTGCTCAACACCCTAAGTGTTGGGACACTTATCTACTTACCATGCTTCTCCTAAAATTTGAAAGTTCATTCTACTACCTGTTGATGTGTCTATAATATTGCTGTATGTATGGCAAACAGTGTAGACCATGATCAGACGCCGCATTCTGAGGCGTCTGATGTGGGTCTACACTGTCTGCAAAGGCCTATATGTCCCAATATTTAGGGTTTATTACGGTAGTAATATACTGGTCATATTTTGTTGTCTGTTACTATTAATTCAGGTTTTCTGTGTGCAAAGAGCATGGTTCCTGACTGGACTGTACATTAATTGTTGCATACTGCTCATAGTAATATACTGATTATATTTTGTTGTCTGTTACTAGTAATTCAGATTTTCTGTATGCAAAGAGCATGGTTCCAGACTGGACTGTACATTAATTGTTGCATACTGCTCATAGTAATATACTGATTATATTTTGCTGTCTGTTACTATTAATTCAGGTTTTCTGTGTGCAGAGAGCAAGGTTTCTGACCGGTCTGTACATTCATCACTGCATACTGTTCATATACTGGTCAATGTTGTCTATTACTATTAAGTCAGGTATTCTGTGTGCAAAGAGCAAGTTTCCTGGTCGGACTGTACATTTCTTGTTTCATACTGCTCATAGTAATGTAATGGTTTTATTGCGCTATCAGTTATATGGTTACACAGGCTGTAGAAAACACATTAACCCTGACTTTGTTTTTACAAGGAAAGCAGATTTGGTAAACTGCTCCCAGAAGAATACAATTTTCCTAAAGTCCCTAGACACTCATTAGTGCCACACTTGGCCTGTATTTTAAGGTCAAAGTGAAACATATAAGAACAGTGATACAAGGCTATCTGAGTGGTTTAAAGCCATGAGTGTTTTTATTCTAAGGTCACCATCTTAAAAAATAGGGAAAACACATAAGGCTATGCAATCTAGAAAAAAAAGCGTTATCTTAAGGACGAAATGGGGCATTTCTAGTTTTATATTTGCATTCGCGTAATGTTCGCATACCCGTATGAGCTGCAAGGTGTAGAAATAGCACTCCGATCAACCTGTACATCCGAGTAGCCTGTTAATTGTGAGTATTGAATGTCCCCTTTGCCTCCTCCTCTTCAATAAAGACATCTTACACCCTCTGTTTCCTGAGTGGCAGCAAAGACTTTGACCAGACAATGAAATGTACAGAATAATCTGAGACTTGACACACTTTTCTAACTTTCCTGCTTGTAAGGTTCAAACCACAGAGACGTCAAGGCTTTGCTTAAGTGTATGTGTGAGCAGTGAAGACCCACACCTGTAACACAATCACTAAATGGGCTTGAAAGTGCTGTTCGCACACAATATATAATTGCCTTGCCATGCTCAAACGTGTCCTTTGGCATATGCGGATGGCGAAAACCCAGATTAGCCTGTGCATCCCTGCAGTATGATCAGGGACTTCACTGTAAGCTAACAGAATCATTGGATACTACCGGAATGTATGAATGATGAACAAAGACCAGAATGATACTGTTGATGAGCTGCTGATGTTATCAGCCACTTGGGACCAATTATAATTAGTTCTGACAGGTTAAATAACCAAATTCTGGGAGAAACTCAGGGTATGAAATAATGGTCAATGTTGACCTTTATAGTTTATTCATGTTTTCAAAGTGCAAAAAAGAAAAACAAAAAAAGAAAAAGAAAAAAAAAAACAAAAAAAAAAAAAACACACACACACAACAACAAACAAAAAAAAAAAAAAAAACTTTGACAGGACTGTACATTCATTGTTGCACACTGCTCATAGTAATGTAATGATCATATTGTGCAATTTATTGTGTGGCTACATCAAATAACACATTGCCATTTCCAGAACATTGCAGATTAAGGCCATCAGTGCTTTTTATTTATTTATTTTTTATTTATTTATTTTTTGTTTTTGAAATCACCATTTCAAACGAACAGGGAAAACACATAGAGATATGCAATCTGGAAAAAAGTGTTGTGCTCAGTGATACAATGGGCCAGAAATAGCACTCAGCGAATACTCAAATCAGCCTTCACATACTTATACCCTCAGTTTCCAGAGCACAAACAGAGACTATGACCAGACAGCTAACCGGAGATTTGACATCATAAGGTACATCTTCCCTTGACAAGTCCCTGCAAGTTCTTGACACTAATGATGGTCTCAAGGGGATGGAACTGGCTTTCATTCCAAATATCTTTGGAGTCACAGAGAGGTCACATCTTCTCTTCATTGGACTTATTACCTTAGCTAACCCAATCATGCTCCAAAATGTCGCTCCAAAATCCCACTCCAAAAAGTCACTCCACACCAAAGCCTGACACCACTCCAAGTTTTAGTATATGCACTTTGTTTACAAGGAAAGCAGATTTGGTAAACTGCTCCCAGAAGAATACAATTTTCCTAAAGTCCCCAGACACTCATTAGTGCCACACTTGTCCTGTAGTTTAAGGTCAAATGTGAAACATATAAGAACAGTGATACAAGGCTGTCTGAATGGTTTAAGGCCATGAGTCTTTTTATTCTAAGGTCACCATAGGGAAAATACATAAGGCTATGCAATCTGGATAAAAACCTTATCTTAAGGACAAAATGTCGTATTTCTAGTTTTATATTTGCATTCGCGTAATGTTCGCATACCCGTATGAACTACAAGGTTTAGAAATAGCACTCCGATCAATCTGAACATCCGAGTAGTCTGTTGTGAGTCTTGAATGTCCCACTTTGCCTCCTCCTCTTCACTAAAGACATCGAACACCTCCTGTTTACTGAGTGGCAGCAAAGACTTTGACCAGACAATGAAATGTACAGAATGATCTGAGACTTGACACACTTTTCTAACTTTCCTGCTTGTAAGGTTCAAACCACAGAGACGTCAAGGCTTTGCTTAAGTGTATGTGTGAGCAGTGAAGACCCACACCTGTAACACAAACACTAAATGGGCTTGAAAGTGCTGTTTGCACACAATATATAATTGCCGTGCCATGCTCAAACGTGTCCTCTGGCATATGCGGATGGTGAAAACCCAGATTAGCCTGTGCATCCCTGCAGTATGATCAGGGACTTCACTGTAAGCTAACAGAATCATTGGATACTACCAGAATGTATGAATGATGAACAAAGACCAGAATGATACTGTTGATGAGCAGCTGATGTTATCAGCCACTTGGGATCAATTATAATTAGTTCTGACAGGTTAAATAACCAAATTCTGGGAGAAACTCAGTGTCTGAATTAATGGTCAATGTTGACCTTTATAGTTAATTCATGTTTTTAAAGCGCAAAAAACAACAACAAAAAACTTTGACAGGACTGTGCATTCATTGTTGCACACTGCTCATAGTAATGTAATGATCATATTGTGCAATCTGTTGTGTGGCTACATCAAATATCACATTGCCATTTACCAGAACATTGCAGATTAAGGCCACCAGTGCTTTTTATTTATTTATTTTTTTAAAGTCACCATTTCAAATCAACAGGGAGAACACATAGAGATATGCAATCTAGAAAAAAAAGGGTTGTGCTCAGTGATACAACAGGCCAGAAATAGCACTCAGCGAATCCTCAAATCAGCCTTCACATACCTGTACCCTCGAACAGAGACTATGACCAGACACACTAACCGGAGATTTGACATCATAAGGTACATCTTCCCTTGACAAGTCCCTGCAAGTTCTTGACACTAATGATGGTCTCAAGGGGATGGAACTGGCTTTCATTCCAAATATCTTTGGAGTAACAGAGAGGTCACATCTTCTCTTCATTGGACTTATTAGCTTAGCTAACCCAATCATGCTCCAAAATGTCGCTACAAAATCCCACTCCAAAAAGTCACCCCACACCAAAGCCTGACACCACTCCAGGTTTTAGTATATGCCCTTGGTAGGAAACATTTTTGCCAAGTTATAATGAAATCGGTCCTGTGGTTTCTGACAAGAAGAGTTTTAAAGTTTTCTATATAGATATATAGGGTAAATAAGTAACCCTCCACAACTCCCCCCCCCCCCCACCCCCCGCCCGCCCCGACTCCTGGCAGCCATGTTTTTTTATGAATCATGACGGCTTGAACAACCTTGAAAGAGGGTTACATAAAAAACATTTCTGCAATGTTATATTGAAATCAGTCCAGTGGTTTCTGACAAGATGATCATTAAAGTTTTCTATACAGATATTTAGGGAAAATAAGCCCCGCCCCCTAGAAGCCATGGATTTTTACAAATCATGACGGCTTGAACAATCTTGGTAAAGAGTCACCAAGGAAACATTTCTGCCAAGTTATATTGAAATCGGTCCAGTGGTTTATGACAAGAAGATTTTTTCACGCTTTCTATATAGATATAAAGGGAAAATGAGCTCCACCCCCTAGCGGCCATGTTTTTTGATGAATCACCATAACTTGAACAATCTTGGTAGAGGGTCACCATGGAAACATTTTTGCCAAGTTATAATGAAATCGGTTCCGTGGTTTCTGACAAGAAGATTTTTCAAGTTTTCTATAAAGATTATAGGGAAAATAAGCTCTGCCCCCTGGCTGCCATGTTTTTTGACAAATCCAAATGGCTTGAACAATCTTGGTACAGAATCACCAAAGGAACATTTCTGCAAAATTATATAGCAATCGATCCAGTGGTTTCTGACAAGAAGATTTTTTTAAGTTTTCTGTATAGATATATAGGGAAAATAATCCCTGCCCCCTGGCGGCCATTTTTTTTGACAAATCCAAATGGCTTGAACAATCTTGGTAGAGGATCACCAAAGGAACATTTCTGCAAAATTATATGGAAATCAGTTCAGTGGTTTCTGACAAGAAGATTTTTTAAGTTTTCTATATAGATACATAAGAAAAATGAGCCCCGCACCCTGGCGGCCATGTTTTTTTGACAAATCCAAATGGCTTGAACAATCTTGGTAGAGGGTCACCAAAGGAACATTTCTGCAAAATTATATGGAAATCGGTCCATTGGTTTCTGACAAGAAGATTTTTTAAGCTTTCTATATAGATATATAGGGAAAATAAGCCATGCCCCCTGGCAGCCATGTTTTTTGACAAATCCAAATGGCTTGAACAATCTTGGTAGAGGATCACCAAAGAAACATTTCTGCAAAATTATATGGAAATCTGTCCTGTGGTTTCTGACAAGAAGATTTTTTAAGTTTTCTATATAGGGAAAATAAGCCCCTCCCCCTGGTGGCCATGTTTTTTGACGAATCCAAATGGCTTGAATAATCTTGGTAGAGGATCACCAAAGGAACATTTCTGCAAAATAATATTGGAATCGGTCTGGTGGTTTCTGACAAGAAGATTTTTTAAGTTTTCTATATAGATATAAAGGGAAAATAAGCCCCACCCCTCTGGCGGCCATGTTTTTTAATGAATCCAAATGGCTTGAACAATCTTGGTAGAGGATCACTAAAGGAACATTTCTGCAAAATTATATGGAAATCGGTCCAGTGGTTTCTGACAAGAAGATTTTTTAAGTTTTCTATATATGATATATAAGGAAAATAAGCTCCCCCCCTTGGTGGCCATGTTTTTTGATGAATCCATATGGCTTGAACAATCTTAATTGGTAGAGGATCACCAAAGGAACATTTCTGCAAAATGATATTGAAATCGGTCCAGTGGTTTCTGACAAGAAGATTTTTAAAGTTTTCTATATAGTATATAGGGAAAATAAGCCCCACCCCCTGGCTGCCATGTTTTTTGACCAAATCAAATGGCTTGAACAATTTTGGTAGAGGATCACCAAAGATACATTTCTGCAAAATAATATGGAAATTGGTCCAGTGGTTTCTGACAAGAAGATTTTTAAAGTTTTCTATATAGATATATAGAGAAAATAAACCCCGCCCCCTGGTGGTCATGTTTTTTGATGAATCCAAAAGGCTTGAACAATCTTGGTAGAGGGTCACCAAAGGAACATTTCTGCAAAATTATATGGAAATTGGTACAGTGGTTTCAAGAAGATTTTTTAAGTTTTTAGATCAAAAAAATCTATTTTTAGCTCCTGTAACCTAGATATGCAATGGACCAGAACCATTTGAACAATTTTGAAAGAGGACCAACCAAGGATCAATCCTGTGAAGTTTGGTCAAATTCCAATCAGTGGTTTAGGAGGAGATGTTTAAATATTGTGGATGGACATACAGACGGACGACGACGACGACGGACGGTGAGTGATCACAATAGCTCACCTTGAGCCTGCGGCTCAGGTGAGCTAAAAAGGGAAACATGCCCAAATTTACAAAGGGCCATTACTTACGAAATATTTTTCAGAATTTACAAAAACGTTAATCAGATCATCTACTCATCATTAACAATCAATTCACCAAGTTTCAAGTCTCTAGCTCTAACAGTTTTTGAGATATTTTGCTGACAAGATAAATATGCCCATAAGTATTTTTCAAAATTTATTTAAAAGTTAATCAGGTTGTCTACTCATCATTACAAATTCATTCACCATATTTCATGGCTCTAGCTCTTAACAGTTTTTGAGATATTTTGCTGACAAGGTAAATATGCCCAAAATCACAAAGGGCCATAACTCAAGAAATATTTTTCAAAAAATCTTCAAAAATTAATCAGGTCGTCTACTCATCACTACCAGTCTATTCATCAAGTTTCAAGGCTCTAGCTCCAATGGTTTTTGAGATATTTTGCTGACAATGTAAAAATTCCCAAAACTACAAAGGGCCATAACTCATGAAGTATTTTTCAGAATTTCTTCAAAGGTTAATCAGGTCATCTACTCATCACTACAAAACCATTTTCTAAGTTTCAAGGCTCAAGCTCTAACAGTTTTTGAGATATTTTGCTGACAAAGTAAAAATGCCCAAAATTACAAAGGGCCATAACACAAGAAATATTTTTCAAAATTTCTTCAAAAGTTCATCAGGTTGTCTACTCACCACTACCAGTCTATTCACCAAGTTTCAAGGCTCTAGCTTTAATAGTTTTTGAGATATTTTGCTGACAAGACTGCGTCCATATTTTTTCAAAGGGCCATAACTCTGAAAAGGGGCATAATCCTGTCAAGAAGAAACATGTGTCAGCTATTTTTTCATGAGGAAACCATATAAGAAATTTCAAAACAGTAGCATTCACGGTTCTAAAGTTATGCTAAGCATCAAAAAGCGTGACGAACGGAAGGACTGACAAACAACCCAGAAGCAATATATGCCCCTCCAACTTCTTTGAAGGGGGCATAAAAAATGGCCAAAAATTGTGAAGGGCCATAACCCCTACAAAACTTCATTAAATTGGTGGAATTTTAATCAGGTAATCTTGTGCTTGCTCGTGCTCAAATGGGTACAACCCAAACTCAACTGTGCTTTATCTTAGGCATTTGAGCATGGTTTGGAATAATTTATTTCTTAAATAAGGAACAACATGTGCAGGGGTGTTAAAATCTTATTAAAGAATGACTCGATATATATGCAATTTTGTACCCATGTATAAAACATATATTGAAACAAAGCATGAAAATCGTGACCGTTTCGGTCCATCGGAAATGGGATAGGCTGGTTATTTTTTGACACGCCCTCGTACTCTGCATATGAAAGCAACAAATGGCCAAAAATTGCAAAGGGCCATAACTCAAATAAAATTTTATTAAATTGGTTTAAAATTTAAACAGGTGAGCTCCTCCTCAGTCCCAATCAGTATACCAAATATCAAGACTCTAGCTCAAATACTTTTTGAGATAGCTTGCTAACGACATTTCAATGTTATTTTATTAAAAGCGCAGTAACTCTAAAATGGGAGATAATTCGGATAAGAAAAAAAGGGTCACCTATTTTTTCACGAGGAATCCATATATGAAATTTCAAAACATTAGCATACATGGTTCTAAACTTGTGTTATGCACATGAAAGCAACAAATGGCCAAAAATTGCAAAGGGCCAATACTCCAACAAAATTTCATTAAATTGGTTGAAAATTTAATCAGTCCCAATCAGTATGCCAAATATCAAGACTCTAGCTCAAATTCTTTTTGAGATATCTTGCTAATGAAATTTCAATGTTACTTTTATTCAAAGGGCAATAACTCTAAAATGGGATTATTTAAAGGGCAATAACTCTAATTTGGACAAGAAAAAAAATATGGGTCACCTATTTTTTCATGAGAAATCCATATATGAAATTTAAAAACATTAGCATACATGGTTCTAAAGTTATACTATGCACCAGAAAGCGTGACTAACGAACCAACAAACGAACAGACAAGACAGAAGCAATATACCCCATAACTTTTTCAAAGTTGGGGGCATAAATATCTTTCCTTATCTTTTTCCCCAGTAAAACCTGTTTCAACAATAAATGAAAAAGAAAATTTGCATGAAATGTCAAATCCTGTTTTCTGGGAAAATTATCAATTTCTTGTCTGCTGAAGTTTTCAGTCAATGGGGGAGGGAGGCTTGAGTTTGACTGACACTGCATTTCAATCAACAAGGGGCTGGGTCTGACTGCACCTTCTCCACTTATGAACCCCATCTGTGTCTGCTCCAGGTTAACAGTACTGCTCTGTTATTCAAATCTGAGGATTTTCGAATCTATATATACAAGTGATAACTTGCAATGAATATTTCATTTTAATATCCAAAATAAAACAATACAGCTGTAACCTGACAAAATGTACCTGTCAACATGTACATCTAGTGTAGTTTGAGTTGAGTTGAGGTTTTACCACTCTGTCGACCCATTAGGGTCATGTCGAGCCGGTCAGTTTACCTAACCACATGGTTCCTGGGCAGATTTAGAATTTTACTGTCTGACTTGGATTCTTGGCTATCAAGAGCAACCAGTATTAGCTCCAGTCAACTCTTTCATCCCTGCTTTTCTGCAATGAATTTTTCCTTCTTTGAATTTGGACATGTCCATTGTTGCAAATAGGTAGGTCAGTCAAAACTCTTCAACCAAACTGCAAACAGTATAGATCCTGATCTCATTACAAGCCACCTCATCTGGCTTTACACTGTTTGTATAAATATTTATTTCGATCTACCAGGCTGAAAGGTTAAGGTAGTTTTAGAATAAAAAGTACTGATATTTTCCTTATTTCTCCACAAAAACACATGATGTGGGTGCTCATCAGAAACACCTTGGCAAGGCACTTTGAATGAGCACCACAACATCTGTTTTTGTGGAGAAATAAAAAAAAAATTTTTGGGATCCCTCCCCTCAACCCCTCGTCCTGGCTCCTTATCTGGAGCCATGTCTAACGGCAATTGATAAGACTTTGCAGTTGAGCATGTGATCTGAGTAGTAACCAGGCACACTTGTCAGAAGTACCTTTCTCATAATACATTTCATATTTGAATGCTCTACTGTCCTTTCGACATCACTCGGAAAACAGTTTTTTGCTTGGCGTTTTATTTTAAATGAAAATATTTTGTTCCGATTGACCACATCTTTTCAGAAACCATTTGTCATTTCTATTTCTGGATTTTGTTCTCAAATGTGTACCCTAAAATCAAATGTACGGCCAAAAATTGGTCTGACCTATCCAACTTCTATTATATTAGTAAAGTGTTTTCTTGGAATTTTTGTCTAAGAAAATACTTTTTGCTTTTCTTTGCGGAATTTGAATTATTGATGGTTCATAACAATATTGTGAAAATTTCAGAAAAATTGAACAAGCAGAACTTGTTGAAAATCTGCCTCCAAGTTACCTACCCTACAGATTTCTGCATAATTTGCATTCATTTTTACTTTTGGAAAAAAGAGAAAATATTTGATTTTTTAAAAACTATTGACAAGAATAAAACTTCATGCATAGGTAGTTAGGACAAATGATTTTGCATTAAATCATGACATAAGTTTGAAAATTTAATTCTTCTGTGTAAAGAGCTAAACCTAAAATGACTTTCTGAAAGATGTCAAAAGCACAGTAAATCTGAAAATATAACTTAAAGTACTATCACATTCACAAAATTATAACATGATCTTGTAATCAACAAATGAAAATAATTAACAAACAAACAGCTTTAACTGAGACAATTTAAACAAGTATTCACGTTTTCATGAAGAACTAAGAGAAATATCAAAAATTTCTGGCAGAATAAAAACTATCTGCCATTATCTGGATATTGGCTATGCCACACAAAAAGGTGACTTTAGGCCTATGCGGATAGCAAAAGTTCCGATCAGCCTGCACATTCTAATCAAGGACTTAACTGTCTGCTAACAGAATTACTGGATACTATAGAATGTATGAATGGAGAGTAAAGGCCATAATGACATTTTGCACATGCACAGGATGATCTGAATCTGTGCATTTTGCACATGTGCAAAGGCACTTTTTACGCTTAACGCGGTCCATATACAGTAGCTCGAACACCGATGACTCGTTTACCATGGCTAATTCAAACTCATTTTTGAGTCCCTATGAAATTCTTCCAATAGCTCAAGAAAACAAATATTTAAGGAAAATTTATTTTATTATGAAATTATATGTTGTGTGTACTCATTAGAATTGCCTAATTGAGGCAATTCTAGTGGGTACACTCAACATACCGTTATTGTCTAGAAGAAAAAAAAAAATCCCTAAATTATCGTCATTTGCTTCCTGACCTGGCGCCATGATTAACCATCACTGGCTCGCACTACCCATGTCTGGAATAAATTTCCATGGTCCCAAAGATGATCAAGCCATTGAGGTTTTACTGTACAGATTTGTTTATAGGATATCAGTACCTATTGTGGCCAACAATTCTGTGAGTTGAGAACTGGAGCAGTTTTTGCCAAGGATTAGCTGGCACACGAAAAAAGGGACCTTATGTTTTTCTGATTTGTAGTTCCTTCAAATGCACATGTGCAGTCTCCCCTATTTGGGCTACACACTTGTGTTTTTACCTGAAGCTTACCCAAAGTCTCTACTACATGTCTGCAAACAGCATAGGCTCTGGCAAGACTGCTAAGGTGCCGGCTCGCCTGCCTTTGCTGGTCCCCTATGTGGTAAGTGCCCTTTTCTCATGTGCTTGCTTGAATCTGATTTTTGAACTCTGGAGAAACCAAAGGGTGAAGAGCACATTCTCTAAACACTAATGTGAAGATTGGACCGGACCCTCAAAGCAGGACTGGCTATTACAATACAAAAGCACTGTTGTTGCTGTACTATTATATGGATACTGTGGAGAAAATCTCTATTGTAATACTGTTAGTACGGTAAATATCTTAAAATTTCATACACCAAATACTTAAAAAAAATAGCATGTGCAAACAGTGCAGACCCAGATCAGACTGCTCCTGAGGAAGGGAGCTGTCTGATCAGGATCTATACTATTTGCCATTCCTCTAAGTACATTAAACAAGAGACCCATGGGCCACAATTCGCTCACCTGCATATTTGCAAATGCCATGCAACAGTCTTCCAGTATTGCCACAGCAACTGAGACACTAACACTTGTTAGATCTTGAGTCACCGATGCTGTATACCAAATTTCAGCCTCAAAGCTTTCTTAGTACTGGAGAAGATGATTTTTAAGTGTTTTACCATATATGGGCATGGCAGCCATCTTTTTCAATGATGCAGAACCATTTGAACAAACAGTCAACATCTCTTTCACTGAAGGCCCCATGTGAAATCTGATGAAAATTGTTTGTGTTGGGGTTTTACGGCCCAGTCAACCCAATGGGATCATGTCGATTGATTGAGTTGGGGTTTAACGACACGTCAACCCTTGTGTGTCATTTTGTGTCGTGTCCCAGAGAAAGGGAGAAAATAGACAGAAGAGATAGCAGAAGAGATGAAAGGGAGGGACAGGGAAGAAAGAAAAACAGGAATGAAAGTGAAGAAACAGAAGAAATAAAAACATCACCTCCCTACCCTTACCTGCTACAAGGATAGCAGGCCTTGCCCAACTATCAGCCAATATCAGCTGGACGCCCCGGGTGACAAAAGATACATGACACCTTTGCACCACCCAACCACCCACAGGGATCATGTCGAGCACGGTCAGTTTACCTAACCACACGTTTACTGGACAGGCTTAGTCCTCCAAGCGGTTAACCAGTATTGGTGAAAATTGGTCAAATGGTTTTGAAGAAAAGACGTTTGAAGATTTCATTGTTTTATACCTGGATATCGCAGAGGAGAAAAGGCAGATAACCCCCATGGGCAAAATTTTGATACTAAGTAAAATGTTTTACTACTATTATCATACATTGTTAAGTTTCAGCTATTAGTCTTAAATACATATTGAAAAAAAAAAAAAAAAGTTTTTCAACTTCCACCCCCCCCCCCCCCCCCCCCCACCAAACAAATCTTTATGCAAATTTGACCTTGCCGTAAAAAGGTCAAAGGTCAACCTATGAACATCATTTGAACAAACTTGGTACACCTTAAGTCCTCAATGCTATATACCAAGATTCAGCCCCAAAGCTTTCTTGTTTCTGGAGAAGATTTACAAGAGTTTTTACCATATATAGACATGGCGGCCATCTTGTTCAATTGTGCAGAACCATTTGAACAAATTGGCAAAACCCTTTTGACAGAAGGCCCATATGAAATCTGGGGAAAACTGCTCAAGCAGTTTCAGAGAAGAAGACATTAAAAAATTACAAAATTTTGTACATGTATATAGCTCAGTGGCAAGGGCAGATAATCCTCAAGGGACAAAATTTTGATTATAACTAAAATGTTTTACTACTTTAATCACCAATATAAGTTTCAGCCATTAGTCTTTAATACGTTCTGAGAAAATGACTTTTCAACATTTCTCCATACAAATGCATGGGGACACAAATCTGACCTTGCCATAAAAAGGTCAAAGGTCAACTTATGGTCATCATTTGAACTAATTTGGTAGACCTTGAGTCCTTGATGCTATATACCAAGATTCAGCCCCAAAGCTTTCTTGGTTCTGAAGAAGAAGAATTTTAAGGGTTTTTACCATATATGGGCATGGCGGCCATCTTGTTCAATTGCGCAGAACCATTTGTTCAAATTGGCAATACCCTTTTGAGAGAAGGCCCCATGTGAAATCTGGTGAAAATTGCTCAAGCCTTTCAGAGAAAAAGCCATTTAAAAAGCACACAATTTTATACACATATATAGCCCAGTGGCAAGGGAGATAACCCTCAGGGGACAACATTTTTATTATAACTAAAGTGTTTTACTACTTTAATCACTCATTGTAAGTAATCCCCCTTTAACAGAAGGCTCCACATGAAGTTTGAAGAAAACTGGCCCAGGGGTTTCAAGGGAGGATGGACGAAGGACAGACGATGATAGATGGCAAGTGAAAACAATTGCTCATCCTGAAACATGCTCAGGTGACCTAAAAACACCTGTATAAAAAGCAAAATTTAAGCCAACTAAGTATGGAATAATTTGCTCAAAAATTTTAAAACAGTTACCCAATTGCAGGTTTACTATTCCAATACAATTTAATACTATGGGAGACATAAATTTCTGCCATGGCTTAGAAATCTCCAGTTTCTGATCTTCATGTAGCTTAAAAGCCTTGTAAAACCAAAATGGCAAAACATCAAAGTTTGAAGACTAGTGAAACTCCCATATTACTGAAAACATTATTGCCAGTGCAAATGACATTACAAATTTCTATCATGATAGCACTATTCCAACTTTTCCTATCATGACAGCACTGTTGCTTTGCAACTTTCCTATCATGATAATATTTTAGGCTTGCAATTTTCCTATCATGATGGAACTATTTCCTTGCAAATTTCCTATCATGATAGCACTACTGCCTTGCAACATTCCTATCATGTTGGCACTAATGACTGGCAACATTCCTCAGTCAGAATCGATTCCCTGACTTTTCACTGACTTTTCCTTGACCAAATATTATTTTTTCCAAACCAAAGTGCTGAAAATTTAACAGACTTTTCCTCATCTTGCAGTAGGTGAAGGGTTTATTCTATTTTTAGCACATAAAAATATACTGCCCTAATTGTTCAATTAAAAAATAAAAAAAGTTCTAAAGTTTCTGGGTATACATTTTCGTCTAAAATGAGTATTTGTATAAATGCCAAGAGAGTAAAGTGAACGAGGGAGAAGGAGGAGCAGGGTGGGGTTGTGGAGTGGAGGAAAAGTTGTACTGAATATAATTTTGGATGAAGAAAATCTTTCATTGCTATTTTTATACCAAATATAAACTAAATGAATTGTGTGATTTGAAAAATAAAATCAAAATCTTAAGAACTTTGAAGTAAAACATTAAGATAAAATTTCTAAGTCTGTGACCTTGACCTCTTGGTTATAGGGTGGGGATAGTGCTGAATAAAATTCTGGACCAATATCTACAATCATGTCAAATATAAAGTAAATCCATGCAAGGATTTAGATATTAAAGCATCTTAAAAACTTTGATGCAAAACTTTACCATAAATTTCTAAGTCCATGACCTTGACCAGATGGTGCCAAATCAAATTTTGGACCAATATCTATAATCATACTAAATATAAAGTACATCCATACAAGGATTTAGAAATTAAGAGATCTAAAAACAGTGACGCAAAACTTTAACACGAAATTTCTAAGTCCGTGACCATGACTTCTAGGTCACGAGCTGGGGTGTGCATAGTGCCCAATAAAATTTAGGACCAACATCTATAATCATACCAAATATAAACAAAATTCCATGTCAGGATTTAGAAAATGCAAGGTCTTAATAACTTTGACGTAAAACTTATCACTTTTGTTAACACCACCACCACCGCTACATATGCCAACACCTGGTTTAGTGCAATAGCTCTTCTTGTACTTGCGTACAAGTAAGCTAAGAATTACAAGATTTACAATCACTTAAAATGGACAATATACTTGCTAAAGCCAAAAGGTTTTGGCCCAAAATTTGAAAATTTCCTAACTTTTTCCTGTTCTTTTTGGCATTTAAAATTTCCCTGACCATTTTGTAAAATTCCCTGACTTTCCCCTCACCTGGAATAAAAATAAATTTTACCTGACTTTACCCTGACCAGTGGCCACCCTGAACATTCCCAGCATTATAGCACCATTGCCTTGCAACATTTTTATCATGATAACACTACTGTCTTTCTCTTTTCCTATTATAATAGTACTATTGCCTTGCAACTTTTCTATCATGAGTGTACTATTACCTTGCAACATTCCTATCATAATAGCACTGCTGTCTTGCACTGTACCTTTTACCATAGCACTATTGCCTTGCAACTTTTCTATCATGTGTTGAGGTTCTACGGCTCCATCAACCTATGAGGTCATGTTGAGCACAGTCAGTTTACCTAACCACACAATTACTGGGCAGGCTTAGTCCTCTAGACAAGTAACCAGTATTGTGCACATTGATAGTACTATTGCCTTGCAACATTGCTATCATGATAGCACTATTGCCTTGCAATATTCCTATCATGGTAGCACCAATGCCTTACATTCTTATCTTGACTGCACTTCCCTTGCAATGTTACTATCATGACAGTACTATTGCCTTGTAATATTCCTATCATGATAGCACTACAGCCTTGCAACTTTCCTGTCATAATAGCACTACTGCTTTGCAACTTTCCTATCGTGACAGCACTACTGCCTCGCAATGTTCCTATCATGATAGCACTATTGCCTTGCAACATTCCTATCATGGTAGCAATAATGACTTGCAACATTCCTATTATGACAGCACTGCCCTTGCAACTTTCCTATCATGATAGTACTATTGCCTTGCAACATTCCTATCAAGATAGCACTACAATCTTGCAACTTTCCTATCATAACAGAACTATTGCCTTGCAATCTTGCAACTTTCTTATCATAACAGAACTATTGCTGTGCAACATTTCTATCATGATAAACACTATTGCCTTGCAACATTCCTACCATGGTAGCACTAATGCCTTGCAACATTCCTATCATGATAGCACTTGCCTTGCAACATTCCTATCATGATAGCACTTCTTACCGATCATGATAACACTGTTAGCTTACAACTTTCCTGCTGTTACTACAGTACTATTGCCTCATGATAGTACTTTAGCATTGCAATTTCCTTATCATAAAAAACACTATAGCCTTGCAACTTCCTTATTGTAATAGCACTATTGCCTTGCAATTTCCTTATCATGACAGCACTACTGCCTTTCAACTTCCTGTCATGATAGCACTACTGCCTTGCACCTTGCCCATCATTATAGCACTACTGCCTTGCAACATTCCTATAATGATAGCACTAATGCCTTGCAACTTTCCTATCATAATGGAACTATTGCCTTGCAACATTCTTGTCATGATAACACTATAATTGCCTTGCAACTTTCCTATCATGACAGCACTTGTATTTTGTATACCTGATAAAGTCTGCATAACAGGCAAGAACAACTTAAAAGATAACAGATATGGTCGACATAACAGATAAAGGCAGTTTCCCCAAGTGCATTTCTAAAAACACACAAAAAATGGTCATAACTTTTGCTATTTTAGTATTTTCTGCATCAAAACATAAGCTGTGAGTTTTTGTTAGAATTGTTTCATGGGAGTATCCATAACCTATTTTCTGAAAACTCTCCTAAATAAGCTCATCTATTTCATCATGCATTTCTCTCATCTGATCTTCAAGGGCTTTCATTTCAGTTAGGATCTTATCTTCCACTTCGTCAAGATTAAGTTCATCATCTTTCAGTGTAACTTCTGGCACCTGCTGAACAGCCAATGTGTTGGAAGCTATAACAATAAAAGGCACAATCACCAAAACTACTGTAGTTACTGTGCTTTCGACATCTTTCAGAAAGTCTTTTTTTTTTTTTTTTGCTTGGCACTTTAACTGAAGAAATAGATTTGCAAATTTTTGTAATGATTTAATGCAAAACCATTTGTCATAACTACCTGAATTTTATTCTAGACCTTGGTTTTTAAAAAAATCAAATATTTTAGCTTTTTTCCCCAAAGTAAAATGAATGCAAGTTACGCAAAAACCTGTAGGGTAGGTAACTTGGAGAGAGATTTTCAACAACTTCTGCTTGTTAGTTTTTTCTGAAATTTTCATAATATTGTTGTGAAACATCAGCAGTTCAAATTAAGCAAAGAAAAGTAAAAACTACTTTCTTGGACAAAAATAATCAAAAAAAATCATTTTACTATACAAACTGATTCGGTCAGGCCAATTTTTTGCCATAAATTTAATTTTAGGGTACATAATTGAGAATAAAACACAGAAACAGAAACGACAAATGGTTTCTGATAAGATATGGTCAATCAGAACAAAATATTTCCATTTAAAATAGAATGCCAAGCAAGAGAAAAAAAAAAAAAAAATTTCTACAGGCTTCTAAACTTAAAAGGGGACTTGATACACTTGGTAGATTATCTGCCATTTTGTACAAGGGAGACAATGTTTGTGACTTCCTGTTTGCTTGCCCACATATCAAATCTATCTATTCTCTCAAGGGGAGCAATTTCTTTCCCTTGCAAAATAATTCTGACAGTTACTTCCCCGGAAGTGCATCAATTCCCCTTTAGAAGGAGTATCTGATAATAATTCTTGAATACACTTTTTCCAGTTCCCCACAAAATGTGTTGTAGATACTAATTAGAAACACCTGGTTGAGGCACTTCTAATGAGTATCCACAACATATATATCCATCAAGGAAAGTGTCTTTAAAAAATGTATTTTTTTTTAAAAACTTAACAGACACTTCAACTTTAAAATGGTAAAAATTTGAGTTCATGTGTTATTTACATTTTGGATAAAAAAAAACAACTAGGCATACAAAAACCAACCTAAAAATAATTAAAAATAAAATCAATCCACAGAACTTTTCTCAGGTTAAAATTTTGTGTTTATAGATGAAATCGGTGTGACACGTTCCTGATTGTAAAATATCCTAAAATAACATTTTATCTAGTGTTTTGTAATAAAAGAATGATAACTGATTCAATCATTATATGTTTGATATTACTTTTTATTATATAACTATAAGTAATAAATGAAAAGAAAAATGATAAAATCCGAGCAACAATGATGCTGATATTATTCAATACCAGCACACAATATCAAAATTGCACGCTTGTTTAGATCAGTAATGCTTGTTTGTTGAACATTAACAATCTCAAATTGCATTACCATTGTGGAATGTTGGCGTTGTAAGATGTCAAAACTGCTGACGTCATTTTCACTTGACATCATGAAATATGACATCATACTGGACCAAAATGTAATATAAATTATTCTTAAAGTTTGAAAGTGGCAAGTGAAACAAAAAAACTGATTTTTGCTCAAATAATTTTATTTTTACGGCTAGATTCGCTGCAAAAACAGCAACAGTGCAAAAATGATATCATGTTGATATTGCACTAGTGCAAAAATGACATCACTTTCTGATATCAGTTTTGCACTGTTACAGAAAGGGCTATTTGCAGTGACAGATTAAACAAAAATACAGAATAAATAGCAAAACAGGAGAACAATATTTATAGCTATATAATAAAAGGGCTATTGCACTGATACGGGTGTATATTGTCCGCCTTTGGGATATCTACAGACACTCGCAAGCTCGTGTCCTTTGATATCCCGACTCCGGACAATATTCACTAATATTAGTGCAATAACCCTATAATATACTGTATTTACCCAAAATATTAGCACACTATAACCTATTGTAGACTAAATGAGCTATCCCACACTAAAAATTGGAAGATTCAAATTTCAGTTTTAGGTATGTCAGGCTATGTGATTTAGATATTCCTAGAGCAAAATGGTTGAACTATTTGCAAATAGTAGAGACCCTGATCAGATGCCGCATCTTACCTGGGTGTGCACTGTTTGCCATTACCCTTTTAGGGTTTCCAGACTACAATGGGTTAACTCAGCTGTGCCAAACTTCGGGGCATGCGTAGACAATGGACAGTCAGATTAGACCATTCATTGTCCGCTGCCAGAATCATTGGATACTATAGAATGTATCAATGGAGAGCAAAGGACTGCTATGTTTGTGGGTGATGAGACATTCAGTAAGAACAAAACACCATTTAACTAAACTTTATACATTGAACGCAGCTACTAAAGAACTACAATGTTGATACAGGTACTAACACTAAGATAATGAGAAACGGCTGCTGAGACATACCTAAAACTGAAATTGAACTCTTCCAGTGTATAGTGTGGGGGAGTCTATTTAGTCTACAATGGGTTAAAAATCCTTATCAAACATGTCCTAAAATTTGAAAAAAAGTACATTTGACTGCTTGTTCATATGTCTATAAGAATGGCAAACATTGTAAATCCTAATCAGATGCCATATCTGCAGCATCTCATCTGGGTATACACTGTTTGTTCAGGCCTGTTTATACTTAGGAGTAAATACGGTATATCTTATCATACCTAAATCTGTGGCTTTTTGATCAAATTCTGATGGCACACTGGCAAACTTCAAACTAGGTGAACTTGGTGTCTCATCATGGAATGTTAAACTTACACCTATCTTCTTCTTCATTTCTGTTTTGCCTGCAGGTATCAATTTGTAAAGAAGAGGTATGAGCTTAGTGGCCCAGTCAACACTATTTAGGGCATGTCAAGCCAGTCAGTTTACCTGACCACACACTCTCAGGGGAGACAACAGTCTAAGTTGTTTTGTGTCTCTTCTGAAATGGGGTCTAATCTAAAAGGAAAGAATTTGCTCCCCTTCAGAGCAAACTCTTTCTTTCAGAGTAGGCCCCTTTTCAGAAGGGGATTTGTATGCAAAGGAAACGGTAAGCCGTAAAAGTTGCTTTCCTTATTAAAAATGGCAGACAATCTACCAAGTTTGTTTGTGTTGAGGTTTTATGGCCCAGAACTGAATGGGGTCATGTTGATTGCGGTCAGTTTACCTAACCACACTTATACTGGGCAGGCATCGTCCTCTAAATGGTTAACCAGTATTGTGCGCATTCTTTCTCCGAAAACTGATAACTGCGCTTCTTGAATGAGTGGAAGGGTGAAAATGATAGTAGAAAATATTTCATGATCAAATCTCCGCGAAAGAGTGTTACCCATCCAGCGGGGGTCGAACCCGCAACCTTCTTATCACAAATCCGATTCGCATCCAACTGAGCCACTGTGGCTGGTTAACAAGTGCTACCAAGTGCATGTAGTCCCCTTAATGTTGCACCCATGTCATAGTGGGATCATGTAAATAATGCTAAGGATAAAATGTAAAATAAAGTTTTCTAACTGTCTTAAAGAATCTTTGCGGTCTAGTTTAACCCTTTAACCCCTAAATGTCTGAAATGGACTCTTCCATTTTTGAATTCCGATACACCCATTATTGCAAATAGATGTTTTAGTAAAAAATCAAGTACAGAATGACATAATGACATACAGTGTAGATCCTGATGAGGTAACTTGTTACGAGCCATCTTATCTGAATCAACACTGTTTGCAAAGGTATTTATTTTGGTTTGCAAAGCTGACAGGGTTAACCCATTGTAGTCTGGAGACTCCTAAAAGAGTAACTGGCAAACAGTGCAGACTCAGATCAAGTGCTGCAGAATGCAGCATCTGATCATGGTCTTCACTGTTTGCAAATGTTTTTAACCATTCTTCTCTTGGAATAACTGAATCTCATAGCCGGACATACGTAAAATTGAAATTGGACCCTTCCATTTAATAGTGTGGGAGAGTCTATTCAGTATACAATGGATTAAAAAACATGTCAACCCTTGTGGGTTGTTTTGTGTCATGTCTCAGAGAAAGACAAAAGTGGGATAGAAGAGTTAATATAGCAGAACAAAAAAAGAGAAACATGGATGTAGGAAAAGAGAATGACAGTGCAGAAAAAGAATACTAACATGTTCCCTTCTCCCATCTGCTGCAAGGAAAGCAGGCCCTTACAACCATCCTACCCCCACATATGGGAAGAAACTGGGCAGAACCAAACCACGCATTGCACAGTGTGGTCAGGGTTATCATACAATTATCCGCCCTACACCGCATACACAGATTTGGATCATTAAGCTATCCTGTTAGTTTGTTTGTTTGTGTTGAGGTTTTACGGCCCAGTCAACCCAATGGGGTCATGTCGAGCGCGGTCAGTTTACCTAACCTCATGTTTACTGGGCAGGCTTAGTCCTCTAAGCGGTTAACCAGTATCGTGCACATTCTTTCGCCAGAAACTGACAACTGCCCTTCTTGAATCAGCGGAAGGGAGAGAATGACCGTAGAAAATATTTCGTGATCAATCTCCACGAAAGAATGTTGCCGACCTCGGCGGGGGTTGAACCCGCGACCTTCTGGTCTCCAGTCGGACGGCGCATCCAACTGAGCCACCGAGGCCCTATCCTGTTAGATTTTGGCTGTTCTCACACAGGCTGTACCATGACAATGATCTTCAGGGCACTGTATTAACAAGTCTTTGCCTATGGGTACGAAAAATCAGTCAACATCTGCTCAAATCAGCCAGTGCCAAGGCACTGGCTGATTTGAGCGGTTGTTGACTGACCTTGACTGATCAGCCCGCATGTGCTGAAAGAACTGGGCATTCACGTTCACATATACGCAAAACCTGTATATGAGTGATGCGGATCCTGTGAGAGTCATACCAAATACTCACTGTCATCACCAGATAGAGTAGCCTTATAATCATCCTCCAGCTGTCCCAGAATTGCTTCAATGTCTGAGCAATATGACGCTGAAATCAATGGAAAATCCAGTGAGATGTAATAATAGAAATGTATGTGCGTTTGTAAAACACTATGCCCACAACCATAAGCTTTTTTTTACAAAATTCCATAACTCTGGCAAAATGTTGTTTTTTTTTGTTTTGTTTTTTTAATATGTTCAAAACTTAATTATTAATCAGGTAATTCACTTATCATATCCAATCAACATGCCAAATTTTAAGGCTCTAGCCCAAAACTCTTTTCAAGATATCTTGCTGAAAAGATAAGTGTGATAAAGGAACAGACAGACAAACACCCCACCTTCAACTTCTTCAAAGAATTTTGACAGTATTTTGCCCAGATTTCTTTACATAATGGTTAGGGTTGGAATAAAAACCTAGATAGGGTTTGGAAACCAGAAACAGACATACATTTTTATTTGGCCAAATAAATGAACAAATGAAATATGCTCCTCTAAGGTATCCATGTTTTACCCTTAATATTCAGACATTTTATCATACTTATTCCTAAAACTTGAACAAGTCAGCTTATCTATTCAGTGGTGTGTCTTAAAAGTAACAATGGAATGCCATTTAGCAGCATTAGATCTGGGTCTACACTGTTTGCTCAGGCATGTATGTGCAAATACTTAGGCTAATCATGGTATGTTTTGTTGTCTTATTTGTAGGCTATTACATTTCCACACAAGGCACTTTTTTTTCAAGTGCTTAGATGAGGCACTTCTAATGAGTATCCACAACTTATGTTTTCGTGGAGAGAAAATTATTGGATACCCCTCTTATCTGTAGATATGCACACTTGTCCTTAAATTTGAATCAGTCTGTTGTACTACAATGTGAAAACAGCAAAGAGGCAAACAGAGAAGATTTTGATCAGACTGTATTCTGAAGCATATGATCATGGTCTACAATTTGCTCAGGCATGTCTGTCCAAATACACATTAACCTCTTTATAACACAGTTTGTTGTAACACAGTTTTGGATACAATACGGTTCAAATATGGATCCCAAAAATTTATAGATTATATAGAAAAATGACCACAAATGGTCATTTTTCTATATAATCTATACATTTTTGTTTGGATATAACACGGCTGTATAACTAACATGATTTATGCTTTGGACCCTAACAATAGTATTATAAAGAGGTTGTGGTGTACTTTGGCTAATTATGGTATATTTTGTTGTCTGAATTTGTAGCGTATCAATGCTCCAGATAAATATATATTTTTTTTTTTTTTTCAACCAAAAAGTACTAATATTTGAATAACTATTACTCCACGAAAACATACGCTGTGGGTACTCATTAGAAGCGCCTCACCAAGATGCATTTAATAAGTACCTACAACACATCGATGGCTTAGTGCAAAACTAGGCTAACTCAGTTCTGTGAAATTTTACAGGAGAGTGAAAAAACTGTCTATTTATTTTTTCTTTTTACGATTTGTAACTTTTTCTTTGGCAATGTATGCTGGAAAATATTTTATATTTAATGATAATAGTCATTTTCATGTTGAATACTTTATAAATAGTTAAAAATCAAGAATTTGAGATAGTAACAGTTTTGCACTGAAAATTGATTGGTTAGTGAAAAAAAGTTTGCGCAAAACTGTAACTAAGTCAAGTTAGATATAGTATTGCACTCAAAATTATTGAAATGTTGAAGGAGTGGTGTTAAAAAAAGTGCTAACTCAAGGTAAAAAATTTCAGTAATTTAATTTCAAACCTGTTTTGAAAATTAAATTAACAGTTTTTCAATACATAAAGGCCATTTAGATGATATGATAGCTCAAACTTCCAAAACAACAGTGAAATTTAATAATTATCACTTATATTTTCTGATTCAAACATTACTAAGATGCACAACACTGAGAAACATTTTTAATTTTGATTTATCATAAAATTATTAATTTTCTGGCAACAAATAAAGGTATACTTTCCCATTTTGTTCAATAGTAAATATTTGAACTTTCTATTCAAGAAATAATTTTTTCCGACCATGCCTTATCCTTATTTATGTATGTTGTTAGAGAGTGAGTTGCAAAGTATGAATTCATGCCAGTGAAGCCATGAAGAATTTGCATTTGCCCAATAACAACATGGTATAATCACATTTATACTCAGGTAAGGAAAATTATTTTGATAAAGTAACATTGTTCAGAAAAGAAATGTATCATTATGGCAATGTTTTCTGAAGGACTCATTGGAAGCCGACTCCTCTGGCTTCAGATGTGGGCTTGTGCACACACTTGGGCATGCTCTATACTAACAACATGCCTAATTGGAAAATTTCACACATTGCAGTTTCCTGTAGGGTCTGTAGTTAAAAGGTTAGCATCATGTCAGATTTAAAATTAAACTCAGCAGTCAGTAGTTCTCAATTTATTACTAATACAATTGACTTGTTATCGTAAATTCCATGGGACTGGAAGTTTTGATTTGAGATAAAAGCTAGTAGTTTGAAAGAAAAGAAGTTGAAATCTAAGGAACATGTACATGTAGCAAAACTAAATAACATTGCCTGTAATTTAATCAACTTAAGCAGTAGTTTGACATATTGAAGTTTGAGATAACAAGAGTGTTTGAGAGCATACCATTGTACTTATCGCCAAATGTACATCATATAATTATTATAATGTACCAAAGATACACCACAACCTCTTTATAACACAGTGATTGGGGTCCAAAGAAGAAACTGTTTTAATTAAACAACCATGTTGCATCAAATTAAATATGTGAAGATTACATAGGAAAAATAACCATTGATGGTCATATTTTCTCCGAATAATCTATACATTTTGGAGAGCCATCTTCAAACAGTATCATATCCAAACCTGTATTGTAAGGAAGAGTGTTATAAAGAAATTTGCATGTACATGTGTTCTTATGTACATCCTACTACATATATTGTTTTAATATTATACATAGCAAATAATTATGCTGCAGACCATTCTTAAAGGTTGGGTCTGAAACTAAATAGCACTCGGTTGGTCAAAAGCTGAAGGTCAGACAGGAGACTGGAAACAGGAATGTTTCACTTTTTGATCCAACTGCACTGAGTACTGTGAATCATGAGAAAGGGCTGTATAAACTTTGGGAGCATCTGGATCACACTTGAGTAAGATCTTTTACTTGAATTCTCAGACATTGTCATTGGATACTCTTTATGCAGTTTGTCTTGCACAATTCAATATCTTTCAAATTCAAAGTAGTGAGTGCCCTTCATAACTGCCAAGCCAGATCTAGTGCACTGAGCCATTGTAGTCATACTTAATGGCTACTGTAGTTGGATTACTTGACCCTGTTTTAAATAAATGACCTTACATCTGACCAGTAAATTTTGTTCTGCTCAAATCCAGGTCAAATTTTTTAGCAGTTTTGAGATTGACCTAAAATAAATAAATAAATAAAAAAAAATCTAGCTTGCATGATATGGATTTTTTCAACATACAGTTCTAATAACAGCAGCCCATTGGGAAGTTGTCTAAACACAAACAGGGTGACTAGCTCTAGTCAATAAAAGCATGGACAGAATTGTTCTCATTCTGAGTTTGTCCCTTTCCTAAATACTTTTTTTCTATAGATTCTAAACAGAGTTGTATGGCATACCAAAACATAGAAAAAAATATACCTATTTTTATTTTGGGCAGCACAGTTGTCTAAGCTGGCCTCAGTGGCTCAGTCAGTGATCAGGAGGTCAAGGGTTTGATCCCCACTAGGTCTGGCAACATTCTTAAGTGGAGATTGATCATGAAATATTTTCTTCGGTCATTCTCTCCCTTGTCAATTTCTGGCAAAAGAATGTGCTCAAGTAATTGTTAACTGCCTAGTGGTCTAAGCCTGCCCAGGAAAACATGTGGTTGGATAAATTTCGACATGGCTCTAATGGGTTGACTGGGCCGCAATACCTCAACACAAACGAACAAACAAACACAACTGTCTGAATGAAGTATAAGATTTTTCTTTCCATCTTGACTTAGCAACCAAAAACTCAAAAATACAGCTTGACACTTCATATGCTTCCCTTCCTGAAACAGATACATTCCAAAGGTAGCAGTATGCATTATATGACTGCAAGTAAAAAATACTGAAGTTAAAAATATTCAAATGATGTTTGTAATAAAACTAGATTCAAATTTTGGCCTTGGAAGTCATCGGCACTTCCTCAGGATCAAAGCACACATCTACAAAAGTTCAATCCTTATTTTTTTTGTGCTTTTTGTTTGTCTTTTTGCTTGTTTTCCCTAGCAAATACTTTGTTCTTGATTGACTCATATTTCTCTTTCACTTTGACAATGTCAGAATCTGAAACCTTTTTGAAAGAGTTGCATAAATTGCAATGGTTATTAACAGAATCTGTTAATTTGGCATAAATAGCAGCTGATGACCCAAATGGCAAAAGTCCCATGTCAGCCTGTTCAACTAGATAAATAACATGTCAGCTCTTACATACAGCTCTGCTTTATTTTATTTTTGATTAATAAATAATGATTAAATAAATAAAAAGATAAATGAATAAAAATTTATTTTATTGTTTCATAGCAGAATAATATAAAATTGCTTTGTTTGTATTTTGACAAAAAAAAACAACAACAAAAAACCATTGTTAATAGAACATAAATAGGAAAAAAATGTATTGAAATACTGGTCACACTATCTGCTCTGTCTGTCTCAATTCATTAAATTAATAAATATAAATATGTGAGAAGATGCACCTGTATGGATGAAATTGGTTTTTATGTTACAGTTGTTAAATAATTAAGTAGTTGCGGTCATGGTACCTAAGCCATAATCCAAACTCATAAATCTGTAAAAGAATGATGGATCAGAATGTTCAGACCAACAACCATGGACCCCAGAATAAAGGGTGTAAACAGGCGTCCACGGACAGTAAGCATTACTTGGTAAGCAAGCTTCGCCCACCATGCCCATAGGCCTGAACTAAGGAAATGTTGGTAGAAGTGTATGTCCGGGATTTGGGAAGTCTACTTATGGCGTGTCATTGGCAAAAACATCAGAAACAATTCTGGAAACAGTCACATTGTAGGGATTGACCAGATCATGATGTCCCCCATAGAACTTCTTAAGTATTGCTACCAGTTTGGTTTTTTGATACCCCTGGCTCAACAAATTTGTTGTGAGCACTTTCCCACGCTCCAAGAAGCCCTGATAATTTGAACAGGCTCTGGCATAACAGATTAACTGTGAAACGTAAATGCCGTATGCTGGTGCAGAGGGGAAAATTAAATATCTTTATAGATATTGTTTAACAACATGTACTTAAGAGTAGAAAACATAGAGTAAAAAAATTATTTCTACCTTTAATTGAAGCAAATTTTATACTACATTTACAAAGTATTTTAAATATAAAGGCATACTCTACGTAAAACTCAAGGTTCTAAGTACTACTTACTTTAATACCACTGATGGTGTGATTACTATAAGTAATAGTTGTACGAAATAGTGTTACCTTGTTGTATTGCAGATTTGCACTTAACCAAAATATGTAGAATGTATAATTGCCGCATTTAGTGTTGCAGATCTAAAATATTGACTTCACTGGAAATATATAGTTCTTTATGCAAATGTATACTGTTAATGTGCAATAGACATTTCTATATGGTATGATAGTGATTCTCCAAATAAAGGTTATTTTAATCCTTTCACACAATTTAGACCCAGTCTATAAAAGGGACATACCTCCGGCTTTGCCCCACTACACCTGAGTAGGTGTATGATGTGTATATTTACACATATATTGACATCCAGAATTCCTAAAATGCTTTAATCATGCATTTTTGGCACCAGGTGCAAATTTCTGCTGAATTAAAAAAAAAAATAATAATAATAATCAGTATAATGAGATAATAAGAATTGTTAGAAGTTATGAATCTATTTTCTCCTACATGTATACTCTAATTAAATCTTCCTTGTAGACAGGCAGTTCTGTATTCAGATGGGAAATCAACTCAGGCATACTAACATGTCTAAGAGTATCCTTGCAAGTAGATCTTTCAAGGTCTAACAGCATTTCAGTAATGATCACAATTCCATGCAAAGCACAGCTACCTGACTGACTTACACCTGATGCTCTTGCAGAGGACAAGATTTCTCTATGTCTTCTAAACATATTATTAGAAATTCATTTTAATGTTTTATAAAAATTGCAAACATTCTGTTACAATGTATGCTAAAAAATCTATTAAATGTGTAGAGTATATAGATTTTGTGTTAAAATTATACCATGTTTGTTGGGTTTATACTGTTTTCAAACAAGCACTGCTTATTGACAATTCTTGTTAGTTTAATCATCATATCACTTAAAAAGACTATAATAGTATTATATTGTTATTATTAAAATTAATAGTATTTTAAATCATTTATTTAACAATCTAGACAGAGCCTGTATTAAGGTGACACATCTCAGGCTTTGCTCCTGCTATGCCTTATAGTAGGTACGTTATGTGTGTTTACACAGATATTGACATACATAATTTCTTAATTTTTAAAATGATGCATTTTTTATATATGTAAGTAATGTAAGTATTATGCAAAACCTTGCCCAATCTTGAAAAAGAAACAATCAATATAGCGAGAAAATAACTGTATTTTTTAAGTTAAGATGATACTATTTTATGCCTTAATCAAAGTATATCTTCTGCGAAATGGACATATACAATTCTGCACAGGGGTGGAAAACTAGCCAAGATATGTTAATGTATGTCTGGTGTCCTTGCAAGGCTTAATAGCATTTAATTTTGATCTAAATCTAATGCTTTAAGTCAAGTTAGTACATTGTAATAGTTTTGCACCAACAATTGTTTTGAATTTTGCAAAACTATTAGTGCAAAACTATACCTAACTCTACTTAGATATAGTTTTGCACTGAAAATAATGACATTTTGACTTAGCATATTTTCTTAAAAATTAAATATCTATGCAAATACTTGGAATATATTCACAATATTTTCACAGATTATAGAGAATGTGACATTTGTTCAGAATTTGTAATAAAACTAATTTTGGAAAAATATGGACTTAGCCTAGTTTTGCGCTGAGCCATCGACATGCTTTTATGAAGAAATAAAAAAAAAATATTATGTGGATACCCCCTCTTATCTGGAGCTATGGGGTATTTATGTTACAGTGAAATACCATAATCACTAGTTCCATTATCAGCATTATTGTTGACACCATGTTCTTGTTTTATGACTGATTCCACATTTTTAGTCTTTTTAACTCTTGGCTTCAAACTGAACTTCTCCAAGGCCTTTGTGAAGTCTTGACCCGTGATGAATAGCTCATATGGGTAAAGATTTCTAAATAAAAATAAACATGCCATAAATATCAGTAAAATAAGACCTATATTTTTTAAAGTAGCTCTCATTTCCCATGAGCATATTTACCCTTAGAATTCGGACACATCAATTTCTTACCATACTTGTCCTAAACTTTGACCAAGTCCATTTCTATAATTATTGATATATCTGAAAAACTGCTGAATGGTTGGCAAATAGTGTATACAATGATCAGATGCAGCATTCTGCAGCATCTGACCTGGGATGCACTGTTTGCTCAGACTTGTCTGTATAAATACTAAGGGTAAATATGATAACATACACTGTATTAACTCATTTAAATCAGGAAACCCCCAAAAGGGTAAATGGCACAGTACAGACCCAGATCAGATGCCGCTAAACATGGTGTATGATTAGGGTCTACACTGTTTGCATAAAATACAGGAATTCCTATAAAACAGAGTATGATAAAAACCAATCAGACACCCTGCTACTGGAAACAGACTGGTCAAATGAGTTGGGTAGAAAAGTCCACTTGATGTAATTGGGTTAAATGGTAAATGGGTTAACAGATTAAGAGACTTGACTGCAAAGCACAACAATATTCAGGGGCCAGTTGTTTTAATAAAAGTAGTTTTAGTGCTTATTGTTTCGTGTAAGTGTGTGCAGGATTGCCACTCATTTTCTATTTCAAAATTCCCTGACTATTTCCTGACTTTTCCCTGACTATTCACTTTTTTCCAGACATTTCTGACGGCCTCCCAGCTCCCCTTACAGCTGTCCTCAGCCATCAAATCTTCCAATAGAGCGCTTACTTTCAAAGAATAAAAGAATCATTTAATTCTGTAAATTTATGTTTCTGAAAATTAAAAAGGCTGCCACAGTCATCTCAGTTTTCAGAAAATTTTAAAATTCCCTGACTTTTCCTTGACTTTTGTCATTTTTTACCAATTTCCATGACTCAAACCAAAATTCCCTGACTTTTCCCTTACCTGGAGAAATTTTCATTTTCCAGACTTTTTTTCTGACTGTGACAACCCTGGTGTGTGTGTGTGTGTGTGTGTGTGTGTGTGGGGGGGGGGGGGGGGGGCACAGGGAAGGGGGATTTCAGTGACCATATTTAGGCTGCATGTTGTTTAGATACAGTATGGTTGCTTAGCTAAATGACCATTTAATAGCGGAATTTTACTGCATATACAAATATAAGATGGTTCATTATAAGGTAGTTTCTGATATAAGATGGTTTAAAGGTGGGCCCAAAAGTGTTGTATCAAAATAAAATGGTCATTTTTCTATGAAATCTATATATTTTTGTTTGGCTACAACAAAGTTGTTTAGCTAACAGTTGTTTTGGTGACTACAAAAGTACATGTATTGTATCCAAACAAAAATGTACAGATTATATAGAATGTGACCATATATGCTCAGTTTTCTATATAATCTACACATTTTTATTTGGATACAACACACTAATATGGCTTTTGCTCTGGATCCCAGAAAGTTGTCTGTCATAAAGAGGTTGTGGTATATCAAATTTTTCCTACAAGGAAAAGACTATGGAAGAAAATAGAAATAATGACTCCACCTCTCATAGTAATGCTTTGCTACAGATCCAGTGGTAACATGCTGCATGTCTGTTAGTTCCTTATACACACGTGTCCAGGCTTTCGTCTCACACACCTGAAAAATGAAGAAATTTGTCAAGTGACTATGTCACAACTGCTGGTAGTATTCAAGAAACGGAAGTAAACATTGTTCAGCCAAGTGTAAAAAGTAGGTCAAGGTCAGTAATGGTTGATGGCAGTGGGCAGCGTGTATCATGGTTGAACTGTGTATGAAGTTTCATCAGCCTAGAAGCCTTGGTATCTGAGAAACTAAGTTAACCGTACAGACTTTACATTATTGACCTCAACAACGATGACAATGCCAACACCGCTGACAGGTAAGTGATCCATATGTCACTCCTGGGCCCAGTTGTTCAAAACTAATGATGTGGTTAGTTAACGTATCATTAAAATTTTGATTATTAAATACGGCATATACACTAATATTTTTGCTGAAAAAATGTGAGTAGCTTTGCAAAAACTACTCACATTTTTTCAGCAAAAATACCTGTGAATTAGATATTGTACTTGCTAGAACAGTTAACATTTCAACCACTAATGAGCTTGTTAAGCTAATGATGCTTTGAACAACTGGGCCCTGCTTGCTAATGCAGTTACCATAAAAAGGGTAAAGTAAAGTACAGGAGGTATACATATTTCCATACGCACACAAATAAGACCATAGATTTAGAAAAGAGAGATATCAGGGCCCAGTTGTTCAAAGCATCGTTAGCTTAACAAGCTTGTTAGTGATCAAAATGTTAACTGTTCTAGTAAGTACAGTATCTAATTCACAGTTATTTTTGCTGAAAAAATGTGCGTAGCTTTTGCTACTTGCATTTTTCAGCAAAAATATTAGCGTATATGCCATATTTAATGATCAAAGTTTTAACGATACATCAACTACGACATTGTTAGTTTCTAACAACTGGGCCCAGGCGAACATTTTTTCTCATTTCTCCACAAAAACATACATAGTGGGTACTCACTAAAAGTGCCCTTGGTGAGATTCTCCTAATGAGTACTCACAACATATATTTTCATGGAAAAATAAGAAAAATATCATCTCTACGAAAGCATATGGATATTTTATTGAAAAAAAAACAAACAAACAGTGTCTTATCTAGAGCTATGTAAACAAAACAGAAACATCTTTTTTGCTGTCAAAGAATGACCAAATATACAGGCATCTGAGAAAATGGATTATGGTGCATGGTGCACATTCCAGTCTTCTGGATCTACACTGTCATTTCGTATTGTATCAACAACCTGGATTAAGTAATCTGATTGGCTGACAGTTAATTTATTCAGCATGATGAGGGTTAATACAGTAACAATACAAACATGCCTGAGAAAACCTTCCTTAGCACAAAAAATGGCCATTTTGCCCCCATTTTTTGATACAGCTACACTGGTATCTGTATAGGGACATGTTTCCCATATTTTGTTTTCTGTGTGGGCAAAGGGAAAACATTATCAGATGTTGCAGAATGTGGCCGCTGAATAAGGTCTAAACTGTTTGCCAGGCATGCAAATTTTAGACACATGAATTGGTAGAAAAATGGACATCCAATCTTTAGGACAAGTACGGTAAGGAGTTGAGGAGTCTAAATATTTAGGGTGAATACATTAAAGGGAACAGATACATTTTCATGGGAGTTTATCAAAACTATTTTGTATCCCTTCTGAGAAGAGGTTCTCTAAAAGGAAAAATTCCATTTTAGAGCAGACCCCTTTGCAAAAGGGACTTGGTGTGTGGAAAAGCAAACAGGAAGTCAAAAAAAATGATCTCCCATGTAAAAATTTGGCAGAAAACCTAACAAGTGTGCCAAGGCCCCATTAGCTTTTACTACTCTCTAGGCTAATTCAGCAGACGACAAACTTGTGATATTTTTTCCTATTTTTTCCAGAAAACGTATTGACATTTCATGCAAATAGTCTCCAATGGTGACAATTTGCATGAAATGTCAAAACCTGTTTTCTGGGAAAAACAATAAATGTTAATAAGTTATTAGATACCCCAGCTCACAAACCAAAACATAACAAACGGATGGATGACAAACATATGGAGGACATGAAAACAGCATACCCCCTACAAACACAGTTTGTGGGGATATAATAAGAAAAATACTTCAATATGTCTTGTGCTGAAATTTTTACCCAGAGTGCTAAGCGATAAGTTGTCTGGAGATATACCTTCTGAAATCCTCCTCTCTCGTGAACAGCCAAGAAGAGTTGAAACAGACTAACAGGAACATTGTGCCAGAATGGTGATGCTCTGATTGTTCTGTCATTTCTCGTCATAAATCTCCTCACATCATGTTCAAATGCTTTCTCGTTCTTCAAGTACACCTGTACAGAATGATTTTAAGGGAATGGATGCACTACCTTAAGTAACTATGTCAGTTGTTTTTGCCTTCCTGCTGAAAAGGGGTCTACTCTAAAAGGAAAGAATTTGCTCCTAGGGGAGCAAATTCTTTCCTTTAAGAGTAGACCCCTTTTCAGAAGGGATTTGTGGGAGTAAATTCTTTCCTTTTTTCTTTTGTGTTTTTTTTTTTTTATAATTTTTTATTTATTTTTTTTTCCATCTGTCTCATATATTTATTGTTCTTTTCAGGATTTGAAGAGTATTTTGACCAGTCAGGACAATATTGATGGACAGAGCACAAAAACCATGGAGTAAATAATAAACAAAGAAAAAGAAATTTAATGTGCTATGCAAGAGAAGGACCCTGGTGCTAAATGCTAATTGTTTTTTATCATTACTATTATTTTAGAGTATCAAATAAAGAGAATGTAGAAATTTCATGTGTGTATCATCAGGTGAAGTATTTCTTCAAATTCCACCAGTATCCAAATTTGGTTACCAAATTTGTCAATCTAACTTTTATAGTGATGAGATATATCTCAGCTGTTCTCGCTAATGCATGTCATAGGTAAATATATAGGTCACAGTGTCCAGGCCCTGAGGTTATTATAAAACTTTTTTCATGCTCAATTCAGCTGAGCATGAAATTTTCTCTGTTGATAAACACGAAAATGCCAACTATTGTTGGCATTTTCATATTTATTAGCAGAGAAAATTTCATGCTCAGCTAAACTATGCATGAAATTCTTTTATAACCTCAGGGAGAGGTCTTTGGGGCATATGCAGACAGAATCTTTAGAAATATTAATTGCAGAATATATTGTCAGATGTATAGCAAAGTTCCTAGGCTACATGGGCTGATTTGAAACTTCACATCACGAAAACACGCCTATATAATTTTGACCCCCTTAAATCCCACTTTTATATAGTAAAACTGGGGGTTTACAGGGGTATACGTTAGTGTTCTTATTTCTGCTCAAAACATGGATTGTGGGTACTCATTAGAACTGCCTCAACGAGGCAGTTCTAATGAGTACCCACAATCCATGTTTTTAACAGAAATATGAAAACTATCAGCATTTTTCATCTGAAAATTTTCCGTTTTTGGAGGTGAAATTTTCTATATATTTGAATAGGCGAGTTTTCATAATGACTTTTTTCATACACCTAAAAGACCCATTTTCTCAAGATGCCTTTATGTAATGATCTTTACCTCATGCTGTGGTTCAAATACTTATATAAGTGCCTTACCTTTATCTGCACCTTGAATATACTTACATCTATGTCAACTTTAAACTTCTCTTCTTTTGTTTTGTTGATCATAGAACTTGAAATTTTCAATTTGGACTGTGAAAACTGATTGGGTGAGTCTATGATGTTCCTGGTTGAATCTGAATAAGAAACGATCAGAAAATAGGAAATGACGCATTCCTGTGATAACTACAAGCATATAAACCTTAAATTTAAAACTAGATAACTTTAGGAGAAGAATTAATACAAACAGTCCACGAAAAACAAGAAGTGTCAGTAAGCAGCACTATTAGATACCCCCTGTAAGGTAATGACTGCCTTCTGATAAATTATTTAGCAAGATAAGAAGCAGAAATCGAAACGTAACAGGACCAACATAAAGAAAAGTAATTATGGTTCAATTTGGTGCCAGTATTGGTGTCAGTCAGTATGAAGGTAAAGCACAAAATTCCACAATTTTCAAATTGGTTCTCTTGAAGTTTAATGGCCCAGTCAACACTATTAATCTTTACCACTCTCTAGGCTAATTCAGCAGATGACAAATTGGTGATTTTTTTCTTATTTTCCCAAGAAAAAAGGGGTTTTGACACTTCATGCAAACTGTCTCCTAAGGAGTAAATAAAATGTCAAAACCTATTTCCTGGAAAAATAAGAAAAACATTTCAGTATATCGTTTGCTGAAAATTTACCCAGTGCTAAGCGTAAAGGTCAAGTCAAGCAGTTGAGTTTACCTAACCACACGTTTCTTTGGCAACTTAGTCCTCTAAGCGGTTAATCAGTACTTGTGCACATTCTTTTGCCAGAAACTGACAACTGCCCTTCTTGCATCAGCGGTAGGGAGAGAATGAACACAGAATATATTTCATGTTCAATCTCAAAATAAAAGCGCTGCAAGCACTGCACCATGCCCCACCACTGCATTTACATCACTCTGTCAAAAAATAAAATGTTCAACATGTTATGTCCCTTAACATTTTTAGCAAGGCTCCAAGAAAATCTCTGAAACTGTTTTTAAGTTATAGACAGGGCACACATATATGACTTGGATCACTACTGACAATGTTCAAAGGGTGAGAACTCCAAAGCAGGTAAGTCAGAGTTACAGTTCTTCAGTTTTGCAAAATGCATCATGGTGATATACATTTGCATAAAGTTTCAACAGTTTTCTCGAACAGTTTTCAAGTTACAGTGGACACAAATATATTACAGAAATCACTATTTTCAAAGTTCAAAGGGCCATAACTCCAAAAGTAGGTTCACCAGAGTTATCATTCTTGTGTTCTGCACCTTTCCTTGTGTGAAGTTTCATCAAAATATCTGAAACAGTTTTCAATTTACAGAGCGGACATGAGTACATAGTAGAAATGGCTACTTTCAATATCTACTGTGTTCAAAGGGCTGCAACTCCAAAAATAGGTTAACCAGAGTTATGTTTTTGTGTTCTGCATGTTGTCTTACTGTGCTTTTCATTTGTGAGAAGTTTCAGCAAAATATCTGGAATGGCTTTCAACCTACAGAGCGGACACGAGTACATAGTAGAATTGGCAATGTGCAAAGGGCAATAACTCCAAATAACTCCAAAAGTAGGCAAACCAGAGTTATGGTTCATGTGTTCTGCAGGTTGTTTTATAGTGCTTGACATTTGTGTGAAGTTTCATGAAAATATCTCAAACTGTTTTCAACTTAGAGAGCGGACACGAGTACATGGTAGAAATGGCTGTGTTCAATGTTGAAAGGGCAATAACTCCAAAAGTAGGAAAACCAGAGTACAGTTCATGTGTCCTGTAGATTGTCTAATAGAGCTTTACATTTGTGTGAAGTTTGGTGAAAGTATCTCTAAAGGTATCAGAGTTATGGAGCAGACACGAATGATGGAAGTGCTGATGGACGGATGGACGGACTGACACTCTAAATGGTATAACACAATACCCTCCCCACATTTTGTGGTGAGGCATACAAAATATGCTGCCAGACCCAGCTGGGATCAAGCCCGCAACCTCCTGATCACCAGTACGATGTGCATCCAACCTCCAGGCCAGCAAAAAAAAAATTCTGAATATCCATTAAAGATTCATAACTAACAGGGAATGTCACTGCACTTGTGCATTAACTAATCTTGAGCCATCCAGAGTAAAAGGAACATTCATTTGTGTAGTAAGATCAGGGTCTTCGATTCCACATACAAAACCATTTGGGCTGTGCCATGCAAAAACCTGTATTTGGGCATAGGCGGACATCTAACGCCCACATCAGCCTGCGCATCCACTCAATCTAATCAGGGCCTTCACTGTCTGCTAACAGAACCATTGGATAGTACAGAATGTATGAAAGGAGAGCAAAGGCCTGGATGATACTCTGTACATGTGCAGGATGATCTGAATCTGCACATTTTGCACATATCCAAAGACACTTTTTTCGCTTGATGCTGCCCATTTTGACACTGAAAATTATATTGACAAGCACAGACCAGGCAGCAAGGATGTGCCTGCTTATAATTTATTAGCAGTCTTAACCCATTGTAGACTGAATGAACTCCCCCCCACACCAACACACACACACACACACACTACATATATTGGAATGTTCTAATTCCAATTTTAGGTATGTCAGACTATGTGATTTAGATATTTCTACAGAAAAGTGGTTGAACTATTTGCAAACAGTGGAGACCCTGATCAGATGCTGCATTTGCAGCATCTGATCTGGGTCTGCACTGTTTGCCAATTACCTTTTTAGGGGTCTCCAGACTACAATGGGTTAACTGGATCTACACTGTAGTGTATGAAAGGAAAGCAAAGGCCAGGATGATACACTGTACATGTGCATTTAGTGTTATGAACAGGGGTAACACTATATGCCCTTTTCACCATTTTTCGAATGGCGGGGACATAAATAATTTTAACACTGCCTGGTCCTCCCCTTACCGTAAAATCATTTTTTTTTTCAGTTCCTATAAAGCAGTAACCCATTTATTCTACCCATCAAATGATATATTAAAAATCAATTTTTAACACATTCTTGTACATATAGATCAATTAAAAATGCACAGCAGAGAATATATGGATAGACAGGCACGATCCCTACAAAAAAAAAAAATGTAAAATTTCAAGCCATTCTGTTTGTTAGAATATTTCAGCTAATATGGTATTTACAGAAAAATGATATGATAAAGATATCTCTAAATATTAGGACAATTTACCATAATTACCCTAAAATATGAACAATTCTATTTTACTACCAGTTGATGTGTCTACAAACTACTGGATGAATGCCAGTGTAGACCCTGATCAGATGAACAGAATGCAGTGTCTGATCTAGGTATACACTGTTTGCTCAGGCCAGTCCGTCCCAATATTTAGGATAAATATGATAAACTCAATACATTACCACTTAAATCCTTTATTTGAGTTCCAGCTGACAGCTCTACCATTGAAACTTCTCTTGTGGGACTGTATAAAACATCATTTGTGCTTTCATTCTTTTGTGTCGCTTTTGTAGTGCTGTATTTTTTCTTTCTTTTCTCAGCATTCTTTGCAAGAGCATATTTCTCTCTGAAATTCAACAAGTTCTGAATACCCTGACTGTTCTCCTGTACTTTCTGTTTTAATTTCTTTTTCTTTAACGGATCTTCACCGCAGTTGTGACATCTCCGCTGACCACTGGCTGATAAAGGAACATTCTCATTGCATCCTAAAATAAAACAGGAAAAAGGTGAAGATTTCCTTTCGATGCTCAGCATGCTAGATAAAAAATTCTGTAGAAGACATTTCAAAATACATATATTTATTTTTCCATATTTTTCCCAGAAAACAGGATGACAGTTTATGCAAACTGTCTCCTATGCAAACTGTCTCCTTTGGCAATGTCAAATCCTGTTTTATGGGAAAAATGAGAAAAATATTATCAATTTGTCATCTGCTGACTTTGCTGGTAGCATGCTAAATGTTTTCTGCGTCAGTACCATTACACTCGAGGGCCAAAGTTCTACTCTTCATCCTGTTCGAGTTCATACTCTGAACTAGAAATGTGACCAAAGGATTCAGATGCCCCAGCCTGAAAAACTTAAATGCAAATTGCTAATGCCTGAAAAATTGCTAATGCCTGTAAAACTTAAACATAATTGCTAACACCATCTTGGACGCAGACGGATACAAACAGGGTTAACACTGTATGCCCTTTCCACCAGTCTTCGAATGTCGGGGACATAAAAACTTTAATTTTAACACTGCCTGATCCTCCCCTTATGTTAAAATCATTTTTTATTTCAGTTCCTATAAAGCAGTAACCCATTTATTCTACCCGTCAAATGATATATTAAAAATCAATTTTTAACACATTCTTGTACATACAGATCAATTAAAAATGCACAGCAGTGAATATATGGATAATCTGGCATGATCCCTACAGAAAAAATTGTGGAGAAAAAAAATACTTAAAAGGATAAAAAAAAATGTCTACAATAAGAGATTTTCACAAAAATGCCACAACATGTGAAATGACCCTTTGGAGCTTATGTGGACATCAAAGGCCTAGAACACCTGTGTATCTGATCAGGCAAACACGGTGTTGCTTGATTAGCTGATATGGACACACAATGCTTATAAACAAGATAGTTTCAATGAGTACAAAAGAGTAATGTAACATTAATTCTTTGTCAGTCTGACAAATCTTTACTCTTCCTATCTACTATCAAAGCAGAAAAAAAACTTCCATAATAATTGGAGGATTTTACCCCTAATCAAACTTGATCTATATTTTATGATTATGTACCTGTGTATAAAATATGAATCCAATGCATTAATCTTTTCAAAAGATATTGAGCAGAAACCATATTTCGTACATACTGACCGAACCATGAAAATGAAAAAGGGCCATAACTCCCATAATAATTGGTTGACCCTAAATGAACAGCCTATATTTTATGATTATATACCTGTGTATAAAATATGAATCTAATACACTAATCTTTGCAAAAGATACAAACGGTAGCCTGAAACAAGCATTTTGCAAAAACTGAAGTTGAAAAAGGGGCCATAACTCCCGTAATAATTGGCGGATTTTACCCTAAATCGAGCTTGACCCATATTTTATGATAATATTCCTATGTATTATTACCATTTTTTGTACATTCGGACGGGACGATGAAGTTGAAAAAGGACCATAACTTCCATAATAATTGGTTGATTTGACCCTAAATCGAACTTGACCTACATTTTATGGTTATATACATGTGTATAAAATATGAATCCAATACACTACCACGAAGTACAGACAGGTGGGATAGACATAGTATGGACATTGGTGATATTATATGCACCCCCATCCCCACTGAAAATGGCGGGGAGCAAAAAAAATCCTAATTCATAGTAAAACCAGCTCCTTCAGAACTTGTTTTAACTATTAAATTATCCAAATCCTTCTTGACAGAGATAATCAGATTTCATAGTAAGTAAATGCTATATTTTTATGGTTCTAAATAAGAGAGAGGTATCCAGATAATATCAATACTTTTCATTAGAACACTCTGCAGCTCTTAAGGGGAACAGACATACATTCTAAGAAATAACTTTGCCAAAACTGTTTTAACTCATTACGAAAACACGCCTATTCAAATATATTGAAAATTTCGCCACCAAAAAATAAAATTTTCAGATAAAAAAATTCTGATATTTTTCATATTTCTGCTCAAAGCATAGATTGCGGGTACTCGTTAGAACTGCCTCGAAGAGGCGGTTCTAATGAATATCCACAATCTATGTTTTGAGCAGAAATAAGAAAAATAATGTATACCCCTGTAAACCCCAGTTTTACTATATAAAAATGGGGTTTAAGGGGGTCAAAATTATGTAGGTATGTTTTCGCTATTTCCATTGTGAAAAAGTCTTCTAAAAGGAAAAGATTTGCTCCCATGCCATGGGAAGCAAATATTTTCATTTAGAGTTGAATCGTTTCAGAAGAGATTTGGTGAGCAGGAAAGCATACAGGAAGTCACAAATGGTGTGTCCCTTGTGAAAGATGGTGGAAAACGTACCAAGTGCATCTGTAACCCTTAATGTTCACCATGCTATAGGCAAATTCAGCAGAGGACAAACTAATGATATTTTTCTTATTTTTCCCAGAAAATAGGATCTGACACTTCAAGCAAATTGTCTCCCCTAGGAGACAATTTGCACGAAATGTCAAATCCTATTTTTTAGGAAAAAAAGAAAGAAAAATATTTCAAAATGTCGTCCAGCAAGCAAAGTGTTAAATTTACCAGTGGGTTCCACATCAGCCTTGGGGTCATATCTGAAGAGACAAAACCTCATTCTTTCATCATACGTCATTGGCAGTAAATAATCCGCCTCTCTCATTACATCTTCAACCCTCACTCGGCGATAGGATCTCTTCATTTGTGGATTATTGTTCTTTGTCTTTTTCACTCCCTTCTACAAGAAAATTATAATCACCAGTCTATAACAAAATACGCTATTTGAATATTAGATTTAACACATGTCATGCTGAATAAATTAAGATGCCATGCCCACTCTTAATTTTCAGCCTATCAGATTACTTGATCCAGATTGTTGATATAAATTTGCACACTTAATTGCAAACAGTGCAGATCCAGATCAGTTGGCTTCTTCAGAAGCCAACTGATCTGGATCTACACTGTTTGCAAAGGCAGGGTATATCCAGGTTCAGCAGGACTAGGGTGTATCAGGGTTTTCCTTGGTGCATAAAAGCAGCCATTTTGCCTCCCTTTTTTGTAAATTTATCCCCACACCAAAGGTTAAAATCTCAGTACACTGATATCTGTACAGGGACAAATATAAAAAAGGAAAATCATTTTCTAAGGGGACAAAGGGAAATTCCGATATATATGGAAGATATTTTAACCAAAAAAGCATACATGAAATAGCCAGTCATCTAGAATCCCTAAAGCAAATCAATTAATATTCTTTAAATGTATGCCTAAAACTTTCATTTTTGTGCAGAAATAAGGAAATACTGAAACAGATACCCCACTTATCTGAGCTATATATCTAAACAACACACACATTTCATCAATATAGTTTATGTGTTTGACTTTGACAACCCTATTAACTTTTAAAGCAAAATTGATTTTTATTCATTTGATTACCACAATGACAATAAGTATTGGTACAGATGGGACTGAGCAAACAGTGCAGACAGATCAGACTCCGCAGAAGGGGACATCTGATCAGGGTCTACATTGTTTGCCTCTCGTCTAGCAATAACATACTTTTACAAATTATAGGACAAGTAAAGTAAGAAACTACAGTGTCCCATTATTTAGAGTAAATATGGCATAGCAACAGATAGGGCGCCTTTTTTCATCTGAAAAATGCTGATATCTTTCTTTTTTTTCCAGGAAAACATATGTTGTGTGTACTCATTAGAAGCGCCTCGGCGAGGCGCTTCTAATGAGTACCCACAACATATGTTTTCGTGGAGAAGTAAGAAAAATATTATATATGGATACCCCCTCTTATCTGTAGTTATATGAAATATGGTATATTACCTTTCTCCTTATTTTATTTAGCTCTCTGTCTATAATCTCCTCTGGTTCTTCTTTATGTCCATACACTTCAACATACTTTGCCACCACCCAGGAATGAGTATGAGGATTGCCCAGATATTCTATGTGGTAACTGTGTGGATCTCCGTCAATGTCAAGGTGAATGTGGACACCAGTCATGGGGTCAGGGGTCACAATACCAGGCCATCTGAAATATCAAATGGTGAATTATCATACTGAATGGTGTGTATCATATTTGGGGCACCAGCCATGGGGTGTGGGGTCACAATACCAGGCCATCTGAAATATCAAATGGTGATATTATCCTAGAGAATGGTGTGTATCATATTTATTTAACCTAAATATTGGGTAAGACTGGCACAGTTAATCGGATAATTGATTAATTGATCGATAAATACCACAAAAATGATTATCATTACAGATTTGCTAATAATCGATCATTTGATTTCTGTGCCTGTTTATTTACCATGTTTACCCTTAGTATAAAGACACCTCAACTCCAAACCATACTTTATCCAAAATTTGAACAAGTAGAATTTACGACCCACTTTAGAGTCTTAAATAGCTGGATGAGTGGCAAACAGTGTTTTTTCTTTTTTGTTTTGTTTTTTTTTTACACTAAAGTATAACATATGGTAAGAGTCATGCTCAATCAGATAAGTAAAATTATTACCAAATCTTCAGTGATTACTAATCGATTATCAATCACAATGGCAGCAGTGATAATCGATTATTTTTTCAGCTCCGATTAGCCAGCCTTAGTATTGGGACAGACAGGCCTGCACTAGCAGTGTAGACTCAGATCAGATGCCTCAAATGCAGCATCTGAGCAAGATCTACACAGTTTGGCATTCATCCAGCAATGTCTTAGACACATCAATAGGTAGTAAAATGATTTTTCAAATCTTAAGACTAGTATGGTAAGGAATTAAGGTGTCCAGATACTTCAGGTAATATAATAGTTGATGTGTCTAGGTATGGTAGGTATGTGTGGGTCGCTTACTCTTTCTGTGGGCTGAATCAAATGAAACAATTAAAGTGATTCAAAATCCATAGGAGTGTGTGTGTGTGTATGTGTGTGTGTGTGTGCGCGCACCTCTGTGTGTGTGTGCCTCTGTGTATGTGTGTGTGAATGTGCATGTGAGCCAAATAATACATGTCCAAGGGAGATCAGACTGACTTCAGAGTATTTGCACCCATTCTTAAAGTGCTAATCTTAAAGGAAAGAACATGCAGTCCCATTTGAGAAGAAATTGGTTTACCAGACTAATTCTCTTCTGCTAGAAGTGGTCTCCCTGTGTCTTATATTTTATTTTACTTTCATGGAATATTATAAATTCTGATTCTAAAATACCGTTAAAAAAGGACTTCATTGAAGTTTATCTCACACCTGCGTACAGGATATTTACTACATAAAATATAACATAAGCACCAGAAGACTGATAGCTGTCATCCTTGTTTAGCTCTGTGAGATAAAAAGTGAAGTGAAACTAATTGTAAAGTTTTATACTTTGTAGACTTCATTTAGAATGGATGTTAGGGTGGAAGCTAGGTTGGAAAGTATATGGAGAAACAAACTGATGGAAACTTGCATGTCCAGGTTGTCCATGCTAACGAAGGTGCAACAATAAATACATAATGCTTTTTGTTTCTATTGTTTTAATGTCCTATTAGCAATACTGCAATCACTTGGGCATGATAAGAAGATATCATATGAAAAAGCTACATAAGAGGCAGGGAACACCACAAATCCACACATAGTCTGGCAATCAGGCCCTGCATTTGAGTCGTTCTAAAAAACAAGGTACACAACTAAAGTAAACCTATAAAAAATATGTACTATTTGCCCCTTATCTAAAATACAGGAAATCAGACATTACTTGAGAACATTATATTAATGTATATGTTTTGCAGTTTATTAGTGAATTTGTTTTTATGAAACTGCTCTATTTAACAGACTGATACCGGTCTAATCCACACACTTAGCAAGATTAAAGCACCAGTCCACTGGATGAGCACTTTTAGAGTAGAGCCTTTTTCAGAAGGGATGCAGAACAGTTTTGACAGCGTTACCTCACCAAAGTGTATCAATGCCTCTGTCTTGAGATAGTAGAATATCATTTTTATGTCAAGCTAGTGTACAGACATTCATTTCATGATAACAGTTTTGTTTCATTGTAACTGTTAATGCAATGTTATTGAGGACTATCTCTTATGGGATTGTTAACCCTTGTCCTGCTAAACCCGGATATACCCTGCCTTTGCAAACAGTGTAAATCCAGATCAGTTGGCTTCTGAAGAAGCCAACTGATCTGGATCTGCACTGTTTGCCATTAAGTATGTGAATCTATATCAACTACCTTCATCAAGTAATCTGGCTGAAAATTAGAAATGGGTGTGGTTTCTTAATTTATTCAGCAGGACAAGGGTTAATGTGGCACAGTAGATTGAGCACATGCCTCTACCCTAAGTATTGGGACAGATAGGCATTTGCAAATATAATACCCAGATCAGACGCTATGTACAGAATGCAGGGTCTGATCAGGGTCTACACTGTTTGCCATACATACAGCAATATTATAGACACATCAAGAATAGTAAAATGGACTACTTCTAATTTTAGGACAAGTTATGGTAAGCAGATTAGGGTAAATACAGTAGACCTTTTTTCAGGAGGCAGGAACAACCTGGACAGAGTTTCCTCCCTTGAATGTGTATCCAGTACCATTAATCCTTGTCATGCTGAATAAATTAAGATGCCACTTCCACTTCTAATTTCCAGCCAGTAAGATTACTTGATCTGGGTTTTTGATAGAAATTCACATATTTAATGACAAACAGTGCAGATCCAGATCAGAAGCCAACTGATCTGGATCTACACTGTTTGCTAAGACAGGGTATGTCGTGTTTAGCAAGAGAAGAGTTAAATTGATTGCTTCCAATTTTAACAATACAAACCTACAATAGCCCGGCATCTTTGCCCAAACTAAAGTTCCAATATTCAGCACTGACATCACAAACTTCACTCCGACTTTCTTGGCCATGCGGTCATATCTACGATGATCTTCCTCTTTTGCATCACAGGAGTTGTGTACAGGATCAGGGTTCATTGAGCAATACCAGGGATCCTCACCAAGATCATCAGCATTTGCTGAGGGTATACGTCGCCATTTCTGGCAGTTTGGGTGGTCACACTGTACCCATACAAATTCTGTCAGCTGAAAATAGCATAGCTCTTGATAAGGCGCTTTTTTCAACCAAAAAGTATCTATATTTTTCTTATTTCTCAACGAAACATGTTGTGGGTACTCATTAGACGCGTCTCATCAAGAAATGAGAAAATTATTTACTTGATACCCACTCTTATGTAGACCTATGAATAGACATTACGAAAACATGCCTATTCAAATATACTGAGAATTTTACCACCAAAAACATGAAAATTTTCAGATAAAAAAATTTGATATTTCTCACATTTGTGTTCAAAACATAGACTGTGGGTACTTATTAGAACTGCCTCAAAGAGGCGGTTCTAATAAGTACCCACAATCTATGTTTTTTAGCAGAAATAAGAAAAATAATGTATACCCCTGTAAACCCCAGTTTTACTTATAAAAATGGGGTTTAAAGTGGGGTTTAAGGGGGTCAAAATTATATAGGTACATGTATGTTTTCGTGATGACAGCACAGCCTTTCAACCCTCTCTTCATGAAAAGTAAAAGCTCTTAGGATCGAAGAGTAGGATAGAAGGAGAAAAGTAGGATATTTTCAGCAAAAGAAAAAAAAAAAACTTGCAAGCTATCTTCATACATTAAAATGTGTGCTACTGTTCAGAATGACTCAAATATGAAATTAAGCCATGGTGGAGAGTCTGTGCTTTTGACTGTGATGTTCCAAAATTCTGAAACAAGTAAATAAGCACATACGGCTTGAGGAAGCTCTAGAGTAAATGATGCAATCTCTTGCAAGCTCAGCTTTTCCTTGAAGCAATGATGACTGTTTTAACGTTTTAGGGCAAATATGTAAGATTAGTCAGAGTCAGTAGGAAAATTGCAGGTAGGTACCTATTTTTTATAAGTAGGAAAACTGCTTGAAAGCCTGAAAGCTGCAAGGTTAATTATCAACTTGCTGAATTTAAATATTGGCAGAAATTTATTTCATAGGTCTAGATAAGAGTGGGCATCAGGTAAATATTTTTCTTGTTTCTCAAAGAAAACATATGTTGTGGGCACTCATTAGAAGCACCTCACTGAGGCACTTCTAATGAGTACCCACAACATATGTTTTCGTGGAGAAATTAGAAAAATATCACTTCTTTTGTACTGAAAAAAGCATTTTATCAAGAGCTATGTAATTTATTTATTTTCTATTTTTTACATAACTCTAGACAAGAGGAGTATCTAGACAAATATTTTTCTTATATTCCCGTGAAAACGTTTTGTGGTATTCATTAGAAGCACCTTGGTAGGCACTTCTATTTAGTACCCACAACATATGTTTTATAAAAAAATAAGAAAATATAAATACTGTACCTTTAACCCAGGTCCTGCGGGTCCCCAATATGCCCCAACCTTGCTAGCAGTGTAGATCTATTGATCTAGATCAGTGACCTGGATCTGCAGTTTGTAACAACAACCTGGATCAAGTTATCTGATTGGCTGAAAATTAGGTACTCATTAGATTTAATAGAAGCCCCTTGCCAAGGCACTTCTAATTAGTATCCAGAGCATATGTTTTTATGGAGAAACAAGAAAAATATTTTGTGGGTACCCCTCTTAGCAGGAGCTTATGTATTCAGGCTAATTATTGCTAGAAATTACCTGTAGTGTAATATCTATCTGTTCATTAATGTTGGTTCCTTGAGACATATCCTGGCTGCTGAATAAATCCTGACTGCCTGCATCAACATCATTCATCTCCATTTCTGCAACAGAATCACAATACTTCTGATAAAATGTTGTTGTTGTTTTTTTGTTTTTGTTTTTTTCACACAGCGCTAGATAAGTGCTACTACATCATGTAAATTCTTTTCATATTTCTCCAAGCAAACTTATGTTGTGGGTAGTCACATACATGCCATACCTCACAGTGAGACAAAATCTCACAGAATTTTGGCCCTTCTGGACCCTGTTATATTCCCATAAGATTTTCAAATCTCACAGAATTTTCATACCATTTAATAAGCTATTTTTTGAAGAACTAGAAATAAACATTAGCATGGCTATCCCAAGCTTAATTCATTAAAATAATGGCTTTTAACTTACTTATGTAAGCTTGAAAATGATTTTCATAAAAATCTCACAGAATTTCATCAAATCTCCCCTAAAAATTTGCAAAATCTCACAGATTTCTGTCAACAACTGATGGCATGTATGTACATGTAGTCATTAGAAGCATGTCACTGAGATGAGTAACCACAAGTTTTTTATTGATAAATACCGTAATAACCATAAGTACTGGCACACCTTATCTACTTACCATCCTGGTTCTAAAATTTGAAATAGTCCATTCTACTACCTGTTGATGTGTCTAAAATATAGCTAGATCAGGGCTCGGGAAAACCGGAAAAATAGCCGGTCTGGACCGAAATTAAGAATTCTGGACCGATTTCAAACACCCCAAAACGCTAATAAATCGGTCCAACATTTCCCAAACCAACCAATTTTCACAAATCAATGATGTCTAAAAAATCACAAACGGTCAAGTCTTTCCAAACTGACAACGTCGGCGCACCTTTTAAATGCGATATTATGGTAGTTAAAAGGCTCTAAACGGCTCTAAACAGTCATTTGACATGTATATTGGAGAGACAGCAGAATAACGGCAACCTACCCGCAGCACAAATTAATTACGTCATTATCCAAACATTGTCAAAAAATCAACACTTCACTGACCTTTGTGCGGTAAACAAGCGATTAACACGAATCATCAGTAACGATAGTCTGATAATTAATCCGTTTGTGTGACACGTGTGAATACACTGAGACTGCAAAACATCCAGGTGCAGTCGGCGTGTCCAAAAGATCAAAGGTCGCATTACTGAGAGTGATAAAAGAATGCACCGCTTGAACGCACCCGTTTTCTTCCTCTTCTTTTTTGTTTTGTTCAACACGGTTTGTCGGTCCCAGATTCGATAAATGAATTCCCAAACCGTGTACGTCCTGATCAGATGTTGCATACAAGGGCGTCTGATCTGGGTATAATTGATTGCTTTTTTTTTTTTTGTTGATTGCCGTAACACGCGAGTATAATTCAAGGTAGATTTCACAGTAAAAATAAGTAATGCACCACTTGCGCCAGGCAAGATTGGTCAGTGTTTAAAATTTAAGCAGTCTGATTAAATCTTGAAACATTGAAAACTGCAAAAGTGCCCGTGGCGCAGGCATTTTTTTATTAGACCTAATTAGGTCCATGAAAGTCGTTTCGTTCCGTCTCTCCTGTTTCCCGCCGTCTTCGCGCTTATACAAGACGGGAATCAGTTGTTTATAAATAGTTTAGGAAAACCCTGCGGAGGTGGAAATAACAACAAAACCGTTTTTTCTTTTTTTTTTATTTTTTCTTTCTTTTTTCATACCTGACTGTATTTATTGATGACGCCAGCTTTGATCATGCTCGTTGTACCCGGACTTCCGTCATATAACGGAGCTGAGGTGTATTATTTAAAAGGAGATATAGGACTGCCAATTGTCATTAGTTTTCGTGACAGGTGATATACACATATTTTTTTTTTTTTTTTTTGGAAATGGCTCATTGATGACGTCATCGTCATCGGCTGGACCGATTCAGATTTCAAAATTTCCAGAGCCCTGAGCTAGATGTATGGCAATCAGTGTAGATCCTGATCAGACCCCACATTTTGTGGCATCTGATCTGGGTCTACAGTGTTTGCAAAGGCCTATCTGTCCCTATACTTAGGGTTTTTACGGTAAGAAAAATATCAATACCTTTGCTAAAAAAATTGCTGTGTCTGGAGCTATGGCTTTATTTTGGACAAAAACAAATTGCATTGCCAAACTTCTGCATAAAAATGGTAACTTACGGAAAACTTCATCATAATTACTGAGCCTACATTTTTTTCTTTTTTTTTTTTTCCACAATATATGAAATCACAATGGTAAAATTGGGAATTACCCTCAATTCTGATTAAGTGCAGTCCTTCTATCTATAGCTGTATTTAAAACCTCAGAAATACCTATAATTTGCCAAATATTTTATACATCAAAAATACTTGAATAAATATAACTTATAATAATAATAAAATGATTGTGAGGTGTATTAGTGGGTTGATCCTCCCCAACCAAGTACAATTCTGAAGGACGGACAGTTGGATGCTCTGACAAAAAAAAAAAAAAAAAAAAGAGAGAGAGAGAGAGAGAAAGAACTAACTTTGCACTATGGTAATTCAATTATAGACTGATGAAAGTTGAAAGCAGTCTGTTGAAAACCTATAACCTGCTGACTAAAAAAAGTAGATATTTGAAAATATTTTTCTTACTTTCAAAGAAAATAAGACTTCACATTTTTTTCAAAACTGATGAAAATTTGATGACATGTCAACCTTTATTTCTTGTGAAATATATCACTGACTCTAGATTGCTGCTTAAGCATACAATGTGCTGCAACTTTACCCTTAAAGTGCCAATTGTAACAATGACACGTTTTGAAATATATTTTTCAGAGAAAATAAGGCCTGACATTTTATCTGAATCAAATGTCAAGCCCATTTTCTTTGAAAAATAAACTGGAAAACTTAAGACAGTATACCAGTTGTCTGTCTTCACTAAGAGTATGCACACAGAACAGGCCATATAGAACAGGCTTTATCTGGAATAAGAACTGTCTGTGATATAGGTCAAATGTGAACAGGTCACGGTGACCTACTTTACAACTTATACAACACCGCTCTACTAAATATCTATGCACACACAAAACCTGGTGAACCTGGGCCAACCAGTACAGCAGATCTTTTTTCTATAATAAAGGCCAAATGTCAAAGTACTGAATAAATGGTATGCAACACCTTCACTAAATGTACCCATACACAAATCTGGGAAACCTGGTCCAAATTGTACAGATTCTCACTGGTGAAGTTTTCTTGATAAAACCTCAACAACAGCAAGATTTGAGAAGAGTAATAACCTCCAAGAGTGGAGCCAGGATACCTCCCAGGGGACCAACATCAACGAAAAAAATGATGTCTGTTGAAGCTTTTGCCCAGGAAACATTGGTAGGCCTGATGAGTTAGTTCTCCAAACAGGTCAATTAAGATTTATAAGCATGGACGTTATACCGCATGGCCTGGCGCTGCAGGCCATTTCCCTGAGGACAAGTAAGAAATTTTAATTTACTTGTCCTGGGACAAGTAATCCATAGATCTAGCCAAGGAGAGTATCCAGACTAAGGTATATATTTTTCTTATTTCTCAAAGAAAATATATGTTGTGGGTACTCAGTAGAAGTGCCTCAGCAAGGCACTTCTAATAAGTACCCACAACATCTTTTTGGGCAAGTAAATCTTGGTTGGAAAAGTGGATTTTGACCATTTACTTGACCATGGACAAGTAATAAAATTTGATAATTCCACACACTTGCCTGTGTGTATTGCAGGATAAAACCTCTGATCAAGTAGATAAAGGTGGGGAACCTACGTCATTTGAAACAGTGAATTAGACTATAGATATTTGCAAAAAAGGGTCCGTTCAAACTGGATAGTCGTTATTATTACTTTTGTTGTTTTGATGAAAACAAGAGTAAGCTCAGCATATGTACCAAGGATGAAAGTACTTATATTTGCAGATTTGATGATCGTTGAGAAAACTCAAGCACAATATTTTGATAATCTTATAAGAAATTGTGCGCGAGTACTCTCAACAATGAAAATATGCTCATGCATCAAGTTTGCCGACATAAATGCATTGTTTCTTGCCACATACGCTGAGCCTATCCTGTTTTTTGTCAGAACAACGACATGGAAAACGACAGCAATTAACTGATTTGAATGGGCCCTTTTCACAACAATGTAGTCTTTTTCACTGTTTAATATGACGTAGGTTACATCCCTTGAGATATGCATTAGTTATAATATTCCTCATTTCCCTTCTTACATGCAACCCAAATGCCTTTGGTATGCAGATTGACATTAGCATGTCATTTATCTTTTGATGGGGATGGGAGACTAGGAGTTGTGGAGGGCCACACTTTATTTCTATTTCCTAGTGTGCGTGTGTGTGTGTGGGAGGTGGGTGGGGTGCAGTCTTCGCAAAAAAGTGCAGGACTGCCTGATAAAACTGGCATTTTTTTCATTTTTTTCTGCAAAAACTTCTAGTCTGTCTGACAAATGTCCTGTGAATCTTAGCAAAGAAAATAATATTCTGATAAGAAATATGCCTTCAGTCCTGCAGATACTTATCTGTCCTGCAAGAGATTACAGTCTGTCTGACAGCTGTCCAGCATCAGTAGAAAAGATTTCGTGAAGACTGGGTGTGGGGGATGGGGGTGGAGGGAAGGGTGGGGAGAGAGAGGGCTGGGCTTTTTCTTCGACCAGAATTTGTTTTCACTAAGATTTTTTTTCTCCAAATGATCAGACGCTCTTATTTTTCATTTATTTATTTTAATTTTCTGGAGTGTGTTGGGTCGAAGTGATGGGACGGGGATACAAGACAGGTTTGTTTTTTTTCTTCAGCCAGAATTTGTTTTTCACTGACTAAAATTTTTTTATTTTACTTTACATGGCCACTTGATTTTTTTTTTTTACTAAATCAAAGATCTTTTATTATTTTCGAGGTTTCAAACAACTACTAGAGAAGCATAAGGATTTTTGCCACTGTAAAGACTTCAAAAGCATACTTTTTTATCAATGACTATAGGACCATCTTATTTTTTTTCCACAAGCCAGATTATTTTTTCTAGCATAATTAGGACAAACAAACAAAAAATCACCTCCCCCCACCCCCTCTCCCCCCACACACACCCAGAAAAGCAAATGTTCTGTCCCTTAATCAGTGTAGTCCAGCATTGTTTTATACCATACTTTTAATGGCATGACTGTTTTATCTGAATTTAGAAAGAAGAAAGGTGGTAAGCACAATAGACCCATTACAGCCCTGTCAACATTATTGTTGATTCAGTATCAAAGCATTTAGACCCACAAAGAGCCCTAAAACTTTGGGATAGACTGATGAGTGTTAATGAACAAAACGGTATCACAAAATTTTGAAAAAAAAAAAAAAAAATTCTGTGGAAGTAAAGTCACAGCTTAATCAATCATACACAGCATTATAAGTCCAACATTTCAAAAAGACCACGTACACCACTTTTGAATGGAAGCAGTTACAAAGAAATTGTGATCCAGTTTTTGAGACAATATATAATATATATATTTATCAAACTTTACATATTTCAAATTGATTTAGTTTTGCCGAGAAATAAAAGAGCTTTCTCAGATCCTTGATTTACAGTTTGCAGAAATAATCAGAATTGTTAAGACCAATTAATCTTCATTTTCTCATGAATACAGACAGATATCTGGACTACTGTCCTTTCAACATCTCTTGGAAAGACTTTTTTTGCTTTTGCTTGGCGTTTTATTTTAAATGAAAATATTTTGTTCTGGTTGACCATATCTTATCAGAAACCATTTGTCTGTCCTGTTTCTGTGTTTTGTTCATGAATATTTGCACTAACATACATGTGATACCTTCCAGATCACGCGGGAGGCTCCCGCATTTGAAGCCCATATCCCGCACTCCCGTCCGGGAGACAGAATCTCCCGCAATTGCAGTTTTCCTATCCCAATTTTTTCACGAGTGACCATTTTGCGAGTATTTATGGTAAGCAGTAACAGACTTCGATAATTTTGCTGCCGGGGGCGTTTAACAGATAAGCGGGAGAATATAATACACAACCGTAAATAGGTGACCTTATAAACGGCTGTCATAACCCGCGCAGAGGTGTAAAATTTCCTCAAAACTTACTTGCCCTTATAGTCTAAATTTTTCATTTAGATAATAAAAAATAAAGAAAAAGTGAAGAAACTTCTGAAAATCTCACTTGCCCTGCCTTCAAATTTACTCGCAAATGCGAGCGGGCGAGTGGAATTTTACACCCCTGCTGCGGCGATTTTGCCATCAGCTGTCTGTTAAATACCTTCACTTTCTATCCGTACATCATTCTCAGTCCGAAGAAGCTGCAGAGATGCAGAGAAGACCAAGAAGTACAAGACTACCTTTCAGAGTTCGCATTTTGTACATTTTGCAACTCAACTTTTGGTGTCACCGCTGGTGGAAGGAACGACATATCCAGACAAAACAAAGGATCGACGCACATCGCAATGCAAGCAGCAGTAAGATAATGCCAAATATTGCTACGCTATTCAAGGCAACCACTACCGAAAAAGTCACCGGGGCAGAAGTATTTTTTCCACATTCATTGCAGAGCATAACATCCCTTTCGCTGCTGCTACCATTTTACATCCCCATGCTGAAATATCTATGCCGACGACCGTTCGCACTTTTTTTTTGCGAATAATGAAATCTTTCGCATGCAGATTCCCAGCTGACACCAAATGGTGAATCAACATTGAAACAACTTTGACCCGGTTTTTTTTTTGGTTTTTCTTTTTTGTTTTTTTTTTCTCCTAATATCCTAATACTTATATTTACTTTTCTGTTGTAAATGAACTGCAATTTAAAGTATGTAATTGAGTTGTTTGCAACTGAACAAACAAGAAAAGAAAAAGAAAAGAAGAAGTAGAAAAAAATCCCGCAAAAAATCACGGGTATCATCGTTCACCGGATAAAATTGAAGGGCAAAATTGATCAGATGACATTTGATTACGTCCCTTGAAACCGGTGATCCAATATGGCATCCTAGAGATGAATAAACCCTGAAGTATCTAAGTAGCAAATACTTGTCACTCAATGTTCACGTTTCCCATGGGACTTTGCACCCCCACACTTTTTACCCAATCCAATCCATATATATTTGTATGGGTGTGGTGGCTGAAGGGACAGGCAGGTTATCCAGGACTCCGCATATCTAGCACGGATGATTATCAAACTAGCCAGAATTATTTTTGCAGCTTTGTAATTACCTGTATAAAGCTGAAGGTTTTATTTGTTTGTTTTGGAGTTTTACGGCCCAGTCAACACTATTTAGGTCATTTTTGAGATGGTCAATTTACATAACCGCATTTCCTGGGTAGGCTTATGTATACATGATTAACCAGTACAGTGCACATTCTTTCACCAGAAACTGACAAAGGCCCCTCTTGAATCAGTGGGAGGGAGAGAATGACGTACCTCACAAATGTATGTTGCCCCAGCAGTTTTCGTAAAATTGCCAGAAAAGAAAAAAAAAAATCAGTCTGCAAGATTAATGAAAATGACTTGAAAATAGCATGGAAATGTACTCTCAGGCAATCCAATTTTAAAAATTTTCCAGGGGAGGACCCCCCTTATAAGAGGAACCTTCCTCTTATACTCTCCCCTCTCGCGGCTTACGCCGCTCGATACATGCCTTCGGCAGTCAATGCCCCCCCCCCCCCCCCCCGTCTTCAGACCTTCTGGGTCCAGCCCTGCAAATGTCTGCGATATGAAAAACATACAGGCAAGTATCTGGCCAAATCCTGTGTCTTCATTGTCACTGGATTCCGTGGTTTGCAATACTTATTATTAGACAAACTTGCAGTTTAACATAGTAAAATATACACAATCTTCATTTATTGCGAAACCACGCGCGAAACGCGAATACGCATATATCTTTTTTTTATACCTAGAAATAGATGGAAATCAACTGAAATTTTGCCGCTCTCGCAACTTTTTTCTTTGCTCGGGCGAATAATCTCCACGCATAAGAATTAACACTACCACTTCTATTTAAAATTGTGATTTTTCCGTAAAAAGACGAAAAATATATTATATCATCAATATTAAAACAAAATATTTACAAAAATAAAAAAAATCGGCGTTAGCTTTGATTTCCTATTTTATTTTGAGATTATATTTTCTTGGTACTCGACACTCGAATAGATTTCGAATATGCAGAAAACCAGACTCTATATCGTAAAACGTGGACTAGAAATATCTTCAGGACTTGTTTTACTCGGTTTTACTCAAATTTTGTCAAGTTGAATCGCGATAACTGTTTAAATATATATTTCTGAAAAGAAGAGAGGGAGAGAGAGAGAATACACTTTCTTGGATAGAAGTTCTAGAGGAAGACAGACGCCGACATCTCATAGAGGTCAAAAATTTGACTATTTCATAGGTACCGCTGTAAACAGAAAAAAAGAGATATAATTTTCTTAGAGTAGAATTTTCAAGTCGAAGAGCTCCACACCTCGACACCATAATGATTTGCAGAACCCAAGATCAAATTTATTAGTAAAAGATGAATTCTTTATGTTTATAACTGTTTCCTTCAGAAAACCATCTTCTTGAATACCATTCGAATTGTCTAAGCGAAATGATTCTAAAATGATCTTAGTACGCCATTGTCTTCAACAGTGACCTATAAGATACATAAGTTTGCTTGGAGAAATATGAAAAATATTTACCTGGTGTATTTCACTGTCTTGAAGAATGAAAGAAAGAACAGTTACATTTTTAAATGTTCTGCTTATCTAACACCCTCAATCGTTTATTAAATTAAAGCCAATGTTAACTGAATGCTTATACATAGCAATGAAATAGCCCGCATTAAGTGTTGATCGGCTATCGACAGTATATATTGACTAAAATGTGCACGTGGATGTCAATCGTGTACTTATAAAATCCGGAGAATTTTTACACTTTTACAAATCTTCATTTATGTACAACACAACTGCTCAATGTCACGTCAGTGGGACTTTTTGGAAATGTCGGCGACTAACTTATTTTGGACGGCTTTATGAAATTCTTATATTTAAAAAGCTATCGTGAAAATTCAATTTGAAAAGATTAAAAAAAAAAAAGAAAAAAAAAAAAAAAAAAAAAAAAAGAAGAAGAAGTTTAGTAGGTGCGTCATAAGTGCAATCAACCATTTTATGGGAGTGTCCGTTTTAAAGCTATCATAAACCGCAATCAATCACATAAATGTTTCAGTTTTTTTTTCTGTGTGTGTGTTTTTCTTGTTGTTGTTGTTATTTTCAAGAGATTGAAACAATATACCTTTGTGGCTGCCATCACTACTGAATCAATCTATCAATCAATAAAAACAATCGTTTTAAACCCCATTTACTCACCTGTATTTTCAGATATGCAAAACCATTCACCGCATTGTGTTTGCTAAACCGAGTGTAATAATAAGAATAATAATGATAATAATAATAATAATATCAAATGTCAATAAGCAGTGCTTATTAGATACCTCCCCGCCCCCTTTCCCCACCCCGGCTAAGAAACCAAAACGTAACGGACGGGCGGACAACGTGAAAACAGTAAAACCCCACACACGCAGTTTGTGGGTAGAATAATAATAGTAATGGAAAGCTATCTGTCTGTGGAGATGTTGAGGTCACACAACATCACCTCTTAGCCTGCGAACAGTAGAGAGACTTAAGACAGGACCTGATAAACATTGTCGTAACGATTTGCCAATCTTCCCTAATAATTCTTCTATATGGCAGTACCGATTTACCTGAGAATGACAATATACAAATATTCATAGCAGTACATTTTATTATTAAATCGAAATGATTTTGAGATTATACCTATATGCTTATCAGGTACTCATCATAAATACATACAACTGCACATATATATCTATACACTCAAGCACGTATGCATACACATGCATACTTGAAAAATGTTTGAGAACTCATTAAAGCATGAAAATTAGAAACGGTAAAGTACAAACAGTAATTTAAACTAAATTTAACCACAGTGTCAAACACCAAACCCATCCCCTATCCCCTGACCCACATTACGACTTGAAGAGCGTTATCGAGTTTTATGAGGTATTGATTTCTTAAGACAGCCTAAAACTACAAGCTCATCAATTTTATGTTAAGATCTGATCTGTACATGCGTAAATACAAGAAGTTACTACCTTAAAATCTATTCCCCGTGGAACCATATTTCTTTGCTTTATTTCACTACCCTTTATACTTTATCTTTTTGTTTAATTCATACTCTTAGTGAAATTTTATTTGCAGAAGTTAGACAATAATTTGCAAATTCAAATTACATGTAAATCTGATAGTCACATTTATAATTAGCACAACGATATTATAATCCAGGGATACAGATTCAAATAAATCATTTGACTTTCTTCTGAATCCATTTTCTATGATACTTGTAGTTATGACATCAACATGTATGTATAAGATGTTTGTGTTATACAAAGAAATAAAGTTTCTTGTGCAATAGATAACAGCTTTTTAGAGGTGCCTGGAGTCGATTTACGTCAATTTATGGCTTCGCCACTGGCGTCAATTAAGTATCAGTGCATATCACATCTGTAGCAAGCGTTTTCATTGGTCATAACCGCAACATGTGCAGGTCTCTATTTATAAGTAAAAGCACAAGCGGGTCCTATCATTTGATATGGACGGTCCATAAAATGTGATAGCGCTAACTCTGAAAACCTGTGCGAAAAGCACGGATTTTTGAAAGCAGCAACATGTTCAATGCAAAATAAGCAAAACTGTCTCATGTATGATGCGCGGGAACAACGACAACTCAGATAAGATTGTGCAATGCCCATATAGAACTGTGCATTATTATCAGGTCTTTATTGCCACTGCCTGTATGATTAGCATGATTACTCATTTCGGGGTCAGCTTCATACTCATTTTCACTGCCCACAAGATTACATTTTCTCATGTATTTTACTGAATTCATGTGAAGTTATATCCATTTAATCTCATGGAAACATTGTAAACTAGAACATAATGCCAAAGAGTGTTTTAAACACAAATTTTGGAAAATTATTTCGTTAAGATGGAATGGCCTTACCCCACATTTCTCATTTTTTGCAGCCAAAAGGTAAGAAATGTGGGGCTAGGAACGTAAGAGCAAAATTACATGATTTATAGATAGTTGGATTTAGTGGCTGCATATTTTTAACGTCGCGGCCAATTTCCACACCAAGAGGAAGAGGAAACAGACAAAACCAAACAAGCGCAAATAAAACAAATAGCCTCGTAGAATAAACCACAAAGCAACAAAGAGTAAAACTAATACCGGGACCACCGCCTTAGAACGCTCAATGCACTAAAGGCAACAGTAACCTAAGCTTAGGACACTATGAAGGTTTATGGACTCACCTCGGGCCAGGGCCTGGACCGACTTAGATATGGACCTCGCCTGCGGCACTCGCCCTCGGGCCGTCCATAAACTTTCACAGTGCCCTCAGCTTAGGTTACTATTGTTTAAACAGTTCCCTCAGGTTGCAGTTCGCCTTAGTAACTAAACATGCATGTACATAACGGCCGTTTGTGTCGACTGTCATAATAAATAAATAAATAAATAAATAAATAAATAAATAAATAAATAAATAAATAAATAATGCCAGCTTCTGACATTAAATACAGCCTATATGAAACAATATTTCCTAGCTGTCGTTTAGAATTTATACGTTTATTTATTTACTTATTTATTTATTTTATTTTATTGAGGATTTCCCGTGTTTCGGTAGGCAATGCAATGGTGATTTAGCCATGATATGGAAAGTTGGGCTGTTGAAAAAGGCTGCAGAAATGGGTGTCAAGGGGAGGCTGTGGTTATATATAAGGAAGTTTGTTATTGATAGAAAATACTACATAAGAGTAAATGATTTTATTTCACCAGTATTAACTTCTAAGGTAGGTATACCACAAGGACCTGTGATCAGTCTACTTTTATGTTACCTTTATACCCACGACACAATGAAGGACCTAGACATAAACCATACAGAATATGCAGATGACGACACCATTTGGTATAGTGACAGTGATTTGAAGGTCGTTGAAAAGGTATTAGGAATTGATATTGGGAAAATTGATGGCTGTTGCGATAAATGGAACACGGGAGTTGCTGCAGAGAAGACAGATTGCCTAAATAAAGGTAAGTCCAAAGGAAGTCTGTCAACAGAGTGTTAATATCAAATTGAAAGATTTGACAATAAAGAATGTTTAAGAGAAGAAGATTCTCGGAAAGAATGGGACAGTGGTCTGAACTTTTTCCTTGTTCGTCTGTCATTACTGACAATGACCAATCCTAATCAACTGTGTGTTGTGTTATTATTTATGTGTTCTAAGATTGCTGATGAGACCAATCTTAGCTCTAAACTACCTGTTGCAGATAGAACAAGAGAGGTCTGAGGAAGAAAGCTCTGTTGGTGATGCCTTAGCTCTAGCTTTCCGCTGTGCACGTTTCTGCTCGGCTTAGCTGATTCTTTTTGCTTCGTATTCACCAGCTCCCCTTTTTATGAGGCCTCGCCACTTTGTACGATCTTGTGCAATCTGTTCCCATGACTCTGTTGGTATGTTGTAGTCTTTTAGGGAGGCTTTGAGGGTGTCCTTGTATCGCTTCTTCTGACCACCATGGGAGCGTTTTCCTACTTGAAGTTCTCCATAGAGGATTTTCTTTGGCAAACGTTCATCAGGCATTCTGGTAACATGGCCTGTCCATCTTAACTGTGCCAATTTCAGAAGAGTATGTATACTCTGCATCCCTGCCCTTTTCAGGACTTCTGTGTCTGGAATCCTGTCTTGCCACTTGATCTTTAGAAGTTTTCTAAGACAGTTTGTATGGAAGTGGATCAGTCTTTTGGTATTCCGTTGGTAAACTGTCCATGTTTCGCGTGCGTATAATAGTGTTGGCAGCACTGCCGATCTATATACGTTCAGCTTTGTGTCAAGTCTTATTCCACTTCAGTCCCAAATACTTCCACGTAGCCGGCCAAATGCTGCACTAGCTTAGGCAATACTAGCATTGACTTCATCATCAATGTGCACAACTTTAGACAATGTGCTTCCAAGGTAGGTGAACTTGTTTACCACTTGCAGTCGTTGATCTTTCACTGTGATGGTAGGCTCCTTGTAAGGCTTTCCATGTGCTGGCTGATATACTACCTCAGTCTTTTTTATGCTGATTGTGAGATCATAGCTGTCACATGAATCAGATACTTGATCCACACCTTTTTGCATTTTCTCTTCTGTTGGAGCACCCTTTGCCATGTTATCAGCAAAGAGGAACTCGTCTAGCACCTCTGTCTGCACCTTAGATTTAGCTAATATATATGTCTGTATGCACGACGCTGGGCCAAGAAAGAGGACGTGGAGGTCGACACCCTGCCTGAATGGGTTAAATCGGTAATGTCCTTGGTAAACAGACGTGTCTCAGTGCTCAGCAGAACCATGTCTCGCCGACATGAATCGGTGTTTGATGATCAAGATGTTGCTGCTGAGTTAGCTGAAATCCATAAGAAGTTTGTCGTTGTTCCAGCCGACAAGGCATCTGACAACATTGTGTTTGTTTGCAAAACACACTATATAAACTGCTTAATGGAAGAGCTTGGTATGAATAGCATGACCGGAAACCCTACATATAATCTTACTGCTATGTCCAAGGAAGAAATTCTACAAAACCACCATTCGGTGATGCTGACATTTGGAATTTCTCTCCCAGAGGCAGATATTGACCTTCCCAAACTGTACTGGATTCCTAAACTTCACAAGAATCCGTACAAGCAGAGATATATTGCGGGTTCAGCTAAGTGCTCAACCAAGCCTCTTTCTCAGATTCTAACACGAATACTAACCGCAGTTAAAGGAGGCCTTCAGAAGTATTGTGACACTGCATATACCTAATAGGTATACCATTGTCACCATCCTGGAAAGCATCTGTAAGCATGGCAGAAAACATCATGCTGAATAGTGCTGAAGCTAGTACACAGCCTTGCTTAACTCTATTTGTCACAGGAAATGGATCAGAATACTCGCCATCATTTTGGACCCTTGCAAGCATACTATCATGGAACTGCCGCACCATTGCTATGAATTTGGCAGGACAACCAAACTTTGCCATAATTTTCCAAAGTCCCTCACGACTGACTGTGTCAAATGCTTAAGTAAGGTCGACAAAGGTCTTGTAGAGGTCCACAGTCTGTTCCTGGCATTTTTCTTGAGGCTGTCGTGCTGTGAAGATCATGTCTATTGTTCCTCTGTTTTTTCTTGAATCCACACTGGCTTTCTGGTAGAAGCCCTGACCGTTCCAGTTGTTCATTCAATCGGTTCAGTAGGACCCTAGCAAGAATCTTCCCGGCAACTGGCAATAAAGAGATGCTTCGATGATTGTCACAGACTTGAGGATTCCCTTTCCTTTTGAATAGGTGGATAATTGTTGCGTTCTTGAATTCTTGAGGGATGGCTTCTTTTCTCCACATAATGTGAAATAACTCTGTCAGTTTCTCTGCAATTGAAGAAACATACAAAGGATAGAGTTAACAAGGATTTAAGTCAGTGAAAGCACTGGACGTGTTTGTAAAAAAAAATCAGAGGTTGTATCCAGTCTGTGTTTATGAGGTTATTTAGAAGTTTGATTCTTCCCCCAAGAGGAAGAGGAAACAGACAAAACCAAACACGCACAAATCGAACAAACGTATGAAAAGCACTAAGATTAGCTCTCTCTTCTCCAAGCGAAGTAATCGCAATGCTAAAAGGACTGAAAAAGACAAGAACAAAATAACACAAGGTAAGACGTAAAACAAATAGGCTCGTAGAATAAACCACCAAGCAACAAAGAATAAGACTAACATCTGGACCACCGCCTTAAACGGTCAGTAGAATAAAAAAAAAGGTAAGAGGAAAGTTCAGGGAGTGCCAGAATCACAAACCGCAGCCCCTCCCAGACACCAAGAGGAAGAGGAAACCGATAAATCCAAATAAGCACAAATCGAACAAACGTACGAAAAGCACTAAGATTAGCTCTCTCTTCCCCAAGCGAGGTAATCACAACGCTAAAAGGACTGAAAAACACAAGAACACAATGACACAAGGTAAGACATAAAACAAATCGCCTCGTAGAATAAACCACAAAGCAACAAAGAGTAAGACTAACACCGGGACCACTGCCTTAGAACGGTCAGTAGAGTAAACCACCGGGGGTTTAAAGCACTTTTACAGCTAACCAACTTCACCCTGGGTCCCGATGCTACTCTTGATACAGAAATACATAAAAAAAAAAAATCGGTTCGAATTAAGGCTTCCAACAAGGTGTCTGCATTCAACAAGTACAGAAGCATGAAATATTCTGACAAACACCATGTCTATGGGTTTGCATCTAAAACTGCGTCAAGCTCAAGGGTTGGGAAGAATAGCGAGAAAAGGTGAAAAGGATCTGCTTAAGAAGGAATTTGATAGTTGGACGGCAAATGAATCTAGAGTGCTACACAAGCTCAATCTCTTCACATTTTTAATCACAAAACTTAATAAAAATGCTTTAACCCCCGCCCCACACCCCTCCCCAGGTGGTTTATTCTACTGACCGTTCTAAGGTGGTGGCCCCGGTGTTAGTCTTACTCTTTGTTGCTTTGTGGTTTATTGGGGTCTGGGAAGGGCTGCGGTTTGTGATTGTGGCACTGCCTGGACTTTTCTCTTACCTTTTTTTTTTACGAGGCGATTTTTTTAAGTCTTGCCTTGTGTTATTTTGTTCTTGTGTTTTTCAAGCATTTTAAAAAGCATTGCGATTACCTCGCTTGGAGAAGAGAGAGCTAATCGTAGGGCTTTTCGTACGCTTGTACGATTTGCGCTTGTTTGGTTTTGTCTGTTTCCTCTTCCTCTCGGTGTCTTGGAAGGGCAACGGCTTGTGATTGTGGCACTCCCTGGATTTTTCTTTTACCTTTTTTTAATGAAATAAAAGGGAAAATAACTTTGGATTAGGTCGAAAGTGAATTCCAATATGATGAAAAATTCATGATGGGTCTTACATTAAACTGTAAATCAAAGACACACATGGAGGATATGGGCCAATCTAAAGAAGTACAAGTAAGTATCATTAGAGAGATACTCTCAACATCACGAAAACATACCTATATAATTCCGACCCCCTTAAACCCCACTTTTATATAGTAAAACTGAGGTTTACAGTGGTATACATTATTTTGCTTATTTCTGCTCAAGAATATAGATTGTGGGTGCTCGTTAGAACCGCCTCGGCGAGGCGGTTCTAACGAGTACCCACAATATATGTTTTTAGCAGAAATATGAAAAATATCATAGTTTTTTATCTGAAAATTGGAGGTCAAATTTTCTATATATTTGAATAGGCGTGTTTTCGTAATGAATCTGAATGATGACACAGTGACATTTTCACAATGTTTCATCTTCTTCTTCGTGTCTGGTATGGGCAACGGATTGTGATTGTGCACTCCCCGAACTTCTCTCTTACTTTTTTTTCCCCCACTGTTGTTGTATGATAGTTTAGTACAGCTGTCTGCCAGAAGTCCATTCAACCATTCAACACCTTAGATACAGAAATTTTTTAACTATATTAACACTCTTGATCGCACTGTACAAACTCATTTCACCTACTTTTTCCCCTCCCCCGCCCCCTTTTATTCAACTAACCCCCTTTAGCACTTGGTTTTACCGGGACCCCATCTGAAGTCCTCTTCGGAGGTTAAGGTGTTACGACAGATAGAAAGATAGATGATAGACCAGCACACAGGGGAGCGGTTAAATTCCAGTCCCACTTTTACAGTTTAACAAATGGTCTCGCCACCTGGCGGACAAAGCAAGTCCGAGCACTTTGTTTACATTCTCTGGAAAACAATTAGCAACTTGTAAGACTCATAGACAAAAGTCAGTATTGATAATGACAGGTGAGTTTGTGGGCCACTTTTCATTTATATTGGTTAGATGTGTTTTATGGCATGCTGTTAAACATATCGCTTTAATTTATAAAATTGCAGATACTGGTGTCGTTTCTAAGTGTAAATATGGGTGGGTGGGGTGTGTAAACTGCTATTATGGCATTATTTTGTTTTTGTTTTGTTTTTCTCCCAAGAAGTAGACAAAGCATTTGGGCTGTAGAATAGACCTAGTATCTTTGAAGCTCAATAAAGATACTTGCCAACATTAAACATAGAATCTATATATAGTCAAATACTCAAACATAGCACTTTATGATCGTAGAAATTTGTTCTAGACATGTAATTCGAGTCACTGAGAGTTAATCACCAGGTCAGGAAGCAATTTTTTTTTCTATATAATAATGGTATGTTTAGTCTACTCATTAGATGAGGCAATGCTAATGAGTACACTCAACATACATTTTCATGATAAGAAAATTTCATAAAAATATCCCAAAATATTTAGTTTAAAAATTGTAGGGCTCATTTTCACCCTTGATCAAGTATTTGACTTTTAAATATTTCCAGTGCTGTACGTAAGAATTTGGTACAATGAGTATTTTATCCCTTGTTTTTTTAAAAGCTTAATGCTGAAATGCCTAGTTACAGTGCTTAACTCTTAAAGAACCAAGCAATTTCAAGAAAGAACAGGATGCCATCTGCTGCATTTGTCATTGGCACTTTAAGGGTTGAATCCTTTCTGATCTACATGTAATGTACTGATGCTGCTCATAATAGAGCCAAATTGTGAAAAGATGAAGATGTAAAGTTCACTGAAAATGTTTACCCCCTAAATTTGATTTTAATGCTGAAAACCTAAATTTCATGCAGTATTTTTACCCCTTCAGTTTAATTTCAATGCTGATTTTCTAAAAATCAATGCTGAAATATCCTTACTCCTTATCTAGAGCTCTGATTTCTCAGTTGTAAAAATGGAATTGTATGTGTAGCTACATTTATAGAACACAGACTTCTCATTAATCCAAATGTGGAGTCCTTGACTCATATCTTGGTAACTGGGATTCTTATTTTTTCTGGGCAATGAAACAAAATTTCATTATGTGACTCCAGTGGCTTGGGAACTTCTATTTTTAAAAAACTTTGAGAAAATGGGTTGATCACCCTTCCATAAAGGCTTGAACCAAAATACCAACACCAGGTCTCATTAGTTGAAAAAGGCATGGAACAAAGCAACACCTACTTGCTTTACAAATGCTGCCTTTTACTAGTACAAAAATTTACAAATACTGCTTTTTTCCAGATACAAGTTCCAGAGACTGGAATGTTCCCCCAGTCTCTGTCAGATCCTGTCAGGATAGTTTCAAGATTTTGGTGAATGATCTCCCTTGTTGCACTCTCTGGGTACATGTAAAAAATATCCTTTAACCTTTAAAGCGCAAAGCAAACTTGTAGCAGATGACAGTGTAAAAATTGATTTGTTCTTTTTTTTCAGAGGATACTTAATATTTGATGTGAATCTTCTGCTAGGCATACAATGTACATGAAATATTAAAGACTCCATATTCTTCAAAAATAGACATTTTATCATCCAAGAAAGGTTTAATAAATTGATATATTATTATGGTATTAATACAATCATAAAATGTAGCACCTGACAGCCTGTAAAATTTCAGTTAGTCTCTCATTCTTGTCTTGAAATGAACTTTTATCGTATCTCTGAATTAATGTTGCCAACATTAATTCAGAGACACAATAAAAAAAAAACATTTCATTTTTGTTCGGAAATGAGAGGCTACCTGAAATTTTACAGACTGCCAGATGCCACTTTTTATGAATGCATTAACTATGTATCAATTTATTAAACCTTTCTTGGATAAAAAATGTCTTTTTTTTTGTAAATTTGAGGAATATGGAGTCTTTAAGACTTAGTGGGCTGACTGTTAACAATGGAGCCTAGTATACATACACCAAAATTTCCTTAAGATTGTTGTCCACATGATTATCATTGACCAATGAAATCAAATTGCGCATTTGTACAGAATCCAGGTAACGGTTGTTTATAGCCACGCTATTCTTGTCGCTATGGCATCAGATTGCTATGTAAAGAAGGTTATCTGTAAAACCAGGACTGGGACATTGGCAGACAGTGCAGACCCAGATCAGACACCACAGAGTGTGGTGTCTGATCAGGGTCAGCACTGTTTGCTTAAATTACAGGAAGTTAAGGGTTACATGTAAATGAAACAATATTAAGTCCTCGTTCAGGACCATTTTCTCAACATACACTCAGGGACAGTTGACCCACCAGTGCTGTCAGTGCTTTGATTTTAATACTGTCATCAGACTTAACCCCGAAACCACCAAACTGAACAATTATCAGGCATTTTAACACTAAATACTTTATTCGACCAATTACCATGCATACCCCTATAGGCCACAGTCAAGCGATTCCATGGTTTTCAGATTACAGCCTTTACACTTTTTGTCTACTTCTTTATAAAGACATACAATGTATGTTGTGGGTACCCATTGAATTGCATCTACTTATTGATGCAATTCACATGTCAGAGTAATTACAACATACGCTTTTATAAAGAAATCCAGAAAAAAAAATACAACAACACAAAAACATTGCATAAACACCATTAAATACATGTAAGTTACTTGCTGATCTTGTTTTTAGAGGGTACTTTTAGTAGGTGGATACATATTTTGCTACAAGTTTTCTCAATAATTTTGAAAACCCTAAGTGCTCAGTGCGGTAATTATGTCGAATATGGTAAGCTGGGTAAAACTGTCAGCAGATGACATCTTGAAATCTTTTTCTTATTTTCCAAGAAAATAAAGTTTGGCATTTCATTCAAATTATCTCCTTGGGAGAGCATTTGGATGAAGTCTCAAACACAATTTTCTGGAAAAAATAAGGAAAAAAACTTGATTTTCCATCTGCTGAATTTGCCCTCTGAGAGAGTTTAATTTATTTTTGTACTGTACTGTAATAATTTTTTATATACATATCTAAAAAATGTTAACTTTATTGTTTGGGCCCGTGAACAATCTTAATATTTGTCATTGCTCAGGAAGCACATAATGAAAGGTCATGGACCAGTCCAATGTTTTTTTTTCCATGGATTGCTCAATGTTATCATAACCAAGTATAGACTTTCACAAATGGCCTTGTCTTTTAGCACACAATGTGAAAGCTGATTGAAGTTAATCCATCAACTGCTTAATGTGATTATTCACACTCCATGTAATACTCTTTTGAGGTGTTTGGAGTGTCTGTCAGAATCAGAGAACCACATATTCGCTTTCACAAAAAAAGCTTAGTCTATGCTTAGCTCACAATAAATTTTAAAGCTGATTGAAGATTGAAGAGCAAATTTTCAAGTTTCATGTTAATCCTAATCAGATGGTGTCCAAAATATAATGACTGGACTAGGAAATACAAGTCACACTGACCTCTTAAGTCATATTGCCCTCTGTCAATCTTCAAACAGCTTTAGCATATATTGTGTGCCAAGTTTAGACCAAGATTTTTGTGAATGATAATACTTGTTTTTATACTATACAATTTGTTGTAATACAGAGGGCATTGTGAAAAGATATTTACCCAAACTGCATATGACCTAATAAACCTTTTATCATCATGAATGAGTCTGTATTGAGTAAACCCGGATATACTCCATAGCTGCAGATAAGCGGGGGTATCCATATGATTTTTTTCTTATTTTCTCAATAAGAAATATGTTGTTGGCACTCATTAGGATCGCAGCGCCACTTCTAATAAGTGCCCACAATATGCGCTTTTGTTGAGAAACAAGAAAACTATCAATTCTTTTCAGATGAAAAAAAAACAAAACAACCTTATATCCAGCTGTGTACTGGTAAGAACAGACCATGGTGTTGCACCTACATATTGCAGTATTATTGCACTGATTAAAGGAATTGGAATATTCTAATATGACCATTATTTTGTATGGAAAAGAAAAAAATATGTAAGCGCGAACAGTAGATAAAGAAAAGAGCTGGACTATTCATGCATATTATGATTTTATGCAAGTTACAATGATTTTGTACAATTTGACCTGTGAAAAGATGGGGTATCCACATAATATTTTTCTTGTCTCTCCATGAAAGTACATGTTGTGGGTACTCATTAGAAGCGCCTTAGCAAGGCACTTCTAATGAGTACCCACAACATATGCTTTTGTCAATAAATAAGAAAACTAGCAATACTTTTCGGTTGAAAAAAATACTTTATCTGGAGCTGTGTACTCGTAAAAATGGACCATGGTGTATCCACCTTCATATTGCAATATTATTGCAATATTCCAATGTGACCGTTCTTTTGTATGGAAAAGAAAAAAATATGTAAGCGCGAACAGTAGGTAAATAAAAGAGTTGGACTATTCATGCAAATTATGATTTTATACAAGTTACAATGACTTTAATATGATGTATGATTTGACCAGTGAAACAGCATATCTTAACCCTTGTCCTGCTGAATAAATTAAGATGCCATGCCCCTTTCAAATTTTCAACCAATCAGATTACTTCATCCAGATTGTTGATATACATTCACATACTGAATGGCAAACAGTGTAGATCCAGATCAGTTGGCTTCTTAGAAGCCAACTGATCTGGATCTACACTGTTTGCAAAGGCAAGGTATATCCGGGTTCAGCAGGACAAGGGTTAAGATAAGAAGGGGTATCCACATAATGTTTTTCTTGTCTCTCCACAAAAACACGTTGTGGGTACTCATTAGAAGTGCCTTCTGACCAACAGAATACCGAGAAATAAAGGACAAAAGCAAAAACATATAGCTGAAGCAGGAAAAAAAATCCACCAATTTTTGTCTACTAATTAACTGATAACTTGATAAGTACACTAAAGATTGAGGTTAAACCAGATTTACAACTTGAATGAAAAGTAACAACAGCCTCCAAACTTGTAAACAATAACATAACACCAGAGAAAAAGAGACATTATCACCAAAACCAAATTAGTCTCAGTCAGCAACCTTAATCTCAGATGAAAACTAAAATACATGAACAGGTCAGTCAGTACAACAATAAACTCAGACCAAGACCAAAGCCCACAATCTTAGACCAAAACCAAATACATTTGTACAGGTCAGCAAGCACAGCCATAATCTCCATCAGACCATAACCAAATTCAGGTCAGATCAGCCAGTGTAATCATGTTCGCAGACTAGGGCTGTGCAGTACATAAATAAGCCTACAAAAATACTCTGGAATTTGCCAGATAATTAAATTAAGACAAAGTTGAGATAAAAGAGTAGTCAAAAGATTTTTATTTATTTATTTATATTTTTTTTTTTTTTTGTCATTTTTGGATTAAAATTTATCTTGCGGTACTCACCAAGGCACTTCTAATTACCCAGGCAACTACCCATAATATACATTTTGTGGAAAAATAAAAAATAAAAAATACCAATAAAAATCATCTTATCTGAAGCTGTTAACCTACAAGATATGCTTTGATGCAAAATTAATGAAACCATTTCTAAGCCATTTCCTCAGACCTTGGATTTATCTGGAGCTATAAAGTATGATATCTGCTTAGGGTATTGAAAAAAAAAAAACACACACACCAGAAGAAATTATGAAATATCTTTCTCTGAAAGTAGACTTTGACATTCCACGCAGATTTTCTGTGTAGAAGACAGTTTGCATGGAATGTCAAAGTTGAGATCTGTTTTCTGTGGAAAATAAGAAAAATATCATAAATTTGATGTCTGATTAATTTGCCCAGAGTGCAATGTCTAGGAATGTTTGACGCCTGACCAGGCTGTTGATATCAGGTCAGTTGTTACTTCACTGGCAGAAGTATGTGCACAAGTACTGGTTAACTGCTTAGGAAAAGTGTAAGTAGGTTAATTGACTGGCTTGACACAGCCTTCTACTCGGTCTTGCTGAACACAGATATACCCCTGCAAACAGTGTAGATCCAGATCAGTTGGCTTCTTAGGGCTTCTAAGAAGCCAACTGATCTGGATCTGCACTGCTTGCCATTCAGTATTTGAATTGATATCAACAGTCTGGATCAAGTAATCTGATTGGCTGAAAGTTTGAAGTGGGCATGGCATCTTAATTTATTCAGCATTCTAATGCACTCGCGTATGTAATGTGACGTCTGATTGGATAACGTCAAAAATTTGCAACGGTATATTCTGCGATATACTGTCGCAAATCCGACGTCATCACGTAACGTCGCTTCTCATTGGCTGGCATTTGGTTTTACGCAGCTCACAGCACTTGTCGCTTTGTGCAAATAGTACATTTTTTCAACAGAAAAAATGTATTATTGCATTAGAATGGGGATAACTGCATTCAATTTTGTCATTTTGGGAGGTAAATCGGCGGTTTTACGGTCGCAAATTACGTTTTACGGCTCCGCTGACGCGTCGCCATAAAACGAAATTTCCGACCGTAAAACCGCCGATTTACCTCCCCAAATGACAAATTTGAATGCAGTTATCCCCTAAATCAATGTCCCTTTTTGCATGGTAAGTCCTATCAACAACATAAAACATGGAGTATACCATTGAAGATAATTTATCACATAAAAGTGGACAAGAATTAGTTGACAAGATAAAACAACTACTGATTAGAGATTAACACATTCACTGGGGAATATGATGGGCATAACTGAAATGTCAAGCCCTGTTTTCTTAAGAATAAGACAGAAACAGTGTAATTCAAAATATCGTCTGAGTTTGTACCAAGCTTGCTTAGTGTTAAAAATGTTGGATAATTTTTGCAGTTTAAACTTTAAATAGTGGTTTCAGATTTAATGCTTTCATCCCTACAGACCAATACAGATACCTTTGCAAACAGTACCGATCCAGATTATCATCATTGGAATTTTTATTAATGTGCAGGTACAGGGGCAGCATCTGCATCAGTTGGCCCCCTTCCAGGTAGCTGGCTTGCTGCACACATGGCAGATCTCACACCAGATCTCCCATGTATATCTATCATGAGGGTCGATAGCGAGAATTTCACTTCTCTGCAATCCCTCTCTGTCAGCTGCTTTCAGTCATCTGGGGTCTCCCAGGCCCATGTTTTCTACCAACCTGTATGTCAAAAGCTGTCTTGACAGCACTATTGGAGAGTTCCACATGTCCATACCGGCGGAGCCTTCTCTCCTTCAGAATGAGGTCCAGATCTTCAGTGCCAAGCCGCATAAGTAGCTCAGTGGATCTGGTGGTGACAGTTTCTTGCGGCTTGGACATTGCAGATCTGTCTGATCATTGCCCTGTCATTTCACTGCAGATTTTGAAGGTTTGGAGGTATGGCTCATAATTAGCTCATCAAGATCTACACTGTTCAATGTCTCATCATGATCTACACTGTTCGCCATTCTGTTAATGATTTTCAACTGAAACCTCATTTTGCAACGATAGATGTGTCCAAATTCAGAGATGGAAGAGTCCAGGTCAGAAACTTGGGTGTGAAAGGGTTGTCTGCTGTCCCAGAATTAGCAGATATGTGCATCTAGATAGAATTTGACCCCATGACATATGTATCCAGCATAAGCCCTGATTGGAGTCTGCACTGGTAATATGCTGTGTTACAATGAAAAGTCTATGAGTAAATAGTGTATATGCCTCAATGGATGAGTACCAGAGTGAACCAAAGCGAAATCTGTCATGGAACAACAAGAATTCACAAAGCATTTCAAAGGGTCTTCTGCTGGAATCTGATATTTTTTATTTTTTCTGTAGACTTGGTGACTCAAAATTGTTTGAGAGTCATTATGGTGGTTTTAACCCTTGTCATGTTGAATAAATTAAGATGCCCCACCCACTTCGAAATTTCAGCCAATAAGATTTGTTTGATCCAGATGTTTGACATAAATTCAAATACTGAATGGCAAACAGTGCAGATCCAGATCAGTTTGCTACGTCAGAAGCCAACTGATCTGGATCTACACTGTTTTCAATGACAGAGTATATCTGGGTTCAGCAGGACAAGAGTTAAATATTAAGTCTAAATGGATTTGAAGGTAAATTTAATTTTCTCAAAGAATTTTACATGCTTGTGTAGACAGATGTAACTACAGTATTTACACTAAGACAGTAAATGTTCAGACAGATAGGTGACGTCTGAACAAACATTGAAGACTCAGATCAGACACAACAGAATGTGGTGTCTGATCAGGGTCTATGCTGTTAGCAACTCATCTAGCAGTTTTTTAGACACATTCTATAGTATGAGTTAAGATGTCCCAATATTTAACCCTTGTCCTGCTGAATAAATTAAGAAGCCACACCCTTTTCAAATTTTCAGCCAATCAGATTACTTCATCCAGATTGTTGATAAAAATTCATATACTGAATGGCAAACAGTGCAGATCCAGATCAGTTGGCTTCCTAGAAGCCAACTGATCTGGATCTACACTGTTTTCAAAGGCAGGGTATATCCAGGTTCAGCAGGACAAGGGTTAAAGATCCAATAATAGTATTTTCTTTCACTAACTGAGCCTGTCAGTTGTCATGACCCTCTTACCTCACTAAGCCAGTTCTGAGTACCCACAACTTATGCTTTTTATGGGAAATAAGAAACATCAATACTCTTGGGTTGAAAAAAAGTGCCAAGTGTGCATTAGAACGGAAAAAAAAGGAAATGTTTGTGGTTTTACTAAATTATATGATCATGACACTAGATAAGTAAACAGTTTTGACAGTGTTTTAGATTTTTATACCAAAATGTATTTTGGTAGAGCTTATTCAAATCACCTCATTTTGGTGCAAAATTAACTTACCTTATCACAGCTCTGGATAAGGTGCTTTTTTTTTCAGTCAAAAAAGTACTTTTTTTTTTTTTGTATTTCTCCGGAAAGACATACACTGTACCCCTTAGAAGCATCTTTTCCAGGCACTTCTAATTATGCACACAGCGTATGTTTTTCTGGTATTTACCAGATACTCCCTCTTATCTGGAGCAATGCTTAATTTTGGATTGCTCATATTGTAGGAAGCTATTTGTGTTTTTGTGCGTGCTTGTCCAATATAATTCACAGTGTTTTATTTATTATGCTAATCGTTTACATTCTGGTGGTCACTGGATGTGAATGACTTGACAGAAATAATACTTCTTTCAATTTTTAGTGGAATATTTAGTTTTTCATTGTAATTAACACTTTCACCCCTGAGTTTCTGAAGTAGTCTCTTCCATCTTTGAATTTGGACAGCTCCATTGTGTAGACCCTGATGAGATAGCTCATTTTGAGCCTTCTCATCTAGATCTACACTGTTTGTATAAGCATCTGCAGTGGTCTACAAGGCTTAAAGGGTTAAAACATTTTTTTTATTTTCAACAGAGGGATAAACATTAAGGTAAATGTACATGCATAGTGCATAGACGCTTGTTTACATTTTTTAAAGTAATCCTATGTTTTAACAAATTATTGGCAAATGCAGTTGTCCTTGTATTTGGATATCCGTACCCTCCTTAACAAGTCTTTGCTAATGGTTAAACCTGCCGGCCTCGGTGGCTCAGTTGGATGCGCCGTCCGACTGGAGACCAGGAGGTCGCGGGTTCAACCCCCGCCGAGGTCGGCAACATTCTTTCGTGGAGATTGATCATGAAATATTTTCTACGGTCATTCTCTCCCTTCCGCTGATTCAAGAAGGGCAGTTGTCAGTTTCTGGCGAAAGAATGTGCACAGTACTGGTTAACCGCTTAGAGGACTAAGCCTGCCCAGTAAACGTGTGGTTAGGTAAACTGACCACGCTCGACATGACCCCATTGGGTTGACTGGGCCGTAAAACCTCAACACAAACAAAACAAATAATGGTTAAACCAATAATAATGAAATAAATATGAAATAAAACCATACTAAATGTTGTAGTTGTAATACTTGAAGTGGTGCATTATGTGGTGTATAAAAATGTCCTGTTAAAAGCTTACAAAATTCTGAAATTTTTTCCAGAAAGCATTAAACTATAATGAACCACCACAAAAGAAAATCAGTCAGAACTCTAGAAAGGTCGAGATAAGTCTGTGCATTGATTGTACAATGTAGTGAAGACAATAATTCTGATGATAAAGTACATGAAGGATGATTTGTGTTACTTGTGCACCCAAAACATATTTTGTGGATACCCACTGAAATTGCCTTTTCAGTGCAAGTCCAAGGATTAATCAAAAAAATGTTTTCATACAGAAGTAGCAAAACAATATACATGTACCATATTCGACTTAGTTACCGCACTGTGTACTTAGGTTTTTCAAACTTATGGAAAAAAATACTTGTATAGTAAAATAACCACCTAATAAAGACACACTTTTTTTTTTTTTTTTTTTTTTTTTTTTTTTTTGTGTTGAGGTTTTACGGCCCAGTCAACCCAATGGGGTCATGTCGAGCGCGGTCAGTTTACCTAACCACACGTTTACTGGGCAGGCTTAGTCCTCTATGCGGTTAACCAGTATTGTGCACATTCTTTCGCCAGAAACTGACAACTGCCCTTCTTGAATCAGCGGAAGGGAGAGAATGACCGTAGAAAATATTTCATGATCAATCTCCACGAAAGAATGTTGCCGACCTCGGCGGGGGTTGAACCCGCGACCTCCTGGTCTCCAGTCGGACGGCGCATCCAACTGAGCCACCGAGGCCGGCTCTAAAGACACACTTTAAAGCGTGATCAGTAGAGGACTTCCTGAGGGATGCATAGCTACAGATAAGAGTGGGTATCCACATAATATTTTTCTTATTTCTCCACGAAAACATATGTTGTGGGTACTCATTAGAAGCGCCTCGCTGAGGTGGTTCTAATGAGTACCCACAACATATGTTTTCGTGGAGAAATAAGAAAGATATCAGCATTTTTCAGATGAAAAAAGTGCCTTATCTGTTGCTATGGGGATGTATGTAATGATTGGCATGCAATTTGTTTTCTTTATAAAAGCATACATTTATGTTATTGGTGCTCATTTGAATTGCCTCAACTTGTCGAGGCAATTCAAATGTGTACCAACAACATATGCTTTTATAAAGAATAGCCTCGGCTTGTCGAAGCAATTCAGATGGGTACCAACAACATGAGCTTTTATGAATAAGTACATAAAAGTACACGGGCTGCAATCACAAGACTAAAAAATTGCTTGACTGTGCGCTTATTAGAGTATGTGCGGTAGTAAGGTCAAATACCGTATTAAGGGTAAATGCAACATCCAAATTTATCAAGAAATTCCCATGAAAATAAAATTTTGAGTCAAAAGGTCTGTATGGACATAGCTTGATGCTTATGCACACATCAATGTTGGGGTGGGAATGGGGAAGAGATATGCAGGGGATTGAACTGCATAAACATCCCTTCCCTTGGGAATTTGACAGACCACTGAAAAATGGGTGGGATTTAAATAACTGAACTGGAAGTCCTTCAGGAAAATAAGTAAAAAATCTGAAGCCCACCAAGGGATTTTTGACACAAAATTAGAACTCATGAGTAAGGAATTAGATACAAATTTTTAAAACTGTCAAATTCCTGGGGTAATCCCACCACCCTGCCCCCGTCTCCAAAGATAGGAGCATAATGCTTTGATAGACTAGAATTTTGGGAAGACGGGCTGAACTTCTGTTCTGTTCTGTTTGCAGAAGGAACCAATGAATTCTATAAAATGGAACCTTTCAAAAATGGGGGTCACTCATAAGGGAAGAATTTGCTCCCAAATTCTTTCCTTTCCATTCCATTAAAGAATAATCTGCCCTTGAAAAACTCCAAAAAATATCTTTTTATTCTCAGCCACATGATAGTGGCGGGGTTTTATGGTATCACATTGGCTGTCTGTGTGTATTTTCGTTTCCGGACAATAACTTGAGTAAGTGTAAATGGATTTTTACCAAACTTGGTTTGTGCATTGATATTGTGGAGATCTGGTTTGGGATTGCTAACGGGCAGATTTCGTCAATCTTTGACAGAGTTATCTGCCCGGGATATGTCCAAATTTTCATTTCCGTGTGATAACTTAAGTAAATGTCAATGGATTTTCACCAAACTTGGTGTGTGCATTTATATTGTGAAGATCTGGTTTGGGATTGCTGATGGGAATTTTTTTTTTTTCAATTTTTGACAGAATTATCTGCCTGCAACATGTTTGTATTTTCATTCTGGATGATAACTTTAGTACATATCAGTGGATTTTCACCAAACTTGATAAGTGCAGTGCATTAATATTGTGGAGATCTACTCAAGATTTCTAATGGGATAATCGTCAATTTCTTAGTTATCTGCCGGCAATACATCCATATTTTACTTTCAGGACAATAACTTGAGTAAATCTCAATGTTTTTTGTATGTGCATTGATATTGTTGGGATTGCTTAGGGATTGCTCATGGGCAAAAATTTTGTCAGTTTTTGACAGACTTATCTGCCCCCAACATGATAATGGTGGGGTATTATCATTTCACGTTTTATTAGGTACTTGCAGGCCTAATGCCACATTGAGGGCTTAAACCCAAAATAAAAAATTGCAGCAGTGAATTACAAATGTAGCTTTGTGGTCATAGTTAAACAGTAAACCACATTAGCTTCTCCCCTAGTGAAAGAAATTAGTGGGTATAAATAGAATGTGAGTTAAAAAAAAAAAAAAAAACATATTAGAGAAGTTTGGATTTAATATCTTTATTGTACATAGTCACCTCAACCATTAATCTGCTGAATTTAGACATCAGCCTACATGTCTCCTATGTGTCGGGCTTCATGCTTCTTTAGATTTTCTCTGAGAAATAATTTGAATGAAATGTAATCCGGCCTTCATGTTTTTCTTGTTTGTATTCTACTAAATATGCTTAGAGAGTGTGAAAGGTTAAATTGATTTACAATGTATTTTACATGTGTTTATTTTAATGTTAATCGGTCTGCCTTCATTGGCTGATTGTATTTAATTTGAATTTTTAATTTTGTCAGGATGATGTATTAACTCCTTTAACAGGTCATTAGCAAACATACCAAACATTCCCATTCTACTAGCCAACATTAGCAGACAACACATTTTATTTCTGAGCTTTCTTATTTGCCATAAATATTAGCATACCTTCACTCCTTACCATACTTGTCCTAAAATTTGAACTAGATCAGGCAGTCGATGGCACGCCATCGCAAATCCCCACGCTTCTGGCAGAAATTGCCCTTGTACCACACAGCATAGTTTTAAGCAACCAGGCAAAATTCTACTTGTATGTTATTCTACTCATCATTCCCTTCAATTTGATATGCCACATGACCATGTTGTGAGAATTTTTGACCCCGCCCCACCCCCCAAGTCCCACCCCAAAGGGTGTTCCTGGGGTCACAAAGTAAATCCCATTCAGTATGTTTTACATCTATCGCTACTGAGTATATGTGCACATTTTCGCATAAAAATCTTTAAAATTGACAATTGTTAATATTTGACCTTTTGACCCCTCCCCAGGGCCCCATCGGGGCAGGGCCAGAAATAAGCGTGCTCTTGCACGCCCCACTTGTGTAAGCAAGCCATTCACCAAATTTGGTTAGATTCTGTCCAGCGGTTTGGGAGGACAGATGGACAGACGGACGGAGGCGATAACAATATCCCTGACGCTTTTTCTAAAAAGCGTGGGGATAATTAGTCTGGGAAAATTAAGTTGTTGTTTTTTTTTTTTCAAGATGTCGTCTGCTGCAATTTTTACCCAGCATGCTAAGCATTAATGTACTGTCTTTGCTATCTGTGTTCAGAATCATTGGAAATAGAAAAAAATATAACCTCATCTGATGACCTGAGCCCTCTGGTACCCAGCTGCATTATGTCAAATAGAAAATTGAAACCAGAAGTCACAGGTCATTGGACAAGGTTATATTTATACCTATACTTTACTGCAGGATACTTCAGGGAACAGAGACCACCCACATTTGTGCTGTCTGATCAAGCCTTTCACTGTTCACCTATGACATAAGGGCCTTTTTCTCGTATAGATGCCGAACATGAAGATTTCATTTTGATTGGTATTTCTGAAATTCATTGACATATTTTATAAGTCATTAATCATTGTGTTTGTAGCATTAGTCATGATTTCAAATATTTTTTTTTTTAAATTCTCTCTGACAGTAAAACTTTATTGGATTTATAATTGTTGTTCTTTAGGCTTAGCTAAACTCTGGCTAAACTTGAGCCAGTGAAATTAGTGGATGACAAGTGAGTGTTATTTTTCTTATTTTTACTAAGAAAATAGTACTTTACTGCAGATGACAACTCACTCAAAAAAAAAATATATATATAAAAGGATGCCCAATGCAAAGAAAGGGCCCTTATGCAGTGTGCTGACAACACAGGCCCTTATCAGCCTGCACAGTTGTGCAGGCTGATCTGGGCCTTTGTTGTCCGCTTACAGAATTGGTGGATACTGTTTTTTATGTCAACTAACAGAGAATGTCCAGATTAGACTGCATGGATGTGCACAGTGCACACTCATCTAGACCTTTGCTGTTCGCATTTTGCATTAGTGCTTTTTTCCCATGTTGCAGTCAGATGTCATCTTGAGCTTTTACAATATTTACTGTAATATTTGATCGGAGTCTGTCTCCACTGGCCGGCCTTGGTGGCTCCGTTGGATGCGGGTCCGACTGGTGATCAGGAGGTTTAACCCCCGCCGGGTCAGCAGCATTCTCTCTCGGAGATTGATTATGAAATATTTTCTGCATCCATTCTCTTCCTTCTGCTGATTCAAGAAGGGCAGTGGTCGGTTTCTGATAAAAGAATGTGCACAGTACTGGTTAACCTCTTAGAGGACTAAGCCTGCCCAGTAAATTGAACATGCTCGACATGACCCCATTGGGTTGATTGGGTCGTAAAACCTCAACACAAACAAATCAACATGACCCCATTGGGTTGACTGGGCTGTAAAACCTCAACATAAATACAAACTATCTGCACTGTTTCTCATTTATCTAGCAGTTTTTAGGAATTTCAAATGTTGACAACAGGTAGTTAACCCTTGTCCTTCTGAACCCGGACATACCCTGTCTCTGCAAACAGTGTAGATCCAGATCAGTTGGCTTTTGAAGAAGCCAGCTGATCTGGATCTGCACTGTTTGCCATTAAGTATGTGAATTTATAGCAACAATCCAGATCAAGTAATCTGATTGGCTTAAAATTAGAAGTGGGCATGTCATCTTAATTTTTTCAGCAGGACAAGGGTTAAATGGATTTGTTCAAATTTTAGGACAGACATGGTAAGGAGTTAAGGTGCCTGAATATTAAGGGAAGATATGGTGGTTCACGTTGTGTGTAATAGGATAGTATGCGTAGGGTAATGTCATTATTATGATTATTGTCACCTCTATATCATGTCTTTAACCCTTGAAGTGCTAGTGACAGCTGGAGCAGATGACATTTTGATTTTTTTTTTCTATTTTTCAGAGAAAGTAAGGCTTGGCATTTCATGTGAATCATCTGCCTAGCAGATGATTCACATGAAATGTCAAGTCTTATTGTCTCTAAAAAAGTAATGATAAAATTTAGAATGTCGTCTACTACAATTTTGCTAAGCACTTTAAGGGTTACTATTTAACCCTTCACCTCTGAATTTAAATATTCACAGACAACATTTTCATTTTTTTTTCTCTTATTTTTCAAAAAAACATGGCTTCACGTTTCATGCGGATTATCTTACAAAAAGATTTGCATGAATGTCTGATCCTGTTTTCATGAGAAAATTAGAAAACATCATCGATCTGTCATCTGCGAATATCAGCATTGGCCCAATTTGGGTTTAACTTATTTTATCTTAGTCATGAATCTTATGCTTCAGTTGGCATGAAAATTATTGTTGGCTGGTAAAATATAAAATTTCTTTATTAAATAAGGAAGTTTTGCATCATTACTCAGATAAAATAATACCTATAATTTAGGTGTTCCAAGTGAAATCCATCATTTTTTCTGGGACCAGGCTATGAAGATCTAGACCAGCATGCATTATGTTTACTCATCTATATAAAATGTATACTTCTTAGCCATAGTTCTGGATAAGCCATTTTTTTACTAAAAATTTTTTTCTTCTCATTTCTCCTCAAAAACATATGTTATGGTTACTCATTAGAAATACCTCAAAATTGTCATACCAGTAGTTCCGAGTAAGGCACTTTTTTTCAGCCAAGAAATATAATTTTTCTTGTTTCTTCACAAAATCATATGATTTTGATACATGTACTCTTTAGAAGTGCTTCTAATGAATACCCACAATATATTTTTTCATGGGGAAATGAGAAAAATATACCTGAATACCCTTATCGAGAGCTGAGAATCCTCCTCATTTGTCACCTTATCTGGAGTTACTGGGTATGTAATAGTTAGGTAAAGTAACCTTTACTCTGGGATAATTCGGCAAAAGACAAATTGATAATGTTTTTCTTATTTTACTTAGAAAAGATGATCAGAGATGGAGACAATTTGCATGAAATGTCAAAACCTGTTTTCTGGAAAAAAAAAAAAAAAAAAAGGAAAATATTTTAAAATGTCATCTGCTGAATTTTTACCCAGAGTGCTAAGCATTAAAGCAGGATACGGGTGGTTTTCTAATGGCACTTCTCAATTTTTTAACCACAAGATTGAATTTGTATGTAAGAACTATTTTAAGCCACATCAAAAATGAATTTATTTTTCTTTTCAGAATTTCTTACACAAGGGAGAATGGGTTAGGAATACGGTAACAAAAATGGTGCCTAGAAAACTTAGGACTTAGTGCTGTGAACTCTTGGATCAAATAGTTCAGAAATGTGACTTGAAACATGGAAACTGTAGTTGCCGTGGCAATTGGTATTCTTGCATCTATATTTGTGGCCTCACTTGTGGGACTTGTTTTAGTGTGTAGGCAGAAATGCAAGCGAGAAGACCACATAACTCAACAGATGAAAGATACAAGGTAACTTTGGAGGCAGTTGTGTGGTGCAATTACGTGTTCTATCTCATATGCATTTTACAAATGTGTAAGAGTGCTGCTTTTAGTGGTTTCCTTTTGCTGTCTGTCTGTCTGTCTGTCTCTCTCCTTCAACATATTAGGTAGAAGCCATTATGCTGACACTTTGCAAAAACACTGAGTGAAATAGGAGCTTCCTTCTAGCATAAGAATGTGTCATAATGGGGCATTTATTTATCCTGTGTACTTATAGAAAAGAAATTGCATAAAACCAGGGTTTCAAGTCCATAGCTACAGATAAGAGGTGCTTCTACAGTGCTTGCATTAAGGAAAGTCTGGGAGTAAGAGACTCTCAAAAATTGCCCTGAGACTTCCAAAAATCAATGCCAGGAAGTCATGGACTCCAACTTTTACACATACCTCACCATTTATGTAAAAGGGTTTAGAATGAATTTGTGTGACATTTAGCTTCAGAATGGCAGTTTTACTTCCTAAATGGAATGTAAGAATGTTTAGATTAAATCTCTGGAAGTAAGTTAAAAAGTTTAATAAGTTGGACTTCCAGATCATGGATCTTGGCAGTCCTGGGACTTCCTGATTTAGATAGTTAGTGCAAGCACTGCTTCTAATGAGTATGCACAACATGTTTCCATTGACAAATAAGAAAAAGTATCCTTTGGATACCCCCTCTTATCTGGATCTAAGTAAATATGGTATGATGCAGACCTGAGCCCAGTTGTTCAAAACTTAACAAACTTGTTAGCTAATGTAATGTTAAAATATCTATCTTGAAATTTGGCAAATACATTGATATTTTTTTGCTGAAAAAATGTGAGTAGTTTTGCATTGCAAAAGTTACTCACATTTTTGCAGCAAAAATATCAGTGTACATGTATTTTAACTACAACAGTTAATGAGTTTGTCATTAATGAGCTCATTAAGCTAACAATGCCTTGAACAACTGGGCCCTTGTTTCACTGTAATATTATGATGGGGAATTTCAGGCCAGATGTTCAGTTGATAGAGGAGGAAATAGAGAGACCAACAGGAGAACTGGAATTGGATGAAGTACAGATAGTGAATCCTAAACTAGAGGAGATACTCACTAACGAACAGTGGGTGGATGATGTCACGTAAGTATAATTTTTGCTAAAAGTTTTGTTTTGGAATGTTTTAATAAAATATGTAAGTGGCGCTGTGGAAATGGTAGTGGTATGGTAGTGGCACAGGATAGTCCTCTTTATTATAATCTATAGTTGATGTGGATGGGATAGCATTCCCCTTACATCAACCCTTGTCCTGCTGATTAAATTAAGATGCCAAACCCACTTCAGATTTTCAGCCATTGAGATTACTTGATCTGAGTTGTTGCTATAAATCCACATACTTAATGGCAAACAGTGCAGATCCAAATCAGTTGGCTTCTTCAGAAGCCAACTGATCTGGATCTACACTGTTTGCAAAGGCAGGGTGTTTCTGGGTTCAGAAGGACAAGGGATAATTATTGTTAATTGTAAGAAGAGTTGATGTTATGTTCATTTTTGTGCACATCATTACACAAAATGCTTGTTGTAGGTAGCAAATACATTTCTTGTTTTTTTCTTTGAAACAACAAAACAGTGTAACAGCTATGTAATATAATGGTCTGTAATGATATAACATTGCTGTTTTAGCCAATGAGATTTCTAAAATAGTTTGCTTATTTTTCCCCTAAAACAAGGGATTAATATTTTAATGTGCCGGCCTCGGTGGCTCAGTTGTATGCGCCGTCCGACTGGAGACCAGGAGGTCGTGGGTTCAACCCCCTCCGAGGTCGGCAATATTCTTTCGTGGAGATTGATCATGAAATATTTTCTACGGTCATACTCTCCCTTTCCGCTGATTCAAGAAGGGCAGTTGTCAGTTTCTGGCGAAAGAATGTGCACAATACTGGTTAACCGCTTAGAGGACTAAGCCTGTGTGGTTAGGTAAACTAACCGCGCTCAACATGACCCCATTGGGTTGACTGGGCCATAAAACCTCAACACAAACAAACAAATAATATTTTAATGCACATAGAAGACCGGTCAGACACGAAATAACAAATCTTTTTTTTTCTTTTCCATGAAAGAAAATTATATAATATATTGTTCACCATCTAACTCCTGAATCTGAACAACTTTTCAGTCCCAGAGCTGTACAAAAGAAAGAGATTTCACCATATCTGGAATATCACATTTTTAACCCATTGTAGTCTGGAGACCTCTAAAAGGGTATTTGGCAAACAGTGCACAGATTAGATGCTGCAGAATGTGACATCTGATCAGGGTCAGCACTGTTTGCAAATAGTGCAACCGTTTTTCTCTAGGAATATCTAAATCTCATAGCAGGACATACATGTACTTAAAATTGAAATTGGACTCTTCCAATATATAGTGTGGGTGAGTTCATTCAGTCTACAATGGGTTAAAATCAACAGAGACAGTGAAGGGATTGGGGTTTGATACCGTCTTCAGTTTGCTTCAGAAACCTCAGCTACTGAAACCTCAAGGAAAATAACTGATGTGGAACTATTTTCCCCCTTTTGTTGTGGGATGTGGCGTGTGTGTGTGGAAGATGTAGATAGATAATCTGTAAAATCACTTTAGCAATGCCCTTATAATAAGTACCAAGAACATGTTTGTGGAGAAAATGTTTTGTGGATACTTATTAGCAGTGTCTCTCTGTGTTTTTGTGGAAAAGTAAGAAAATTAAAAATACATGTATTTTTTTTTTTAAAAAAGGTCGACTGTTTAGAATTAATGGTAAATGTGGTGTTTTCTTTTCTTTTCCAGTGGTCTTGTTCCCCACTGTATTTCTATTTTGAAAACATGTCATCATCTCACTGAGCGACTTGTTGGTATGACCATGGCAAATGCTGACAAGATACGAACACAAGAAATGTTAACAGATCTCGTTACTATAGCCAAAAGAATAAACCCTCGTGTTGATGAGGTTGTCATGTCGATGTATCCTCCACTGGATGCAAGACTATTAGAAGCTAGGTAAAGTTGAACTTATTACTGTGGTCCACATGAAACATACATACATGTACTACTATAATTATATTAAAGGGAAATACATTGTGCAGCTTTAGATAACAAACATCTTGGTGCATATTTATCCCATTTAAGCCTAGCATCCCATAAAAGGGACATTGGCAAACAGCGTAGACCCAGAATGCAGTATCTGATTAGGGTCTACATTGTTTGAATTAAGTTCAGACAATTCTTTAAAACATGATAATAACAACCATCAACCAGACACTGCTGATATAAGAAATGGACCTGTCCGAAGTGTTATGGTAGAAGAGTCCACTCTGCATAAATGGATTAATCAAGATCATAGGAATGAATTTCATTTTTATGAATTTTATCAATTTGTAAACACTAGCAAATCACTCACACAGTTTACACAGCAATAAAATCCACAAAAATAATAATTTATTTCTTTTAATTCCAACTTTGTCGTTAAAATGTTGCAGATGTTGCTGAAAATGTCAGTCTTCTGAGGTGGCGGAAGAAAAATAGATCTGACAGATTCCTGCTCTGGACTTTATTGAAGTGTAAAACTTTTCCTTCAATCAATCAAATTGCACGAAATGTGTAAAAAGATAAATTGTTGGAATTATTGAGAAATAAGAGAGATATTGTAGTTTAAAATTTGTAATATTAAACTGTGAGCATGGGTGTGGCCATTTTTCTGTATACAACATTTTTGGGCCCATCATTAAATTATGCTATAATGAACCATGTTATAAAGAGATTCCTATGTATTATGAAGTTTTTCTGAATTGAAAGGCTAAAATTTTGTTTTTGTTTATTTTTTTTTTCAGATGCACTGCCCTAGTCTTATCTGTGAGTCATTTGGTGCTGGTCACAAAACATGCATGCAAGCTCTCTGAGAACATGGACTGGATAGACCAGTCTCTCGCTGATGTTGAAGACCATTTGAAAGTAAGTTTCGGCAACTCCAGATAAAAGCAGTGCTGTACATAAGCTCTGTATATTTCAATTATCACAGCACAACCTCTCTACAACACCCAGCTAGCATTCTACGTAAATCTACATCGGGCCGTCATCGGCCCGTCAGCTACCCTGACGGGCCGATGACGGCCCGATATAGATTTACGTAGAATGCTGACTGGAACAGCCACCCTTAGGAAGCATAGTTCCCGATAAAGAGTGGGTATACACAAAATATTTTTCTTTTTACTCCATAAAAACATACTAATGAATACCCACAATATAAGTTTGTATGGAGAAATATGGACAGTTGAAAATAGTGCCTTATTTGGAACAATGGGAAAGCATAAAAAATTGGCTGTTGCTTGGTGGTACTATTTAACCACCTAGAGGACCAAACCTGTGAATAGGTTAACCCTTGTCATGCTGAACCCGGATATACCCTGCATTTGATCAGTTGGCTTCTGAAGAAGCCAACTGATCTGGATCTGCACTATTTGCCATTAAGTACAAATGTATGTGAATTTATAGCAACCATCTGGATAAAGTAATTTGATTGGCTGAAAATTAGAAATTGGTGTGGCATCTTAATATATTCAGCAGGACAAGGGTTGTGACTGGCTTGACATGGCCTTAACAGTGTTGACTAGGCCAGAAAAAATGAAAAACAGAGTAAATATGGTATATACTGTAATAACTAATAACCCTTAGTATTGGGACAGACAGGCCTGAGCAAATAGTGAAGACCCGCAGATCAGACACTACAGAACATGGCATCTGTTCAGGGTCTACTCTGTCACTCATCAAGCGGTCTTTATGCATTTCAACAGTTAGTAAAATGGATGTTGAATTGTTAGGAGATTGGTAAGGCATGAAGGTGTCCCAATATTTAGGGTAAATATGGTAATTTAGTATTGGGACAGACAGGCCTGAGCAAATAGTGAAGACCCACAGATCAGACACTACAGAACATGGCATCTGATCAGGGTCTACTCTGTCACTCATCCAGCGGTCTTTATGCATTTCAACAGTTAGTAAAATATTGAATTGTTAGGAGATTGGTAAGGCATGAAGGTGTCCCAGTATTTAGGGTAAATATGGTAATTTGTTTGCAAGGTTGCATTTTCTGTTCTGTTTGTTTGAAAACATTAAATGTTATTGTACCGTTGAAAAATTTTGAAAATGAAATATGCAAAATATCGAATGATGACTGATTGCAAGAGAACATTTAGTATTCACTTGTGTGCAGTTATAGGTAATAAAAATTCAGTGAAGCTTTTTACAACAGTCATTATTTTCTGTGTTTCTTTTTAATAAGTCGCTCTATTGCAACATGATTGAGACTGATTTGTGAGATTCACTAGGTGTCTTGACAGTTAAACTGTCAACCTAATGATTTATGATTCAAAGCTCCAGCCAAGGCCCTTTTTCAACTGAAAAGTATTGATATTTTCCTTATTTCTCCACAAAACATATGTTGTGGTACTCATTAGAAGCACCTCGGTGAGGTGCTTCTTGTGGTACTCATTAGAAGCACCTCGGTGAGGTGCTTCTAATGAGTACCACAATATATGTTTTCATGGAGAAATAAGAAAAATATTATATGGATACCCTCTCTTATCTAGAGATATGATGATTATTGAAAAGAACACCTACTTAGTCCAAACCATAGACCCAGATATGAGGACTATCCAAATTTGTATTTTGCTTACCATATGCACACAAAGGTTTTGGACAGATAAGCCTAAGCAAATAGTTTAGACCCAGATCAGATGCTGCAGAACATGGCATCTGATCAGTGTCTACACAGTTTGTCATTTATCCAGAATTTTTTAGACAAGTATAATAGGTGATCAGATGTGAGTTGTTCAAAAGTTTGGACAGGTATTCTAATCAGTTACAGTCTCTGAGTATTGAAGGTAAATACTAGCAGATGATTCCTTGAAATTCAAGCCATATTTTCTCAGAATAATAATAATCAAGCAATTAAGAATGTCTGCGGCTACAATTTTATTTGATGCTTCCAGTGTTAAGTAATTGGCAAAGATTTAGTAGCATAAATTTGTAATCCATTATCATAGATGTTGTTAATGAAGCTTAAAAATAGGAAACAGACACAACTCCAGATAAAAGAAGTCATGAATTAATAATTTTTGCACCACAGCATATCTTGTGGGTACTCATCGAAGCCATTAACCTTAAATAAATTAACAAAGTTACCATGTATACCCTAAGGACTTAGACATCTCATAGGTCTAGATAAGAGTAGATATCAGGTAAATAGTTTTCTTATTTCAGTGAGGTGCTTCTAATGAGTACCCACAACATATGTTTTCGTCAAGAAATAAGAAAAATATAGATAATTTTTGGTTAAAAAAAATGCCTTAGCAAAAGCTACGCACCTTATCTTCTTTCCATACTTGTCTTAAAATTTGAATTATTCTCTTTATTATCTGTTATGATGTCTAAAAAGCTGCTGGATAAGCAGCAAATAGTGTAGCCACTGATCAGATGTTGCATTCTGATATGCCATCAGATTTAGGTTTACTCTGTTTGCTTTGACCTGTCTGTCCGAATACTTAGGGTAAATATGGTAAATACTCAGGGAAGTTGTTAAGGAGGAGTATTTGATGATAATTCTGGGATAATTTTCTCCAGTTCTCCATGAAAACATATGTTGTGAGTACTCATTAGAAGTGCCCACAATCATAGCTACAGATAAGAGGGGGTATCCACATAATATTTTTCTTATTTCTCAACGAAAACGTATGTTGTGGGTACTCATTAGAAGTGCCTCGGTGAGGCACTTCTAATGAGTACCCACAACATATGTTTTTATTGAGAAATAAGAAAGATATCAACAGTCCTCCTTAACAAGTCCTCTGCAGTTCTCAATAAAAACATATGTTGAGTGTCTCACTGAGTACCCACACGGAGAAATGAGAATAGTTAATCATCAGGTACTCCTTAAGTCTTCTGCTGAATACTATTATTAACTGTTACTTATAATGCCTGCCTTTAAATTTAATGTTCAAAAATTATTTTGAGATAAGGTGAATTTAAGTAAACCATTTTATAAAAGAGGTTTAATTTGGATTATTATTTTGATAAACTACATCAGTTATTGCTTTTTAAAATCTGTGCATCTCATTTATTGCAGCTGCCAATCAGTAACCTTTACCACTCTCTAGGCTAATTCAGCAGATGACAAGTTGACAATGTTTTTCTTATTTTTCACAGAAAAAAGGCTTTGACATTTTTATGCAAATTGTCTTGCATGAAATGGCAAAACCTGTTTTCTGGGAAATGTAATAAAATATTTCACTATGTTGTCTGCTGAAAAGTTTACCCAGAGTGCTAAGCGTTAAGAAGTTGCATGATGGATCATTTAAAATTGACTGTTTAACACCATAATTACCCTGAAAAAGATAGACGTATCTGGCCCCAAGGCTATAAGATTTTTTTTCGTGCACAGTTCACCTGAGCATGAAATTTGTCCTGCTAATAAATCTCAAATTACTAACAATTGCAAAATCTTTTTTTGCTAAACATAGAAGAGCATGAAAATTTCTCTGCTAATAAATATGAAAATGCAAACTATTGTTGGCATTTTCATATTTATTAGCAGAGAAAATTTCAATCTCAGCTGAGTTGAGCATGAAAAAAGTTTTATAACCTCGAGGGCAGAGCATCTGTAATGGCTCTGATGTTAGTACTACTGACTTGGATCACAAGGTCTCGGGTTTAACCCTTAAAATGCCACGAAAACCTGCATCTGAAAATGTAGTCTGTTTTTGTCGTCTACTGAATATTCTTGCAAACTTTTCAAGTCTATTTTTTGCATACAGGCAAACAGTGTGGAACCTGATCAGACTGCTCCTAGAGGAGCAGTCTGATCAGGGTCCACAGTGTTTGCAAAAATGAATTTTAAAATCACAAGCAGATGACAAAACAGACGACAATTGTTGTTATTGGCAGTTTAAGAGTTAAAACCTGCTAGAGGCAGAATTCATCTCATGACTGTACAGCTCTTCATTACATGTACTCAGAGCATTTTATTATCACCCCTACTTCATCAGGATATGACTCAAATAATGGTAAAAGACTTAAAACACCAAATCATCATCATCATCATCATCATCATCTTCTTCATAGCATATCTGAGCAGTGTAGCTGAAGAAAATGACAATTCAATTGGTAATGGACCAGCTTTGACATTGTTATACCAGTAATGCTATTACATCAGACATTAACTGATTACAGCAATTGATAGCTTAGAAGATAACCCTTAAATTGGCTGATCACAACTACAGCAGTTGACACTTTGAATTCTTTTTATTTTCAGAGAAAAATAATTCTTCACATTTCATGTGAATCATCTGCCTAGCACTCACTTCATCTTCCTAGCAGATGATTCACATGAAATGTCAAGTCTTATTTTATCTAAAAAATAATGAAAAAATTAGGATGTTGTCTGCTACAATTTTGCTTAGCACTTTAAGGGTTAAAGAGCAAAAGCATGTAAAGCATAATGAGATTTTACAAACATGAAGTTTGACAAAAATATATGTTGTATCTGCTTAAATTGACATAAACCGAAAAGACAAAGTCTCAAAATCCTACTTTACACAACAAGTTTCATGCATTTAACAGTTACCACTCTCTGACATGGGCAGATTCAGCAGATGACAAATTGATAATATTTTTCTTATTTTTCCTAGAAAACAGGCTTTGACAATTTGCATGAACTGTCAAAGTCTGCTTTCTGGGACAAATAAGGAAAATATTTCAAAATATCATCTGCTGACATTTTTACCCAGCATGCTAAGAGCTAATGACATACATGATCATGCATACATTATTAAGATCTGTAATTACTGTCTGGGATGTTCAAATTTGTGTTGTTGTTTTTTTTGTTTTTCATGATTACTTGCAATACACTGTGCATAGCTCCAGAAAAGTTTTTTTTTTTTTCAACTGTAAAGTATTGTTATTTTTCTTATTAAAACATACATTGTGGGTATTTATTAGAACTGCAGGGAGGAGTGTCTAATGAATACCCAATCAATCAATCAATCAGATTTTTAATGTAGCCTGGCAACAGAGTCACATAGGTGATAGGTCTAATGAGTACCTACAGCATATGTTGACATTTACACCCCGGCATACAAAGTATGTCAAGGGTTCATAGTTGTCAAATTTCCTTTAGTATGTTGATAAGTTCATTTGTTCATACATACATTAGTTCATCTTTTGGTTTTACAGCTACGTCAAAGTTTTGCGTTAAAAGTTTAAGAACTTATAATTTCCTGGCCATAAATGGATTTGGTTTATATTTGGTATGGTGATAGATATTGGTCTAAAGTTTTATTCACCTCTAGGTCAAGGTCATAGACTTAGAACTTTAGGCAATTTGAGCAAGCTTAAAAGTTTTGTTTAAGAATCTATTTTAACTTTAACTAATAGTTAGAAAGTTGATATATCAAATGTGAATGTCTGTGCATGAGTCTTGCAGTAATATTCCAGATCCTGCTGGAAGCGGGTGGGGATCAGGGGTGTGGACAGTGGGTTTGGGGTGACAGTCATTGTCCAGTGATTTTGCTTCATATCTTAAGTACTATTTTTTGGATTGCCATCATACTTAGAATATTTGATTGTCATGACATAGCTTGTGACCTTAAATTAGGTCAAGGCAACAGTGACCTATATTTTATGCTTCAGTGATTTTGCTTAATATCTGAAACACTAGTTGATAGATTTTTATCATACATGGAAAGATTGATTGTTACGGCAAAGCTTCTAGGTCAGGTTACACTGACCTCTGTTTCAACATCCATTCAAGTGCATTGGGTATTTTTCTGATAAGGGGTTGCAGCCAGCAGGGGTATATGTGGGCTCTGCTCACTTGCTCTAGTTTTCTTATTTCTTATAAAAACATACCTTGTGGGTATTCATTAGAAGTGCCTCATTGAGGAGCATCCAGTGAGTATCCACAAGATATGTTCTCATGAAGAATGAAAAAAATATAAAAGATATCTGAATACAGCTAGGGGAAACCAAACATTATCCTGTAAGGGGTTCCTCTAAGGGTGAAGACTTTTTCGTATTTCTCCATGCAAACATATGTTGTAGGTACTCATTAGAATGACCTGAATGAAGCATTTCTAATGGATAGCCATATGTGATAAATGTAGAATACGCTGATTTGGCTCAGTCTCTACATCTACACAGTCTTATTGAGGCCTTTGCTATCCGTTGGTGCATTCTATACATGGTGAGTGATCACAATTTAATGCTTAGCTTGCTGGGTAAAAATTTTGGCAGACGACATTTTGAAATATTTTTCTTATTTTACTCAGAATACGTGATTTGACATTGCATGCAAATTGTCTCCATTGTATAGATTAATACATTTTGACCATAAATGGTCATTTCATTTTTTCTGTGTAATCTGTACATATTTGTTTGGCTACAACATAATGCAATATTTAGGGCATCCTTCTTTAAGAAATGTTATATCTGAAACCATGCTATAATGAGAATCTTGTGCATTAACCCTTAAAACGCCAAGAAAACCTGCATCTGAAAATGTCATCTGTTTATGTCGTCTGCTGAATATTCTTGCAAACTTTTCAAACCTATTTTTGCTTATAAGCAAACAGTGTGATCACAGGTCAGACTGCTGCTAAAGGAGCAGTCTGATCTGGGTCCACACTGTTTGCAGAAATGACTTGTAAAGTAATGGGCAGAAGACAAAGCAGACAACAATGGTCGTGACTGGCGCTTTAAGGGTTAAGAAAAAAAGGAAAGCTATAGTTAAGTGGTCATCAGCCTTTTGTGACTTAATATACCACCTGAATGTTGACCTTGCTACAGTATCAAGTGATTATCCCCACTCTTTAGTGATGGGGATATTGTAAATGCCTTTGTCTGTCCATCACGCTGTCTCCTCCTAAATTACTGGGCGGAATTTAACCAAACTTGCTACATAACTTCATGCATGGTAAGGGTGTGTGAGAGCAACATTGTTTTTCACTCTGCCCATATGACCTTCGGTTGAGGTCAAAAGATCACTCTCCGTCCCTCTGTCCGTCATGCTATCTCTAAACCACTGGGCGGAGTTTAACCAAACTTGCTACATGACTGCCCCTCACAATAAGGGTGTGCGAGAGCGAATCTGTCCAGCTGTCTGTCCGTCCATCAGTTCATCACACTATTAGCAAAATTAGCACGAAGCATGGGGATTTTGTGATGGTGTTCCATTGACTGCACAATCTAGTTTGGTTTGTGGATAGTGATGGCACTCTGCTATCAGACTCTACAGATGCATAATCAGGTCTTGGCTTTGCTATCTATACATTCCTTGTAAACACATTCTCATTAAATGCAGCTCAAATATCTGTTAACTTGTATTTTGCAGGTATTACAAGAAGCAAGTTTTAACATAGCTGCTAACGAGACACGTACACCGTCGGGCTCAGTTGCATCAGGTGACAGTCATCAGCCAATGTTTAATCAGCTGCCACAGACTAGTGACTCATCACAAGTATAGTTCTGATTGTGCATAAAATATAGTTCCTTACAAGAAGACAATTTTCTGTGGTTAAAATATAGTTCCTTCTAGCAAGACGATTTTCTTTGTACTTGAGGATGAAATATAGTTTGTTACCGCAAGAAGATTTTCTTTGTGCAGAACATGTACACTTTGATGTTCACAAATTTCATAATTCATAAAGGATGTGTTGTGATGAAAAAAGATTTACAGAAATGGTAGACGTTCACACTGTCAGATAATTTTATGTGCTTTATTTGTGTTCAATATGTAGTTGAGTTAGCCCTTTAAGGACCCATCACAAAAGCAGCAGACGACATTTTGAAATACATTTTTTTTTTTCAGAGAAAATTAGGCTTGATATTTCATGTGAATTGTCTGCTAGCAGACAATTCACATGAAATGTCAAGCCTTATTTTCTCTGAAAACTCAAGAGAAATGACAGTGTTGTCTGCTGCAATTTGGCATGATATCCTGAGTGCTATGTAGTATTGAGTTGTGTGTTGGCAAGGAGACTATTGTTTCCAAGGCAACTTTTATAAACACCTAGACTTGTTTTGGATATTAACTTTATGGATATTCTTTTCGATATTAAACATGTATTTTTATGACATTTTAAGAAAATAATCATTCCATTGTCATTTTAAAGCTTTTGTAACTTTATTTTCATTGGTTGTCTCTACTATCAATTTAGAAAGTGAGTCTGAATTGTCTTCATTTTATCACCACATAAAATCCATTCATAGCTGTTGAGATTTTTAGGCAATGTGGGATTTGCTCACTTTTTTTTAAAATCTCTTTAATCCTTACAGCACTAAGCAAATTGTTGCAGGTGACATTCTAAGTTGTTTTTTTTTGTTGTTTTTTTTATTTCAGAGAAAATAAGACTAGGCAGATAATTCACATGAAACGTCAAGCTTTATTTTCTCTGAAAAATACCCCCAAAAAATCAATGTTGTCTGCTGCAATTAGCGGTTAAGGATTAACCATTAAAGTGCAAGAAGACTTTTTAAGGAAAAATATTCGGTGGTAATTCTAGAATATTTTCCTTATTTCTCTCCATAAAAATATATGTTGTGGGTACTCATTAGAAGTGCCTCCAAATGGATGAGTGGCAAATGGTGTAGATTCTGATCAGACACATTCTGTACATAGCATCTTATCTGCGTTTACACTGCTTGCCTACACCTGTCCATACTTAGGGTAAATACAGAGGACTTGTTAGGAAGGAGTATATGGTGATATTTCTGGGATATTATTTCTTATATCTCCATGAAAACTTATGTTGTGGTACTCATTAGAAGTGCCTTGGCAGGGCACTTCTAATGAGTACTGACAATATATGTTTTTATGAAGAACTGGAGAAAATTATTCCCTTATTATCATTAAATACTCACCTTAACCCTTAAAGCGCCAAGAAAAACTGAATCTGAAAATGTCGTCTGCTTATGTTGTCTGCTGCATCTTCTTGCAAACTTTTCAAACTTACAATTTGCATACAGGCAAACAGTGTGGACCCAGATCAGATCTGGGTCCACACTGTTTGCAAAAATGACTTTTAAAATCACAAGCAGATGACAAAGCAGACGACAATAGTTGTGACTGGCGCTTTAAGGGTTAACAATATACGCTTCCTTAACAAGTTCTCTGAATAAAAATGATAGATAATTAGATATCAAATCAAAACTTAGCCCACATCAAATCAAAACTTAGTCCACTTTAAATCAAAACTTAGTCCATTTCAAATCAAATCTTAGTTCATGTCAAATGAAAACTTTGATGATGTCAAATCAAAACTTAGTCCCTGTCAACTCAAAACTTTGTCCATGTCAAGTCAGAACCTACCAATGTCAAATCAAAACTTGATCAGTTTGAGGAGCTAAACAAACTCTGTTACTACTGATACAGGTTTTCTTCGTAGTGCATAAAATCAGGTAAGAAAGCCCTTATCAGACTAGGTGTGCATGCAGGCTGTTTTGAGCCTTCATTGCTCGCATATAGCACAGGGCCTTTTTAACATGTTATTCGTTATATGTATTTTTTTTTTTTTTTTTTTGTGGGGAGAGTAACAATCATTGTATATAGACACATTAGAGCATATATCAAATGAGTCACATAGGTGCTTTAATTCAGAATCATTCTATTGTTGTAATAAGATAAGCAGAGGAGTATTTGATGATAGTTCTTCGACAAATCAGGAATGTAAAATTCCACTCGCCCACTCGCATTTGCGAGTAAATTTTAAGGCAGGGTGAGTGAGATTTTCAGAACTTTCTTCACTTTTTCTTCATTTTTAGCATCTAAATGAAAAATTTAGACCATAAGGGTGAGTAAGTTTTGAGGGAATTTTACACCTCTGCAAATTTCTCCTGTTCTCCATAAAAACATATGTTGTAGGTACTCATTAGAAGCACCTTACAGAGGTGCTTCTAATGAGTACCCACATCATATGTTTTTATGGAGATATAAGAAAAATATCCCAGAATTATCATCAAGTACTCTGCCTTTACACTTACCATGCTATGGACAGATTCAGCAGACGACAAATTGATGATTTTTTTCTTAGTTTTCCCATAAAGTAGGATTTGACATTTCATGCATATTGTCTCCTAAAGAGACAGTTTGCATGAAATGTCAAATCCTATTTTTTGGGGAAAAATAAGAAAACTATTTCAAAATGTCGTCAGATGAAATTTTTACCCAGAATGCTAAGTGATAACAAATCCTATAGATATTGCATGGAAACAGATATAAAGGTGCTATTTAATAAATTTACATGGAAATAATAATTTCCAAAATTTATGCAAAACTTCCTGGGTAATGTAACCATCAATTTTCAAATTGTTCCTGAAAAAAAGTCCATGTTATGTAATTTCTGTTGTTAGTCAACCATTGATACCCGTTAACAGGAAACTCCTTACAATGCAATTTATTATAACACAGTCTTGGATATAAGATGGTTGGTTTTAATCATTAAAACCAAGGATGGTTTTAACGGCCCAACCTTATCCCTGTAAGGGGAATGGATACACCTCCAAGAGAAATAATTCTGACATTGAAATATTTGCATAGGTCTAGATAAGAGTGGGTATCAGGTAAATAGTTTTCTTATTTCTCGATTAAAACATATGTTGTGGGTACTCATTAGAAGCACCTTGTAGAGGCACTTCTAATGAGTACCCACAACATATGTTTTCGTCGAGAAATAAGAAAAATATAGCTACTCTTTGGTTGAAAAACGCGCCTTATCAAGAGCTATGATTTGTCTATTTATGGAGAAGTGGGGTGGGTGAGGCAACAATTAAATGAAAGAATTGGCTCCCTTTGAGAGCAAATTCTTTCTTTAAAGAATAGCCCCATTTTGAAAGGTTTCAAATAAATGTACTGTGATCAAAACTTTTGTCTGAAAAATTGTCTACCTTTGCAGAATGGCAGCAAAATCATTCAGTTGTATCCTTTCAACTAGAGATAACATTCCCATAGTGAAGAGCCTGGCCTTAGTGCAATGCACATTGGTAAGGGCCTTCAATGTTTGTCAGTCTATTATAAGTGCCTTAGATACATGTACACCATTAGTTTTAATTCCATTGTTCATTTATTTGCAGCTATGTTTCATTATCATAACTTGTCAGTACAACTAATATGATTTTCGTACAGTCAACCTTCTTTTTACAGACACATGACAAAATTTTTATAAGGACAATTTGATTGGCACCAAACCTCTGCAAAGAGGTGACAGAATCTTAGAAATTATTCAAAATATTGTATTTAATACTTCAAGAATATATCTTTTGGATATACTTTAGAATTACCTCTCTGAGGTGATTCTAATAAATATCCAAAATATATGTTCTATGAGGAATAAGCAAACAATCCCTTTCTTACATATCATTCTGCTATGTGTGATATATGGTTCTTTAAATGAGCCAGCACATGAGAAAAGGGTACTTATCTCCTAGGCGACCAGCAATGGCTCAGGCAAGCCTGCGCATAAGCGCAGTCTTGCCAGAGCCTTTGCTGTTTGCAGACATGTAGCAGAGACCTTGAGGAAACTTCAGTTAAAAAATGTATATCTGCAGCCCAAATAAGGGACTCTGCATGTGCATTTCAAGGGTACTTATCTCCTAGGCGACCAGCAATGGCTCAGGCAAGCCTGCACATAAGCGCAGTCTTGCCAGAGCCTTTGCTGTTCGCAGACATGTAGCAGAGACTTTGAGGAAGCTTCAGGTAAAAAATGAATGTCTTTAGTACAAATAAGGGACTGTGTGTGCATTTCAAGAACCACAAACCGGAAAACCATAAGGTCCCTTTTTCGTGTGCTGCCTCAAATTAGAAAGTTCATTCAGCAGCAAAATCTTTTGAGACAAATGCAGTTGTAGTAACAAGGGTCCACTGTATATTAAACAATATTCCATAATAAATTTGATCTCCCATCACTGTGAGAGTTTACATACATGTAGGTCTAGCTCAGAGTGGGGGCAAGGCCTTGCAGCAGGTAAGGGTAGCGGGGGAACGTTTTTATTTCTGTTTCTCCAATTTTATTCCTGTTCCTCTTCCCTGTCCCTCTCTTTCACCTCCTCTCCTATTTCCTCTATCTCTTTTCTCCCTTTCTCTGGGAGATGTCACAAAATGACCCACAAGGGTTGACATGTCCTTAAACTCCAACACAGTCAATCAAAAGCTAAGTCTGGGTATCAGGTTTTTCTTATTTCTTCACAAAAACATATGTTGTGGGTACTCAGTAGAAGCACCTTCATTCTGATGAGTACCCACAACATATGCTTTCGTCGAGAAATTAGAAAAAAATCAATACTTTTAGCTTGAAAAAAAAAACAAAAAAAAAAAATAACATCCTTTCAAGAATTATGTGTTTAACACTCAGGGCCCAGTTGTTCAAAGCTAACGATGTCGTTAGTTAACGATTCGTTAAAATTTACATAGAGTGATACGCAAATATGCTGAAATTTTTTGCTGAAAAAATGTGAGTAGCTTTTGCAGTGCAAAAGCTACTCACATTTTTTCAGCAAAAAATTTCAGAATATTGTGTATTGAATCCGCTAAAACAGTTAACGAAATGACCCTTAACGAGCTCGTTAAGCTAAGGACGCTTTGAACAACTGGGCCCTGATATTTAGAACAGTAACTGTTGTATCAAACCATATAATACATGTATATGTTTGTGAGCATCCCATAGGAAGTATCCAGGTGGCCGAGGGGTTAGTGATCCTTATCACGAAAACATACCTATATAAATTTGACTCCCTTAAACCCCACTTTTATTTGGCAAAACTAGGGTTTAAAGGGGTATACATTATTTTTTCTTATTTCTGCTCAAAAATATAGATTGTGGGTACTCATTAGAACTGCCTCACATAGAACCACCTCAGTGAGGCTGTTCTAAGGAGTACCCACAATCTATGTTTTGAGCAGAAATATAAAAAAAATACCAGAATCTTTATCTGAAAACTTTCAGATTTTGTTGGTGAAATTTTCAGTATATTTGAATAGGCATGCTTTATAATTCTGACTTCAGATCACAAATCCCAGGTTCGAATCCTGCTGGAGGCGAACTTCAGCTCATGACTGTACAGCGCTTTATTGCACAGAGTCTTTCATTATCCGTTATCACCCATCATCTCTGTATGACTTAAATAATATTGAAAGGTGTGTGAAACACCAAATCAGCAGAATACCATATAAGATATACTGGCAGCTTTCATAGAATGATCCTAATTTAGGTGACAAAACCTAACTTTTTGGGGAGAAGCTAGAACATTTATTTGAATATCTAGCTTATGAATATTCATTTAAATAGTCAGTTAAGCTGCAGCCCTGGTACTAAATTATCAGTTTTATTAATACTTAACATGCTATAGGCAAATTCAGCAGACCACAAGATGATGATATTTTGCTTATATTTCTGAGACAATGTGCATGAAATGTCAAAGCCTAATTTTTGAGAAAAATAAGAAAATATCTCAAAACAAACATTGTCATGCTAAGAGACAAGTTACAAATGAAAAGCACTAAGCACTAGACAAAAACAATCAAACAAATAAAAACAATGTAGGTCGAGTGGGTGGGGGTAGATAGTTATAATAGTAGATTTTGTTCTCAGTCATTTATTTGTATGTGAATTCACAAAAATTCATATTTTTATGTAAACCCTTAAACTGCCAGTCACAACAATTGTCGTCTGCTTTGTCATCTTATTGCGATTTTAAAAGTCATTTGTGCAAACACTGTGGACCCAGATCAGACTGCTCCTCTAGGAGCAGTCTGATCTGGGTCCACATTGTTTGCCGGTATGCAAAAATAGGTTTGAAAAGTTTGCAAGAATATTCAGCAGATGACATAAACGGATGACATTTTCAGATGCAGGTTTTTTTTGGCATTTTAAGGGTTAATATGGTTGTAGTTACCTTGTGTTGTGATATGTAAAATGTCAGCCACACCGTAAAATGTTTTCTTTTCTAATGCTAAAATAATGTAGCTGTATGCTGGCTGTTCTTTACGAAAGCAATATGGCTGAAAAGGGAAATCAAAAACTGTTTTATTCTCATTAGCTCCATTTATGTTCATGATGTGAAAAGAAACTCTGCCCATGCATACAAAGCCTAAGAAATAATAATTTATTATTTTCTCTTATAGTTGAATAATACTTGTACACAAATTTCATTGCTTTTTACAAAACAGGGCAAATTTTGATAGTAAATACTCATTTAAGTATAATTTTTTCTCAATACTCAGATTTCTACTGTTTTAAAAGAAAATGGTGCATTTGTAGGACAGTATTATTTAGTGTCATAAGCATTTGAAGTTCCATATATATGAAATACAATTTAGTGAATAATATCTAACAAGTAATTTATGAAATAAAAAAAAATATGCTGATTTATTCCTGACTGCAGAATCATTCCATGCTTTCACTCAGCCCACACAGCTGACCTATTAATTCATTCATTCATTTCCTTTGCATTTTTTCTACAGTAAAAAATGAATGACATAGTTTATCAGTTTCATGAAATATGATTGGTCTTGAAAATTATCACTATTACTTTAAAAGTGCCAAGCAAAATGTAGCAGATTACAGTCTGAAACTTTTTTAAGCTCACCTGCTATTGTGATCACACTGTGTCCATTGTGCATAGCCCGTCTTTAAAGAAATTTTTTAATGATATCTTTTAAAATACGGGAGCAGTTTCCAGCAAACTTTACAGGAATGTTTCACTCTTGGCATTTTACAAAATTGCTCAAATGTTTCTCTCCACTGAACAAGATGGCTACCAGAGCTAGACATAGAAAAAAAAATCTTTAAAAAACATCTCCTCCTAGGGAAGTGGTCAGTTTCAAAATATTTCCACAAAAATTGTTCCTCTCATGCCCATTTACCAAATTGCTAAAATGGTTCCGTTCTGCTGAACAATAAGGCTGCCAGAACTAAAAATAGAAAAATCTTTAAACAATATCTCCTCCTCCATGAGCTAAAAATTGAAAAAATTTAAATGACATCTCCTACTAGGCCAGTTGCCCATTTCAAAACTTCACAGAAGTGTTCCTCTTATGCTCTTTTACCAAAATTGCTAAATGATTCTGCTCCATTGAACAAGATGGCCACCAAAAACAGAAAAAAAATCTTAAATATCTCCTCCTAGGCCTGATTTCAAAATTATTTCACAGAAATGTTCCTCTTATGCCCTTTTACCAAATTTTTTAAAATGGTTCCACTACAATGAACGACAGCTGCCAGAGCTAAAAATAGAAAAAGATCTTTAGTTCACATCTTCTCTTAAACCAGTGACCCCAACACTTTTATAAGCTATGTAACATCTTGAGCTCAGGTGAGCAATCCATGGCCATCATGACCCTCTTGTTTTTATTTATAAGAGAAAATAAGGCTTGACATTTCATGTGAATCGTCTGCTTCACATGAAGTATTAAGCCTTGCTATATCTAAAAAAATGATAAAAATCTTTCAAAATGTAGTCTGCTGTAGTTGTATTGGCACTTTAAGTGTTAAATATTTTTCTTATTTCTCTAAACAAACGTTTTGTTGTAATGCTAATTTGACTGGTTTCAACAAGGGGATTCCAGTGAGTGCTCCCATCTTAACCCTTAAATTGCCAATCACAACAATTGTCATCTGCTCTGTCTTCTGCTTGTGATTTTAAAAGTCATTTTTGCAAACAGTGTGGACCCAGATCGGACTGCTTCTCTAGGAGCAGTCTGATCAGGGTCCACACTGTTTGCCTGTATGCAAAAATAGGTTTGAAAAGTTAGCAAGAAAATTCAGCAGATAACATAAACAGACAACATTTTAAGATGCAGGTTTTCTTGGCATTTTAAGGGTTAACTTTTATAGGGAAATAACAATGGTTGTAGTTCCAGAAATATTCTCTTATCTTGAACTGAAATCATGTGACAAGGTATCTTCGAGTTTACCCCATTTTAGTCTGGAGACGCACAAAAGGGTAATTTGCAAACAGTGCAGACCCAGATCAGATGCCACAGATTGTGGCATCTGATCAGGGTCTCCACTGTTTGCAAATAATATAGCCATTTTTCTCTAGGAATGTCTAAATCACATAGGCTGCCATACCTAAAATTGAAATTTGACTCTTCCAGTACGTAGTGTAGGGGAGTTTATTCACCTAAAATGGGTTTACTGTAGATGTCATAAAACTTTTAGTACATTATTCCATTTTTTTTTCCTTTTTTCTGCATTTGTTTCACAAATACATGGTGGATTGGCAAATACTTTAGACCTGGACTGACTGCTCCTTAAGAAGCAGTCAGATCTGAGTCTGCATGTACCAATTTGTTGTTTCACAAAATAGTGGAATAGCAAACAGTGTAAACCCTGATCAGATTGCTCCTGCAGCCTGCACTATTTGCATATGCCGTTGTGCCATAAAAAGTTGGTGTTTCTAAAATTTTAGAATACTTACCATATAATCAGTAAAGTCCTAATTTACTGCCGAGGTCGGCAACATTCTTTTGTGGAGACAGATCATGAAATAATTTCTACGGTCATTCTCTCCCTTCTGCTGATTCAAGAAGGGCAGCTGTCAGTTTCTGGCGAAAGAATGTGCACAATACTGGTTACTGCTTAGAGGACTAAGCCTGCCCAGTAAAAGTGTGGTTAGGTAAACTGACCACGCTCGACATGACCCCATTGGGCTGTAAAACCTCAACACAAACAAACAAAGTCCTAGTTTAGCCTGCACATCTGATCAGGACTTTTGCTGTCCGCCTACCTTGTATTTGGATACTGGAACAGGATTCAGCTAAGAGCAAAGGCCCCGATGTGCAGAATGAGTATACTCAAAGACTTTGACATGGCCTATATCTGTGCTATGCAATGCTTCTATTGACTATGCAACATCCCATTGTGTCATTCCACTATTTGTACATACTTACAGTTCAGCAAATCATTATACAGAATTAAAAAATCTGTAGCAATGACAAATTTTGAAAACCCTTGTTTTATCTTGATATACTTTTTTTTGTTACTGTTTTATCAGCTTTATGGATTTGTTAGTTTTGTTTTCATGATACGCAATGCAAATGTGGGGCAGTTTAGGGAGACATCATTATTTGACATGATTATTCAAGCCACTTTATATGCTTTGCATGGTGGGTAAAAATCTCAGCAGACAACATTTTGAAATATTTTTCTTGGAAAACAGAAAACAGGCTTTAATTTCATGCAAACCATCCCCTTATTGGCTTATATATCTGGAGCAGTACTAAGACTATGTCCTAAGACAAGATGTCTGGGCTGGTCCAGTTCTTTGCATATAGCATTTTCACAATTACCCAAATTATTCGGACACCACAACTACTTTTTACTTCTTGGTGATGTCTCTAAAATATGCTGACTGAAGGCAAACAGTGTCTCTGTGAATAGTAAGGTAACTATGGCATGTAGATGCTCCCATAACCTGCCTCTTTATTTTTTGTATATTGTTGATTCATTCTTAATGCTATAGATACACCTTCAAGGGAAATAACTCTTGACACTAACCATTTAGCTCTTTTTACAGGTGCTACTCTTAAAGAACTAACGGAAGCTACTGTTATAAGAAAAAAATTGCTCTCAAGGGGAGCATATTCTTTCTTATAAGGGTAGCCTTCATTTTTGAAGGGATTAAAGCAAGAAAAAATTTTCCTTCAGCAAAAGTGGTCTCCCTTTGAAAAAAAAAAATGGTGGTAAAGCTTTTGGTGTATCCATTTCTAAGTAAACCACTTTACTATGCAATAAGTTACATGTATGTTTTATGTAGAGTACTGTTTTGTATGTTTACGCATTGTTTGCAATATTTGACTGGTTATAAATATTTATGCCTAATAACCGTGTTTGTCTTTTTCCAACGGACTGCAGGTAGAGTATTCAAAGAAATATCTGTACTGTATTTACACAAAGTATTCAGACAGACAGGCTTCAGCAAACAGTGCAGACCCTGATCAGACATCAAAGAATGTGGCATCTGATAAGGGTCTCCACTGTTTGCCACACATCCAGGAGCTTTTAGACACATCAACAAGTCAAAAGTTTAGAAGTAGTATGGTAAGGAGTTTTTGCTGTTCAAATGTTTAGGGAAAATGCAGTATTTGCTTCCATTCTGGGATCTTGTTAGAATAATCCCTTTTCCTGTGGATCGCACATATATATATATAGGCTTTCAAGGTGTAGGCCTGTTTGAGAGCATCTGAGGCCCCAGAAACATGGCCCATCCTTCAGTTTTAGGTTGTCTGACGAGAGGGAATGTAATTTATCGCAAATCTTCATTTGTCCACATTCAAAGCCAATCAAATATTTCTCGAAATTCAAATTTCATCACTCTCTGTTTTTCTGGGCCTAGTTGTTCAAAACTAACGAAGTCGTTAGTTAACATATCGTTAGTTAACATATCGTTAAAACTTTGATCATTAAATATGGAATATACGGTAATATTTTTGCTGAAAAAATGTGGGTAGCTTTTGCATTTGCAAAAGCTACTCACATTATTTCAGCAAAAATACCTGTGAATTAAATATTGTACTTACTAGGACAGTTAACATTTTGACCACTAACAAGCTTGTTAAGCTAACGATGCTTTGAACAACTGGACCCTGGTTTATTTCCGCCTCACCCCAATCTGATCAAATAGGCTCCTGTGCCAAATGTATTGGACTAATAACTGAAACTTACAACATGACTAAAGTAGCAAAACTGTTTTATTGTAATCTGATTTTCCATACAAAATCATGAAGTCTTCAAACAGCGTCTCTGAAACAGCTGGGCCAGTTTTCACCAAATTTCATTGCTATACACAGGCTCAAAGTTTTGTTATTACCCCTATTTATGACCTTGAGGTCAAGAGCATAGACTCAGATTTTTTTTTTTTATTATGTAACATTTTAGGAGCAGTGTGGTGTCAAGTCTACACTCTTTGCTCAGATAAATTTGGCAGCAACAGCTTGCAATAACATCTTGTGCTTTAGGGCGAGAATAAACAAACCGCACAATTTAAGTTTTTCACATTTTTTCTTGCAGTCACTTTATACAAAATGTACACGATCATATTTAACATCTCAGCCTAAGTATAAGGGGACACTACAAAAAATTGGAGGTCCCATAGCTTTAGATTAGAGGGGGTATCAGGTATATATTTTTCTTATCTCCATGAAAACAAATGTTGTGGGTACTCATTATTACTAATGAGAATCCTCAACATATGTTTTCATGAAGAAATAAGAAAACAATGTTTTTTTTTTTTGTTGGAAAAGGCACCTTGTCTACAGCTATAGATCTAGATCAGCCTATGCATTTGTGGGGATGCCCAGGTCAGTCGGGCAGGGTTTCCCTCAGGGTTTTAAAGTGAGGGTCCCAGGAACTCCCCTATGTGCGGTTAAGGGGCTCTTTAATAAGATTCAGGGGCTTATTGTTTTAAAGAGTGCGCTTTAAGCACTAATTGTAACTGCAACAGATGACACTTTGAAATACCTTTTTTTTTTTCAGAGAAAAAAAGGCTTGACAATTCATGTGAATTGTCTGCATAGCAGACAATTCACATGAAATGTCTTTTTTTCTCTGAAAAATAAAATCAATTTTAGAATGTTGTCTGCTACAATTTAATTTGTGCTTTATGGGTTAACTATTGCCCAAATATTGATAATTCCAGGCCTTTAGACCACAAATACAGTCATAAAATTAATTTTGGATTTGAATACGTATGCATCACTCAGGACCCTTTCCTCAAGCTTTTAAGAGTCTCAAACAAGGTTTTAAGAGTAAAAACTGCCAAAGTGCCAGTCAGGGAAACCCCCCCGAGTCAGGGCAACTCCTGTCACCACAATTTTAGGCTTTAAGGCTCCCTTTTGAAGCTGCATTTCATTTACATAATAATTAAATTGCTTTTATATTTGGCATATTGGATAAACATTTCAGCAGATGACATATAGAGCATCTTACATGAGTGGTCATATAATATGAAATTTATGAACGAGTTTGGGCGATTTAGGTATTTTGCAAGCCTTACTCGTTGGGTAATTTAGGTATTTTGCAAGCCTTACTCCTTGGGTAATTTAGGTATTTTGCAAGCCTTACTCGTTGGGTAAATTAGGTATTTTGCAAGCCTTAGCTTGCAAAATACCTAAATTACCCAACGAGTTTCATAAATTTCATATTAAATGACCACGAATGTAAGATTCTGTTTATCACAGGGCCCTTCTGATGACAAAAAAATGCATAAAATATATTTTTAAAGATAAAGGCTGTCCATAGCTAAGCAGACAACTCACGACCAAGGATTCAATAGCACTAAGCAACAAAAATAGTTCACATATTATTTGATAAGCACCGAAAATAACTAGAAACAAGATAAATATGCCATTTATTATTTCGTTAAACTGAAGAAAATAATGATGATTTTTATTTGAGCTAATAAATATTTCGTTTGAATAAATCAATTCAAAACTAAACATTCCATTGAACATCGTCATTCAGCGAGTCAATACATCACTGAGAATCAGTAGGGAAATCCCTCACAGTCAGCAGTCGTATTTAAAGGTCATTGACCTTGATCAATACAGTTGACACACAGTAAATGACAGATTTCAAGACTATAAAACATTTTAACAGTAGTTTGGATTTTAATTTGACACATTTATTGACTGTCTGAGTCGCGTCATCCACCAATGCTTTTTTGGAGGGGTGATTTTTTTGTTTTTTTCACTGAAGGTTCGACGATATCGATGTTGAAAGTGGCTCTAAATATGCTGCCGGAAAACATTGATTTTTATGAATATTTCTGGTAGCCATGTTATTCACATTGTAATGGTTTTGTGTCTTCCCCCTCCATCGGCCTGACATTTATCGTTCATCTCAAAATCATCTCAAAACTGAAGGCAGGATCTGTTCCAAATGTGAAAGTTTTATCGGCAAACCCTGACACCATCTTGGTTGCTATCAATTAGCGGAGTAATATGAATATTGATGAGGATAATTAGGCTAACCAAAGGGAAGCCTTGCAGGTGTAATTACACGTGTGGTTATATGATTTTTATGACATGGGTTATTTCACTGAATAACTTGACTGTCATGTGATAATCTGAAATATTTATTTCTCTGATTTTTCCCAGCAATTAGAGTTTGACATTTCCTGATCAATTTGCATGTAATGTTTAATGCAGTTTCTCGTTAAAAAAAAAAAACAAAAAACAAAAAGCCCTAAAAATTTCAAAATGCCATCTGATGAAAAATTTAATCAACATGCTAAGCATTAAATATAAAAACAGGCACATATAAATACATTTTTACTCATGCAAAATATTTTTTTGATGTTATGGTACAAAGTATTGATCATATGTCATGGCTGAAAAAGAGTGTCTCAACTGTCTGAGGGCAGTGCTAGTATTCCTTTGTGTTTGTAGCTGGCAGCCATTGGCTGATGGGACCAGTCTGAGATGTCTGCCATAGGTCAAGGCGGGTGATAAAATGGCAAATACACAGCAACATCTTTATATACTTCAACCTCTTTATAACACAGTTTGTTATAACACGGTTTTGGATATAACACTGTTCAAAGATGGATCCCAAAAATGTATAGATTATATTGAAAAATGACCATAAATGGTCATTTTTCAATATAATCTATACATTTTTGTTTGGATATAACATGGTTGTTTAACTAACACGGTTTATGCTATGGACCCCAACAACAGTGTTATAAAGAGGTTGTGGTGTAACACTAATCATTACAGCATGGTTTTGGATACAACACTGTTTAAAGATATCAAACTCTTTATTTTCTGACAAAATTTTTGTTAACCCTAGTCTTGCTGAACCCGGATGTGCACTTCCTTTACAAACAGTGTAGATTCAGATTTTGGCTTCTTCAGCCAACTGATCTGAATCTGCACTGTTTGTCATGAAGTATGTGAATTTGTGGGAACAATCTGGATCAAGTAATCTGGTTGGCTGCAAATTGAGTCCTCCATGAAATCACCTGACCAGTAAATGACACCAAAATCTGACCAACCAAACTAGCTTACCAGTTAATGGTTAATGTTATTGCTTAGACAAACAATATTACCTATGTACTTTTTCATTGATAAATACAGGTACGAATGCAGATTTCATTGACAAATACAGGTATCATGATACTGTTTGTCTAAGGATTTACACATGGGCGTGGAGCCGGCCTCGGTGGTTCAGTTGGATGCGCCGTCCGACTGGAGACCAGGAGGTCGCGGGTTCAACCCCCGCCGAGGTCGGCAACATTCTTTCGTGGAGATTGATCATGAAATATTTTCTACGGTCATTCTCTCCCTTCCGCTGATTCAAGAAGGGCAGTTGTCAGTTTCTGGCGAAAGAATGTGCACAATACTGGTGAACCGCTTAGAGGACTAAGCCTGCCCAGTAAACGTGTGGTTAGGTAAACTGACCGCGCTCGACATGACCCCATTGGGTTGACTGGGCCGTAAAACCTCAACACAAACAAACAAAACACATGGGCGTGGTTATAGCCTTCTGACGGAGGAGTCATTTAGAAATGGGCGTGGAATCTTAATTTATTCAGCATGAAAAGGATTAAAACCATTTCTGAATTAAGCATATTTTTACCCTAAGTATTTGGACAGACAGGTCAGCAAACAGTGTAGATCAAGATCAGACACCACAGAATGAGGCATATGATCGGGGTCTACACTGTCTGCCATTCATCCAGCAAGTTTCTAGAGGCATCAATAGGTAGTAAAATGGACTTAGTCAAGGTTTAGGAAAGGTATGGTATACACTTATGGTGTCTGAATTACTAAAAGTAAATATGAAAAGTTGACACTTGTCATGCTGAATAAATTAAGATGCCATACTTTCTTCTAATTTTCAGATTGCTTGATCCAGTTTGTGAGTACAAATTCACATACTTGAGAAACAGTGTAGATCCAGATCAGCTGGCTTCTTCAGAAGCCAACTTATCTGGATCTACACTGTTTGCAAAGACTGGGCATATCCGGGTTAAGTAGGACTAGGATTAAAAGTTAACAGCTCTTATTCTTTGTACTTGTACACTATATAAAGATCTCATACAGTGTTAAGCCTTTTATTTCCAGTTCTGCCTGACTCCATGTGCAATCTACTTAAATTTAAATTCAAGTATTGCCAATACCATCAAGCATTTTGTGTGCATTATGAATTCAAACCTTATGGATACGAATGTAACTTTATTTCCATAAGGCCCTTTTTTCATCTGCTAATGATTTCCAGTCTTGTTTTAAACAATCTGTTCTCCGGCACTGAGTCTTATCTTCACTGTTACTTATTTTAAGTCCTAATTTTCACAGTCCTATTTCACTCCCATCGAGTCTTTTTCCTTCTTTTTATCGGAATTATGTGTGGTTCTGGATCTGGGTTTTGTGGTGCATGTACGCCAATAGGAACAATTTTAGGTGCAGAATCAACAGCAGCGACAAAGTTTGACTTGAACTGATTCTGAAATATAACACAAGTCATTACTGAGCAAGTTTAAGGGGTATGGATTCACTTTCATATGTGATTTAATGGTAAATGTCCTAAAATTTATAACACTTTATTCCAAACGTTTTTTGACTAAATTTTGCTTTTAATGCAGTTGTTTCTTAATATACTTAGTGGAATGGCAAACAGTGTAGACCCTGATCAGATGCTGCAGAATGCACCATCTGATAAGGATCTACATGTGTGCTACTCACTCAGCACGTTTTTAGACATATCAACATATAGTCAAATGGACTTTAGGAGAAGTATGGTAAGGAGTTAAGGTGTCCCACTATTTAGTGTAGTATGGTATGCAAGAAAAACATTTCAGCCAGCAACAAAACCTACAAAATGGCATTTGCGCCTAACGAAGATTAAGATCAGCCTTGGCATCTGCCCGGACAGATCAGTCTCTTTGCTGTGTGCTCAATGGATAGCTAAGGACTCGAGCTTTCTTCATGTGGAAACTGAAGACTGGACAGATGCCCAAGCTGATCTGAGTCTTCGATGGGTGTATATGCCATTTTGTTGGTTTTGTCATGCACTGCCTCATTTATCAGGATACCTCTCACAGATAAGTGGGGTATCCAGATGAATGTTTTTTTTTTATGCCCCCGCCATTTTTAAATAGGGGGGGGAGGGGGGTGGCATATAGTAACACCGCTGTCCATCTGTATGTCCGTCCCATCCTGTCCTTCCCGTACGTAACACAAATGGTTTCTGTGTGATATCTTTTGAAAACATTGGTGTATTGGATTGAAATTTTATACACAGGTATATAATCATAAAATGTAGGTCAAATTCCATTTAGGGTAAAATCCACCAATTATTTTGGGAGTTATGGCCCTTTTTCAACTTTGAAAAATTTTCAACTTTGAAAATAATTTCCGTACGATATCTTTTGAAAAGATTAGTATATTGGATTCAAATTTTATACACTGGTATATAATCATAAAATGTAGGTCAAGTTCGATTTAGGGTAAAATCCACCAATTATTTTGGGAGTTATGGCCCTTTTTCAACTTTGAAAAATGGTTTCCGTTCCATAACTTTTGAAAAGATTCATGTATTGGATTCATATTTTATACACGAGCATATAATTATAAAATATAGGTCGTTTGATTTAGGGTAAAATCCACCAATTATTTTTGGAGTTACGGCCCTTTTTCAATGTTGAAAAATAGTTTCCATTTGATATCTTTTGAAAACATTAGTGTATTGGATTCATATTTAATACACAGGTATATATATACTAAAATAGAGGTCAAGTGCGATTAAGGGTAAAATCCACCCATTATTATGGGAGTTATGGCCCTTTTTCACCTTCAAAAAATGTTTTCCTTTCGATATTTTTTTAAAAAAAAGATTGGTGTATTGGATTCATATTTTATACACAAGTATATAATCATAAAATATAGGTCAAGTTCGATTTAGGGTAAAATTGGCCAATTATTATGAGAGTTATGGCCCTTTTTCCAACTTCATTTTTTGCAACATGCCTGCGTGCGGGTGAGGATGGCCCCTGGGCGGGGGCATCTCTGTCATATTGACACATTTCTAGTTTATAATTATTTATGAGTTTGTGATGGGTACCTATTAGAATCATCTCAGGCTCACTACTCTGAACATCACATGTTGTCATAAGAATCATTCTGATGTGTAGCTAGGATACATATTCAGTGTGCCCTGACAGAGGAATTGTTAAGGATTTGGTGATAATTCTGGGATAGTTTTCTCCAGTTCTCCATAAAACTTATATATGTATATACCATTAACATATTTACCCAAAAGATTCTGACAGACAGGTCTGGGCAAACAATGTATACCAAGATCAGACCGCATCTGATCAGGGTCTACACAGATTGCCGCTCATTCAGTAGTTTTTTAACACATCAATCTGTAATTAAAACAAACTTGTTCAAATTTTAGGACAAGTATTTCAATGAGTTATGGTGTCTGAATATTTAGGATATATATGGTATCACATATAACTACTTACTGCAAATGCATGTTTCATTGCAGAGATTCTATCACTCTGAGGACCTTGTAAGGTATTACCCGCTCTATAACTACTATAGCTTGTTGAATCTTGAACTCTCGTACTCTATATAATAAAAATAAAAATAACTTGTTAGGTATACATGCATATCAGATCAGTTCCAGATTATGTGTTTGTTTCTTTTTCCTATGGAAATGTGTTAAAAGTTTTCTTATTTCTCCACAAAAACAAATGAGACACCCATAACTTACATGTATGCTTTTTTTGACATTACGGAAGCATGCGTATTCAAATATACTAAAAATTTTGCCACAAAAAAATGAAATTTTTCAGATAAAAAATTCTGGTATGTTCATGAATTGTGGGTACTCATTAGAACTGCCTCAGTGAGGCAGTTCTAATGAGTACCCACAATCTGTGTTTTTTAGCAAAATAAGAAAAATAATTCTGAACCAGAAAAAGTGTCCATAGGACACGGATGCCCCCGCCAAATGCCATTCAGAAAAAGGGTTTATATGTAATTGTAACAGGTTTACCATGAAGTTATTATTAAAGCCCGGACACAGTTTACTATATGGAACTAAGTCAAGGGAAGATAATTCAAAAACGAAAAATGCAAGAGTTGTCTTCCTTGTTCATGACACATCGTCTCAATGTGATGCATGCACCTGTAAAGTTTCATGAATATATTCCATATGATTTAGGAGTTATGGCCCGGACACGGTTAACTATATGGAACTAAGTCAAGGGGAAATAATTCAAAAACAAAAAATGCAAGAGTTGTCTTCCTTGTTCGTGACACATCGTCTCAATGTGATGCATGCACCTGTGAAGTTTCATGAATATATTCCATACGGTTTGGGAGTTATGGCCCGGACACTAAGTGGGACGGACAGACGGATGTACAGACAGACGGACGGACGGACAGACATACGGGACGGACAGGGGTAATACTTAATGCCCATCCGCTATTCTTCGAATAGGCGGGGGCATAAAAAGCATTTGGACCTGAAAAAGGTTGTGCTAGGTGGGTACCTCATTTGCTCACTGAGGAGCAAAAGACACAATGCCTCAAATGTGCTCCAGAACTTTTGAAAACATACAAAGGCTGTAATAGTCAGGTTATTTCTAACATGCTAACAGGTGATGAAACCTGATGCACATGTTTTTGTTTTTGAAAAAGACTTACCGACTCAGCTCCAAGACCTGGTCTTTCCTTCATTCCTAAACCACCATGTGACATACCCGGTCTCTTCCCTTGTTCCTGTTTAAGTCTAGATTTCTTGAACCAGCTACTCTGTAAAAACAATAATCCAAAGCTTCATGGTTATTATCATAAAAACACTGGTGGCTTTCTTCTCTGTCTCTGTGAGTGCTTCTAATGAGTACACTGATGTTTTTATGGAAAACTGCCAGAATAATCATCAAATACACCTCTTTAAAAAATTTAACTCCTCTGTAAACTGATCTACTTTCCCCTAAATTATTAATATAGGGATCAAACATGGTTTTTCATGCATTAACATTCGCCAGATCCCGTGGGAGGTGTTGAAAACCGAAGGCCGCGGTTTTCAACACCTCCCAAGGGACTTGGCGAATGTTAATGCATTGAAAAACCATGTTCGATCGCTATTATTGCATAAAAACTGAAAACATTTGCTACATTTCGCTTTATTTCCTGCACTATTTTGTTTCGCCTTTTCACCAATGTCTCGCAAATGTAATTTCCACTGACTATGCTCGTTCTAGGGCCGGACAGTACACATCTCTTAATGGCAGCAAATCTGTGGCCCCCATACGAGCATATTGAAAGTTGCGTAGCCATGCATTTACAGCGTGTGAATTGCCTTGTTAATACACGGCTTTTCGCTGGTTAATAACGTGCAACACTGCTTTTTATGCAGTAATGTTGCTTTTAACATGAGAAATGCAAATTTAACCTTTATCACTCTCTGGGCAAATTAAGCAGACAATAAATAATTTTTCTTTATTTTTCCTTAGGAGACAATTTGCACGAAATGTCAATGTCCATTTTCTTGGAAAAATAAGAAAAATATTTCAAATTGTTGGCTGCTGAAATTTTACTCTGCATGCTAAGTATGTATACAGGTCATTTACTGATCATACTGACTAGCCTTTATGAAACCACTTATAGTTTCTCAAGCAACCTTATTACATGTATAATTAAGAATTCAAAAGAAGACCTGGAGAAGGTGTTTGATCAAGTGCCTCGTAAGGTCATCTGGTGCGTGCTGAGAAAACTTGGTGTGGAAAAGTTGATTGTGCAACTAGTGCAGGGGATGTATGCCAAGGCGTGGAGTCTTGTCTGTGTTGGTAAGGGGTACAGTGAAGAGTTTGAAGTGAAAGTCGGTGTTCACCAAGGCTTGATACTCAGCCCGCTGCTCTTCATCATTGTGCTTGAAGCCTTGTCAGGCGAGTTCTGCTCTAGGGTTCCCTGGGAAGACCTCTATGCCAAAGACCTTGTTATCATGGCTGAATCGCTTGAGGAATGTGTCAGGAGGCTCTTGACTTGGAAAGAAGCAATGGAGGCGAAAGGACTGAGAGTAAATGCAGGAAAGATGAAGATCATGATCTGTGGTATGGGCCTGGACCTCCTGCCGAGTTCAGGCAAGTTTCCATGCGCCATCTGTCGCACTGGAGTGGGCAGCAACAGCATCTTCTACAATGGCTGCAAGCACTGGGCTCAAGCGCCTGACAAAGGACCCTGATTACAGATGTACACAGTGCCAGGGAACTGCATGCCCCTTGGAGGGCAGACCATAGAGGGAAGTTCAAGTAGGACCTGACAAGCTGGAGGTGGTAGCTTCCTTTTGCTACCTAGGAGACATGCTCTAAGCAGCTGGTTGCATCAGGAACTTCATTGGCCACAATTTGGATTGCCAGGGATGCAAAGTTTCTTCCTGCAGATAATGAAGACTCTGATGAGACTGCAAAGATATGCAGGCTAATTTGAGTTTTCATTGGGCACATGTCAGAAGGTATGTTTTGTCATGTTGCCACTCATATTTCATTTATTTGACTGGTCTATAAAATCTTAATAAATTCTTGTTACCATATATCCAACAACTAGACCTGTTGTTTAGAAAAAAAAAAAATGATGTCCTCCCTGCCTCCTTACACCATGTACTTTTTGCTGTTAATTAAGTATTTGCACAAAAAACAAACCATTGCAGGTCTGTATATTTTTCAGCTGTTGTCTCTTAAATTCAATTTAATAAAAGAAAGTAGTTTTGTAAGTGAATAAATAAAATCATACAATAAAAGTGTAAACTTTCTACTTGATGGAAATCATAGTGTCTCAAAGGACTTTATGATATACTTTCAAGGGAGACAACTGTGTCAAAATTGATTTTGCTCCCTTCTGAAAAGGATCAACTGTAAAGGGGAAGAATTTGCTCCCAACTTTCAGAAGGGCAATGGTCTACAGGAAAGCAAACAGGAAGTCACAAATGTTGTCTCCATTGTAAATGGCAGAAAATCTACCAAGTGCTGAACCCTTGTCCTGCTGAACCCAGTATACCCTGCCTTTACAAACAGTGTAGATTCAGATCAGTTGGCTTCTTCAGAAGCCAACTGATCTGGATCTGCACTGTTTGTCATAAAGTAGTTGAATTTGTATGAACAACTTGGATCAAGTAAGCTGACTAGCTGAAAATTGGAAGTGTGCATGGCATCTTAATTTATTCTGCATGATAAGGGTTAAGACAAAAATACAAGGTATTAAATCTTTACCTGCAATGCAAGATCTAACAATGGTTTTGGGACATGTTGGTTGGCATCTTCAAGGTTTCGTACCAGTGCTCCGGCAAACTCTTTATCTTTCTCTGTTATTAAAGTGAATGCAAAACCCTTCTCTCCTGGAATATACAGTGCAATATGCATTAGTGGACCATTTTCCTAAGTTTACTTTTCTTAACACTTAATGAACTGAGTAAAAAATTCCGCAGATTATATTATGAAATATTTTGCCAGAAAAACTGTCCTGACATATCATGAAATTGTCTCATCATAGGAACATACACAAGGCAACAATTTGCATGTTGCCCTATTTTCTGGAAGTATATCAATTTGTATTCTGCTGAATTTGTTGAATATGTGTCACCTGCTATGGCAACCAGCATAAAAGGATCCTTTAGAGGAAACTTAGAAGAGGCTTAAATAAGTATAGTCGACTCTTGTTATCGAATTCCAAGGGACTCTCTGAAATACTTCGAGATATCCGTACCTCAACATATCAGATTTGCAGAATTGAGGAAAAAATACTTCAATTAACCACATTTAACAAATATATATGTAATTAGATTCTTGAAGTTAGAGATATATTGAAAATACAGTGGAAAAGAGGAGAAATTGCTCCTTAGGAGCGATTTCTCCTCTTTTCCACAATATGTTTTACTTGTTGTTAGATTTCCATGTTTACGCAGGGACCAGATTTTCACTCCGCGATAAGCGGTTTTTTGAGATAAGCAAGATCGAGATAACGAAAGTCAACTGTATCAATACCATCAAGGTTGACTCAAACTGCCTCACCAGTTTGAAGAGATGATATTTAAAGATTTCCAATTTTACCACTGTCAAGGTAACCAAATGAAACTGGTAATGGACATAAAAGCCAGGGCCCAGTTGTTCAAAGCTAACGACATCGTTAGTTAACGATTCGTTAAAATTTACATCGAGTGATACGCAAATATGCTGAAATTTTTTGCTGAAAAATGTGAGTAGCTTTTGCAGTGCAAAAGCTACTCACATTTTTTCAGCAAAAATAATCAGAATATTGTGTATTGAATCCGCTAAAACAGTTAACGAAATGACCCTTAACGAGCTCGTTAAGCTAACGACGCTTTGAACAACTGGGCCCAGATATAGTAGATGATCACCAATTGATTATTATTGCAAAGTTAAGTTTAAATCAGTTGGTTATTTATGCAGCAGATGCTACTTCACCATTTTCCGAAGTCTATGGGACATTTAAGGTTCTGGACAACTAAACAAAATAACAAATCAACGTAATTATAACTTTTCTGAAATCCAGTTCTCAAGGCAACATTTCTACCAAATTGGGATCAAACCATTTCAGTGATGCTGGAGGTTTTATTGTTTAAACTTTAGCAGGCTGGGTAAAAATTTCCAACAAAATTTTGAAATATTTTTCTTATTGTTCCAAGTATTATAAAATAGGACATTTTATGCAAACTGTCTCCTTATGAGACAATATGCGTAAATTGCCAACTCCTATTTTTCTGGGAAAAAAGAGAAAAATATCAATTTGTCATCTGCTGAGTTAGCCTGTAGAGTGGTAAAAGTTAAGCATGTTAACAGATGGATGAATGTGGAAAGTGATCACTACCGCTTATCCTAAGAAATGTTCAGGTAAGCTAAAAACTAACACAATATTTGGTTAAGTAACTATCATGGTGGATTCCTCAACAAGACATTACCTGCTCTTCCTGTACGTCCAACCCTATGTGTGTGAGTATCTATATCCCTTGCTATATCATAATTCACAACTGTCTTTATGGAGGGGATGTCAAGACCACGAGCTGAAAGTAATACAAAAGATGTTTTCCAATACTGACATTCTCATATTATCTTACATGCTTTAAAGGAAGAGGATATGGTTTCAGGAGAGGTAACTCAGTCAAAATTGTTTTGCTTCCCTTCTGAAAAGGGGTCTTCTCTGAAAGGAAAGAATTTGCTCCCCTTGGGAGCAAATTCTTTCATTTTAGAGTTGACCCATTTCAGAAGTAGCTGGGTGTGCAGGAAAACAGTCAAAAAATTGTCTCCCTTGTAAAAATCAACGACAAATCTACCAAATATATCCAGTCCAATTAACATTAAAATTTCAACATTTACATGCCAAAATGAAGTTTTTTAAAAGTAAAACATATTTTAACGAGTAATACTTAACCTATAGATAATGTGCTATTCTATTCTGTTTTCACACCTTCCACAGAAAAAACGACCTTTCAGTCGTTAATTAAAGTCTTAAACCAGAAGGTCCCTTAGGCAGTTACCTGTGTGACGTAACTCTTCCCGCTCAATTGACCACGTGTCAGTTTCTTTTATGTGTAAAACAATAGACACAATTAGGAGAGATAAGCGAGGGTGGGCGGAGGGAGATAACTGATTATCTATAGGTTAAGTATTACTCGTTAAAATATGTTTTACTTTTAAAAAACTTCATTTTAACTTCATAATACATTAACCTATAGATAATGTGCTAGAATTTGCAGAATAGGAGGGAGGTGCTCTCCTAATTCTAACACCAATAATATCTCACCACTTCTGGTTAAGACTCAGGAAACTCAAAGGAATCAGATACATTCTAATTCTATATTTAATAGAAAGAATGATCTAGATTCACAAAATAGCATATCTTTCAGGTGTTATGATCTAACAACCTTATATATATTAGTAGACTCTAGAGGAAGCCAGTTCTTAAGTCTCAGAGACCTAACATTGCCCCCCCCCCACCTCTTTTTTCTTTTTGGGAAACAACAATTGGCTTCAAAAAGAAAAGGGAGTCATTGAGACATAACATAAATATTCCATTGCAAAGTAAGCTAGGAATATAGAATTATTTTCAAAACAAAATTTGTAAAACAAAAAGCCAAGACCATACACTGTAAGTAGTCTATGTAGGATCTTGAATAAATAAGGAAAAGTCTACTCGGTGGAGTTTCCTATAGATAACTGACATATGTAGATATTTTGGATAAAATTCTAGATATGTGAAGCTATGTAATTGTAATAGTCTAAGCTATTAGAATTATAAACTAATTAGATTCTGTTAATTGGAGCGACAGGACAGTTTCCGATGAACAGACACAGACTTAAAATAACCATAATGTGTAATTATTTCCCTTGATCAAATTAAAGAAGGGGAGATAATAAAAGTAGATGGAGTTAACTTAACTATAACTAAGTTATCCATCAGAAGAAAAAAGGTATAGACAAACATAATGGTTAAAACTATTGCTAGACTAATTGTATAACGAATTTTTAGTCAAGCAATAAAATAATACAGAGTTTGCATATAACTGCTGGGAAGAAAAAACAACCTAAACCATTGATAATTAGTTTTGTCATAGACATATAAAAGCGTTTGATGTCCTGACAAAAAAATAAAGAATAAACTGTCAACATCATAACTTAAGAGTTTGACAGAGAATAAGAGAGATAAGAATAAGGTTGATCGCAGCAAACTGTATGACGGTCATAGTTTGGCTAAATCTTACCGTATTGATAAGATTAAGCAATAATAAATAAGCTGGATAGAATCTTTCCATACCAGAAGATTGCCATGAAAAGTACTCCTGAGTAAATAATCATGGAAATCAAGAAATGTTAAAAAATCCACTTTGATACGAATCAAAATGTTCATAAAAAGAGAAGGACTCAGAGAAAAAGTAATAGTGTGATAATCTCTGAAGAAAGATTATACAATAATACTGATTAATAATCTCAAAAAACACTTAATTTAAAAGTTAAGAGATAGTATTACTATTCTATACGCATATTTAAGAATAGTAAGAAATATATTAATATTAAATAAAAATTATACTACTGAACAAAATTCCCGCTATAAATAATAGGTTAAGCGTAACTATTATTTAAGCAAGGAATTATTAAACATATAACTCTCTATAAAATTACTGCCCGCAAATTTTATAGATAAACATTCAATCAAATTTTTAGAATTGAATATTAATAGAATAAAATCTATGTCTGCATAATTGGTAATTCCTGAAATATCAAATTACGTACTCGCAAATGAGTTCAGGAAGAAAATACATATATATATACTCTCGAGATCTATGTGTAAACCATAGAGAGTAATAATATTATTACCGCGATCCCTGACGGAAGGGTAAAAACATGTATATGAAAGAGATAATAATTAATTTAACGTCATATAGGTTTAAGATAAAATTTGTTTAATCTTTAACCAATATGCAGCAACAGTGACTCGATATTCTGTATTCGTACGTAGAAAAGGAGTACTTAGTCATTAGAATTTTGAATGATTGAAATAGAGATAATGGGATCTAAAAGGATGTATCTCCATGAACTGAATCGAAGGATAATATCCATTCTAAAAAACTAGGGCTTGTTTTAGGCTTAGTTTAACAAGCGTAGAATTGAATTATTTCCAAGTATTCATGAAGTCGTTATGCTCTGAATACTGAGAAAAATGTTAAAATATTGTTTAGGAAATAAAAAAGTGACTGTTCCACAATGTTAGCTAGATTTAAACCTGGAACGTAGCGAGAAGGTCAATCTAATTTAAAAGTAAGATGAGAAAGATAAATAATGAAGATAGATATATAAATATCGGAATAATATATTATCTCCAACAATTATCAAATAATCTGAATGTTTAAAAACATAAATACTACTCGAAAGTTTATTTACCGAATGTATAATCGGAGAAAACTTTCAGTATGTTCAAAAACGTATCACAAAAGTAAGATCTGACCAGGAACGTAGGTGCAGCACTTACTAAGTTGTGAAGTTAATATAAACATATTTTATATTATAAATTGAAGCAGTGCATTTCAAAATCATCGACATCTTGAAATGACTTATTGTGTGGAAAAATAAATAAATATCCAGTTTCGGAAAAGATATTTATCTATATATATAGACCATTTTTGATGCGGACTGGAAATCAAGATATTAATCTTTGCATTATTCGCAAACTGAACGAACTCTTAGCGAGAATTACTATGATCCCTTTAACGAATGTAAACATAAAGGAGGGGTAAAGAGATAATTAAGAGTGTCTTAATTCTTTACCGGCTCGTAATTAAGGATGTTTTCCCTTTTGTCTAAGCCTAGACTATAGATTGATTAATATAATTATAATAATATCTGCTATTATGAGGTAAACTCTCGTTAATTAACCTCTAAGCATATATCAAAAATATATATCAACATAATCTAGAGCTTCGGTAAGTTTAGAGGAAGGAAATGATTGACTTTGGCAGTTTCTGAATAGTTACAAAGTCAATAAAACAAAATATCAAAAGGAAAGTATTGTATATAATATCTAATTTAGGCAATAATAATCTGTCAAGTACTGAATAATTAATGCCTTTACTAAATATGTATCCATTGTCAATACCAAAGTGCAAGAAAATTTTGATTGAAATGGACTCTAGTTATAAATAAAATATTAGAGGTATAGAGCTAGTCGAAGCAAAACTATTCCTCAATAAGATAAAGTAGACCTATAATATACGAGGATTAATTGGGTCTAGAATTATAATCATAATAAAATTATTATTCCAATATGAAGAATCTTCAGCGTAATAGATTCTTACTGAGGCAAAAATATCTGGTATATTGCTATCGTAGTCTTAAATGATCCAGAAGAAAAAATAAAACAGGCAAAGTAAAGAACGTATCGAATTATATCTATGCCTAAATATAAGATTTTTTTTTTTTTTTTTTTTTTTTTTTTTTTATAGCAGAGTTTAGACAGAGCACGACTGACCTAGACTCTTATATAATCAATCAAAAGATAGTATAAAATAGAATAATAGCTTATCGGATCAACTATTTTCCATGTAGAAAAGGCAAAAGGAAAATATGTACCTCAACTAGAATTTTAAATCGTAGTAATCTAGAGAGGTAGCGAATAAATAAATAAACTGTTAATTTATTTATCTGGTTGGTGTAAATTTCCGATACCTTAAGAATGAAAAATTAATAGAAAGTAGAAAAGATCGATTGCTACTTTCTTGTCAATTTACTCCTTAGATTACATGCTGATTACATATCGGAGCATGTAGAAGAAAAACAGGGGAGGAAAGAAGAAAATTTTTTATATTTCGTGTATATTTTTCTTCTTATAAATAACGACAGTTTTATAGTTCACCTTTGCCCTAGAGCCGAATAAGGTGAATATGTAAGAAGTTAATCTCTTTGTAGCGAATAAAAGAGATATAATTATAGCTGGAAGTATCTTCTACACTTAGTGAATGAATTGCGAATTTGATCGTTACCGATAATTCTTAATTCATTTTCAATAATAAATATATATATAGAATTTAAGTCAAGTTCAAAAGTGACTGGACAGAATTCAACAATATAAATGGCTACTAGGTATTAGAACCCATCGCTGTCATTCAATATCCTATAATCCAAGACTATACATGTCTATAGTGGTTATTAAATAAATATATGTTGAGCGAGTACTAGTGACTACTACTCGCACACAAGTAATCCGATACAAAGTATACGAAACTACTGCCCGGTGGAATTTCGTTAGAATGACCTGGCACTACTCTACGAAGTGCCTCCCGATGAAATTTTCGTTAAGAGCCGGAATTTAACCGCTTTCTAGCGAATTAAAGAGATAAAACATCATTTGAATGACCTGGCACTAGTCTACGAACTGCTGCCCAGTAAGAATTTTGTTATAGTCGGAAGTTTAACTCTTTCTAGCGGATAAAAGAGATAAAACATAAGTTAATTTAAAATATTAATGGAATTACACACCTATAATAAGTCAATGGAATATTAAAGATTTTAGTCTGATTTGGGAAAGACTGTACAGAATTTTTTGTATAAAAAGTTATTATGTATTTCACTTAATAACCTATATCCATTGACTTAAACGTGAATGGAGCTCTATGAACGATAATAGATTGTTCGGGAATTAGTGATCATTATTTTGACACTAGTTACCCGACACAATGACCGGACACTAGTATTCGTAACTGTTGCCCGGTAAAGTTACAAGTAATTTGACAAATTGATCGGATAGTAGTATTCGTAATTCTAGTCCGATGAAAAAAAGGGAGATTATATATGAAAACTGAGCGGGCACAAGTATTCGAAACTTTTTCCCGAAGATAATTAATTATTAGGCAAAAATTGACCAGACACTTTCTGTAAAAGTTTGCCTGGTGAAAAATCAGAAATAATATAATAATATGACCGGGTATAAGTATCAGAAATATTACTGATACTTTGCCCAGTGAAAAATTTTTTTTAATAATTAGACATAATGACCGGAAGTTAGTATACGTGACTATTTTGTCCCGTGAAATATGTCAGAAACTAAGTCTTTCCAGAGAATAATTAAATTATTGACTGGAGACTAGTTGACTGGTGCCTGGTTGATCGGTGACTGGTGACTGGTGACTGGGTGACTGGTGACTGGTGCCTGGTTGACTGGCACCTGGATGACTGGTGACTGGTGCCTGGTTGACTGGCACCTGATTGACTGGTGACTGGTGAAGCTGATTGACAGGTGCCTGGTTGACTGGTGACTGGTGACTGGTGGACTTAGACTTTATCGGATACTAAGTACCCAAAGATGCCACCTTGATGGGTCTTACCCCGGCAGATTAGCCATATGGCGTGGGGCTCCCATCAGTAAAGAATTGTCTTATAACCCATCAAGGGTTGACAAGTTCTTTACAATCAGCTTCTCCACCATGAGAATCTTTAGCCAACTGAAGATCTCTGCAAACAAAAGTCCAGGAAAAACATATCGTAATTGCTGAATAACCTGGAACGAAAAGAACAAAAATATTCTGCATATATAAACACGACTATCGAACCGATCGCGCACGAGCGTTGTGCCGAATAGCGAGAGTCGCGAAAACGCATGTGGAAAAAGACCAGTCAAAAATACATGAAATCGAAAATTGAAAATTTTAAATAATAACACAGAAAGTGAAAGGAGTGATAAATAAACAAAAGAAACACAAGGATACATAAATTTATCCGTGAGGAAAGAAATAATCCAAATTTCTATCACAGGTAAATAATCCTTGTTGAATTTCTTTGTCCACAGAAAAGAAACTGACACGTGGTCAATTGAGCAGGAAGAGTTACGTCACACAGGTAACTGCCTAAGGGACCTTCTGGTTTAAGACTTTAATTAACGACTGAAAGGTCGTTTTTTCTGTGGAAGGTGTGAAAACAGAATAGAATAGCACATTATCTATAGGTTAATGTATTATGAAGTTAAAATTAAAGTTCACAAAAACGAAATCCAACAGACTTCTAAGAAATGTTGTTACTTTTAAACTTACTGTGACATCAATCCTTGAGATTCAGAGATAAAATTATTATTATTGGAAAGATAAATAAATAAGCAAAAGGAAAAAGACTGAATTTGCTTCCTTTTGCAAGAGCTTTTACGATCAATAAATGTGTTTAAAGTCAACATAATAATTATATACTTGACATTTCATGTGAATCATCTGCTAGGCAGACAATTCACATGAAAATGTCTAATCTTATTTTCTCTGAAAAAATAGAATAATATTTTAGAATGTTGTATGTTGCTGTTGTGACCAGCACTAAAAGGTTTAAACTTATAAATTTATAACTGTCATTATTTCAAAATACTAAACTGTCATTATTTCAAAATACTACCTACATCTAAGCCCGGCATAGAAGTCACATGACCAGGAAAGTCCATAATCATGAAACAAGGCCCCAGTGACATCACCAAAATGGCCATCTTCAAAAATAGAATTAACAATGGTAGTGTCAAGCCTTAGTTTCTCAGGAAAACAAATTGCAGCTGTTGTGACTGGCACATATGTGTTAAAATAGCAACTTTCATTATTTTGACCTACCAGCTACATCTGTGGCCACCAATATTGGCATTTCTTTTTTCTTGAATGCCGTTATAACTTCATTTCTCTCCATCTGACTCATGTCTCCATGTAACAAGCCAACTGAAATTTATAGCATACAGGAAACTGACACATTTTCAGGGGAGGCTGATGCATTTTCAAAAAAGGGAAGCAATACTATAGCAGATCCCCTGTTCAGACAGGAGACAAAAACAACTGCGAAAGACTTGTCCCCCATGAAAATGAGTCAATTCCCCATCATAATTATTATTAGTAGCAATAAACACTTCTCAACCCACTTTACTCAGATAGATCTAAACAATTATCCTATTATTATCTGGGTATTTAATTTACCATTGTCATGCTGAATAAATTAAGATGCCATGTCCACTTCTAATTATCAGTCAGTTTGATTCGGGTTGTTGATACAAATTCAAATACTGAATGACAAACAGTGCAGATCCAGATCAGATGGCTTCAGAATTGGCTTCTTCAGAAGCCAACTGATCTGGATCTACACTGTTTGCAAAGGAGGGGCATATCGGGAATAGCAAGGCCAGGGTTAAATATTTTATTGTTAAGCTTGAAGTAATTAAAAAGTTATTACAATCAGTTGAGCAGTTAGAGTAAAACTAAAGACTTCTTGTTTCCAATCCATCTTTTAAGACTTTATTTATATGATTATGATCAAGTCTTAGATAAAAATGTCTAATGAAATGCTATTTGGTTGAACTGACACCAATAAGAGCCCCACAGAAATAACCAGGGCCCCGTTGTTCAAAGCTAACAAAGTCTTTAGTTAAGGTATGGTTAAAACTTTGATCATTAAATATGGCATGTATGCTAATATTTTTGCCGTAATGCAAATGCAAAAGCTACTCATTTTTTCAGCAAAAATACCTGTGAATTAGATATTGTACTTACTAGAATAGTTAACATTTTGACCACTAACGACCTCTTTATGCTAACAATGCTTTGAACATCTGGGCCCAGTATATGCTATGTCATTTATCATCAAATGTATAAGATCTTGACTGAGGTTAGAATTGACATTCTAAAATCAAAAATATCTGAACTAGACCATGAAGTGAGCATATGCTCACTAATACCCCCGGCCATGGCCATCAGTATAGCCAGAACAACAAAGGGAAATAACTAAGGGACCTGGCCCCTTGACCCTTAATTTCTTTCCCACAGTACAAATAGTCATACTTGTCATGTGTACAAAATTTCAAGTTTCTAGGTAAAGTAGTTCCTGAGATATCTTTGACACAAAATAAAAGTTAACAGACAGACTGACTGACTGACTGACACACAGACACACAGAAAAGACAACAAGAATTCCGCGGAAGGCGTCATCGCACCTGCTGGGGCAAAAGTCACAGGAGCCACAATCAGAAAGTGGTTATTAAATAAGTTCATTCTTAGCAGTGCTTACTTGGAAAACTGGGTTGAAAAAAATGTAGACAAAGTGCCTAGTGGGGCACATATATTCCAGGCCAGTCCCATTCCCTCTAATGGCTATATCTTCAGCACTGACTTTTCGTATCATACAGCCCAATGATAATGGAGCGTTGACGTAAAATGTGTAAAAGTCACTGGAGCATGAAATATAGGTCAAGGTCACGGGTCAAGATACCTGCTAATTCAGTACATCAAGGAGAAGCACAATGCAAGGTATAGTGGTTGTAGGCCTTATAGTTAAGGAGTTATCAAACATCAACGTAAAATGTGTCAAATATAGGTCAAGGTCACCGGGTCAATATACCTGCCAAGCCAGTGCAATGAGGTGAAGCACTATGCAAGGTTTAGTGGTTGTAGGTCTTATATTTAAGGAGATACCGAACATCAACATAAAATGTGTCAAAGTCACTGGAGTGCACAATATAGGTCAAGGTCACCAGGTCAAGGTACCTGCTGAGTCAGTACATTGAGAAGAAGTGCTATATAAGGTTTGGTGGTTGAAGGCCTTACAGTTGAGGACATAAGGAAGGGTGACGTAAAAGGTGTAAAAGTCAATGGAGTGTGAAATATAGGTCAAGGTCACCCAGTCAAGGTACCTGCAGAGTTCGTACATTGAGGAGAAGCACTATGCAAGGTTTGATGGTTGTAGGCCTTATAGTTGAGGAGATATTGAACATTGACATAAAATGTGTAAAAGGCACTGGAGCGCAAAATATAGGTCAAGGTCACCGGGTCAAGATACCTGCCGAGTCAGTACATCTAGGAGAAGCACTATGCAAGGTTTGGTGGCTAGAGGTCTTACACTTGAGGAGATCTGGAACGTTGACGTAAATTATGTCAAAGTCACTGCAGCCAAAATATAGGTCAAGGTCACCAGGTCAAGGTATCTGCCAAGTCAGTACATTGAGAAGAAGCACTTTGCAAGGTTTGATGGTTGTAGGCCTTATAGTTGAGGAGATATGGAAGGTCGACACAAAATATGTCAAAATCACTGGAGCGCAAAATATAGGTCAAGGTCACCGGGTCAAGGTAACTGCCAAGTCAGTACATCTAGGAGAAGCACTATGCAAGGTTTGGTAGTTGTACACCTTATAGTTGAGAAGATCTGGAACGTCAACATAAATTGTGTCAAAGTCAATGGAGCGCAAAATATAGGTCAAGGTCACTGGGTCAACATACCTGCCAAGTCAGGAGGTCAGGGAGATGTGTCATGCAAGGTATGATGGTTGTTGTAGAATTGTAGTTGATAAGAATACAAACTTTGACGTAAATGTCGAACTTTGACATAATAGAACTGTTAACAGACAGACGGACGGACGAACGGACAGACGAATGGAAAAGCGGGCACCTATGTCGCAAAGTCAGGGGGTCAAGGAGATGTTTCATACAAGGTTTGATGGTTGTTTAGTCTTGTAGTTGATTAGAATACTAACTTTGACATAAATGTCGAACTTCGACATAACAGAACTGTTAACAGACAGACGGACGGACGAACAGACAGACGAATGGAAAAGTGGGCACCTACATAACAAAGTCGGGAGGTCAGGGAGATGTTTCATGCAAGGTTTGATGGTTGTTTAGTCCTGTAGTTGATTAGAATACTAACTTTGACATAAATGTCGAACGTCGACATAAATGTTGACAGACGGACGGACGAATGGACAGACATACGGAAAAGCAGACGCCTATGTCGCAAAGTCAGGAGGTCAGGGAGATGTTTCATGCAAAGTTTGATGGTTGTTTAGTCTTGTAGTTGATTAGAATACTAACTTTGACATAAAAGTCGAACGTCGACATAAATGTTGACAGACGGACGGACGGACGGAAAATCGGACGCCTATATCGCACCCTGCTACAAGCAGGTGCGATAAAAACTATATACCCCCATTGCATACTTCGTATGCCAGGGGTATAATAAAAATTCTATTATGATCCCAGAAAGCACAGACCTGTCTTAAGAAATCATCCAAGAGAGTCAAAACTTTTTTTTTCCAGGCAGGTGGTCTCTTAATAAGGGTCAGAAATACTGTGAAACAATATCTGTGGCATCAAAATCTGGCAAATGACAGGAAGGATGTATGCACATTTTTATTTTGGTGCATTCATACTTTCAAATGTATACCTCACTATATACATTTACTGAAAATTTTATTTTGGCCTTTTATGCCTGGATTGCCAATAGCACCAAAATAAAGTGACTGCCAAATGTAAGAGTTTAACGATGGCAGATTTTTAACTGTATAGATAGTATAAGTAAATCATGATAAATATCAGCATTCTAATCTTGCTTCTAGAGCTCAGTTAGTTGGCAATTGTTTCTATCATTCTGCTAAGCTCTTTGACCAGATTTGTCAGTTAATAAGGGCCTTTGTTGCTTGCATATGTGGCCCATTTCTCACTTGTTTTAGTAGAGAAATGAAAAAAAAAATATGTGCTACAATAATTGTAAGTTTTGGGACAGGCAGGCCTGAGCAAACAGGGTAGAATCAGATCAGATGCCGCAAAATGCAGCATCTGATTAGGGTCTACAATGTTTGCTACTCATTAACAGATAATAAAATGGACTTGTTCAAATTTTAGGACGACTGGTAACAAACTGAAGGTTTCCAAATATTTATGGTAAATACCATATCTGAATATCTGTGTTATCTGTTGCTGTATAGTTACTTACTTTTGAAATCTCTGTTTCGTAAATTTGCTGCAAGTTCTTCAGAATTGGACTTTCTGGTGACAAATATCAACACACTGCCCACTACAACAGAAAATAAAAGATGATTAACCCTTATTACTGTAAGGGTAAATTCAGCAGATGACAAACTGAATATATTTTTTGCTAATTTTCACAGAAAGCAGGCTTGGACATTTCATGCAAATTTTCTCCCAAGAAACCAATTTGCATGGAATGTCAAAGTCTATTTTCTTAGATAAATAATAGAAAACTAGACTGCACAGTTGATGGCACACCATTGCAAAGTCCCCACACTCAGTGCTAATGTTGCTAATAAGGTGACAGATGGATAAACAGCCAGACAGTGGCACACTCTTACCACAAGGATAAGTCATGTAACAAGTTTGGTTAAATTCCACCCAGTGGTTTAGGAGGAGATAGCGTGACAGACAGACAGTGACCTTCTGACCCCACCCAAAGGTCACATGGGGCAGAGTAAAAAATAATGTTGCTCTTGTACACCTTAACCATGTGGGCAAGTCATGCAGCAAGTTTGGTTAAAATCCCTCCAGTAGTTTAGGAGATTGTGTGATGGACAGACAGACGGATGGATGGATGGAGGCATTTACAATATCCTGTTCAAAATGTCATCTGCAGAAATTTTTACCCAGCATGCTAAGTATTAAATAGCTCCATATACTGGGGTTTTTCTTATTTCTTCATGACAACATATTCTGTGGTTATCAAACAGAACTGCCTTAGCAAGACACTTCTAATGGTTACCCATAATATAACATAAACCAATAAAAAAAATTTTTGTTGTGGATTTTCCTTTTAGCTTATTCATAAAAAAAATCCTAAAAGATAAACTATAAAAGGCATTATTAAGAATGTTAAGTACCTATGAACTCATGACCTGCTTCTCACAAAAATATATTGGTATTGTCATAAGTTTCTTACAAAAAAATTTGTATGACATATATGGTATTTGAACAAAACCATAGTCACCCTAAATATTCAGACACTTTAACTTTGCCCAGTTGTTCAAAGCTTTGTTTGCTTCAAATGCTCATTAATGACAAACTCGTTAACTCTGTTGTAGCTAAGGTATTTTCAAATACATTGATATTTTTGCTGCAAAAATGTGAGAAATGCAAAAGCTACTCACATTTTTTTTCTCAGCAAAAACACAAAAAAACAGCAATGAATTTGCCATATTTCAAGATAGACATTCCAACATCACATTAGCTATCAACTTCGTTAAGCTGGGAACAACTGGAACCTATTCTATAATTTGAGCACGTCTATTTTACCACCTCGTGATGTGTCTTAATCTAACTGATTGAGTGGCAATCCAAGTAGACCACAATCATTTATGTCCAAATGTATTCTGCAGGATCTGATCAGTTGACACTGCCTATTAAGGCCTGTCTCTCTTAATACTTAGGGTAAATATGGCATAGCTTCAGGTAAGAAAAATATCAAGATAATATTTTTCTTACATCTCCAGGAAAACATATGTTGTGGATACTCATGAGAAGTGCCTCAATGAGGCACTTCTAACTTATGTTGTGGGCACTCATTAGAAGTGCCTCACTAAGGCACTTCTAATGAGTATTCTTAACATATGTATTTGAAGAGAAATAAGAAAATTGCACGGCCCATCAATGTTGGGCGATGTGGACAATTTTGGTCAGTGCTTTATAATAAAGCCGACTTTGTATCAGTTTTGAAGAAATATCTAGTTACTGGTCAATTCTTTCGGTCTTGTTTTTGATTGGTCGATTGTTCATTGGTGTTTCTTTAAAGTGGTTGGCTTTTTCATAAAGTTAAGCAACGGAGATTGCGGTTAGTAGCTGGATGGGTGACCGCAGTGCTTGACTTCATGGAAGACCTCACGACAGAATATTTGTGTGTTTTTGTTGTTTTTTTTTTTTTTAGATTATGAGATCTGGAAATATCCTCTAGCTCACTGTCAGGTTTCAATTCGACTGGTTGCAAAATAACAAAAACCTAAAACATCATATACCTATAGTGTTTTATTTTGTCTATGGGCGTGACATTTTGCAAATAACTTATTTCATAACCAGTTGACTTGAAATTTGATAGAAAAGTAATGATAGGCTAACATTTTATAAAATTGTAAAAAAAAAAATCACAAATATACAGTTGTATCCTGTGGACAAATGCTACAGGAAGACTATATGGGCCGTGCATAGCTGCAAAAGCTGGTTATCAGTACTTTTCCGTTGAAAAAAGTGCCGCATCTTGAGCTATGAATATGGTTCTCAGACATTCATGTATACAGCTGAAGATTTTAGTACTTACATGTGGTCATTTCTACCAGTCTTTTAATCAGCCATGTCCACTTGGCAGGACCAGGAGGCAAAACCTCAACAATTTGTGTTACATCTTCATTTGCCTGGAATAAAAGGGAGAAAAATATTACTTCAGGTATCATCATTTGCCTGGAATAAAAGAGAGAAAAATATTACTTCAGGTAAACAGGTAAAATGATTGCTAGTTCGGACAACTTTCATTATTTCTACAATTAAATATATATTGTGGGTACTCAGCTAAATCCATCCAAATATCCATGATAATATACAGGGCCCAGTTGTTCAAAGCTAACAACATCGTTAGTTAATGATTCGTTAAAATTTACATAGAGTGATACGCAAATATGCTGAAATTTTTTGCTGAAAAAATGTGAGCAGCTTTTGCAGTGCAAAAGCTACTTACATTTTTTCAGCAAAAAATATCAGAATATTGTATATTGAATCTGCTAAAACGGTTAACGAAATGACCCTTAACAAGCTCGTTAAGCTAACGATGCTTTGAACAACTGGGCCCTGATCTTTAAAACTTTAACATTTGAGGATGCCGACACCAACACTGACTACCATGCCATCACCAGGTGCAGAACAACAGATTTTCCTATATTTTCGTACAGTCAAGCTAAAAACGATTACATTTGATTTTTTAAACTGAGCCAATTTTTCTACTTTAGACCATGAACTTATTAATCACCCCTCTTTAATAAAGTTTTGAGAAAATAAGTCTTTTTTATATACTTTTTGCAGAAGATTCCCTTTATTTTATTTTTATTTTTGTATAGCCCCACAAAATGGAGAACCCCTCCCTCTGTTCCATACAAGCTATACAGACCATGCTCTTTACAAGAAAAAGCAACAACAACAAAAAAAAAATGGTTAAAATTAAAACTTAACTGATATGGTTTTCATAAATGAACAAGTCAAATCATCTGACATTTTGCTGAAAATTAAGACTGTACTTTTAGTCCACAACATCATCACTCCATATGCCATTATTTTTTTTATTTCTCCACCAAAACCAAACCTATGTTGTTTGTAATCATTATCCTTGCTTTGGTGAATGAAACTGTTAAACACTTTTTTCTTCTCGGAAGAATAGGAAACTTATTTCAGTCCTTAAAGTGCCATTCAAAACTGCAGCAATGACATGCTAAAATATTTTCTTCTCTGTTTTCTAAGAAAAAAGGGTTGATATTTCATAAGAATCATCTACTGATAATTCACATGAAATGCTATTTTCACCAGATGATTTGCATTAAATTTAAAGCAAACTGTGACTTTCTGAAATTCTGACAGATATACATGTATATGTACGAGGGATGTTCGAAATGAATTGCTTATTTCTATCTGGAGACTTCAAATTTCAAGTTAGCCCAAAAGTACTCATTTCATGCCCTCGAAGTACTCCCCGTGGCTAGAAATGCAAAGTTTCAGCCGATGTATCCACTTCTTGAAGGCGTCACGGTACGCTGATTTGGGCACAGTAATAAGGTACTGATGAATGGCAGATCCAAGTGCCTGTCGGGACTGGTATTTCCGCCCAGCAAGGAATGCTTTCAATTTCGGAAACAAAAAGAAATCACATGGGGCAAGGTCTGGGGAATACGGGGGGGTGAGGCAAAACAGTTACTTTTTCTTTCTTCAAAAACGCCGTAACTATTGCGGAGGTATGAGCTGGGGCATTGTCATGTAGAAGACGGACATGTTTAAAACCAGTGGCAGGGCGTCGTTTCTGATAATACTTTTTCAGTTTCTTCAGTACTACGTCTTTGTAGTACTTTCCGGTGATGCTTTTGCCCTTTTTAACTGGCACTTTTATTGCGACTCCTTCACCAGAGAAGAAGATTGCATACAAAACCTTCTTTGTACTCAAAGAACGTTTGGCAATTATTGGGCGTTTGCTGTGTTTAGTGGCCGAGATCTTATTGCTAACCTTTCTGACGGGCTCAAAATAATGGACCCAGGTTTCATCACCTGTGACGACATTAGCAAACTGCTTTTTGTCATATTTTGGAAACATTTGAAGCAGCTTTTTGGCCACTTTAACCCATTGCCTCTTTTGCTCGTCAGTCAACAGATGTGGCACCCATCTAGCAGAAATCTTTCTGACTTTCAAATGCTTCTTCAAAATAAGGTGAACCGTTGATAGTGATATGCCTACCTTTTGTGCAATATCACGAACTGTAAATCCGGCATCTCCTTCAATGATTTCCTTTATTTTGGAAACGATTTCTTTATGAGATGCAGATTTTGGCCTACCTGATTTCGGTGCATTTTTGATGGACTCTACACCAGACTCAAATTTCTTTTTCCTCCGCCGAACTGTGTCATAAGACACACAAGAATGTCAAAAAGCAGTAGAAATTTTAGTCATCAGCTTCTTCAAAGAACAACCAAGTTTTGAGCGAGCTCTGATGTAAGCCCGTATTTCATCTTTTTTGTCGACGCTTCTACCAACCATTTTTACTGCAGTGGTCAATGACTGCGTGTATTCAAATGGCAAATTTTATGTCTTATACTTAGTCTAACATGTACATTTATACACCATTGTGTAGATCTTGAATAACCCTATACAGGTATGTATTGGTTTTTATCGTGCCCCACGTGGATATCGAGCTAGAGGACAATAAGCAATTCATTTCGAACATCCTTCGTATTTAGGTTAAATGTGGATACTTACCACTCCAGCTTCACCATGTAATACTCTGACAGGATCAGCTAAAATATCTCTAGCTAGTTTCTCTACTTTTCTTCTAAATGTTGCACTGAATAATAATGCTGAAACATAGGAAAATGACTGATGACGGGTGGATACATCTGAAAGACTTTGCCATCACTGCATTGAAAGATAACTTTTGATTGATTGATTGTGTTGGGGTTTAACGACATGTCAACCCTTGAGGGTCATTTTGTGTCGTCTCCCAGAGAAAGGGAGAAAAGAGATAGAAGAGAGAGTAGAGGAGATGAAAGAGTGGGACAGGGAAGAAAGAGGAACAGGAATGAAAGTGAAGAAACAGAAGAAATAAAAACATTCCCCCTCTACCCTTACCCACTACAAGGATAGCAGGCCTTGCCCAACTGTAAGCCAATATCAGTTGGACGCCCCAGTGATGAAAGATACACAGCACCTTCGCACCACCCGACCACCCCTAAAGATAACTTTTGAAGACAGGAGGCTGTCTCCCTAGTAAATGAAACCTTTCAAACATGAGGGCATCTCTTAAATGAAAGCATTTGCTCCAGATGGGAGCAAATTCGTTTCTTTAAGGGTAGCCATCAATGAGAATGAAAGCAGTATTTTCATGCCAAAAGTTACTTCCCTTTGAGTTGTATCCATTCCGCTTAATACAACACTTATTCATGTGCTATGAAAACAGCCTACCATGATTAACTCTTGTCATGCTGAGTAAATTAAGATGCCATGCCCATTTCTAATTGTCAGCCAATCAGATTCCTTAATCCAAATTGTTTATATAAATTGACATTCTGAGTGACAAACAGTGCAGATCCAGAAGCCAACTGATCTGGATTTACACTGTTTGCAAAATCAGGGTATATCTGGGTTAAGCAGGACCCTGGTTAACCTAAATATCCACATACCTTAACACCTCACAATACTTGCCCTAAACTTTGATTCAAAGTCTTTGAACAAATCTAATAGACTACCTGATGATGTCTCTTTCAGAAAGTCTTTTTTTTTTTTTTTCTGGCATAGTCCTTTACTCATAAGAAGTACATAACTCTGCAAAATTGTGTCATGATTTAAAGCAAAACCTTTAGTAGTAACTACCTTGGCAGTAACAATTTCAACAATTCAATTCTATTCAATTGTTAAAAATAGTCCATTTTTTTTTTTCTCACAGTAAAACTGGCTGCTAATGATGCAAAAACCAATAGGGTAGGAAGGTCTGGAGGCAGCTTTTCAATAAGTTCCACTTGTCCAAAATGTCTGAAATTTTGATTTATATAAATATATGAATTGTGTATATGAATTTTACACAACTTACTTTGTCTATCAGGTCTGACATGGTCTGCTATAGATCTTACTTGAGCCTCTGTAATTGAAATAAGAAGTACATTATCCCAAAATACTCAATGCAATATATTTCCAAATTTCAGGATAAGTTTCCTAATTTCTTATTTCTTAACCCTTGCCTTGCTGAATAAATTAAGATGATGCCCACTTCTAATTTCCAGCCAACCACATCACTTGATCCGGGTTTTTGATAGAAATTCACATATTTAATGACAAACAGTGCAGATCTAGATCAGTTGGCTCTTCAGAGGCCAATTGATCTGGATCTACATTGTTTGCTAAGACAGGGCATGTCGTGTTCAGCAAGAGAAGGGTTAATGACATGAAGAAACTACATGTAATATGATGCTACAACATACAAAAACATATTTTTCTACCTTATTAGAATCATTACCACATTAAGAAATAGGAAAATGTGTTTTCAGATTTGATGGTGTAATATCATATAGTTAATCATAAAAATGGGGCTATTTAATAAAGCTGAAGCAAAAATGACCCTGAAATATATGAAAAAAATGACACTGCTGACCAAAAACAGTGTTAAACACAAGGACTGACATTAAAATGAGACCATGAAAAATATGTAAGAGTCATAAAATGACATACAAAGTTTGACTAAAATATCATGCCCCAGACACTTTGACATGATTTTCCACCCAGTTACGTTATACTGACACTGAGCTGACCAGTTCTAGCTCTACTTTCTTCATGCTAAGTGCTAAGCGAAAGAGCAGCTAGTACCATTTTTAAAGTCTTTGGTATGACCCAGCCCGGGATCGAACACTGTTGCCTCTTGTGACTGATTATTGGAAACATTTTTTATAGTCGACTATTCAGAAAATTCTATTTTTAGAAACATATTTTTCTTACTTTTTTTATTTTTATAGGCAAGTTATAAAGAAATGAAATTCAATGGTGTCAATTTCGATCATTTTAGATTTGTGGTCAATAAAAATGGAGAAATTTGATTAAAATAGCCTTAAATAAGTCAATCCAAAAGTACTGTTAGTTTTTCTTATTTCTCCAAGAAAACATATGTTGTGGGGAGGCACTTCTAGTGAGTACCCACATGTTTTCATGCAGAAATAAGAAAAATATTATCTGGATACCCCTCTTATTGATCTGGAGCTATGAATAAGTACCTGGAAGAGGGCTAAATTAAGAATGAGTATATTTCTACATGTCGATTATTAATCGATGATCAGTCGGTTTTACAAAATTGAGGATCGACTATGAAATTCTGACCGATTCCCAATACTACAAATTGCCCATATGAAGACCATCCTGGATATAGGCAAAGTATCATCCAGTCCTTTGCTCTCTATTCTTACATTCTGTAGAATCAAATGATTCTGTTAGTGGACAGAGAAGGCCCTGATCAGCCTGCGCAAATGCGCAGGCTGATCTGGGCCTTCGCTGTCTGCATATACCGGTCGACACGTTTTCACATAGTGCAGCCCATATCATTTAAATAAACCATAACATTTTTTACACCACTTCTCATTTGACATTACCATTTCCTCTCTCAGATGTATGACTGTATAACTAACTTACCAAAGCCCATATCAAACATTCGATCAGCTTCATCATATACTAGGAAGGTGACCCTATGTAGATTGGTAGCCTTCTTCTTTATTAGATCTATCAATCTACCCTGTAACAAAAACAAACTGCTGTTTGCCAAGGGGAATGAACTTTTTCCTTTAAGAGTAGTCCCATTTTCAGAAGGGACCTGGTGTGCAGGAAAATATACAGGATGTCACAAAAGTTGTCTCCCTTTTTAAAAATGGCAGAAAACCTACCCTGTGTATCAAGTCCCCTTGAATGGTTAAAGATAGGTTATACTGATTTATAATCTTGCCTATCAGACTGAGATGCTGATATTAGTCTTATAAAGTATTAAGAGTAACAAGATCAGAATCTATTCTGGCTATTATACATGTATATCAAACTGGTATTAAAAAACTTAATTTGGCTTTATCATAAATATTAGCTCACCTACTAGTACATGTACACAAATTATGAATGATTTAAAGTATTTAACCAAATATATATCCATCCACTTGAGCTGTGGTGCTAATGTCTATGTTTGAAACAAAACACTTACTGGAGTTGCCACAATAATTTCAGCTCCCTCTTGACAAGCTTTCTGTTGTTCCCACATACTGCCACCTCCATAGGCACACACCACTTTAATGTTATATACTTTACCAAACTTCTTTGCCTCATGGTAAATCTATAAAGTAAAGAACAAATATATATGTAAAGTAAAAGAAAATTAGAATGCGCAGTCAATGGCGCGCCGTCGCAAATACCCTCACTTCGTGCTAACGTTGCTAATAGCTTGACGGATGGAAAGATAGACGGACAGACACTGGATGGACAAATAATGTTGCTCAGACCTATCCTTATCATGAGGGGAGGCCTTGTAGCAAGTTCAGTTAAATTCCACCTAGTGGTTTTGGAGGAGACAGCATGACAGATGGATGGACGGGCGGATGGACGGACTGGCCAGCAAGCGCAGACAGACAGAGGTGTTCACAATACCGCCATCTTTTTTTTTCAAAAAAGTGTGGGGATAACTAGAAATGAGTTCTATACAGATGCTCTGGAATCAAAAGTTCACTAGGCTGCTATATAGAGTAAGTATACAATGCTGGAACTTTGATGAAAAAATTATGTTAACACCGCGACCAATACCAATGTGTATACATCCAGCAGTAATACAAATTTTCAATCCCCCTTTTACAGAAGACTCCACATGAAGTTTGAAGAAATCTGGCCCAGGGGTTTCAGAGAAGTCGTTCAAAGGTGTGGATGGACAGACAGACAGACTGACAATGAATGGCAAGTGATCAAAACAGCTCATCCTGAGCCTTTGGCTCAGGTAAGCTGAAAAGAACCAAAAACATAAATACAGAACTCTGATGGGAATGTTAATGAAATATCAATGACCTTGACTCATAGTTTGCAGCATCAGCAAGATGATGCCAACTGACCTGTATCCATCCTGTAACAATACTAACCACACGTCAACAACTTCAAACAAAGACATTCAATAATATATGCAAAGCATACAAAATTAACCCATTGAAGACTGGAGACCCCTAAATGGGTAACTGGCAAACAGAGCAGATCAAGATCAGAAGCCACAGAACATGGTGTCTGATCAGGGTATCCACTGTTTGCAAATAGTTCAACTATTTTTCTTTAGGAATATCTACATCATATAGCCTGACATACCTAAAATCGAAAATGGACTCTTCCAATATATAATATGGGAGAGTTTATTCAGTTTTTAATGGGTTAACACAAAATTTCATGCTTGTTTGTATGGACAGAAGGACGAAAGGAATGATGAAATCTATATACCCCCGTGCAATGGGTATAATGTGGAAGCTATTGGATATGCTAATTAACAGCAAAAAAGGCCCTGACCAGATTATACATGTACTGGACCATCAAGGCCTTAACTGCTCTATTACACATCCTTTAGACTCATTCAGAATTCACTTTAACCCTTAAAGCGCCAATCACAACTGCAGCAGACGACACTTTTAAATAAATTTTTTTTATCTATTTTTCTAACGAAATACGTCTTGATATTTTATGTGAATCGTCTGCCAAGCAGACGATTCACATGAAATTTCAAGGCTTATTTTATAAGAATTTTTTTTTTTTTTTTAGAATGTCGTGTGCTACAAATTTTGCTTGGCGCTTTAAGGGTTAAGCAATGGGACAGATAAGCCTGAGCAATGGCATCTGATCAGGGTCTAGACTGTTTGTCACTCATCCAGCAGTGTTTACTCACACTTAAATTTAGGACAAGCATGTTAACACTTAGCATGCTGGGTAAAAATTTCAGCAGATGACAATTTGAAGTATTTTCCTTACTTTTTCCAGAAAAAATAGTTTTTGACATTTCATGCAAATTGTCTCCTTAGGAGACATTGATTGATTGTGTTGGGGTTTAACGACACGTCAACCCTTGAGGGTCATTTTGTGTCGTCTCCCAGAGAAAGGGAGAAAAGAGATAGAAGAGAGAGTAGAGGAGATGAAAGAGAGGGACAGGGAAGAAAGAGGAACAGGAATGAAAGTGAAGAAACAGAAGAAATAAAAACATTCCCCCTCTACCCTTACCCACTACAAGGATAGCAGGCCTTGCCCAACTGCAAGCCAATATCAGTTGGACGCCCCAGTGATGTAAGATACACAGCACCTTCGCACCACCCGACCACCCCCTCCTTAGGAGACAATTTGCATGAAATGTCAAAGCCCATTTTCTGGGAAAAAATAAGCTGCCTAATTAGCCCAGCTAGTGGTAGAAGCAAAGGAGTAATGGTGTCCCAATGTTCAGTGTGACTACAGCATGTTACCTGTTGAGACAGTTCTCTAGTTGGTGCCAAAATTAAACCAATTGGTCCTTCTCCTTTTTCCAATTCTCTCTGTAAAAAACAAGGTCATATTAGTCAAACAGATTAACATTACATCAAAAGTTCAGCACCATTCACACTACTTTCAGTTTTAAGTAATAACTTAAATTGTCATATTTTACAATACACGTTTAACATCTATACTCTCAAAGAAAAATTACTGTCAGCATTAGGAATATCTGAAGGTGACAAATGACTTGATATTTCTGTCTTCGAACTGATTTCAATTGTATCAGATGCATACCTTTGCCATATATAGCTTTATCTTAAACTTACACTGTTCGCAAGGTACTTGTATGTCTGTGTGCATTAGAAATGTTTCTAGAAAAAAAAATAAAAACTGATGACACTCCACTATTGACACTATATGTACTTTGCAAACCATGCAAATCAGGCCACAATCATCAAAATCTAGTTCAACAAACTAAAAATCTAATCAACCCTAAAACTTGTCCAAGTCTTGTATCCCTGCAAGTTTGATGAATTTTTGCCAACTGGTTGAAAGAGATATTGTGCATGCATAAAACCACTAGGCCAACACCATACCTTCTTACCATATTTTCCTATCTTTAGAACATGGTCACTGAACTACTTGGCAATGTTTGTCTAAAATTTTGCGACATAATGGCAAACAGTGTAGACCCATATCAAATGGCTCCCTTATTAGCAGTTTGATCAGGTCTACACTAGTCATCAGATGTCTGAATAGTTAGGGTAAATATTGTATTAAAAAAAAAAATGGTAACTGTCACCTACCTGGTCCATTATGTGAATTAACATGGGCCACAAGAATGCTGCTGTCTTACCACTACCAGTCTTGGCAATTCCTATGATATCTCGTCCTGATAGGGCTATAGGAATACCCTGAAATAATAATACTGAGCTATACTATGACAACTACAGGTCCAGATAAGAGGAATATCCAGATAAATCAAAGCTCCAGATATGATTGGGTATCCAGATAATATAGTTTCTTATTTTCCCACAGAAACATATGTTGTGGTTATTCATTAGAAGTGCCTTGCTGAGGCACTTCTAATGAGTACCACAACATATGTTTTTTGTGAAAAAATAAGAAAATTATCACTGCTTGTTTGCAAAAAAAAAAAAAAAAAAAAAAAAAAAAAAAGTGTCTTATCTGCAGCAATGGATAAATATTTTCATACATCTCCACTCAAGTTATAGTATGGAAACCAATAGTAAACATTTATCAGTGGCTATGTTATAAATAAATGTTGTTTTCATATTGAACCACACTCTCAGAAAGTCATACATTCTGATAGGAAATTTTAAAGGCTGAATTTAACATTTGCCCAGACATCCCGCGAGAAAACATAATACCTCATCATAATGTGGAGGGGTATATTAATTTTTTTTTTAAATGAAATACCAAACTTGATTTTCTGTGAAAAACAAGAAATAATATTTTTACACATCATCTGCTGTTAAGGGAAATAAATACAGAAGAGACAACTCTTTCCAAAATGGTTTTTGCCTCCCTACTGAGAAGGCATCTTCTCTAAAAGGAGATAAAAATGACTCCCTTGGGAGCAAATTCTTTCTTTTTAGAAGGGGATTAATTTACAGAAAAGCAAACAGGGACTCACAAAAGTTGTCTCCCTTGACAGAAAATCTACCAAGTGTATCCATCCTGCTTAATATTAAAATTCATCCCAGCTGAAGGTTAATTTATTTCTACCTGAGCTTGTATAGGTGTGGGAGAAGAGTATTCTGATTTTCTGATAGCTTCCATCAACTTCTCATCAAATCCAAAATGGCCAAAACTTGTCACTGGCTTTGGTGGCAGTAAACCTGATACCTGCAAAATAGAATAAAGAGAATGTATAATCAGGGGACTTTTTAAAGAGGGGTATTTGGTGATGATTCTGGGATAATTTTTTCCAATTTTCCGTAAAAAAACATATGTTATGGGCAGTGTTCAAGCCAGGAATTTCAGTTTTGGGGCCCAGAGGCCCCTACCCTCCAAAAAATTGGGGACATTTGAAAAAATCTGGGGACAGTACAATCAAGGATCAAAATTTTATAGAATATGTACCTGTTGCTTTCAGATGTGGGTATTTTGCTCCATGTAATCTATTCTTGTAACATCTGATCAGATGTACATTCCAGGTTAACACAGGGTTGTCAATAAGAAATGGCACAACAGATGAACATAAGAAATCAACAGATTGGGTAGGGTGTCAAGGGGGGGCTGCCATTGTTTTTTTTTTTTTTTTTTTTTTTTTGTGGGTGGTGGGGTGGGGGTGAGGGGATAAGTGAGCTGCCTGTCTAAGTGCTGACAATACTGTGGAGATATAGGGAATAATAATCATAAATATTTTGAATAGATGTAAAAGCTGAAAATCATTTTGAATTAGTTCTTTTGAACACTGCTTCAAATTGATGAGCTGGATGATCTCTTTAGCATCAGTCCTATTCTAGTTTCAACAGGACTGACCTTCACCCAAAATTAATAACTTTCCATTAGACCATGAGTCAATCATATTTTTACCTAATCATTCAATCAATCAGGTTGAGAAAAGAAAGAAAACTTCCAACAGTAATACTTTCTGATAGTGATGTACTAACAGTGTACATTCGATCTACCCCTCAGTGAGGTGACCCCTAATTTGTAAATGAACATTGAACCAATAGTCACAGCATGAGCGCTGAACCAATAGTCACGACAGAATTGAAAAATGGCTGCCACCAACGCTAGAAATAACATCAAAAATGCATAAACTACAGGCAAAAATCATACCAGATTGTCTGTTTAAATGTATTTTCTCAATCATTTTAAAGCTTTCTTTGCATTTTAAAATAATTTCTATGCCTATTTATAGTGAACCGCAAGTAAAAGCACCCGATCACAACGCATTTGCAGCCAATATTGTAATAAGTTTTCTGCGCCTGGATGGCGCAAGACCTTATTTTTTCTGCGCAAAAATATGAAAATATGCGCCAATGGCGCAGCCTGGCTTAAACACTGTATGGGTACTCATTAGAAGTGCCTCAGCACTTCTAATGAGTACCCACAACATATATTTTTAACATATGTCATGGGTACTCATTAGAAATGCCTTGGCAAGGCACTTACGCACTTCAAGTTATTATGGAGAAATAAGAACAATTACCCCCCAAAGTATCATCAAATACTCCTCCTGAACAAGTCCTATAAATTAAAATACAGCTTTGTTTTATTTCAGGTTTTACATCACTTTCAACAATCTTTCAGTCATATTGCGAGGGAAAATTTAATTTCTCACATGATGTTAACGTTTGCCCATTCAGCCTAACGGAAATGCCCCATGATCAAACTACAATAATTCACGTTGTCAACATAGTGAGTGCAAAAGGGTCTGTTTGATGACATTGCATGTAAACATTTACTTCTCGCGACATCCGCTGTAAAAGAGTTCTTTGGAAAACATTGCAACAATGTCAATTTTCCTTTCTGTATCATGTTAGAAACTAAAATTTTTTTCCTCTACTGTGAATTATTGCGACTAACTCATAGTGTTGTCAGGCAGATGCGAATAATAATTCACTCTGGCTTTGCCATCGTGAACTAAAAACTTAGCAATCTGCCCTCCAACACCATGCGTTATTTACGACAATTCACAGTATAGAAAAATTATTTCTAAAATACAGCTCTAGAGAAATCAAAATTTTATGTGATTAATTTTTTTCTTCTTCTATAAATTTCTCTCAAACTTGGGAAAGATTCACATCAGCTATATTAGCCATCAACTAGCTGGAGCTCAATAACAGCAGAAAACATTTTTTCATACTTTTTTTTTAAATGCTTTCTAAGATGACAAACTGAGGATTTCTTTCAGAAAATTTTAGAAATAAAAAAATGTCAATTTGTCATCTGCTAATTTTTCATAGACAGTGCAAAAACTTAATTTTTTTTTAATACATAGTAGTCTTAAACTGAATACCTTAAAAATAACAGCAGATAACATTTTAAATTTTGAATTATAGCAGACAGTGAGTGAAGCTCACATACCCTCGTCATAGTCATCAGGTGCATGTTATTGGAGAGAAAAAATATGTACAAATAAAGGGAACGATAAGCATGAGGATGCTGATTCTTTCTTACACAATACAACAAGTTGCTCTCTGTGAACTTTGTTCAGGTGAGCTAAAAACTATATACCCCCTATAAACTTCACATGCCCAGGGAATAAATATTTTTCCCAGAAATAGGGCTTAACACTTCATGTGTTTTGTCTCCTAAGATGACAAACTGATGACCGCTTTCAGAAAACATGGCTTGAAATTTCATGTAAATTCTCCTTATAGTTTAGAAAAAAACATTAATTTGTCTACCAATTTTTCCTAGAGAATACTAACACTTGGATTAAAACATACATGGGCAACCATAGCAAATATTGAGCTTTGTAAAAGAAAACAACAAAAACAAAAACAAAAAAGCAGTCAAAATGACAGAACACTGACAATAGTAGAAGACCAATACTCACTCGAATTCCCAATTTACTTCGTAGTTCTGTTACTTGGTCCTCCGATAACTTGGTAATTTCCCGATGTTCTTCATAGAAGTTCTTGCTGAATTTGTCATAGTCAATGTCTGAGTGATCAATGGGTGGCAAGGGATCTATAACCTTAAAGAAAAGAATCAGAACTGTTGGTAATATTATATATGTATGTACCCTAAATACGTGGACCAAAATACCTGAACAAACAGTGGAGACCCATATCAAACTGCTCCTTAAGAAGCAGTTTGATCAGTCTACACTCTGTGTCATTCAGTCAGCACTTAACAGACACATCATTAGGTAGTCAAATTTAGAGGTATAGTTATGAATTAAGGTGTCACAATATTCAGGTTAAATATGATAAACTGTTATCTGAAAGTTTCTTGTGCTGTGGAATCTCACAAAAATAGTCAGTTTCTGGCAAAAGGATGTTCACAAGTACTGGTAAACCACTTAGAGGACTAAGCTTGTCGCAAATTATGCGAACTTTGTTTGTTTTGCACTAGTCAGATTGCTCCTTTTAAGCCTCTGCTCTTTCTTGATATGGGTCTGTTGGAGACGCTGCTCCATCGGCCTATTGCACAATTTTCTTGACTTCATGTTTCATGCTTTTCCTAATATTCTTGCTCTTCACTGAGGCAGTTTTTCATGTATAAACTCATAATTTTGATTGAAATTCAGTTGTTAAAAAAAAATCAAGTGGGATTATTAAACGTGGTAAAAGGATAACTGTGTTCTGGATTTATTGCAAAAATCATATATTCCGTTGTCAGGAGAAACAAACATAGTGCGATAAAAAGGATCTCCATGATAAAGCCTGTCCAGAAAAGTGTGGTCAGGTATACCTAACTGACAGGCTCAACATGACCGAAATAGTGTTGACTGGGCCTTTAAATTTCCAAAACCAACCAACCAAAATCTCACATGAATAGCCTCAATGAAATGATTCTGTTGCGATTGACATGTCACAACATCCTGGTGTGTTACTGCACAGAAACAAAATAAACATATGCCTTGTTACAATTTGATATCAACTTCCCTGATATAATAAACATCAAAATAATTCTGTTGTGTCAAATAAAAAAAATAAATTTCATAATTTCCATTTTAAATGCTTAGTATGCTGGACAAAAATTTCACCAGATGACTTTTTAAAATATTTTTCTTATTTCTCCCAGAAAATAGGCTTTGACATTCCATGTAAATTGTCTCCTTAGGAGACAATTTGCATGAAATGTCAAAGCTTATTTTCTAGGAAACATAAGAAAAATACTACCAATTTGTCATCTGCCAAATTTGCCCATAGAGTTGTACAGGTTAAAGATGTAGGTATCTGATAACCTACACATGTAGGCAATCAATCCATGGCGGGAAACAGTAAATTTGGGTGAAAAAAATCTTCTACAGAAGAGTAAATGTCACTCTGTTCTGAGCTGATGAGAAGCTGGAATATCATGAATCTACAGGAAAGTCTAAAATCTGAACTAAGTATCTTTGATCATCAAAAAGAAAAAAAGAAGAAAAAAAAACCTTCTTTCAGAGCCCCAAGCTGAAAAATGTGAAGTTTACAATTTGACCAAGCACAAATAAGTGAACCCTGGTGTAATAGCTCAATGGACAAATTCTTTTCTTTATTTTATTTTATAATTTTTTTTTTATTTGGGTTTTACGGCCCTTTCAAGAATATTTCACTTATATCGAGCCAATCGTTCATCAACGGTAGGCGAAAACCTAGGGAAAAACCACCTGACCATCCATAAGCAGACCTTGGCTTTCCCACACGTGACCCGAGGCTTGAACCACAGGGGTGAGAAACCTAATGAATTAAGAGTCAACTCTCCTATCCACTAGGCTACGGGGGCCATCAAATTCTTATCTTTATGAGTAGGCCCCACAAGAAGGGTGGCAAATATTTTCAAGCATAGCTACAGATAAGTGGGGGTATCCACATAATATTTTTCTTATTTTTCGAGGAATACATATGTTGTGGGTACTCATTAGAAGCTCCTCGCCAAGGCGCTTCTAATGAGTACCCACAAAATATGTTTTTATTGAGAAATAAGAAAAATATCAGCATTTTTCGGATGAAAAAAGCGCCTTATCTGTTGCTATGTTCAAGCTAGAATTATTTGCCTGAAAGGTGTATCCATCCCACTTAAACCAAACAGAAAGCATATCTCTAGATAGAAGGAGGTATCAGGAAAATATTTTTTTCTTGTTTCTCCATGAAAACGTACTGTTGTGGGAACTCATTAGAAGGACCTCACCGACGTTTTCACGGAGAAGTAAGAAAAATATCAATATTTTTTTGATGAAACAAGCATCACATCTTGATTTATGAGTATCACATACCTTATTTTTCTGTAGGTAAATTACATTTCCATCATTGTCATACTCCACCATTAAGTCTTCTTGTTCATCTGCCAATACTCCTGCCATTGGATTTTCTTCCATGTACCGGTAATAGGCTTCTTCAACATCTTCCTCCTCAATATCATCTCTCACGCCCCTAACAAACCATCATGACGAGTATTATATACAGTAAAATTCCTCATTTAACCCATTGTAGACTGAATAGACTCTCCCACACCATATATTCAAAGACTCCAATTTCAATTTTAGGTTTGTCCGGCTATGAGATTTACATACATGTATTCCTAGAGAAAAATGACTAAACTATTTGCAAACAGTGGAGACCCTGATCAGACCCAGTGTTTTGCGGCGTCTGATCTAGGTCTGCACTGTTTGTCAATTACCCTTTTACGGGTCTCCCGACTACAATGGGTTAAGATCACCTTTGGGACTGCTTAAAAATGATCTTATTAGTGGTGTGGTTTAATATCAAATATAAAATAAAAGAAAACCATTCGGGACTGGCAAAAGCTGTTATTAATAGTGGAGTGGTCTTAACCCGTGTCATGTTGAATAAATTAAGATGCCATGCCCACTTCCAATTTTTAGCCAATCAGATTACTTGATCCAGGTTGTTGATACAAATTCACATACTTAATGGCAACCAGTGCAAATCCAGATCAGCTTCTGAATCTGGATCTACACTGTTTGCTAAGACAGGGCATGTCGTGTTCAGCAAGAGAAGGGTTAATTTCAAGGGGTCTTAACCCTAGTCATGCTGAATAAATTAAGATGCCATGCCCACTTTGAAGTGTCAGCCAATCAGTCTGCTTGATTCAGGTTGATGATACAAATTCACATACTTAATGACAAACAGTGCAGATCCAGATCAGTTGGCTTCTGAAGAAGCCAACTGATCTGGATCTACACTGTTTGCAAAGGCAGGGCATATCCTGGTTCAGCAGGACAAGGGTCAATAGTGCAATTTTACTGAAAAGTTAAGAAAAGTTACATAAAAAGGAGACAATGAACAAAGCTCCAAACTAGAACAGGTGTTCAGAGGCAAGAATACACTGATGGTCAGACAAAATACCTTCATATACCTAGCTCAAGATAAGTGAGGGTATCCACATATTTTTCTTATTTCTCTATGAAAAACATTTGTTGTGGAGAAATAAGAAAAATATCAGTATTTTTTTAATGGAAAAAAAGCCTTTAATACTTGGAGCTATGACTTTTTTTATTTTATCTTTGCTGATTATAGTTATCTATATTTGATGACAATACTGCACATATTTCAGAGACTTTCAATATGTAGAACTTGTTAAAATCATGCTTCCAAAACACCTACCATATTTATTTCTGCATAATTTGCAACTATTTCTTTAATGGGAAAAATTTACATGGTTATTATTTTTTCAAAATCACGAACAGAATAAAATTAGTAATAAACAAAATATATGTGACCATGACAAACCTTTACATTTATATTTATAACTTTTGAATTAAATGCCAGACAAAAGAAACATTTTTTATCAGATATTGAAAGGACAATATTCATATCATAGCTCTTGATAAGGCGCTTTTTTCAACCAAAACGTATCTATCATTTTCTTATTTCTCGACGAGATCATATGTTGTGGTACTCATTAAAAGCACCTTAGCGAGGCACTTCTAATGAGTACCCACAACATATGTTTTCGTTGAGAAATAAGAAACTATTTTACTGATACCCACTCTTATCTAGACCTATGTCATATTATAGAACATGAAAGTCCCAGTCTAGCCTATCTATGCTGCAACGTGGCAAAGATATAGCGCCTGATAAGAGGGGTAGGTAAATATTTTTCTTATTTCTTCATGAAAACATATGTTGTGGATACTCATTATAAGGACCTCTAATGAGTACCCGTAGCATACATTTTTGTGGAGAAATAAGAAAAAATTTTAGCAAAAGCTACTCACATTTTTTCAGCAAAAATATTAGCATATGTGCCATATTTAATGACCAAATTTTTAACAGTATATTAACTAATGACATCGTTACTTTTGAACAACAGGGCCCAGGATTTTTTGGTTAAAAAAAAAAAAGCAATTTATCTGGAGATATGGAAGGCAAACAGACTTACTTATCTTCTTTCTTCTTTTTCTGTTCTTTAGATGAGGATGCCTCTACATCTTGCCTGGCTTCTTCCTAAAAAAAAGGGGAAGAAAGGACTTGTTAACCTTAGTCCTGCTGAACCCTATTATATACCCTGTTTTTGCAAACAGTGTAGATCCAGATCAGTTGGCTTCCGAAGAAACCAACTGATCTGAATCTGCAATGTTTGTCGTTAAGTATGTGAATATTTATCAACAACTTGGATCAAGTAATCTGATTGGCTGAAAATTAGAAGTGGGTGTGGCAGCTTAATTTATTCAGCAGGACAAGGGTTAAGTAGGAGAATTTGGTCATAATTCTCAAATAACTTTTCTTGTTTCTCCATCAAAACATATACCGATACTGGTACTGTGGGTACTCATTAGAAGTGCCTCAATGAACATAGCATATGCTGTGGGTACTGATTAGAAGTGCCTCACTGAGGCACTTCTAATAAGTACCACATCATATGTTTTTATGGTGAATTTGAGAAGATTATCCCAGAATTTTTGTCAGTCACACCTTCTTAACCCTTAAGATGCCAAGAAAAACTACATCTGAAAATGTCATCTATTTATGTCGTCTGCTGCATCTTCTTGCAAACTTTTCAAACATACTTTTTGCATATAGGCAAACAGTATGGACCCAGCTCAGACTGCTCCTAGAGGAGCAGTCTGATCTGGGTCCACACTGTTTGCAACAATGACTTTTTAAGGGTTAACAAGTCCTCTAGGAGATTATATGCAAAAATAAAATAGAACAGGACAGGTGTCAACTGGGATGTGGTAGCAGATGGGGCAGAATTGTTGAGAAGCCGCCGCTTAAAAAAAAAAAATTGTCTTACAATTTATTTTGAATCCACCTGCCATATTGTCAAGTTTGCTTTCTTTCAGACACAAATGGCTAACAAATACAGAAGAAACTAAAATTATAAATATTTGTAACCAAAACCTTAAGTTCATACATGTATACAAGTGCTAATCCAGGGGATTTCCAAAGGTTCAGTCACACCCCCACTACTTGGACTTAAAAGTTCAGGTACCGTATTTACCCTAAAATAATTTGCATGCCTTACTTTTTACCGTATACAGTCGACTCTCGTTATCTCGACTTCGCTTGTCTCGAAAAACCACCTATCTCGAATAACTGCTTATCTTGAAGTGAAAATCTGATCCCTATCTAACATGGAAATCTAACAACATGTATTGAAAATATTGTGGAAAAGAGGAGAAATTGCTCTTCAGGAGCAATTTCTCCTCTTTTCCACAATATTTTCAATACACTTGACTCTCGCTATCTCAAACATTGATAACTGAAACTACTGCTTAAGTTAAACTATACTTTTAATTATGTTTGTTTAGTATTGCTTTATATATTATTTACAATTCAACTCCTGTTGTCTCAAACTACTGTTATCTCAAACTGAAAATTATGGTCCCTTGGAGTTTGAGATAATGAGAGTCCACTGTACTTCCAAAATATCAACAAGATCATTTTACTACCTAAGAATTTGTCTAAAATTGCTGGATGAGTGGCAAACAGTATACATCCTGATCAGAAGCCCCATTTGTGGCATCAGACCACGTGCTATATTGTTTGATCAGACCTTTCTGTTCTAATACTTAGGGCAACTGGATCAATTTGAATCCCTCAGAAATTTTGAAGCCCCTATTAAATAATCATGGATCCACCCCTGCATGCAAATTTTAAAAGCAAAGATTCCTTTGCTTTGCAATTCCTTTGCTTTGCAAACTTGCAGATACATGCATCAGGGATGAAACTTGTCAGAAAGACAACATGGAGAGGTCTAGGTAAAAGGGTTTTCAGATAAATATTTTCTTATTTCTTCGCAAAAACAAATGTTGGGTGTGCTCAATAGAGGCACATCTGTGCTGTGTGTACTCATTACAAGTGCCTTATTCAGTATGAGTAAAAAGAGTATTCTAAGATCCACAACATATCTATGTATGTATGTTTATGATTTCTATGGATTTATAAAAAAGAAAGAGTTTCCCAAAATTACTGCTAATTGTGTCTCCTTAAGGACCCATTTAGGGGACTTGATATTTTTGGTAAATTCACAAGATTGTGACCTCCTGTTTGCTTTCCTAAACATGGAATCCCTTCCGAATCTGCAAAGGGGTCTATTTTTAAAGGGAAGAATTTGCTATTGAAGGGAGCAAAATTCTTTCCATTTAGAGTGAACCCCTTCCAGAAGGGGACAAAAACAATTTTAACAGAGTTGTCTCCCCTGAAAGTGAATTCCATTCACCTAAACAACCATCACGTAAACATACCTATATAATATTGACCCCCTCAAACCCCATTTTTATATAGTTAAACTGGGGTTTACAGGGGTATATATTATTTTTCTTATTTCTGCTCAAAACATAGATTGTGGGTACTCGTTAGAACTGTCTCGACGAGGCGGTTCTAACGAGTACCCACAATCTATGTTTTGAGCAGAAATATGAAAAATATCAGAATTTTTTTATCTGAAAATCTTCATTTTTTGGTGCTGGAATTTTCAGTATATTTGAATAGGTGTGTTTTCGTAATGTCTACTTAAAAGATAAAGAAAATTCTAATGCACTCGCGTATGTAACGCGACGTCTGATTGGATAACGTAAAAAATTTGTGACGGTATATTCTGCGATATACTGTCGCAAATCCGACGTCATCACTTACGTCGCTTCTCATTGGCTGGCATTTGGTTTTACGCAGCTCACAGCACTTGTCGTTTTGTGCAAACAGTACATTTTTTTCAATAGAAAAAATGAATAAATGCATTTGAATGGGGATAACTGCATCAAATTTGTCATTTAGGGAGGTAAATCGGCGGTTTTACGGTCGCAAATTACGTTTTACGGCTTCGCTGACGCGTCGCCGACCGCAAAACCGCCGATTGACCTCCCCAAATGCCAAATTTGAAAGCAGTTATCCCCTAAGTAAAATTCACAACCTCTATCTCTGCCATAAAAGCATCAAGAGGGTCCTCTCCTTCCGAATCTTCTTGTTTGCCTTCTTGTTGTCCAGGACTTCCCGGTGCAGGCTGGTACTCCAGATTGTTGTCATCATTGTCATCAAAATAACTAAAAAAGACAAATGCATCTTTGTAAAACACTATGCTCTCAATATACATGTGTATGCTTGTCCCTAGCATATCTTAATGCATAATGAATGAAGCATTATGAATGAAGGGGCATCACTGATAAAATTAATGTGATTATATTTTCAAAAAAGAAATCCACTGACTAGAATGAGCCTGGATAAAAAAAAAAACAACAAAAAAAACGCTGATGTGTGGAAAAATTTTGAAATCATGATGTATGAGTTATGAGTGACGGGTGTGCTTAATTCTGCTTTTATGCAGCTCTTGATAAGATGGTTTTTTCAATCCAAAAGTACCGGTATTGAAAATTTTCTTATAAATTCACGAAAACATATATACATGTATGCTGTGGGTACTCATTAGAAGCGCCTCTGCAAAGTACTTCTAATGAGAACCCACAACATAAATTTATTGTGGAGAAATAAGAAAAATATTTACCTGATACCTACTCTTATCTGTCTCTATGTTTGACACCAGATATTCTGAAATCTTATCTCCTGACCACACAATGTACTTGTCCTAAATTCTGTACAATAAGTTCTTGGAAGAATGACCGGTAAGAGCAACAAACACAGTCAGAGAATTGAAAACAACAGTTCTACCCAATACCTGGGCCAAACTAGCTAGTTTAAGCCATCAAGGTCTCATAAGTGACCCCAAATATTAATCTGACAGTGAAATGCAAAGGTTGTAACATGCAATACAAATCTGGGCCCAGTTGTTCAAAGCTAACGGCGTCGTTAGTTAACAATTTGTTAAAATTTATGTCAAGTGATACGCAAATATGCTGAAAATTTTGCTGAAAAAAAATGTGAGTAGCTTTTGCAAAAGCTACTCACATTTTTTCAACAAAAATATTAGAATATTGTATATTGAATCCGCTAAAACAGTTAACCAAATGACCCTTAACGAGCTTGTTAAGCTAATGACGTTTTGAACAACTGGGCCCATCTGGAAGTAAAATTAAAATTTGTGCTTTTCACAATATACAAATGTATGGCCCTTACACTTTTATTTCAACTGAAGAGATCCAAAGTTTCAAGTAAAACAATTATGGACAAGCATTATGAATACTGAAGTCTATTTAAACATCTGCTGATGTGTCTAACACTACAAAACAATGTGACAAACAGTGTAGATTCTGATTAACAGCTATATTCTGAAGTGTCTGCTCTTGGTCTACACTAACTGCTCAGACTTTGAATACTTTTTGGTAACATGGTAAATCATTAGAAAGAAGACACACATGAGCTGGGGCACAGCATTTCCTGCAAGATTGCATAGATGTGCAGGCTGATCTGTCTCTCCTGGGCACACATATAATCTTGTAGGAAATGCTGAGCCCATGCACATATGGAAAGCCAAAAAGTCATAGCACCAGATAAAAGGAGTATCAAGATAAATAGCTTCCTTAATTCTAAAAAAAAACATGTTCTTGGTTCTCATAATTAGACAATATAATGTTTTCATAGAGAAATAAGAGGGGGCAAGATAAACCGGTACACTGGTACATGTATGATCTTTTCCCTAGTACTTACAGAAGCAGCAGCAGAAATGTACATGATATAGCTCCAGATAGGCAGAGGTTTCACTAAATTTTCTGGCACCCGGTGCTTCAAGGCAAAGTAGGCGGGTGGTTCGGTATATTTTGTTATAAGGTGTCTGACAGTGCTTGCATTAAGGGAAGTCTGGGAGTCATAGACTCCCATAAATTACCCTGGGACTTCCAAAAATCAATGCCAGGAAGTCTGGAACTCCCAACTTTTAAAGATATTTAGTTATTTATAACAAAAATTTAGGATGAATTAATGTGTTATTTAGCTTAAGAATGGCGGTTTTACTCTAAATGAGAGTTTAAGAATATTGAGGTTGAATTTCTGAAAGTGAGTGAAAAAATTTGATCAGCAGGACTTTCAAATATTGGAGCTAGGAAGTCCTGGGACTTCCTGATTTTGACAGTTAGTGCAAGCACTGGTCTGAATACCGTAAGGGTAAATACTGTAAGTATAGTCTATATATATGGTATTTACCCTAACAGTATTCAGACACCTATACACCTTACCATACTTGTACTAAATTTTAAAGAAGTCCAGTCTACTCCCTCTTAATGTGTCTAAAATATTGCTATATGTATGGCAAACAGTATAGACCCTATCAGATGCGGCATTCTGCGGCGTCTGATCTGGGTCTATACTGTTTGCAAAGACCTATCTGTCCCAATACTTTACCATTATTGTGGTAAAACCTTTGCAAATTTATCAAAAGTACATGTAGCAAGGGAAAATTGCCTCAGTAGAAGGGGAAAATCCTCATCCTCCGCCTCTTAATGAAACCCCCTGGATAAGCTGGGGTATCTGCATATTTTTCTTATTTTTCCATGACAACATGTTATGGGTACTCATTAGTACTAATGAGTGCCACAACATCACGGGTGGTCATAAGGGGAGCTACCGCGAAATCGCATTAACGTAAATTTGTTCCCTAGACACAGCCAGGAACTCTCGCGGCAGTTTCTAGGACCTGGAAATTGTAAACAAAGGTAGATACTCTCGCGTGTTTTGATTTATTTTAGAAGAATGAGCAAATAATATAAAATTTCGGCGATGCTTTTCTATGTTATTAAATATGATTTACCTTTCTAAGCATTGAAAAAATCGTTGCCGAAAGTAGGCGACCGTAACAAAATCGAACACAGGGTTGTCTGACTTTAATTTTATGTCAACACGAATGAATGATGCAATTGTTTTGAAAGTTTTTGCTTAGAACGAGATCCTTTGGCGCATGTTCTGGATATGTCGGCTCTTATTCATCATCTATGTAAAAATTTTTATCAGTCCATGTACTGTGAAGGAGTAATGCCGAAATTTCCAGGTGGAGTAGCTCTCACATCATTGCGGCAGCTCCCAAAACATGCTCTAGTTCCAAGGTCCTAGGAACTACTGTGAGAGTTTCTGGATGTGTTGTGGGAACAAATTACATTAACGCGATTTCGAGGTAGCTCCTCTGATGTCCACCTGTGAACATATGTTTTCATGGAGAAATAAGAAAAAATCATTACTTTTCGGATAAAAAAAAAGTGCCTTATCTGGAGCTATGTATAATAACATGATATAAAATTAAGTATACCAGATCATCTCTATACTCACTCATCTTCATCATTCACTCTCTTTCTGCCTATGTTTAGATGATATCCATATGATCTTCCAGGCATGTACTTTTTCCCAGAGCCCCCACCTTCAGACCTGTTGATAGAAAACCCACCGAAACCAAACCCTCTAGGGTTACCATCACCTCCTTTATGGTACATCTTCCTCTAATACCTGCTTCACTGTGACTGTAAATGAAAACAAGACTAGAACTCTGCTGTTCATGACAATACCTACCTTTGCAAATAGTGCAGATCCAGATCAGATGGCTTCTGAAGAAGCCATCTGATCTGGATCTACACTGTTTGTCATTCAGTTTGTGAATTTGAACAAAAACATTATATCATGTAATCTGATTGGCTTCTAGTCAGAAATGGGTGTGGCTAATTGAATTATTCAGCAGGATAAGGGTTAAAGAAAAAGATACACCTTCTCCCTGCCCCCTCGTCTCCACATATTCTCCACAAAATACTTGACAACCTACAGCTTTTTATGTTCAGTTATCAAAAAATGTGAAGGTCACATAAAATGGTAATCAATTTAGTCCACCCCAGCATCCTCCATAGCTCCTGATAAGGTTTTTTTTCAACCAAAAATAGCTATATTTTTTTCTTATTTCTCAATATTTTTCTTATTTCTCAACAAAAACATATGTTGTGTGTACTCATTAGAAGCGCCTCAATGAGGCACTTCTAATGAGTACCCACAATGTATGTTTTCATCAAGAAATACCAAAACTATTTACCTGATACCTATGATTGGGCCCAGCACTTAAACGGAAGAAGAAGAAGACTGATTTCTCAGTATTTTAATACTTATTACACATAAAACATACCTCCAGATAAGGCACTTATTTTACCCAGAAAATTACTAACATTTTTCTTATTTCTCCACAAAAATATATGCTGTGGGTACTTATCAGGTGCTTCTAATGAGTATCCCAATCCGAAAATATATTTTGTCCGAAACCACACATGCGAAAACAAAACTGAAACTACTGACAAACTGAATGCAATAACTTACAGTGAAGAGGCAGAAACAAGAGACGTAAATCGTATACAATAATCTTTGATACAAAACAATGTTTCAAACATCTAAAACATACTTACCAATTGAATTATTTACTAAATTAATATATCTATTTACTTTCTGCATTAGACACTTTTTCTTCCTCCCATAAAAGAGCTTTTGAGCTTAAAAGCGGTGCATGCTAATCTACGGTATTCCCGGTATCCATAACCCGGTATTCGAAGAGGTTTTTATCGCACCTGCTTGTAGCAGGGTGCGATATAGGCGTCCGATTTTCCGTCCGTCCGTCCGTCCGTCAGTCCGTCCGTCCGTCTGTCAACATTTATGTCGACGTTCGACATTTATGTCAAAATTAGTATTCTAATCAACTACAAGACTAAACAACCATCAAACCTTGCACGAAACATCTCCCTGACCTCCTGACTTTGCAACATAGGGGTCCGCTTTTCCGTTTGTCTGTCCATTCGTCCGTCCGTCTGTCAACATTTATGTCGACGTTCGACATTTATGTCAAAGTTAGTATTTTAATCAACTACAAGACTAAACAACCATCAAACCTTGCATGAAACATCTCCCTGACCTCCTGACTTTGCGACATAGGTGCCCACTTTTCCATTCGTCTGTCTGTTCGTCTGTCTGTCTGTCCATCCGTCTCTTAACAGTTCTGTTATGTCGAAGTTCGACATTTATGTCAAAGTTAGTATTCTAATCAACTACAAGACTAAACAACCATCAAACCTTGTATGAAATATCTCCCTGACCTCCTGACTTTGCGACATAGGTGCCCGCTTTTCCATTCGTCTGTCTGTTTGTCCGTCCGTCTGTCTCTTAACAGTTCTGTTATGTCGAAGTTCGACATTTACGTCAAAGTTAGTATTCTAATCAACTACAATTCTACAACAACCATCATACCTTGCATGACACATCTCCCTGACCTCCTGACTTGGCAGATATGTTGACCCAGTGACCTTGACCTATATTTTGCGCTCCATTGACTTTGACACAATTTACGTTGACGTTCCAGATCTTCTCAACTATAAGGCGTACAACTACCAAACCTTGCATAGTGCTTCTCCTAGAGGTACAGACTTGGCAGGTACCTTGACCCGGTGATCTTGACCTATATTTTGCGCTCCAGTGACTTTGACATATTTTGCGTCGACATTCAATATCTCCTCAACTATAAGGCCTACAACCATCAAACCTTGCAAAGTGCTTCTCCTCAATGTACTGACTTAGCAGATACCTTGACCTGGTGACCTTGACCTATATTTTGGCAGCAGTGACTTTAACATAATTTACGTCAACGTTCCAGATCTCCTCAAGCGTAAGACCTCTTGCTACCAAACCTTGCATAGTGCTTCTCCAATATGTACTGACTTGGCAGGTATCTTGACCTGGTGACCTTGACCTATATTTTGCGCTCCGGTGCCTTTTACACATTTTACGTCAACGTTCAATATCTCCTCAACTATAAGGCCTACAACCATCAAACCTTGCATAGTGCTTCTCCTCAATGTACAGACTCTGCAGGTACCTTGACTGGGTGACCTTGACCTATATTTCATGCTCCATTGACTTTTACACCGTGTACGTCATCCTTCCATATGTCCTAAACTGTAAGGCCTTCAACCACCAAATCTTATATAGCACTTCTTCTCGATGTACTGACTCGACAGGTACCTTGACCTGGTGACCTTGACCTATATTGTGCACTCCAGTGACTTTGACACATTTTATATTGATGTTCGGGATCTCCTCAAATATAAGACCTACAACCACTAAACCTTGCATAGTGCTTCACCTCACTGCACTGGCTTAGCAGGTACCTTGACCCAGTGACCTTGACCTATATTTGACAAATTTTACGTTGATGTTTGATAACTCCTCAACTATAAGGCCTACAACCACCATACCTTGCATTGTGCTTCTCCTTGATGTACTGAATTAGTAGGTACCTTGACCCGTGACCTTGACCTAAATTTCATGCTCCAGTGATTTTTACACATTTTACGTCAATGTTCCATTATCATTGGGCTGTATGATACGAAAAGTCAGTGCTGAAGATATAGCCATTAGAGGGAATGGGACTGGCCTAGAATATATGTGCCCCACTTGGCACTTTGTCTACATTTTTTTCAACCCAGTTTTCCAAGTAAGCACTGCTAAGAATGAAATAAACTTATTTAATAACCACATTCTGATTGTGGCTCCTGTGACTTTTGCGCCAGCAGGTGCGATGACGCCTTCCGCGGAATTCTTGTTTGTATTTGACACTGCATAACATCAAAAGTACTTGGCAGATTCTAATAATTTAAACACCAAATTAACAACAATAATCTAATCTACATAGTAATGATATTTGATTAAACAAATATTTGTTGCTGATGTTGCAGGATGTTGTCAAAGTCCCGGTATCGAGATTCACTTGTCCCGGTATCCATAGGTGCATACGTCTTTGACAGGGCATAACATCAAAACTACGCGATCCATTTTAATAAATGAAACACCCTATAAAAGGCAATACTCTAATCTATGAAAAAATATAAATTTGTAAAAATATGTCAGTTGCTGACGTTGTGGCATTCTGTCAAAGCCCCAGTATCGAGGTTCACATGTCCCGGTATTCATTGCGGTCTCCGTGTGTGACATGACATAATATCAAAATTACTTAATTGGTTTTAATAAATTAAACATCTGGTTAAAGGCAATTCTCCAATCTATAAAATAACTATAAACATATAAAATAAAAAAAAAATATCAGTTGCTGATGTTGCAGCATTATGTCAAAGTCCCGGCATCGGGATCCACATGTCCCGTTATTCAATGATGACTGTTGAGACATAGCATAAAATTCAAAATATAAAAAAAAAAAATAGGGTACGTACAAACACCGGATCGGGCTCAATTACCGGATCGGACCCGGTTTTCTGTGCTATGTTCATTTTTTCTTCGATATTTTATTCTTTATGCACAGTTGGAAGAGGTTTACAGCATACAAAACTATTTTTACCTCACGCCTTCATTCCAATAAAAAAAAACAAACAAAAAAACGGACCAAACATAACTCCACCCATATATATATAGACAAACGGCTAATGTAGGCTATGCTAGGAGTCTGTAGTAGTTGCATTAAGTTCGGATGACAAGCAAGCACCAAACAGCGGGACAACGTCGGACCGACAGCGATACGTTGTTACGTCGTATCGCCGTCGGCCAACACCGGACCGTTTTTTTTTTATTTTTGTTCACAAACATAGATTGTTGGTACTCGTTAGGCTTGCCTTGCTGAGGCGGTTATCACAAGTTCCCCGATTCTAGAAATATGAAAAATATCAGATTTTTTATCTTTTTTTTTTTTTTTTTTTACATTTCGTTGGTAAATTTTAATGTAAAAGCAAGAATCACATTACCAGTAATCAAACACAAAGTTCAAAAAGCTTATCAATCAATCTGTCAAGTGTCATCCAAAACACATATCACTTCTAATTGAATGGTATGATGAGCTATTTTTTCTTCTTCTAATTAATGCTGGGGATTAAAATTAGTGATTGACTGATATATGGAAATGATGCTGCGAGTAATAAATTAATATAGTGATTGACTGATATATGTAAATGATGCTGCGAGTGAGGCAAAGTGGCGACGGAGTGATAGTATTGAATCCACTAATGTAGTAGCATCACATACATAATTAAAAAACTAATACAGTATTAAAAATAACAACTAGAAAGAAAAAAAGTAAAAAAAAAAATAAGATAAAATAAAAAATATTAGTCAAAATAGGGTCCGATCCGGTAATTGAGCCCGATCCGGTCCGATCCGGTGTTTGTACGTACCGAAAAAATTATGGTGGCATATTTCTGCCACGAGATAGCTATCACGATACTTTCAATAATTATCTTGATATTTCGAAGTTTCCTGAAAAGATTATCTTAATAGTTTAAAGTTTCCTGGAAATATTATCGCGAAAGTTTACAGTATTATCGCGATATTTTTTTTTGCGTTAGTGCCCAGAGCTGCCATTTATTTTCTGTTATCTATAGATAGAACCGAAATCGGAATACCTTTGTTTATACTGTTGAAATTCACCGAGGGTATTTACCAGCGACTTTTAAGGTAAGAGTGTGTACTAGGTAATCGCCAATCGGTGCGTAGAAATCCCAGAATGTCATATCCGCTTGTGTTCTATTTATAGTTACCTCGCTACCATGAAAAAATTATCGCGATAATTTTATCTAGATACTAATGTCAGTTCCGAGCAGTATCACGAAATTTTGCGTTAAAATATTTTCTGGAAATTAAAACACATATCTAGATAATTCAAGTTATTGCGATAATGTTTTCAGGAAAACTTTTTATTTTCTGGAAAATTCAGAATATTATCGCGATAGCTATCTAGCTACCTCGTGGCAGAAATATGCCACCATAAAAAATAGTTGATTTATTTTAACCAATTAAATACAAAATAAAAGACAACACCCCATCTAAAAATGATTATAAATATAAAAGATATTTATATCTGTTGCTGATGTTGCAGTACGATGTCAAAGTCCCGGTGTTAAACAAATCACGTCCGAGTATCCAGCGGGTAAGGGTAATAGTACAATTATGTGCCATAATGTTTAATTGAGCAGCGTAGAAAACCAGTCTGGATTAGTTTGAAGTCGAAATTTTGTGGGACCAGTCCAGTAGGCGTTCTGATTTGTTTGTGTACTTTTCATTGGTTTTCAACGACCAATGACAAGTGTACTAACGTGTTGAAAATTCCCGCCGTTGTACGGCTTTCCCTCAGTTCTCATACCGGCGTAGTGAAGGAGGAAAAGCACTTCAATGAGGAGATTTTGAAATTGTTTTTCATATCTCGCATATCAGAAGAAAAAGCAGCACTGATATTGTTATGTCTGCACTTTTGCCAAGGCCAGTGGATCATGGTGCTGTGGGGGAGAAGATTATTTACATAAATAACAAACTGAAAGCACTATGTAAAGACAGAAGAGTCCAGTATTTACACACATTTAAGCCGTTTCACAAAGGCCGTATACCTCTGCGTGAATTATATGCAGTTAATGATCGAGGTCTTCACTTGAACACAGAAGGAACCCGAAGGCTTAGACAGTTTTACATCAACTCTGTGGCACATTTGATTCATAAGATTAAATAATGGTCGTAGGGGGCATCTCCCCTCCTTTCGGCGGTCGGCTACTGGAGTGGCTTACTTGGGGCGCTACGTTGTCCTGAGAGGTCAGTTGGTTCATGGGGGAGTATGTCATCCCCCGGGCCAGGTCTGTGAAGTGTCGGTATGTAATGGGGCTCTCAGATCAGCCAACACGCGACAGAGGGGGTGGTGTGCCTGTTCAGCTCATTATGTGCAACAGAGTTGTTGCTGGCTATATCTATTTTATTGAAAGGATGTAAATTGATGCTTAATCTTTTCAGTGTGGAATTCAGGAAACAAAGGTATAACCTTAACAACAGACTTGTGAGTATACAAAGTTTGTGTTGTAACAAACGTTTTGTTGCTCTTTTCCTTTTGTGCATTGTGCAATTTTGTGTTTTGAAAGACTATGAGTCAGGCAAGAATTGGATAGTTTCGCCGAAACATCTCCTGGCATGACTTTGTTAGTTGCATAATGACATTTTATTTAGCTTTATGTTCGCTTATATGTTAACTCTTGTTTATGCATTTTGCAGGAGCATGAACCTTGTTTCCCGCGGTTTGGGGTGGTCTCAGGGGCCGGCAGTCGTGGGGCGGATGGGCATGGATGGGGAGTGAAGACAACATTAGTTCGATACACCGGAAGCTCGGTCAGTAACTAGTAAGACCTTGTGTGAGGTAAGATCTTCATTCCTCAACCATGCTGACGCGTCGCCCCTTGGTTGTTGGCCTCTGGGCGGAGCCCCGGATTGTGGTCGTATGTGAGATTCCCGTGCGTATGCTCTTTCGGACGCTCCCTGGGCTGGTCTTGTTTTCAGTTTTGTTTGGCGGACCTTCGGTTTGGCGGTTTTACTTGTTTAAGTGTACGCCTACCATAACTTCATTATAGGAGATACGAGGTTAGATATCTTGAGTATGAGGCAGCTTGTGTATCAACTTATCAACGCCTCATTCTGATTCTAGTCTTCGGTTGTACATGTTGTAAATATATAGATTCCGGCAAACATTAAAACTTTTAAGTGACAATAGTCTTGTATCTACATTCAATCCAGAAAGCTGTTTAATTGTACAATTATGTGCCATAATGTTTAATTATGCAGCGTAGAAAACCAGTCTGGATTAGTTTGAAGTCGAAATTTTGTGGGACCAGTCCAGTAGGCGTTCTGATTTGTTTGTGTACTTTTCATTGGTTTTCAACGACCAATGACAAGTGTACTAACGTGTTGAAAATTCCCGCCGTTGTACGGCTTTCCCTCAGTTCTCATACCGGCGTAGTGAAGGAGGAAAAGCACTTCAATGAGGAGATTTTGAAATTGTTTTTCACCCACCCACTGCCTCCCTGGTTAATTCAAATCTATATCCTGTTCTTACACATAGAGGGAGATTAACTGTTTTTTTTTTTTTTTTTTTTTTGGTTTTTTTTTTTTTTTAGGTTGAAGGATATATTAAATCTGTCAAATCATATGTCTTTCAACGACCACTTAAGTTATGGGTATGGCGGTTTTTCTTGTTTAAGTGTACGCCTACCATAACTTCATTATAGGAGATACGAGGTTAGATATCTTGAGTATGAGGCAGCTTGTGTATCAACTTATCAACGCCTCATTCTGATTCTAGTCTTCGGTTGTACACATTGTAAATATATAGATTCCGGCAAACATTAAAATTTTTAAGTGACAATAGTCTTGTATCTACATTCAATCCAGAAAGCTGTTTAATTAAATCTAAACCATACAACTGGCATGAATAATATAACATTAAATTAAACGCAATATTTTAAATTATACGATGAATTTCGAGTTTTTAATTTTTTTTTTTTTTTTTTTTTTTTTGCTATTATATTGTTTAGTCAAAGTCCAGGTTTTGCGCTATGCTCACCTCCGTTTCCACTGTCTATGACTAAACCGACTAAGAGAAACAAAAGCAGTTCTAAGGCAAGACCCTAAAGTATTTATTTATTTATTTTTATTTTATTTTATTTATTTATTTATTCATTCATTTTTTGACGTGAAATAGTGATAATAGCAATCACTAGCCGGTTGGCACTAATGAGTTCCCAAAGCCCAATTACCTACTGCTTGGACCGTATTAAATCATGTCATATCAAAGCCGGGCTTGCAATCTTATTCAGCTAACCATATTCACTCATAGATTGACAAGTAAGCTGCATGGGATAATAAAAGCTCGTCAGAAAAATATTTGCCTCAGATTGATTTTGTTTGTGTTTAGGTTTTACGGCCCAGTCAACCCAATGGGGTCATGTCGAGCGCGGTCAGTTTACCTAACCACACGTTTACTGGGCAGGCTTAGTCCTCTAAGCGATTAACCAGTATTGTGTACATTCTTACGCCAGAAACTGACAACTGCCCTTCTTGAATCAGCGGAAGGGAGCGATTGACTGTAGAAAATATTTTATGATCAATCTCCACGAAAGAATGTTGCCGACCTCGGCAGGGACCTCGGCAGGGGTTGAACCCACGACCTCCTGGTCTCCAGTCGGACGGCGCATCCAAATGAGCCACCGAGGCCGCCTCAGATTGATCTTTTCGCATTTTGAGTTCAGAGATATCTTCCTGATTCTAAAATTATTTAGAATTGAATTATGGCTGTGATTTACGTCGGTGATTCTCATTTGAAGTATTTTAGGACTACTAAACCATCTGTTGTGCGTTTCACACGAGGTGCTCGTGTAGAGGAATTAGTTGGTGACCTAGATGACCTTTCAGGATTCAGGGTAAGTTTTTTTTTTTTTTTTTTTTTTTTTTGCTTTGACAATGTATGATAAGAAGGGCAAACATTTCTTATAAATTAATCAGCATTCAAGTACGATTTATCTACCTTGATACAACAATTTTCAATTATTCGTAAATGTTTGGCACAAGTTGAAGAAAACCGCCCATTTGATCTATTATTATTATTAGTAGTAGTGGTGGTAGTAGTAATATCAATAATAATAATAATAATCATAACAGATAAATTTGATTGTTTTATTGTATGGAGCACAGAAATAGACATAAATCAAGTTAACTGTAAAGGATAATTTGTGCAGTATCTCTGTCAGTTAAAAAAAGTTGAGCCGCCACATGAAAAAAGAGCACTTAGAGGTATCCGATTTGTGATTATAAATACGGGAACCCCCTAATGTGGCCGAAGACATAGATTTTCGCCTGAAGCTTTATCAATATCCTACTATCTGTCTGCGAACAGCATTGGCACTGGCGATAATATAATAATGAATCTTTTTTCATGGGCTGGTTCACGTTGTACTTTATAAACATCGCCTATTTTCAAAACCAGACCGAACTAATGTCTTTATGTATATGTTCAAGTGGCATATAAGACCTTCTTATATGCCACTTGATATGTTACAATATGAAATATAATGCATGTTTATGCTATAAAACGACTTTTGAACCTTTTTAACATATGTATCGCTATAGTACATTCAATGAATATTTCGTGTATTTTTTAGGATTTAACTATTTTTCAATAATAATAACAATAATAATTAATAATAATAATAATATTTTTCTTTTCAAAATTAAGTACAAAAAAAAAAAAAAAAAAAAAAAAAAAAAAAAACGGTGAAACTGATGCTTGGACCCCACTGATGCCATTCATGCAGTTCCCAGCCGACTTAATGGGCATCTTCTTAAACCTAGGGGATTATTGTCAGTGTCAGGCATAAATGCCAACGGATTCTTCGTCTGCCCTTCTTATCTTTTAATACAATCATTCATAATTTTTGTGTTGCTCACTGTTTATTTACATAGTGAACTCTAGATGAACACGGCGAATCCAGGAAGGATGTGCCGAGTTTGCTATGTGCCGAGTTGTCCCACATTCAATTTCGGGAGTAAACTTTGACAAGCAATTATTAAATTGACACCTATCAGGCTGAGATTTGGAACATATATAGAATATAGACTCTTTTTTTTTTCAAAATGCATATACGCTTTTAACCATAAATTCAGCTTTTTTTTCTCTTTTTTTTTCCAAACATTGAGCTACATGAATGACCATGTCATATAAAATGTGACCGGGAGTAAATTATGCTGTTTTGACGATGTCACGTACGTATTTCTCAAAATGCATCCATGCATATAATGATTATATGCAAAAACTGATTTGTTTGCAAGTACTAAGCTTTAACAATGCCATGAAAAGAATTCTTACTTTACAGACATGCTTTGTCTCTAAAGTATTTGGCCCGGAAGCAAGTAAGGAGGGTCTGGATGGGGTTTATTGATTACTTATTAGTGGCCTTATTTTTTTTTATTGACTGCTGATTTTTGGTCTAAACTTTTAGTGACTACTGATTTTTTTTTTTTTTTTTTTTTTTTTTTTTTGATGTAGAATTTAAATATTGAGCCCAAAAATCCAAAACACACTGATTTTTGTGAAAATGGCTTTATCGATTAAAGGGCTAAATTTTAAATGATTAGCGATTTTTGGTGCCCCACCCTACTCCACCAATCCAGACCCTCAGTAAGTTTCTCTAGATATTGGCATATAATGCTTATTATTTCTCTTGTCGGTAAATCGGCGACAACAGGATTGACAGACAAAATAAGCCAGGCATGTGTCTGCTTCTTCGCTAACCATTACAAAAACATGCCTATTCAAATATATTGAAAATTTCACCTTCAAAAACTGTAAATTTTCAGATAAAAACTCTGATATTTTTTCATAGTTCTGCTCAAAAACATAGATTGTGGGTACTCGTTAGAACCGCCTCGATGAGGCGGTTCTAAACAGGTACCCACAATCTATGTTTTTGAGCAGAAATAAGAAAAATAATGTATAATGTATAAAAGTGGGGTTTAAGGGGGTCAAAATCATATAGGCATGTTTTCGTGATGTTAAAAGAAAGCTTGGCATATAATGTCAATTATTTCTCTTGTCGGTAAATAGGCGACATCAGAATTGGCAGACATGCGTGCGTGGCTTCCGAACTGGAAATAATATAGACTTCACATTGTTTTATTTCTTGATTGTTACACGGGGGAGAACATAAACTACGAATGTAGACTACAAGTATTTTTGTTTGTTTTTCTTTTACGAAGATACATTATTGGCAGGTATCATACCGCGACTCTGTATGTCGGTGAGTACGATTTGTCTCTCTTGATAAAAAGGTTTAAAAGAAATAAATCCATTCACAATAAAACGACCAAAACACATTTATTAATATGCGAAAATATTGAAAATTGTTGTTTTAAATAGACATTTTATTGCAAATAAACTTAAAAATGCTTCTTGTCGGTTCTTGACTGTTGGTGTCGGTTCGTGTCGAATCTTGACTGTTCTTGTCGATAAATAGGTTGAAACCTTTTTGTCAACCAGTTTCACACTGCATGTGTTGTAACAAATTACGAAAACACACCTATTCAAATATATAGAAAATTTCTCCTCCAAAAATTTAAAATTTTCAGATAAAAAACTGTGATATTTTTCATATTTCTGCTCAAAACATAAATTGTGGGTACTCGTTAGAACCGCCTCGGCGAGGCGGTTCTAACGAGTACCCACAATCTATGTTTTGAGGGCGGTTCTAACGAGTACCCACAATCTATGTTTTGAGCAGAAATAAGAAAAATAACTTATACCCCTGTAAACCCCAGTTTTACTATATAAAAGTGGGGTTTAAGGGGGTCAAAATTATATAGGCATGTTTTCGTGATGCATATCTTAAAGTTGAAAACAAAAAAAAACAAAAAATAAATAAATAAAATAAAATAAAAATAATAATAATAATATGATTTACCTATAAGTTATATTTGTTCTTATCATGCAGATGCTGTACCTAACAATTTTCTTGGGTCTTGCAATATGCTGATATTGCATTTAGTCAGCTTCATTAAAACCATTACGAAAACACACCTATTCAAATATACTGAAAATTTTACGACCAAAAAATGAAAATTTTCAGCTAAAAATTTCTGATATTTTTCATATTTCTGCTCAAAACTTAGATTGTGGACGAGGCGGTTCTAACGAGTACCCACAATCTATGTTTTAAGCAGAAATAAGAAAAATAATGTATACCCCTGTAAACCCCAGTTTTACTATATAAAAGTGGGGTTTAAGGGGGTTAATATTATATAGGCGTGTTTTCGTGATGAGTGTTCTTTTGCACAATGTTCACACAGCAGAAACGTCTTTTTCTGGACGGCGATTTCGGTCCCGAATTGTTCCTGCCTTACTTATATATTACAGTCTAACCTCGTTATCTCGAACTAGCTTATTTTGAATTACCGCTTATCTCGAAGTGAAAATCTGGTCCCTGTTTTAACATGAAACTATGACAACAGGTAACAAAATAATGTGGAAAAGAGGAGAAATCCTAAGGAGCAATTTCTCCTCTTTTCCACATTATTTCATATATATATTTCTAACTTCAGGAGTCAAATTACATAGTCATTTGTTAAATGTGGTTGTTAAATTTATTATTTTACTCACTCTCCAACTCTGATATGTCGAGGTACGGATATCTCGAAGTGTTTCAGTGAATCCCTTGGAATTCGAGATAACGAGAGTCGACTGTATATGGTTTCATGCGTTTTCATAAGTCTACCATTTTACTTATCTCTGACATGTTTTAAGATTACGATGCGCAAAATGAGTCTAGTAGTACCCCTATATCAAACAGAATTTGCAAAATCCTCCATTACGAAAACACGCCTATTCAAATATATAGAAAATTTCACCTCCAAAAACTGAAAATTTTCAAGTAAAAAAACTCTAATATTTTTCATATATCTGCTTAGAACATAGATTGTGGGTACTCGTTAGAACCGCCTCGGCGAGGCGGTTCTAACGAGTACCACAATCTATATTTTTTAGCAGAAATAAGAAAACTAATTTATACCCCTGTAAACCCCAGTTTTACTATATAAAAGTGGGGTTTAAGGGGGTCAAAATTATATTGGCATGTTTTCGTGATCCGCAAAAGTTACTCCCGGTCGCGAATCTTGCAAATAGGTTGGCATATTACTCTTGAATAAAAGTAGAATACGGTAAGTTATGAAAATATCTTATAGTCATTTGAAAGAAGATTCTATCTCACAAAAAGCTTGTTCTACGCTTCGCACACAATACATGATAAAACGGATTTAAATAGTTTTGGGTTCTTTACATGAAAATCTCTGCTAAATCGGCTAAATTCCAAAATGCAAAGGGTGAATTGGAGAGGTGTAAATGATATCTCGTCTAAATGAGAATGACCCTAGTCATATTGAAAAAAAAAAATAATTACAGATAATTTCACATCGCTTTTTAGGCTAACCTCATCAGAAACTAAAATGCGTAGTTATAAGAATATCAAAGTTTTGTCAAATTGTCCCGAGAATGCTATAAATTGCGCTTAGCAACACCAATGCATCCATCCACTTTAAAAAGTGAAACTGTCAAGATTAAAGTATATAACATAAATTTTGATAAAGTGCTGCAATGATAACCTTTTAGAATATCTATATACGTGCACTGTGTCGAGAAAAGTGCACGCGAATGGACAACACCTTCTGCATTTATAAGTGTTCCTCGAAAAATTATTCTGTTCTATTCAGTGCTATATCTAATTCCGGTTTTTACTTGTAAACAACACGCATAAGGCCAATGGTGCATTGTGGGTACAGTGAATTAATTATTTTTCCCATAGAGCTCTATAGTAATTTCACCATTTTTGATGGTTAGGAGTTCAATTCAGGGTATGGTTGGGCTTCCAAATTTTGTTTTGATTCAAAGACCAGGCATAGAACAGCAAGGTAAATAAGGAAAAACACCACTGTCACCAGCACCTTCTGGGACTTTTTGAAGGCTGAATGTAGCAACCCCTCAGTCGAGCCCTCAGTTGGCAGGTGTCAAGAATTGAAACTTTACATTTCACCACTTCTTCTTTTGGCTCCAGCAAACACCACAGAAACATTTATTTCTTTGAATAAATCCGGAAATTAGACACAAACATTTATTTTCTTCAAATTAGAATGATAAGTTTTAATTCATCTTTATTATTAACCAATCACATATCCCCTCACACACACACACACACACACACACACACACACACACACAAAAGAAAAAAAAAACTACCTCGGGCTTCCCTACACATTTTTGCACCAATCAGCAGTCCTGTCCCAACTGGTTCCCTGTGCCTTTGTTGGTCAACAATGTGTCCGAACCAAACATTATATTTTCTAGGGCACAGTGAGCTAATTGTGTAGGACTGCTGATTGGGAAGCACAGGGTAGTTGTTTTGTGTAAGGCAATCTGTGTTTGGTAAATAATATGCATGAATTAAAACTCACCATTCTAATTTGAAGAAAAAATGTTTGTGTGTAATTTCCTGATTGTTTAAATTTTTGATACCTGCCAATTGAGGGGCTGCTACATTCAGCCTCCAAAAAGTCACAGAAAGTGCTGGTGACAGTGGTGTTTCTTCCTTTTTTTTTTTTTTTTTTTTTTTTTCTTTTTTTTTCTTCTTATCTATTTTGCTATTCTAAGCCTGGTCTTTGAATTAAAACAAAATTTGGAAGCCCACCCATACCACCAAAAAGGTTAGAATTACTATGGAGCTCTATGGGGAAAATAATTAGTTCACTGTACCCTCTACACCACAGGAGCTTGACGTAATAAAATAAAGGTGATTGTCCGTACGTTTCTATGTAATTATATCAAAAGAAACGTACGGACAAGCCCTATAATTTTTATTCCAGCGTCAAGCTCCTGTTGTCTTCGCGTAGACAATTAGTACCACATTATTGCCCCATAGGTGCACTATCTTTCGCTAGGTGGCATTTTTCAAATACTGACCTGTCTGATTTGAGCATCCTGGGTACAGAATCGGACTACTTTCAAAATGGCAATTCAAAATAAAATATATAGGGCACAGTGAACCAGTTGTGACAGGACTGCTGATTGGTGCAAAAAAAAAAAAGTGTTAGGAATCCCGGGGTAGCTATTTTGTGTAAGGCGACCTGTGACTGGTTAATAATAAAGATGAATAATAAACTCACCATTCTAATTTGAAGAAAAAAATCCTGATTGTTTCAAAGAAATAAATGGTTTTGTTTGTGTTTGCTGGAGCCAAAAGAAGAAGTGGTGAAATCGCAAATTTTTAATACCTGCCAACTGAGGGGTTGCTACATTCAGCCTCCAAAATGTCCCAGAAAGTGTTGGTGACATTGGTGTGTTTTTGCTTTTTTCTTATTCATTTTGCTGTGCTAAGCCTGGTCTTTGAATTAAAACAAAATTTGGAAGCCCAGCCATACCCTGAAATGAACTTTTAACCACTAAAAAGGTTGGAATTACTACATATATGGGCCCCTATGGGAATAATAAACTGTGCCTTGTACGTTTATTCAAAACAACGCTAACCGGTACGATTCATGAATCTTTTATTACAGCAGTAATACAATGTTGTTCGTTTTAATTATTTTTCCCGTTTGAAATTATTATATTTTTTAATAAAAAAAAATGGTTTTATTTCTCTACAGACGTATCATTTATAGAAATTTTCCTCTTGCTACTTTTTAGCGGCAGATTTTTGAGTTATGCGCACCACCTATTAAAATTTATCCAGTACAGTATACTGCTGTACGTGTCATAGCAGACAAATCAATCTTCGAATAATATAATTTGCGCAGACAACGTCGATAGGTGTCCAATGTTTGTCAAAGTTTACTCCTAGCTTCCGGGTTTACTTCCGGCTGTTATAGTCTCCCGTTTTATATACTCGTATATGCGTGAGTTCGGATTTTGTATAATAAAGAGATTGTGCAAGATCAATTAAATACAGTAAAATATTATATTTATTACAAAAAAAAAAAAAAAAAACGCTAGTAAAATGCGCTTAATTGTAGGACAGTGAGAATATCGTGCAGTCTGCATATCTCTACCGTGTTTATATAGCCAACAAACTGGAGCGTAGGCAGCAAATACGTTTGCTGCTTTCGACTAAACGCTGATTTTACTACGTGCGTGGAATGTGCATGTTGAGACGTGAGCACACACAGCAGATCCTGAACACATAGCTCCTAACAAGAACCATTTGGTCTGGGTCTACACAGTTTGCCATTCAACCTGTAGTTTTGGACGCAGTTTCGCTGCTTTCGACTAAGCGCTGATCCGTCCACGTGCGTAGTATGTCCATTTGGACACCTAAGCAAACAGTGCAGACCCAAATAACATAACTTCTAAAATAAACAATTTGATCTGGGTCTACATAGTCTACCATTCAAACCAGTAGTTTTGGGCGCAGTTTGCTGCTATCGACCAAACACTGATTTGACGACCTTTGTAGAATGTGTATATTGCCACATGAGTAAACAGCGCGGACCCAGATCACATAGCTCCTAAAATGAACCATTTGATCTTCGTCTACACAGTTTGCCATTCAAACCAGTAGTTTTGGACGCAGATTGGCTGCTTTTGACTAAACGACGAATTGACCATTTTCGTAGCTTGTGCATTTTGACACGTGATCAAACAGTGTGAACCCATATCCGATATCTCCTAAACTGAACCATTTGATCTGGGTCTACACAGTTTGCCATTCAACCTGTACTTTGGACGCTGATTTGCCGGTTTCGACTAAATGCTGATTTGACCATGTGCGTACAATGTGCATGTTGACATGTGAGTAAACAGTGTGAACCCAGATTATATAGATCCTAAAATGAATCATTTGATCTGGATCTACACACTTTGCCATTAAACCAGTAATTTCGGGCGCATCAAATTGTAATTAATCAGAGTTCATGGGCTTGTCCAAATATCGTAATAGATATGATAAGGTACTAATAATCCTGAATATTTATCGTCAATACAGTGTAAGAGAATGCAACACTAAGAATCACACAGGCGGAATTGGTATTGGTAAAAGTATAAAAACTTACAAGTCTTAATTCCTTATATTGCAGTCCTTATCCGACGTCGTTGGGCCACGCTTATGATAGTCATGTTTTCGCATTTGCTATAGAAAGAAAGAATGGCTGAACTGACAGCAGAAGAGCCAGTTATTACAAGAACTTGTAATGTAGTGGTTTACTCTGTCAGTTCGCGATTGTAATAGGATGAAGTACTTGAGAACTGGACGTATAAATGAAAGAGTCACAGAGAGAGAGAGAGAGAGAGAGAGAGAAAGAGAGAGAGATGGGAGGGAATGAATAGCACCTGATAGGCTGTCGCCGATCCAAGTGCTTACTGGACTCGAAGTTTTTAAACTGTGTCAACGTGAAGTGGATATAGATACACAAATAACTAAGTTGACCATTTATCAACGGTACTATCTGACTACATGTACGTTTATAGTAATCAGGCGCTAGCGTTTTGTTTTCATATATCACCTTCCCCGTATAAATTTTCTAACTAAACCTTGGCCACATCTGTAGAGAAATCGAGCATTTGATTTATTTAGCTTCCTGATATATTCAACAGAATAACGGTTTTACGTAGATAAGCATGTACTAGACTCAAACGTTGTGTCAAGTATTGAACACTAATTCGTATGTATTATGTATTCGGATTGTGCTCCGATTAATGCCTGTAATTGCTACCCTTCAGTCTCCGCATCCAATCACGAGTAAACACAAAGAACACCTGCCGGTCGAGAAAAAAACTGATTACTACCAGCTAAATATTGAACATATTTCTACCATGTGCATTTTCGTATATACTTTTTTTTCACTTTACTATTAAGTCCGACGCGTGCACAGACTGGTCTGTACAGCCACGCAGCCTGATCATTGTTTTCTTTGTCCGCTGACAGAATTGTTGAATACAGTAAAACATACTAAATAAGTTTGGGGACAGAGAAGACCATGATATAACTACGCGAATGCGCAGAATGATCTTGGTCTTTACTATTGGTATATGACACATGTACACTTTTTACGTATGTTCACGTATTTGTTGCGCACAATGATCTGAATCTCCCCTGTTCGCATACGACATAAACTTTTTCACCTATTTGAGCTTATAATAAAATAGCAAGATGCGAAAATGGGTCTTTTCGCATTGGCGGCGAACGAAGGTGCGCATAAGCCCGCACCTCAGAGTGCGCGCGCGCAGTCGAATCGGAGTCTTACTCTGTCCACTAAGAGATTTGTTGGAAGTTACTGAAAAAAAAAAGACAGCAACACCTGACCAGACCGTGCTCACGGTTACCTGTGCCAACTTTATGAGCATATGACTTATTGACATTTTCTCTGATTCTAATAATAATAATAATAATAATAATAATATGTTCTGTGAAAGTTGTTCTTCCTGAACAATTCTATTCTGTCCAAATATATCTCATTAGGTAGAACAAGGCACTAATGTGTCTGAATATTTACGGTAAATACAGAAGTTGAAAGACCGCGATGAGAATCATACACCTACGTGGACAAGAGAAAAAAAAAAAACAAAAAAAAAAAAAAAAAAAAAAAAAAAACACGTACCGGCTTTAATTTGCCGTATTACAGTAACTATCCGAAGCCGTTGAACCACGCATATGGTAGGCTTCAAATGTTTATTGCATACGCGAACAACGAAGGCAAAGATTAGCTGCATACACGCAGTCGAAACAGGTCCTTCGCTTCGAATTCAACGATTTGATATTGTAGAAAATATTGACGAACAGAGAAATCTTGATTAGACTGTGCGGAAGCGTATGCCTGTCCGGGTCTCATGACTATTGACATGAGCATATGGGGCAATGAATAGCTTACGATCCCACAAATAATAACAATAGTAGGCGCATGAGGAAATGGCACATACCGCATTTTGCCGAGATTGTTCTTTTTTTTTTTTTCTTTTTTTTTTCATTCCTGATTCTGTAACGCTTCTTTAAGACATCATGATTTGATACATGCCTTCGTGCAGCCATGCTATAGACAGTTTAAGATTCTAGTATGTTTGAACCTCCTTGCTTTATAAATGTAGAAGGACAGCGTTGGGATTACCGAATTAAGGCTGCAGCGTCATAATACAATTTTGGTGCTGTAGATTCATTGGATGCAATGAGTGAGCCACGCGCGATTTCAATGAAAAATTATTGTGATACCAAGGAAAGGAGGTATACTTTAGGCTCTTTAAATACGAATAGTAATCAGTAATCATTTTTTTTCTTTATAAATTCTTCAAACTCAAACAAAGGCTGTGATATTATTAATAAGCATATTCACGCTGGTAACATTAACTGAAACAAAACAAAAATAATTACAATGAAAACTCACACAAAATAAGGATAATATATATATATAAATAAAAAATAATGCCGAAGTAAGGATTCGAACCCACACGATGAAACCTGTGTCATCTTTAAAAATAGTAAAAGTCCACTCGAGCACCGTGCTACAAGTAATATTTGTTTATCATTTTGTTGATATAACCTGATAAAGTGAATGATTTGGTAAAGGGAGATAAATAGTCGTTGTAAAAACGCTCGGTCGCCTGTGATGAAAAAGGCGTAAAAAATGTGTCATTTGACCCAATTCAGCTTTTATGGTACTGATATTCAGATAGAAATAGATAATCCTTTCCCATTAGTCTGTTTCTATTTAAAAAACATGTGTCTGATTGGGCATATATTGAGAATAAATGTTACATCATTACCTATACGAACCTCATTTAATTTTAATACACGATGCCGAAAACCATTTAATTTTAATACATGGTGCATATTTAAAGCAAACAATACTGTGACAAGTACCCAATGACCGGCACAGTGGCTCAGTGGTAGAGCGTCCGCTTTGTGACCGGGAGGTTGCGGGTTCGATCCCCGGCCGGGTCATACCAAAGACTTTAAAAAATGGTACTAGCTGCTCTTTCGCTTGGCGCTCAGCATTAAGAAAGTAGAGCTAGGAATCGGAACTGGTCAGCTCAGTGTCAGTATAATGTGACTGGGTGGAATATCATGTCAAAGTGTCTGGGGCGTGATATTTCAGTGAGGCAGCACTCTAAAAGCGAGCATTGAGCTCCCTGTCACATCCAGACACCGTCGCAATATGACTGAAAGATTGTTGAAAGCGACGTTAAGCCCAAATCAAACAAACAAACAAACAAAAGTACCCAATGTTAATTTCTCCAACTAACTGAAGAGTTACTGCCCAGGTCTCTCCTGGACGCTGAACGAAACACGCTTTCGTTCACAAGCTGAATCCTTCCCGGTGGGGAGCATTCTGGAAGGGTAGTTCCCCATTTTTATATATTTTTTTCTTCTTTTTATGGGTGGTAGGGATCTTTTTCAAAATCTTTTCGGGTATATATATGTGTGTGTGTGTGTGTGTGTGTGTGATAATGCAGAGTTTGTGCAAAGATTATTGCAGTAAAACATTATATTTATTACAAAAGAAATGCTAGTAAAATGCGCTTAATTGTTAGACAGTGAGAATATCGTGCAGTCTGCATATCTCTATCGTGTGTATATATCCAACAAACAGGAGCGTAGGCAGCAAATATTACGTTTGCTGCTTTCGACTAAACGCCGATTTTACTACGTGCGTGGAATGTGCATGTTGTCACGTGAGCACAAACAGCAGATCCTGAACACATAACTCCTAACATAAACCAATTGGTCTGGGTCTACACAGTTTGCCATTCAACCAGTAGTTTTGGACACAGTTTCGCTGCTTTCGACTAAGCGCTGATCCGTCCACGTGCATAGCATGTCCATTTGGACACCTAAGCAAACAGCACAGACCCAAATAGCATAGCTTCTAAAATGAACAATTTGATCTGGATCTACATAATCTGCCATTCAAACCAGTAGTTTTGGGCGCAATTTGCTGCTATCGACCAAACACTGATTTGACGACCTTTGTAGAATGTGTATATTGCCACATGAGTAAACAGCGCGGACCCAGATCACATAGCTCCTAAAATGAACCATTTGATCTTCTTCTACACAGTTTGCCATTCAAACCAGTAGTTTTGGACGCAGATTAGCTGCTTTTGACTAAACGCCGAATTGACCATTTTCGTAGCTTGTGCATTTTGACACGTGATCAAACAGTGTGAACCCATATACGATATCTCCTAAACTGAACCATTTGATCTGGGTCTACACAGTTTGCAATTCAACCTGTACTTTGGACGCTGGTTTGCCGCTTTCGACTAAATGCTGATTTGACCATGTGCGTACAATGTGCATGTTGATATGTGAGTAAACAGTGTCAACCCAGATTATATAGTTCCTAAAATGAATCATTTGATCTGGATCTACACACTTTGCCATTAAACCAGTAATTTCGGGCGCATCAAATTGTAATTAATCAGAGTTCCTGGGCTTGTCCAAATATCGTTATAGATATGATAAGGTACTAATAATCCTGAATATTTATCGTCAATACAGTGTAAGAGAATGCGACACTAAGAATCACACAGACGAAATTGGTATTGGTAAAAGTATAAAACTTACAAGTCTTAATTCCGTATATTGCAGTCCTTATCCGACGTCGTTGGGCCACGCTTATGATAGTCATGTTTTCGCATTTGCTATAGAAGGAAAGAATGGCTGAACTGACAGCAGAAGAGCCAGTTATTACAAGAACTTGTAACGTAGTGGTTTACTCTGTCAGTTCGCGTGTGAAATAGGATGAAGTACTTGAGAACTGGACGTGTAAATCAGAAAGAGAGAGAGAGAGAGAGAGACAGACAGAGAGAGAGATGGGAGGGATTGAATAGCATCCGATAGGCTGTTGCCGATCCAAGTGCTTACTGGAATCGAAGCTTTTAAGCTGTGTCAACGTGCATTAAGTCCGACGCGTGCACAGACTGGTCTGTGCAGCCACGCAGCCTGATCATTGTTTTCTTTGTCCGATGACAGAATTGTTGAATACAGTAAAACATACTAAATAATTTGGGGGACAGAGAAGACCATGATATAACTACGCGAATGCACAGTATGATCTTGGTCTTTACTATTGGTATATGACACATGTACACTTTTTACGTTTGTTCACGTATTTGTTGCGCACAATGATCTGAATCTCCCCTGTTCGCATACGACATAAACTTTTTCACCTATTTGAGCTTATAATAAAATAGCAAGATGCGAAAATGGGTCTTTTCGCATTGGCGGCGAACGAAGGTGCGCATAAGCCCGCACCTCAGAGTGCGCGCAGTCGAATCGGCGTCTTACTCTGTCCACTTAGAGATTTGTTGGAAGTTACTGTAAAAAAAATACAGCAACACCTGACCAGACCGTGCTCACGGTTACCTGTGCCAACTTTATGAGCATATGACATATTTACATTTTCTCTGGTTCTAATAATAATAATAATAATAATAATGATACTATGTTCTGTGAAAGTTGTTCTTCCTGAACAATTCTATTCTGTCCAAATATATCTGATTAGGTAGAACAAGGCACTAATGTGTCTGAATATTTACGGTAAATACAGAAGTTGAGAGACCGCGATGAGAATCATACACCTACGTGAACAAGAGAAAAAAAGAAAAAAAAAGAAAACACGTACCGGCTTTAATTTGCCGTATTACAGCAACTATCCGAAGCCGTTGAACCACGCATATGGTAGGCGTCAAATGTTTATTGCATACGCGAACAACGAAGGCAAAGATTAGCTGCATACACGCAGTCGAAACAGGTCCTTCGCTTCGAATTCAACGGTTTGATATTGTAGAAAATATTGACGAACAGAGAAACCTTGATTAGACTGTGCGGAAGCGTATGCCTGTCCGGGTCTCATGACTATTGACATGAGCATATGGGGCAATGAATAGCTTACGATCCCACAAATAATAACAATAGTAGGCGCATGAGAAAATGGCACATACCGCATTTTGCCGAGATTGTTCTTTTTTTTTTTTTTTTTTTTTTTTTTGCTTTCCTGATTCTGTAACGCTTCTTTGAGACATCATGATTCGATACATGCCTTCGTGTAGCCATGCTATAGACAGTTTAAGATTCTAGTATGTTTGAACCTCCTTACTTTATAAATGTAGAAGGACAGCGTTGGTATTACCGAATTAACACTGCAGCGTCATAATACAATTTTGGTGCTGTAGATTCATTGGATGCAATGAGTGAGCCACGCGCGATTTCGATGAAAAATTATTGTGATACCAAGTTAAGGAGGGATACTTTAGGCTCTTTAAATACGAATAGTAATCAGTAATCATTTTTTTTTCTTTATAAATTCTTCAAACTCAAACAAAGGCTGTGATATTATTAACAAGCATATTCACGCTGGTAACATTAACTGAAACAAAAACAAAAATAATTACAATGAAAACTCACACAAAATTAGGATAAAATATATATGTATATAAATAAAAAATAATGCCGAAGTAAGGATTCGAACCCACACGATGAGACCTGTGTCATCTTTAAAAATAGTAAAAGTCCACTCGAGCACCGTGCTACAGTAAATTTTTGTTTATTATTTTGTTCATATAACCTGATAAAGTGAATGATTTGGTAAAGGGAGATAAATAATCGTTGTAAAAACGCTCGGTCGGCAGTGATGAAAAAGGCGTAAAAAATGTGTCATTAGACCCAATTCAGCATTTATGGTACCAATATTCAGATAGAAATAGATAATCCTTTCCCATTAGTCTGTTTCTATTTAGAAAACATGTGTCTGATTGGGCATATATTGAGGATAAATGTTACATCATTACCAATACGAAAACCATTTAATTTTAATACACGATGCCGAAAACCATTTAATTTTAATACACGATGCATATTTAAAGCGAACAATTCTGTGACAAGTACCCAATGTTAATTTCTCCAACTACCTGGAGAGTTACTGCCCAGGTTTTTCCTGGACGCTGAACGAAACGCGATTTCGTTCACAAACAGAATCCTTCCCGGTGGGGAGCTTTCTGGAAGGGTTGTTCCCCATTTATATATATTTTTTCTTTTTTTTATGGGTGGTAGGGACCTTTTTCAAAATCTTTTCGGGAATATATGTGTGCGTGTGTTTGTGTGTGATAATGCAGAGTTTGTGCAAAGATTAATTGCAGTAAAACATTATATTTATTACAAAAAAAAAATGCCAGTAAAATGCGCTTAATTGTTAGACAGTGAGAATATCGTGCAGTCTGCATATCTCTATCGTGTGTATATATCCAACAAACAGGAGCGTAGGCAGCAAATATTACGTTTGCTGCTTTCGACTAAACGCCGATTCTACTACGTGCGTGGAATGTGCATGTTGACACGTGAGCACACACAGCAGATCCTGAACACATAGCTCCAAACATAAACCATTTGGTCTGGGTCTACACAGTTTGCCATTCAACCAGTAGTTTTGGATGCAGTTTCGCTGCTTTCGACTAAGCGCTGATCCGTCCACGTGCATAGCATGTCCATTTGGACACCTAAGCAAACAGCACAGACCCAAATAGCCTAGCTTCTAAAATGAACAATTTGATCTGGATTTACATAATCTGCCATTCAAACCAGTAGTTTTGGGTGCAGTTTGCTGCTATCGACCAAACACTGATTTGACGACCTTTGTAGATTGTGTATATTGGCACATGAGTAAACAGCGCGGACCCAGATTACATAGCTCCTAAAATGAACCATTTGATCTTCGTCTACACAGTTTGCCATTCAAACCAGTAGTTTTGGACGCAGATTAGCTGCTTTTGACTAAACGCCGAATTGACCATTTTCGTAGCTTGTGCATTCTGACACGTGATCAAACAGTGTGAACCCATATACGATATCTCCTAAACTGAACCATTTGATCTGGGTCTACACAGTTTGCCATTCAACCTGTACTTTGGACGCTGGTTTGCCGCTTTCGGCTAAATGCTGATTTGACCATGTGCGTACACTGTGCATGTTGACATGTGAGTAAACAGTGTGAACCCAGATTATATAGTTCCTAAAATGAATCATTTGATCTGGATCTACACACTTTGTCATTAAACCAGTAATTTCGGGCGCATCAAATTGTAATTAATGAGAGTTCATGGGCATGTCGAAATATCGTAATAGATATGATAAGGTACTAATAATCCTGAATATTTATCGTCAATACAGTGTAAGAGAATGCGACACTAAGAATCACACAGACGAAATTGGTATTGGTAACAGTATAAAACTTACAAGTCTTAATTCCTTATATTGCAGTCCTTATCCGACGTCGTTGGGCCACGCTTATGATAGTCATGTTGTTATTGCATTTGCTATAGAAGGAAAGAATGGCTGAACTGACAGCAGAAGAGCCAGTTATTACAAGAACTTGTAATGTAGTGGTTTACTCTGTCAGTTCGCGTGTGAAATAGGATGAAGTACTTGAGAACTGGACGTGTAAGTCAGAGAGAGAGAGACACACACACACACACACACACAGAGATGGGAGGGAATCAATAGCACCTGACAGGCTGTTGCCGATCCAAGTGCTTACTGGACTCGAAGTTTTTAAGCTGTGTCAACGTGCATTAAGTCCGATGCGTGCACAGACTTGTCTGTGCAACAGACTGGTCTGTGCAGCCACGCAGCCTGATCATTGTTTTCTTTGTCCGCTGACAGAATTGTTGAATACAGTAAAACATACTAAATAAGTTGGGGGACAGAGAAGACCATGATATAACTACGCGAATGCGCAATAAGATCTTGGTCTTTACTATTGGTATATGACACATGTACACTTTTTACGTATGTTCACGTATTTGATTCGCACAATGATCTGAATCTCCCCTGTTCGCATACGACATAAACTTTTTCACCTATTTGAGCTTATAATAAAATAGCAAGATGCGAAAATGGGTCTTTTCGCATTGGCGGCGAACGAAGGTGCGCATAAGCCCGCACCTCAGAGTGCGCGCAGTCGAATCGGCGTCTTACTCTGTCCACTTAGAGATTTGTTGGAAGTTACTGAAAAAAAAATACAGCAACACCTGACCAGACCGTGCTCACGGTTACCTGTGCCAACTTTATGAGCATATGACATATTTACATTTTCTCTGGTTCTAATAATAATAATAATAATAATAATACTATGTTCTGTGAAAGTTGTTCTTCCTGAACAATTCTATTCTGTCCAAATATATCTGATTAGGTAGAACAAGGCACTAATGTGTCTGAATATTTACGGTAAATACAGAAGTTGAGAGACCGCGATGAGAATCATTCACCTACGTGAACAAGAGAAAAAAAAAAAAAAAAAAAAAAAAAAAAAACACGTACCGGCTTTAATTTGCCGTATTACAGCAACTATCCGAAGCCGTTGAACCACGCATATGGTAGGCTTCAAATGTTTATTGCATACGCGAACAACGAAGGCAAAGATTAGCTGCATACACGCAGTCGAAACAGGTCCTTCGCTTCGAATTCAACGGTTTGATATTGTAGAAAATATTGACGAACAGAGAAACCTTGATTAGACTGTGCGGAAGCGTATGCCTGTCCGGGTCTCATGACTATTGACATGAGCATATGGGGCAATGAATAGCTTACGATCCCACAAATAATAACAATAGTAGGCGCATGAGAAAATGGCACATACCGCATTTTGCCGAGATTGTTCTTTTTTTTTTTTTTTTTTTTTTTTTTTTTTGCTTTCCTGATTCTGTAACGCTTCTTTAAGACATCATGATTTGATACATGCCTTCGTGCAGCCATGCTATAGACAGTTTAAGATTCTAGTATGTTTGAACCTCCTTACTTTATAAATGTAGAAGGACAGCGTTGGTATTACCGAATTAACACTGCAGCGTCATAATACAATTTTGGTGCTGTAGATTCATTGGATGCAATGAGAGCCACGCGCGATTTCAATGAAAAATTATTGTGATACCAAGGAAAGGAGGTATACTTTAGGCTCTTTAAATACAAACAGTAATCAGTAATCATTATTTTCTTTATAAATTCTTCAAACTCAAACAAAGGCTGTGATATTATTAATAAGCATATTCACGCTGGTAACATTAACTGAAACAAAAACAAAAATAATTACAATGAAAACTCACACAAAATAAGGATAAAATATATATGTATATAAATAAAAAATAATGCCGAAGTAAGAATTCGAACCCACACGATGAAACCTATGTCATCTTTAAAAATAGTAAAAGTCCACTCGAGCACCGTGTTACAAGTAATTTTTGTTTATTATTTTGTTCATATAACCTGATAAAGTGAATGATTTGGTAAAGGGAGATAAATAATCGTTTTAAAAACGCTCGGTCAGCTGTGATGAAAAAGGCGTAAAAAAATGTGTCATTAGACCCAATTCAGCATTTATGGTACTGATATTCAGATAGAAATAGATAATCCTTTCCCATTAGTCTGTTTCTATTTAAAAAACATGTGTCTGATTGGGCATATATTGAGGATAAATGTTGCATCATTACCTATACGAAACTCATTTAATTTTAATACACGATGCCGAAAACCATTTAATTTTAATACATGGTGCATATTTAAAGCAAACAATACTGTGACAAGTACCCAATGTTAATTTCTCCAACTACCTGGAGAGTTACTGCCCAGGTTTCTCCTGGACGCTGAACGAAACACGCTTTCGTTCACAAGCAGAATCCTTCCCGGTGGGGAGCATTCTGGAAAGGTAGTTCCCCATTTTTATATATTTTTTTCTTTTTTTATGGGTGGTAGGGACCTTTTTCAAAATCTTTTCGGGTATATATATCTGTGTGTGTGTGATATGCGAGTTTGCAGTAAAACATTATATTTATTACAAAAGAAATGCTAGTAAAATGCGCTTAATTGTTAGACAGTGAGAATATCGTGCAGTCTGCATATCTCTACCGTGTGTATATATCCAACAAACAGGAGCGTAGGCAGCAAATATTACGTTTGCTGCTTTCGACTAAACGCCGATTTTACTACGTGCGTGGAATGTGCATGTTGACACGTGAGCACACACAGCAGATCCTGAACACATAACTCCTAACATAAACCATTTGGTCTGGGTCTACACAGTTTGCCATTCAACCAGTAGTTTTGGATGCAGTTTCGCTGCTTTCGACTAAGCGCTGATCCGTCCACGTGCGTAGCATGTCCATTTGGACACCTAAGCAAACAGCACAGACCCAAATAGCCTAGCTTCTAAAATGAACAATTTGATCTGGATCTACATAATCTGCCATTCAAACCAGTAGTTTTGGGCGCAATTTGCTGCTATCGACCAAACACTGATTTGACGACCTTTGTAGAATGTGTATATTGCCACATGAGTAAACAGCGCGGACCCAGATCACATAGCTCCTAAAATGAACCATTTGATCTTCTTCTACACAGTTTGCCATTCAAACCAGTAGTTTTGGACGCAGATTAGCTGCTTTTGACTAAACGCCGAATTGACCATTTTCGTAGCTTGTGCATTTTGACACGTGATCAAACAGTGTGAACCCATATACGATATCTCCTAAACTGAACCATTTGATCTGGGTCTACACAGTTTGCCATTCAACCTGTACTTTGGACGCTGGTTTGCCGCTTTCGACTAAATGCTGATTTGACCATGTGCGTACAATGTGCATGTTGACATGTGAGTAAACAGTGTGAACCCAGATTATATAGATCCTAAAATGAATCATTTGATCTGGATCTACACACTTTGTCATTAAACCAGTAATTTCGGGCGCATCAAATTGTAATTAATCAGAGTTCCTGGGCTTGTCCAAATATCGTAATAGATATGATAAGGTATTAATAATCCTGAATATTTATCGTCAATATAGTGTAAGAGAATGCAACACTAAGAATCACACAGACGAAATTGGTATTGGTAAAAGTATAAAACTTACAAGTCTTAATTCCGTATATTGCAGTCCTTATCCGACGTCGTTGGGCCACGCTTATGATAGTCATGTTTTCGCATTTGCTATAGAAGGAAAGAATGGCTGAACTGACAGCAGAAGAGCCAGTTATTACAAGAACTTGTAACGTAGTGGTTTACTCTGTCAGTTCGCGTGTGAAATAGGATGAAGTACTTGAGAACTGCACGTGTAAATTAGAAAGAGAGAGAGAGAGAGAGAGAGACAGACAGACAGAGAGAGAGATGGGAGGGAATGAATAGCACCCGATAGGCTGTTGCCGATCCAAGTGCTTACTGGACTCGAAGCTTTTAAGCTGTGTCAACGTGCATAAAGTCCGACGCGTGCACAGACTGGTCTGTGCAGCCACGCAGCCTGATCATTGTTTTCTTTGTCCGATGACAGAATTGTTGAATACAGTAAAACATACTAAATAATTTGGGGGACAGAGAAGACCATGATATAACTACGCGAATGCACAGTATGATCTTGGTCTTTACTATTGGTATATGACACATGTACACTTTTTACGTATGTTCACGTATTTGTTGCGCACAATGATCTGAATCTCCCATGTTCGCATAAGACATAAACTTTTTCACCTATTTGAGCTTATAATAAAATAGCAAGATGCGAAAATGGGTCTTTTCGCATTGGCGGCGAACGAAGGCGCGCATAAGCCCGCACCTCAGAGTGCGCGCAGTCGAATCGGCGTCTTACTCTGTCCACTTAGAGATTTGTTGGAAGTTACTGTAAAAAAAAAAAACAGCAACACCTGACCAGACCGTGCTCACGGTTACCTGTGCCAACTTTATGAGCATATGACATATTTACATTTTCTCTGGTTCTAATAATAATAATAATAATAATAATAATATGTTCTGTGAAAGTTGTTCTTCCTGAACAATTCTATTCTGTCCAAATATATCTGATTAGGTAGAACAAGGCACTAATGTGTCTGAATATTTACGGTAAATACAGAAGTTGAGAGACCGCGATGAGAATCATACACCTACGTGAACAAGAGAAAAAAAAAAAAAAAAAAAAAAAAAAAAAAAAAAAAAAAAAACACGTACCGGCTTTAATTTGCCGTATTACAGCAACTATCCGAAGCCGTTGAACCACGCATATGGTAGGCTTCAAATGTTTATTGCATACGCGAACAACGAAGGCAAAGATTAGCTGCATACACGCAGTCGAAACAGGTCCTTCGCTTCGAATTCAACGGTTTGATATTGTAGAAAATATTGACGAACAGAGAAACCTTGATTAGACTGTGCGGAAGCGTATGCCTGTCCGGGTCTCATGACTATTGACATGAGCATATGGGGCAATGAATAGCTTACGATCCCACAAATAATAACAATAGTAGGCGCATGAGAAAATGGCACATACCGCATTTTGCCGAGACTGTTCTTTTTTCTTTTTTTTTTTTTTTTTCTTTTTTTTTTTTTTTTTGCTTTCCTGATTCTGTAACGCTTCTTTAAGACATCATGATTTGATACATGCCTTCGTGCAGCCATGCTATAGACAGTTTAAGATTCTAGTATGTTTGAACCTCCTTACTTTATAAATGTAGAAGGACAGCATTGGTATTACCGAATTAACACTGCAGCGTCATAATACAATTTTGGTGCTGTAGATTCATTGGATGCAATGAGTGAGCCACGCGCGATTTCAATGAAAAATTATTGTGATACCAAGGAAAGGAGGTATACTTTAGGCTCTTTAAATACGAATAGTAATCAGTAATCATTATTTTCTTTATAAATTCTTCAAACTCAAACAAAGGCTGTGATATTATTAATAAGCATATTCACGCTGGTAACATTAACTGAAACAAAAACAAAAATAATTACAATGAAAACTCACACAAAATAAGGATAAAATATATATGTATATAAATAAAAAATAATGCCGAAGTAAGAATTCGAACCCACACGATGAAACCTATGTCATCTTTAAAAATAGTAAAAGTCCACTCGAGCACCGTGCTACAAGTAATTTTTGTTTATTATTTTGTTCATATAACCTGATAAAGTGAATGATTTGGTAAAGGGAGATAAATAATCGTTGTAAAAACGCTCGGTCAGCTGTGATGAAAAAGGCGTAAAAAAATGTGTCATTAGACCCAATTCAGCATTTATGGTACCGATATTCAGATAGAAATAGATAATCCTTTCCCATTAGTCTGTTTCTATTTAGAAAACATGTGTCTGATTGGGCATATATTGAGGATAAATGTTACATCATTACCAATACGAAAACCATTTAATTTTAATACACGATGCCGAAAACCATTTAATTTTAATACACGATGCATATTTAAAGCGAACAATTCTGTGACAAGTACCCAATGTTAATTTCTCCAACTACCTGGAGAGTTACTGCCCAGGTTACTCCTGGACGCTGAACGAAACGCGCTTTCGTTCACAAACAGAATCCTTCTCGGTGGGGAGCATTCTGGAAGGGTAGTTCCCCATTTTTATATATTTTTTCTTTTTTTAATGGGTTGTAGGGACCTTTTTCAAAATCTTTTCGGGAATATGTGTGTGTGTGTGTGATAATGCAGAGTTTGTGCAAAGATTAATTGCAGTAAAACATTATATTTATTACAAAAAAAAAATGCTAGTAAAATGCGCTTAATTGTTAGACAGTGAGAATATCGTGCAGTCTGCATATCTCTACCGTGTGTATATATCCAACAAACAGGAGCGTAGGCAGCAAATATTACGTTTGCTGCTTTCGACTAAACGCCGATTCTACTACGTGCGTGGAATGTGCATGTTGACACGTGAGCACACACAGCAGATCCTGAACACATAGCTCCTAACATAAACCATTTGGTCTGGGTCTACACAGTTTGCCATTCAACCCGTAGTTTTGGATGCAGTTTCGCTGCTTTCGACTAAGCACTGATCCGTCCACGTGCGTAGCATGTCCATTTGGACACCTAAGCAAACAGCACAGACCCAAATAGCCTAGCTTCTAAAATGAACATTTTGATCTGGATTTACATAATCTGCCATTCAAACCAGTAGTTTTGGGCGCACTTTGCTGCTATCGACCAAACACTGATTTGACGACCTTTGTAGATTGTGTATATTGGCACATGAGTAAACAGCGCGGACCCAGATTACATAGCTCCTAAAATGAACCATTTGATCTTCGTCTACACAGTTTGCCATTCAAACCATTAGTTTTGGACGCAGATTGGCTGCTTTTGACTAAACGCCGAATTGACCATTTTCGTAGCTTGTGCATTTTGACGCGTGATCAAACAGTGTGAACCCATATCCGATATCTCCTAAAGTGAAAAATTTGATCTGGGTCTACACAGTTTGCCATTCAACCTGTACTTTGGACGCTGGTTTGCCGCTTTTTACTAAATGCTGATTTGACCATGTGCGTACAATTTGCATGTTGACATGTGAGTAAACAGTGTGAACCCAGATTATATAGTTCCTAAAATGAATCATTTGATCTGGATCTACACACTTTGCCATTAAACCAGTAATTTCGGGCGCATCAAATTGTAATTAATCAGAGTTCCTGGGCATGTCCAAATATCGTAATAGATATGATAAGGTACTAATAATCCTGAATATTTATCGTCAATACAGTGTAAGAGAATGCAACACTAAGAATCACACAGACGAAATTGGCATTGGTAAAAGTATAAAACTTACAAGTCTTAATTCTTTATATTGCAGTCCTTATCCGACGTCGTTGGGCCACGCTTATGATAGTCATGTTTTCGCATTTGCTATAGAAGGAAAGAATGGCTGAACTGACAGCAGAAGAGCCAGTTATTACAAGAACTTGTAACGTAGTGGTTTACTCTGTCAGTTCGCGTGTGAAAAGGATGAAATACTTGAGAACTGGACGTGTAAATCAGTCAGAGAGAGAGAGAGAGAGAGATAGAGATGGGAGGGAATGAATAGCACACGATAGGCTGTTGCCGATCTAAGTGCATACTAGACTCGAAGTTTTTAAGCTGTGTCAACGTGCATTAAGTCCGACGCGTGCACAGACTGGTCTGTGCAGCCACGTAGCCTGATCATTGTTTTCTTTGTCCGTTGACAGAATTGTTGAATACAGCAAAACATACTAAATAATTTGGGGGACAGAGAAGACCATGATATAACTACGCGAATGCGCAGTATGATCTTGGTCTTTACTATTGGTATATGACACATGTACACTTTTTACGTATGTTCACGTATTTGTTGCGCACAATGATCTGAATCTCCCATGTTCGCATACGACATAAGCTTTTTCACCTATTTGAGCTTATAATAAAATAGCAAGATGCGAAAATGGGTCTTTTCGCATTGGCGGCGAACGAAGGTGCGCATAAGCCCGCACCTCAGAGTGCGCGCAGTCGAATCGGCGAATTACTCTGTCCGATTAGAGATTTGTTGGAAGTTACTGAAAAAAAAAGACAGCAACACCTGACCAGACCGTGCTCACGGTTACCTGTGCCAACTTTATGAGCATATGACATATTTACATTTTCTCTGGTTCTAATAATAATAATAATAATAATAATAATAATAATAATAATATGTTCTGTGAAAGTTGTTCTTCCTGAACAATTCTATTCTGTCCAAATATCTGATTAGGTAGAACAAGGCAGTACTGTGTTTAAATATATACGGTAAATACAGAAGTTGAGAGACCGCGATGAGAATCATACACTTACGTGAACAAGAAAAAACAAAACAAAAAAAAAAAAAAAAAAAAAAAAAACACGTACCAACCTTAATTTGCCGTATTACAGTAACTATCAGAAGCCGTTGAACCACGCATATGGTAGGCTTCAAATATTTATTGCATACGCGAACAACGAAGGCAAAGATTAGCTGCATACACGCAGTCGAAACGGGTCCTTCGCTTCGAATTCAACGGTTTGATATTGTAGAAAATATTGACGAACAGAGAAACCTTGATTATACTGTGCGGAAGCGTATGCCTGTCCGGGCCTCATGACTATTGACATGAGCATATGGGGCAATGAATAGCTTACGATCCCACAAATAATAACAATAGTAGGCGCATCTGTTTATTATTTTGTTCATATAACCTGATAAAGTGAATGATTTGGTAAAGGGAGATAAATAGTCGTTGTGAAAAAGGCTGTGATGAACAAGGCGTAAAAAATGTGTCATTAGACCCAATTCAGAATTTATGGCACAGATATTCAGATAGAAATAAATAATCCTTTTCCATTAGTCTGTTTCTATTTAAGAAAACATGTGTCTGATTGTGCATATATTGAGGATAAATGTTGCATCATTACCTATACGAAAACCATTTAATTTTAATACACGATGCCGAAAGCCATTTAATTTTAATACAAGATGCATATTTAAAGCGAACAATTCTGTGACAAGTACCCAATGTTAATTTCTCCAACTAACTGGAGAGTTACTGCCCAGGTTTCTCCTGAACGCTGAACGAAACGGACGCTTTCGTTCACAAACAGAATCCTTCCCGGTGGGGAGCATTATGGAAGGGTAGTTCCCCATTTTTTTTTTTTTTTTTTATATATTTTTTGTCTTTTTTTATGGTTGGTAGGTATTTTTTTCAAAATCATTTCGGGAATATATATATATATAAAGTGTCACACAAATGTAGCAGACAACATTTTATTATGATTATTATTTCTCATATAAGAAGCAGACCATTCTCGTAAAATGTCAAGACTTATTTTCTTTGAAAAAGAATAATAGTCTGCTACGAATTTTGCAATAATTAACAAAACTTGGCCATGAAATACTAATTCTTATACACGGCATATATGGCTGTATGATAATGCTGATTACCAATCTTTATCACGTGATATAAGTGAAACTGACTGGAACTCTTTTAAGGATAATAATGTAGATATATATGCAGCTAAAGTAACTGAAAGAATAATGACCCTTGCAAGTAAACATATACCTAAAAAAACAATATGTGTACGAAATTCGGACCCTTCTTGGCTGTCTAACAGTATAAAAAGATTAATGAGAAAAAGAAAACGACTTTTCGATAAATATAAGAAATCCAAATCATTATTAGATTTTGAAAACTACAAACATGTCCGAAATAAAATTACAAATGAAATACGGCAGTCCAAAAAGGCTGAAGTCGATAACTTAGCAAAAAAACTTGAAGATAACAACTTAAGTCCAAAAGACTGGTGGAAGACGTTAAAGTATTATATAAAGCCAGATAAACCATCATCTATTCCCCCACTTAATAAAGATGGAACAATTTACTTATCCGCAGAGGAAAAAGCAAACGTCCTAAATAATTTTTTCACTGAACAAACACACTTAGACGAAACTAACGCTTCTCTGCCCACAGCTACAGTCACTCCACTAGATACAATCAACACTATTATTACTACACCACAGGAAGTGGAATCAGTTCTAAAGCCGTTACCTATAGGTAAAGCCACAGGACCCGATTTAATCAATAACAGATTATTAAAAGAGCTCGCTGAATCATTATCTTTCCCTCTGTGTGAACTTTTTAACTTCTCTCTTGCAAAAGGTAAATTCCCAAGTATATGGAAGCAGGCCAATGTTACACCAGTCTTCAAAAAGAATGATCCTTCGTGCCCATCCAATTATAGACCAATATCACTACTAAGTGCTGCCGGCAAAGTTCTTGAGAAAATTGTGTTTAAATATTTGTTTAATTTCTTTCGTGATCATCAAGTCATAACCACCTTGCAATCTGGCTTCATCCCAGGTGACTCAACCGTAAATCAGCTTGTTGATATTTATAACACTTTCTGTAAAGCTCTCGATGAAGGTAAAGAAGTCCGAGCAGTCTTTTGTGACATAAGCAAAGCCTTTGATAGAGTATGGCACAAAGGACTTCTGTACAAACTTAAATCTGTAGGTGTTACTGATTCTCTTCTTCATTGGTGCTCAGATTATTTAGCCAATAGAAAACAAAGAGTAGTTATACCTGGTGCTTGTTCTGACTGGTTACCAGTTACGGCTGGTGTCCTATTCTAGGCCCTCTTTTATTCCTTCTATATATTAATGATATAGTACATAACATCAAAGCAACTATAAGACTGTTTGCAGACGACACAAGCCTTTACATTATAGTAGACAATCCGCACAATACCGCTGGGCAACTAAATACCGATTTGCAAATGATTCATCAGTGGGCTACCCAATGGCTCGTTACATTCAACCCTACAAAGTCTGAGTCTATTATTTTTTCAAGAAAACTTAATAAACCCAATCATCCTCCCATTTTTATGAATAATCAACCTATCAATGAAGTTCACACACACAAGCACTTGGGCGTGTTTCTTTCAAGTGACTGCCAATGGCATGATCATTTAGATTACATTAAATCAAAAGCATGGAGCCGCATTAATGTCATGCGTAAATTTAAATTTAAACTTGACAGAAAATCACTCCAAACTATGTACTTCTCTTTTATTCGCCCACTTCTTGAGTATGCCGATGATATATGGGATAATTGCACCCAGTACGAGGTAAACGAACTTGAAAAAATACAAAATGAAGCAGCTCGAGTCGTAACAGGACCCACTAAACTCGTATCTATCAATTCTCTTTATTTAGAAACAGGATGGGAACCCTTGGCATCTCGACGGAAAAAACATAAGCTATTGGTATTCTATAACATGGTAAATAATCTTTCACCTAACTACTTATCTTCTCTCGTACCATCTACTGTTGGAAATACCACAACCTACCAGTTACGTAATGCAGCCAATCTTCATGTTGTAACGGCACCTGGCTATTGTCTGTTATTTCTATGGCTGTCAGTGTTCAAAGTTTGTTAAGATGACAAACATGCATATTTTTTATACTGTTACATCTATCTTCGGTACGGATCATTCCAAGGCCGAACGAACATGTGCCTACTTTGCCTAGCATTTACCGCATAAATACCCATTGTCATACAGAATTCTACGCTGTATCACGAAATATTAACTTGTATTGAGCTTTTCCTACCGTGTCCTGCCCTTTAAGCTCCTTTTTATCTCTTAATTTTCCGTTTCTTCCTCATCAGAAACTTGTTTTCCCGATCGGCCATTGCGAACTTCAGTGCGATGAGCCGCACCATAATGACCGAAATGTTCCGCATGACTGGAAACTAGGCGACGTAGCGCACGCGCATGGATAGTATAAATAGCAACGTCCGCTGTCAAGAATCCGGTTGTTGTTTGGATAGCAACCGGAACGTTTGGCCTCTGCCAAGACTGAAAGGAACGATTTATTAGATCCGCACATATCAGAGCTACTCTGATTTGATCGGCGCTGGTTTATGTTGGTCACCAGCAGCTTCAGCAATGCCTAGACCAAAGAAAGGCCCCAGCCAGGTCTCATAATTTTATCATTTGCAGACATCTCCCTCTCTCTCTCCACCCATCTTGGATTCTGTACTCCATTTGAGTGGAAACTTTCACTTACTATCACTCTCCTATCTCTCCCATCATATAGGCAAAGTTGGCACAGGTTTATTTAAGGAATAAGTGTGTGAAATTTTATTTAATGAATTGGTGCGTGTTAAATTAATTGTAACAAACTTGTAAAGTAAAATAGTTCTACTTGCGCATGCTTCATCTCACTTCGCTCATATGAGTGAAGATAGATTGCCGAGAGCACGTCCTTGATAAATAGGTAAATGTGTCCCGGACTTTGTAAACTATAAACGAATGTGTTTAGAATTCTAGTGAATGTTTTGTTGCATGTACAAAGTCGAATTTACGCCTTCCACTCATATGAGCGCAGTTCCACATAAACAGGCGCAAGATCACATAAATGGACGCATCACACATAAATGAGTGCAAGTTCTCCCACACAAGCGCATCTCACGTATATGAGTGTAGTTCCACATAAATAGGCGCAAGATCACATAAATAGACGCATTTCGCATATATGAGCGTAAGTTCCCACACACAAGTGTAGCACTTCTGATACTTCAAAATAATGCTTACAGTGGTATAGAGTGTCTGATGTGCATTATATTCCGTTTGCGTAACATATAGTGGCATTGACTGTTTATTGCTAGCTTGGTGTGTGAATACACACAGGTCGACGCATTCTCTATACTTCTTGTGTTATTTTGGAGTGCCATATTGCAAGTAGAATAATAGCTGAGTGAATTATTTACGCAATCATACTAATTAATTTCAATGTATTTTATACTGTGCGTGCGCCTATGTGGGTGAAGCTTTGTGTGCGCATATATAGGTGAAATCTTATATGCGCAGAAATAGGTGACGTTTTGTATGCGCATATATAGGTGAAATCTGATATGCGTATATGTTGGTGTGATACAGTACACACTACGCAAACATCATAATACGTGCATCATATTGATACTATCTTAGCTTGTGTGTACGTATCTAGAACGTTTTTGTGCTGATATTAATAACAGAAAGAACCACCAAACTAATGCGATTTAATTGTTAATACAGGCTTGATGTTTAGATCTTATATTTTGTGAATGCGTATTTGACCTACTAATATTTTAGTCACCTCAACTTGAATATTTTCGCATCAGTATCTTGTCATTCTCATATCAGTATTTATTGCCATAATACATAGTTAAGTTTGCAATATCAAATTGTTAAGGGAAAACCCAAATAAATATCAAAAACTGAAACTATGGTTGGTAATATGTTCTCTTCCCTTTAGCATTGAGCTCAACCCAGGTCGAATCCACAAATATTCATTGTGACGCCACCATCACATCCTGACCTACTGAAGTATTTCAGTCAACACTGCTCGACCAGGTGGTGGCCCGTTACAATTTGGTGTCAGAAGTGGGATAAATGTTTTGTTAATAAATTCTGGAGTGAAATAAAGTAAACGGCACAATTTGAAAACATAATAAGTGTTATTAGCATTATCATCGATCCTCAATTACGTATCAGAATAGCTAATCTGAGGATATGTGGCTATAGTGTGGTATCTCTGAACAGTAGACGACTTAGTTTTGAGCCTTGTCGTACCACCGTTGAAAATCAATAAACACAATAATAAAAATAAATCCTGGTGTATGGTCTTTGCTATTGTGGAAGGTGACAGTTTAAATAATTCTAATATGGAGATAGACCTCAACGCTCCATTTACTTCACAACAAAATACCACCAACGAAAATAATATGTACGGTGATGACAATTCACTAGCAAGTTCTGCAAACTCTCTACAAATGTCAATGCTTGAGAGCAAACTTGAGTCTGAAATAACCAAAATGGGCAAAATGATGCAAGATACGATTTCGAGTTTATCTGAGCATATGGATCAGAAACTTGCTGAAATAAATTCAAAATTTAATAATCTTGTTGCAGATATTACACCGAAAAACTCAAATGATAATTCATCAATTACTCAAACAAACCAGTGTAATGAGGCAACTGTAACACCTACTGTTGCCTGTGGCTCCAGTTCAAGTACGTACCATCCCCATTTTAAACTCAAACCCCAGTGTTTCGGTGGAGAGACAGATTTTGATGACTTTTTATCTCAATTCGAGATCACATGTGAGATTAACGGATGGCAGTATAGAGAAAAATCCCTATACCTAGCTAATTGTTTGACAGGGGAGGCAAGGTCCCTGTTAAGTGAGCTCGATTATGATGGTAGGCGTGATTTTGACACTTTAGTGGAAAAGTTAGCCAACCGATTTGGGTCAGTTAATAGATCAGAAATTTTCAGAACTCAACTTAAGTCTCGAGTTAGAAATAAGGGAGAATCTATACCTGAGTTGGCTCAGGCTGTTAAAAAGCTTGTACGCCAGGCATACCCAGGAGTAAATAAGGACGTGATCGAGACCCTATCGAGTGATCATTTTATTGATGCTCTGAGAGACTCAGAAATCCGTTTACGTGTTCGAGAGTTTGGTCCTAAGACTCTTGGGGATGCTGAGCGAACGGCTTTGAGATTAGAATCCCATAAGATTGCAGATAGGCAACGTTCACGAAATGTTAGTCAGATTGAAACCGATAACAAACATGAGAAGAATGATCATCATAAGGGGGCCAATGATGATTTTCAGACTCTCCAAAAATTATTGGATGCTCTGACAAGTTATGTAAAAGATCTTGCAAAGCAGACCAATAAAAACCAAACAAAAAGCACGTGCTCAAATGGGAAGCAACCAGGTAATCGAAATTCTAAAAAGAACGTTAACTTTGGTAGACCTTATCAAAATACCCATCCTCGTATGTATGCTTCACAGCAAAGTTCAGTTAGTCAGCCAAGTGATAATAATCAACGAGGCCGAGGTAATGAGTTATATCCTAACCAGATGGTACAGGGTCCGAGTTCTGGTATGAATGATCATTTTAGAAATAGGCAAAATAGTGATAGAAATTTTGCTAATACAAATACTAGAAATGGGCCTTCACGGTTTTAAAACAACCAGGGAAACTGGAATCGGTCGGTTTGGGGGGCCACAACCCGACGACAATAAATGGGTCCGCTGATATTCCAATAAGAAGCATGGAGGACGGATATTTTGTTGCTGGGTACATTAAAGGTAAACCTCATGCTTTTCTTGTTGATACTGGGTCATGTTGCACTATTATCAGCAAAAATGTATTTGAAAATTGGCCATATGAAATGCGCCCAAGTTTAACGCCTGTAAACATGCACCTGGTAACAGCTACTGGTGAATCATCTCCTTTTATTGGCAAAGCTGAAATCGAGATTAAACTTGGTGGTCAGAAGATTATGCATGATGTTCTGTTTGCTGATGTTAAAAATGATGGAATTCTTGGCATGGATTTTCTTACAAAGCATGGGTGTGATGTGTTTTTGAGCAAGAACCATATCCTGCTAAATGGTGAAAAGATTACTAGCTATCGTAGTAGTGTTGATATCATACCTTCTTGCTGTAGAATTGCTATCAATGAGAATGTTGAAGTCCCACCTGAGTGTGAAATCATAATTATGGGTCACGCGATGGATAGAGTTGATACCTGTGGTATTGGCGTTTTAGAGGCCACTGAAAGTTTTGTAGACCGCAGTGGGCTGTTGATAGCAAAAGCTTTAGTTAGTCCTGAATTCGGCACAGTCCCACTGCGTATTATGAATCTGAGCAATGAGCCTTGCATGCTTCACAAAAATATGGTAGCTGCAATGTATGAGCCAGTAGAAATAGAAAAGTTTGAGATCGTAAACTCTATAAGCAGTAACACTTCTCCTGAGCTAGATTCTTGTCCTCATATTGATGACCTCATTCTTCAAAGCTCTTCAAACTTAAACGAATCTCAAAAGAAACGCTTAAGATCTCTGTTATACGAGTATAAGGACCAGTTCTCCAAATCCTCTCATGATTTAGGCTGCACAAATTTGGTAGAACATACTATTAAAACATTGCCTGATTGCAAGCCCGTGAAACTGAGACCATATAGAATTCCACTTGCTAAAAGAGAATTTGCAGAAAATGAAATAAAGGCAATGGCGGAAAAGGGTCAAATTGAGCCTTCCCATTCCGCTTGGAGTGCGCCCGCTGTATTGGTGCCTAAGCGTGATGGTACAACTAGGTTTTGCATAGATTATAGGCGTCTGAATCAGCTTACTATTCCCGACAGTCACCCTTTACCAAGAATAGACGATACGTTAGATGCGCTTGGAGGCTCTAGCTGGTTTTCCACGTTAGATTTAAAGAGCGGCTTTCATCAAGTAAGCATAGCAGAGGAAGATAGGCCTAAAACTGCTTTCTCCATCCCAGGCAGTGGCTTGTGGCAATGGCGAATCTTGCCATTTGGTCTGATAAACTCCCCTAGTGTTGTTGAACGCCTGATGGAGAGGGTATTTGCTGGCTTGACCTTCCTCATTTTACTCATATACCTCGATGACATAATTGTATTTTACAAGACGTTCGATGAGCATTTAGAAAATCTAAGAGTGATCTTTGAAAGACTTCGAGAGGTAAACCTAAAGCTTAACCCCGAAAAGTGCAATTTGCTGTGTAGGAAGGTTGCCTTCCTTGGACACTAGGTGTCGGAGAAAGGGATCGCCACAGATCCAGCGAAAGTTCTAGCTGTCAAAGAATGGCCAGAGCCAAAGACCACTACAGAAGTCAGGCAGTTTGTTGGTTTGGCTTCTTATTACCGGAAGTTCATACCTAACATTGCAACCGTGTGTAAACCTTTGCATAAGCTTACTGAAAAGGACGCTCACTTCATCTGGAGTGATAAAACTCAGAATGCATTTGACACTATAAAACAGTTACTGACTAGTGCTCCTATCCTTAGCTATCCACTTCTTCAAGGACAACCGTTTGTGCTTGATTGTGATGCCTCGAACGCTGGAATCGGAGCCGTCTTGTCACAAGTTCAGAACGGTGAAGAAAAAGTCATTAGCTATTTCAGTAAGTGCTTGTCCAAATCTGAGAGACAATATTGCACTACAAGAAAGGAACTTCTAGCCGTGGTAGTGGCAGTGAAACATTTCCATCACTATTTATTAGGGCAAAACTTTACAGCTAGAACCGATCATGGCTCCTTACAGTGGCTCATGATATTTAAGAATTGTGAAGGTCAGATTGCACGCTGGATCGAGACCCTGTCAGCATACACCTTTACCGTCCAACACCGGGCAGGAAGGGTGCATAATAATGCTGATGCAATGTCACGTAGACCATGTCATAACAATAATTGTAAATACTGTGACCGTTATGAGAGACGATACTTTCCCGATATCATGACAAACGAATCAGGTGCTGTTAAGAACACAGCCTTTAAGAAAGGCAGTTCTGAGAGTGACAAAAGGTTCACTCTAAGCGTAATTGGGGGTGACTATGATGAGAACACCTACCCCAAGACTGGTGGGGGTGATCATAGAATCACACTGTCCGACGTCGGTAGCTTTAAGGAATGCGAACAAAGCATATCCTTATGTTTGGAAGATATATCCCGTGTATCTTCCTCGAGCCAAGAGAAAAATCCTGTGCATTATGGGCCCAACAGTACGGACGACAGTGGTAGCATCGTGCACACTACCACTTCTTTTGGACCTGGAGTAGCTGATGTGCTCTCTTCGGAGATGTCATCTGATATGACCCAGATCGGGAATCCACACTGCACACAGGCAGTTGGTAATCATGTTTGTGATGGGTTCGACGCAGCTCGCAAAATTAATTGTCGTCGTGTACATAGATTTTGCTGCAGGATGACAGCAAATGGTGAGGTATGTTGCTGCAACGTAGCAGTAAGTAGTGTAGATTGGTGGGATCATTCTGAGGACGAGTCATTGTTTGGGTGCTTATTTGAGTTTGAGGAAAATTCCGCAAAGATGCAAGTTGCTCACGCAGGCGTGACAACAAAAGATGAGGCTCGTGAGGACGGTCCTAGGTGTTCGCATGAGCATGAGTGTGAAACGGGGAGAAACACTTCAAACTCTGACAATCCACAAAATGATCACGATAATCATGTATTTAGTATTCACGAATTCAGCACCTGTTACGATGACTGCAAAAGAAATGCATGTCAAAATATCAGTGGATCTGGCCAATCCACTTCTAATAGTTCAGAGACAGATGTCTGTCTGGACTTAACTCCTGAAAATATAAGACTAAGACAAGAAAGTGATACTGTTCTTAAACTCTTATTACAATGGAAAGTAGGTGGCGAGAAACCTACTTGGTCTACAGTGGCACTCTATCGAAAAGAACTCAAGGCATACTGGCATGAATGGGATACTATTGTAATAAAAGATAACATACTTTACAAGAAACGGTTAAGAGATGTTGGTAATGATGCCGAATACCTAATTCTAGTGCCAGAGGTTCTGAGAAGAGAAATCTTTCGGCAGTTACACGAGTCCATTACTGCCGGACATCTAGGTAGAAGAAAAACGTATGACAAAATAAAGAAAAGATTTTACTGGCGTAACATGTACAAAGACGTGTCATACTGGTGTCGTATCTGTTCCACCTGTGGGTCCAGAAAAATGCCACACAGACACGCCAAAGCCCCCATGAAACAGTACAACGTTGGTTATCCAATGGAACGTATAGCAGTTGATATAAGTGGACCCTACCCGGTTTCGAAAAAGGGTAATAAATATCTTTTGGTCGTGTCCTGTTATTTTACCAAATGGGTGGATGCGATACCCATGAAAACACAAGAAGCTAGTTATGTAGCAACTAAACTAGTTAACCGATTCATATCAATATTTGGAGTACCTATGCAACTTCATACAGATTTGGGGTCTAACTTCGAATCAAAAGTGTTTAAAGAGGTATGCAAACTTCTTGGAATCGATAAGACAAGAACTACCGTTCGTAGACCTCAGTCAGATGGCATGGTTGAGAGGGCTAATCGTTCCATTCAAAACATGATGTCCTCCTACATTTCAGATAAGCAAGATGACTGGGACGAACACTTACCTCTACTCATGCTTGCATACAGGTCATCTGTGCATGAGAGTACAGGGGTTTCCCCTGCATTGATGATGTTCGGTAGGGAACTGACTCTGCCAGTTGACATGACCCTTGGAAGACCAATAGAGAAGATAGGCTATGTGCTACAGAACATGCCTATCAGTTGGAAGAAAAGCTCCTAGACATTCATGATTTCGCTAGAAAGCATCTTAACATTTCAAGCGAAAGCATGAAAAGGAGATACGATATTAAAGCTCACAAAGTTTCATATAAAGTTGGAGATGCGGTGTGGTATTATAACCCAAAACGAAAACTAGGTTTCAATCCGAAACTTCAAAGACCTTGGAAAGGTCCAATGATCGTTGTAGAATGTTTGAACGATGTTCTTTTTAGGATTCAATTTGGTCCTAGGACAAAACCCATGGTCGTACATCATGACAAACTTAAAACATACTTAGGAGAAGACAAGCCAGAATGGTTTAACAGTAAGGAAATTTAACTACAATAACAAATATATTCTTTAATCAGCAAACAATACCAGTATAGCATGTGTTTATTTCTAATACTGAAAATAATTTTAAAATGAACCTGTGCTGACAAGTGTTTGCCTTGTATTTCTGTAATTCTGTGACTTCTATGACTGTGTCTCTTTCAGTGTCTCTAATATATTCTTATTCTTACACTATGTATATACACATATAAAATCATTTGCTTTAAAAAAAAAAAAAAAAAAGTACGAGACTCAGGCTTCCCAGATAGGAATAATCACTTCATTGGTTGTATAAGCCTGAAGTTTGAAACTTTCGTGATAATAGTCCGCATTGTGGAACCTGTCAGGAATTGAACTGTATACTTGTCTGTGTAACTGAATGTTTATATCTTGTCCGTTGGTTCGGTATTGATTCTGGGTACCTGTAAAAAAAAATAAAAAAAAAAAAAAAAAAATCTTCTTAAATACTGACTATGTAAAGCATGAAGCATTTTACAGAGTGTGCTTCTAGTTATGTGAAATAGAAAGCATTTATTGACAGACCGATAGTCCGAATGCAAGCATGTTTTATTTGCACCAATGTGAGACACCAAGTTCTGTTACGAAGAGTCAGGTGGATTTTCTTCAATTACTACGATGTTTACGCCTGCCTCTGGTTTGCGACTGGCACCAGATAAGTGAAACAATCTTGAAGGGGACGTAAGATAAAAATACATAGATCGTAGTATGTTTGTATGAAATAAGTCATGCGAGTACAGTTCATGAGCATTTCACTTTGTATACGGACAGAATAGCTAATATAAATGACGTTTTGTGTCTTCTCTTTCTTTAAATGCAAGAGGTAGACTGTGAGATACTGGTCCTTTTCAGTAGCTCAGCAGGATCATCGCCAGTCTGTATGTGCCTATGTCCAATTATAAAGTGAAATCTATTCAAGGAACGGAAAGTTTCCATTAGGTAGGAAACAGACATGGTTCTCAGAACTTGTTATACATATATTTTCAGGGCCACCACTACCTATGTATGATATGCAACAACACATTTTTCCGGACAAAGTATGAGGTACAGAGACACCGACAGAGCCAACACACAGAAATTGGTTATCAGTGTTCACAGTGTGGTATGATATTTACCAGCAGAAATTATAAACATTCATGTGATGTCAGGGAATCCGACATGATATTTATCCACAGAATCACTGAAGAAAAGGGAGAGGCAGCGAAGGAAATAATGGCTAAGTTCATTCGTGAGGAGCAGGACAGTAAATGGCGATATGTAAAGACAATGGATGAGTTAGAACTTCCCATTACTGACAACAAGGTCACTGAACCATCAAGGCAGCCTAGGCCCAGAAAACTTAATTCTAAACGAATAGCCTCACCTGCTCCATCTGTTCAGCTTGAAGAACCTGAAGAGATCAATCTTGATGAGCCTCCACCTAAGGTCCCCAGGCTAGAGATATCTAGGCTGGAGCTCGAGCCAGTGTCAAGTGCATCTACACAGATTTCAGACCTAGATATAACTCCATCAGTGTCAGATGATGAAAGCAGCAGCAGTAGTAGCAGTGAGTCCAGCTCTGAATCGGAGTCTGAGTCTGAATCTGAAATAGAAATGAGTCCAAAAAGATTAGTTAAAATAACATCAAAACCTGGCAGTTACAGAGTAAATAAGAAAAGTATTCAATATAGTAAGAGAAATAATAAAGAAAGTAACAAGGAGAGTGAAAATAAGAAAGTTGAAAATGAGAACAGAAAAGAAAAAGATAGTAATAATGAAAAGCAATGTGATGATGACAATAGTGTTGTAGATAAGGAAGTGAATAAAGATAATGAGATGAGGAAAGATAAAGTAGTTGAAAGTAGTAAGAATATTCAAAATGAGACACAAAGGGAAACAAGTAAAGATAGAAATAATAATGAGAAAAGTGTACAAAAAGAGAATGAAAAAGGGAAAGAAATCGAAAAAGAAAAACAGAAAGATAAGGAAAGTGGCAGTAAGATAAATAAGAAAGGAGTAGAAAAAGAAAGTTGTAAAGAAAAGAGAAATGATAAGGGAAAAGAAATAAACAAAATAAGAAATTCTGATAAGGAGGAAAGTGCACAGAATGAAATAAACAGTAAGAAAGATTCTAGAAAGGAAAGACAACTTGACAACAGAAAACTTCAGAAAGTGACTGAAACGAAAGAAGAAAAAATCAAAAATAATTGTGAGAAAAATCAAAGTATAAATAATGACAAACAAAATGAAAACAACAAAGAGAACAAGCTAAGCAAAGATAAAGATAAGGAGAACTAAAATAGCAAAAATAGAAAGGAAATGAGTGTTGTGAAAGATAAAGATAAGCAAAGTCAGAAAGAGAATGAAAATAACAAGAGATTGATGGAGAATGATATAATGGAAGGAAATAATAAGGAAAGTGAATGTGAGAAACTAAATCCACATGAAAATGCGAAAGATAAACAAAACAGTGGTGAAATTGTAAGTGGTTTACTATTGGACAGAATAATGTCAGACATAACAAACACATTTTCGAATACTCAACATATGGATGAAGAAACACTGGCTGCAGTAGAGAGTATTACACAAGGACCGTTAGACATGGCCATTGAGAAAGCGATGGATGAATTTTGTGATCGGACTGTTAGGTTAATGCAGGAGACGGTTATAAATGAAACAGTTAATGGTGCTATATCCGAGGCAATAAATGAGACGAGAGATATAGAAGAAGAAGTAGATGAAATGTACCAGAAAAAGTTAGAACAAGAAATAGTGAATATAGCAAGGGAAAGTGTTTTGGATGTAAGTTTAGAAGCAGCGGAGGAACGGAGACTGAATTTGGAAAGACAGAGAGAGGAAGAAAAACGACAAAAGGAAGTATGTGAAATGGAAGGTAGAACGGAAAATAGAAAGAGAAAACATGATGAGATTGAAACAGAAGAATGTAGTGATGATGATGATGAAGAAATTTGTAACTTACGTAAAAATCCAATCTAAACGTGTAGTCCTGAACATAGGTGGTGTCCGATTTGAGACCAGCCGTATGACTCTCCAGAAAGATCCAACTTCACTTCTGGCTAAAATAGAATCAAACATCATTCCACAAGGAAACAGTATTTTCATAGACCGAGATCCATCACATGTTCGTTTAATTCTGTATTACTTAAGAAATGACTGTCAACTACCTAGTTTAGCAGTTTTGCCAAGGGAAAGAAGGTATCTTCTTGAACTTGAAAATGAATGTGAATATTATAGGGTTAAGGGTTTGAAGAAGATTGTTAAAAAGAGACTGCGACATTTGTCGGATCAGTAAAGCTCGTCCTGATATGTGACATATCATGAACAGGTATGTCACATATCATGGAAAATGAATGTAGTCTGCATATATGTGGACTTAAAATGTATGTTGATAATATTAGATGCAACGCCTGAAGAGATGCAGCAACTGTGTTTTCGCGTTTAGTTTATAAAAATTACATGGACATTAAAATTGTATTAATATACAGTGGCAACTATTTAGAAACAAGATATACTTAACTTTAAAGACTAATTAAAATGTGAAGATCAAGAGGAAAGAAAACCAGGAAATTAGTATAGTTAGATAGGTTAGAATAAGTTTAATACTGTAATTTTTGAAGTTCTTGATCTGTCAAAGTATAAGATATTTTTCAAATTACTTCTGACAAATTTTTCAAAATTTTGAGAAAGTCAATAATAAGTAAAATTTCATTATTAAACAGTCCATATTTGGTTCTAAATATTGGCAACAGTCAGTATCTGGGACTAAATATTGGCTCCTCTAATATGTAAATAAGATGTATGAAATTAAGCATCTATTTTACAGTTGACAGACACAAGTGATCATGCCATTTCGCAATTCAAAGAAAGTTTTACTGTAATACCCATTTTCTTTTACCTAGGTGAGAAAACTTGTTAACTGAAAGGGTATTGATCCTAAGTTCCTATCCATGTGTGTTTTATGTGAGGGATACATTAATTTTTGGATGAATGTACGTATTTCCATATTTGGTAAACGTTTCACTCTTTGCTGGTAATCTTCTTGAACACTCTCTTGGGAGATAGCCTATTCCTTTCGGCATAAGGAATTCTCCTATGAGTGTATTTGTTCACCTTAACTGTGTATCTCCTCACATAAACCACAGTAATGTTTTCTTAGAGGAAAGCATAAGATTTGAAGTTCTGTGTTCTGTAATACTATTTGTGGCTCTGGATTTCTATCAGATGGCAAAGCCAGAGCCACAACAGCATTACAGTTATGTTTTTGTCAAGTGTTGTGGGAAGTGTATGTGTGTGTTTTACATCCTTACAACATTAAAAGTCATATAGAGAGAGGACTTAGGTTTAGAGACTCATCCGAAGATTCTTGAGATCCCGGAACTGAACCCGTGACCCATGTAATTTGAGGTGAATAACTTCACCATGAATAGCTTCTATTGTTGGAAGTACACTGTATTACATCCTAAATTGTTCTATTGATAATGTCTAATGAAAAGGTTTGTCATGTTATAAATGTTCAAGCGGAGTGAGGATTTCAAATGTTTTCTCCTGACTCTTAATGACAAGTAATTTGATTGAACCTATAGTATGGAATTTTATATTTATGCCATGAAGGGAAATTTAGAAATTTTTTTTTTTTGTTTTTTTTTTTAGAAGTAGTGCTGATATTTCAAAGTGTTCTAATTCTTGCAAATTGAGTGCTGATGATGTTTCTTTACAATAGATGCCAGATTTCTTTTACCTACTTTGGTTTGGAATGAACTCGTGGCAGGTAACCCTCCGCGTTCACTCTGGATCTAGGTTGGTGAACTTTATGAAACTGCTTCTTCACCTTAACATGGAATCATCCCTCATAATTATACTGGTATCTGAAACATAAATTAATTGTCATTTGCATGAATATGTTGAAGTTATGACAATATTACAACACTATTTCAAATGATCTTGAAAGCACTCCTAGTAGTATCATTGTATTTATGTTCACATGTACGAACATATGCAGATTTTCTATTTTTCGCGAGATTATAAGGAGTATTGAAGTTCGCGGACTTATAAGCTTTCTCTATGTGTCATACATACATGTGTACTAGGAATCGCGAAAATCTGCAGTCATATTAACATACCGCGTACGTTTGTGCAGTTGAATCAACTTATTTTGTATTTACTAGTCAAATGTTTAACTTGCAATTTACTTTTCCATGTACATGTAAATCTTCATAATTTTGGCAGGGATTAACAGCAATAGCCGGTCCCTCCTTCAAAAATGTTTGTAAGTCAAACATGTAATATCCAACTTTCCAAGCTGCACATAAGAGCTTACTTACCTTCCTCATGGGGTCCATGCCTTTTCTGGGTAGGGGGCTGTTGTAACGGCACCTGGCTATTGTCTGTTATTTCTATGGCTGTCAGTGTTCAAAGTTTGTTAAGATGACAAACATGCATATTTTTGATACTGTTACATCTATCTTCGGTACGGATCATTCCAAGGCCGAACGAACATGTGCCTACTTTGCCTAGCATTTACCGCATAAATACCCATTGTCATACAGAATTCTACGCTGTATCACGAAATATTAACTTGTATTGAGCTTTTCCTACCGTGTCCTGCCCTTTAAGCTCCTTTTTATCTCTTAATTTTCCGTTTCTTCCTCATCAGAAACTTGTTTTCCCGATCGGCCATTGCGAACTTCAGTGCGATGAGCCGCACCATAATGACCGAAATGTTCCGCATGACTGGAAACTAGGCGACGTAGCGCACGCGCATGGATAGTATAAATAGCAACGTCCGCTGTCAAGAATCCGGTTGTTGTTTGGATAGCAACCGGAACGTTTGGCCTCTGCCAAGACTGAAAGGAACGATTTATTAGATCCGCACATATCAGAGCTACTCTGATTTGATCGGCGCTGGTTTATGTTGGTCACCAGCAGCTTCAGCAATGCCTAGACCAAAGAAAGGCCCCAGCCAGGTCTCATAATTTTATCATTTGCAGACATCTCCCTCTCTCTCTCCACCCATCTTGGATTCTGTACTCCATTTGAGTGGAAACTTTCACTTACTATCACTCTCCTATCTCTCCCATCATATAGGCAAAGTTGGCACAGGTTTATTTAAGGAATAAGTGTGTGAAATTTTATTTAATGAATTGGTGCGTGTTAAATTAATTGTAACAAACTTGTAAAGTAAAATAGTTCTACTTGCGCATGCTTCATCTCACTTCGCTCATATGAGTGAAGATAGATTGCCGAGAGCACGTCCTTGATAAATAGGTAAATGTGTCCCAGACTTTGTAAACTATAAACGAATGTGTTTAGAATTCTAGTGAATGTTTTGTTGCATGTACAAAGTCGAATTTACGCCTTCCACTCATATGAGCGCAGGTCCACATAAACAGGCGCAAGATCACATAAATGGACGCATCACACATAAATGAGTGCAAGTTCTCCCACACAGGCGCATCTCACGTATATGAGTGTAGTTCCACATAAATAGGCGCAAGATCACATAAATAGACGCATTTCGCATATATGAGCGTAAGTTCCCACACACAAGTGTAGCACTTCTGATACTTCAAAATAATGCTTACAGTGGTATAGAGTGTCTGATGTGCATTATATTCCGTTCGCGTAACATATAGCGGCATTGACTGTTTATTGCTAGCTTGGTGTGTGAATACACACAGGTCGACGCATTCTCTATACTCCTTGTGTTATTTTGGAGTGCCATATTGCAAGTAGAATAATAGCTGAGTGAATTATTTACGCAATCATACTAATTAATTTCAATGTATTTTATACTGTGCGTGCGCCTATGTGGGTGAAGCTTTGTGTGCGCATATATAGGTGAAATCTTATATGCGCAGAAATAGGTGACGTTTTGTGTGCGCATATATAGGTGAAATCTGATATGCGTATATGTTGGTGTGATACAGTACACACTACGCAAACATCATAATAAGTGCATCATATTGATACTATCTTAGCTTGTGTGTACGTATCTAGAACGTTTTTGTGCTGATATTAATAACAGAAAGAACCACCAAACTAATGCGATTTAATTGTTAATACAGGCTTGATGTTTAGATCTTATATTTTGTGAATGCGTATTTGACCTACTAATATTTTAGTCACCTCAACTTGAATATTTTCGCATCAGTATCTTGTCATTCTCATATCAGTATTTATTGCCATAATACATAGTTAAGTTTGCAATATCAAATTGTTAAGGGAAAACCCAAATAAATATCAAAAACTGAAACTATGGTTGGTAATATGTTCTCTTCCCTTTAGCATTGAGCTCAACCCAGGTCGAATCCACAAATATTCATTGTGACGCCACCATCACATCCTGACCTACTGAAGTATTTCAGTCAACACTGCTCGACCAGGTGGTGGCCCTTTACAATACTATCCGTGCTAATTCACAACTTTACTATAATTCCTTTCTACCCTCTGTTATCAGAGATTGGAATGAGTTGCCAGATATTGTGCGCAACTCACCCAGCAAAATGGTATTTAAACGTCATCTTAACAGTAACATTACTAACCCACCCAATTTTTTCTTTGCTGGTAAACGCCTGGGACAGATTCACCACGCACGATTGAGAACAAAATGTAGTTCTCTATGTGAACATTTATATTCTAAAAATATTTTAGACAACCCATTGTGTGTCTGTGGAGCCATTGAAGACACAAGTCATTTCCTTTTGAAATGTAATCGTTTTAGCAATCAAAGACAAGAAATGTTGGACACAGTGACTCATATTCATACACCGACCCTTAATGTTCTCCTTTATGGAAGCCAAGAATTGAATGAAATGCAGAATCAACAAATATTTACAGCAGTACAGAATTTTATCTTAAAATCTAAACGTTTTGAAATTAGATAAGCAATTAAAATAAACTAAAATAATTCTGTAATTATATAAAACAGCCCATGCTTTAACATAGCAAAATAAGATATTTCAAGCTAGTCGACTGAAGGTCCGTTATATACTTATCCTGACGGCTAAATTTTGTTTTTGCAATAGAGTTATTACGGTTGTTGTGTTATAGTGTTTTTTATGAAAATATATCAAGACTCCATTCCCCGTGGAGCTGCAGCATCCCATATAATCACGAACATGCACTTATTTTAGATAGTAGATTATTAGGTTATCAATGGTAAATAAAATACCTAGTTATGCAGAAATAAAGGGAATACAAATGTCCCAAGTATTCTCGTTTCTTCTGCTTATTCTGATGCATGGTTTAACATGTAAAATAGTACAATTAATTAAGCTTTAAGTTGTTCAAATCACGTATTGTTATTGTTATTGTAAGCTTTGATGATTACACATCGGGATACAGATTAATACAAGTCTTTTGACTTTCTTCTGAATCCCATTTGTATAAATTATCAATGTTTGTACTAGTTTATATTATTATATTGAAATTATACAAATAAAATATGTTTAAACCAAACACTAATTTCGTATGCTTTAGTTTTCCTTATACCGACACACTGGCCATGAAATACTAGTTTCGTATTTTGTGGCGTGTTTATTTTCTTTTACCTTATACCGACAAAGAACTTTTGCTATCAAACAATGATACCTAAATTCACTTTTTATTACTTATAACAACAAATTTGCGCAAATTAGTGATTAAGCAATTACAGAATGTTAGTAAGTATTAATTAATGATTGCATCTGTTGTACAAATCTTTTTATACAATTCAAACAAATTAAAATACTCATGTCAGTGAAACACGAAATTAAATTACATATATTTATAATTTTATTTATCTAATTATATACTTAGTAGTAAATATTTACATTTACTAATTGAATACTGTCGATTTAGTTTATTATTTTAATACAATTTTCATTAGTCTACTTAAAGCTTTACGCAACTGGGTATGTCACTCTTCTGTCACTAGTACTCTAATATTGTGTACGCAGAGCCTTGGTCTGCGTAAACTTAACGCACTCTCCTGGTAAAATCTAAAAATATGGTCAAAGTTGACAACATCTGGACCATTTTAATCAAAATAAAATTTTAAATTATTTTGTATATTTTGTTTACATCTTTTATACATCTACCGAAAGAGATGTCATAAAAGGTTGTGAAATCTATAAAACAAATATCATTTTTAGGTGTTTAAAACTTAAGCAATTCTCAATTTTTTGCACAAAATATAAAGCACAATGCCTTCGACATTTATTGCACGCTGGATCATTTTAAACATTTGATGATTTCAACGATTTTGGTATCACAAGAAAGGAAATAATTGTTTTATCAATGTCGAGGTAATAAAAATATCTGGTATAGAAAAAGAAACCTATAAAATTTGAAAAAATAATTATCATCTCTTATATAACTATTTGAATTTCCTAAAATGTAGATGCAACCCCTAGTTTCACTTTGGTTGTATATATGCTAGAAAAGGAAGGCATTAGGCTTGCAAACCAGAATTTTACGGTGACTTAGTGTACAGATTTAGAAAAATTGTAGGTAAATCTAACTTTTCGGAGCAATTCAGAAAATTTATTAACCGTTATAAAAGAATTGGCTATAGCCTGGATATTATGCGGCAGACTGCATGCCTAGTTGCCAACCCAATCATTGTTGATGGCTATGCTTCACTCTTTAATTGTACGACGGCGGTTCGGGCCTCAGATCCAATGACGGCATCTTCGTAAAACTTTAACCAGTGGGTTGGGGCTTGACGATATGTCTTTGGCTTGGCCCGCCGTGGTTCAACTATTTGTTTTCATTTACTCTGGCATTCAGTAGAATTAACCATGAGTACTCGTCTTTGTTTATTATAGTGATTAATTTGATTTTTGTGTTTTCGCTTTGATGCATTGACTGAGTTGGGAGCCTTTATGCGAATCGAATTTTTATGTGTTTCTGTATTAAGAGTAGCACCGGGACCCAGGGTGAAGTTAGCTAGCTGTAAAAGTGCTTTAAATCCCTTGGTGGTTTACTCTTCTGACAGTTCTAAGGCGGTGGTCCCGGTGTTAGTCTTATTCTTTGTTGCTTTGTGGTTTACTCTACGAGGCGATTTGATGTATGTCTTTCCATGTGTCATTTTGTTCTTGTGTTTTTCAGTCCTTTTAGTATTGCGATTACCTCGCTTGGGGAAGAGAGAGCTAATCTTAGTGCTTTCCGTACGTTTGTTCGATTTGTGCTTGTTTGGATTTGTCGGTTTTCTCTTCCTCTATGGGTCTGGGAAGGGCTGCGGTTTGTGATTGTGGCACTCCCTTGACTTTTCTCTTACCTTTTTTGCGAGCCCATTGATGAAAAGCCCACTGAAATTTTTCAAATATTTACAGAATTTTTGAGATTGGAAGATTTTGCTCATTTGCATCTCATTAATATTCATGAGGAACCAATGACATCATTGGTTTGTTTGAATAACTGTAGAAATGTTTTAAAAATTTATATAAAATTATTCAGGAAATGTATGCATATTTATATGTAGGGCTGCAGTGCTTATATATTTTCATGATCAGTTTGATTTTTAAATGAAATTTAACTTAAAAAAATACGTAAAGTTTTAAAATGGATTTAAATTCCATTTTCTGATGTTATTTTACTGAAATTTTATATGATAATCTTTCAACAATTTATTCATTATTGGTACGCATTTTTGCAACATAGCGATCTGCATTTTGCATTTTTAATATTTCAAAAAATGTTTTTAAAATTTAATTAAGGATACAGTATGGGTAAAACATTATTTTCAAGCATTTTTTTTTAATTTCTATAGATTTGTTTTCCTCGTCAGAATGAGAAATACACACAAAAACTACAAAAATTCTATCTTTAATAACAAAGCTGTTATTTGAAAAAACAATCCTTTTCAATGGTAGTTGTTAATTTTGTTATCCTTACCAACACTGCCATTAAAATGTCAATGGCTATAAATTATCCACGACGATAAATACGTCTGCTTTAATTTGTCAGTTGCTCTTCGTCAATAATTGCCACAGAATTACCATGACATTTTATGGCCTTGATGCTGCTGTAATGAATAGCTTTATTGGTTTGGACCAAAGTCTAAATACTGTCTATCACTGTATAATAACATAGCGGCTTTATTGGAAGTTGATTATTGTTGATCAAAAATGAAGCAATTCTGATTTGCTGTCCAGTATTCATGGAACAGGGGGAGGACGAAAGGTCTTGAAAGGCCTTAATTTAGTCCAGATGTCTGTTGTAGTCATGAGAAAAATGAAGATTAAATGGTCTCAAACAATTCTGGCTTATTTCTACAAACTGGTAATCAAGGATCTGAGAAAACTTAACTTGATTCAACTCTTCTATTCTGGGCAAAACTAAATGAAATTTGGTATATCTAAAGTTTGATATATTATCTCAAAAACAGCATCACATTTTCTTTGTAACTGCTTCCATGCAGAATTTGTGTAGTCTTTTTGAAATGACGGACTGAAAACATTACTGTGGATAATTGATTTAGATGTAACTTTACTTCTAAATATTTTTTTTTCCAAATTTTGTGATAGGGTTTTGTTTATTAAACCCTCTTGAGTCTATTCCAAAACTTGAGGCTCTGTGGAGGTCTTTGCTTTGAAATTGAGTCAGGAATAATGTTGACAGGGCTGTAAGGGCATACTTTGCTTACCGCTGGTTTGCTCTACGGACCCTTCTAAGGCGGTGGTCCAGGTGTTAGTATGACTTTTTGTTGTTTTGTGGTTCATTCTACGAGGCGATTTGTTTTATGTCTTACCTTGTGTTATTTTGTTCTTGTGTTTTTCAGTCCTTTTAACATTGCGATTACTTCGTTTGGGGAAGAGAGAGCTAATCTTTGTGCTTTTCGTACGTTTGTTCGATTTGCACTTATTTGGTCATGTCTCTTTCCTCTTCCTCTTGGTGTCTGGGAAGGACTGCGGATTGTGATTGTGGCACTCCCTGGACTAATCTCTTACCTCTTTTTACCACCGTTTACTGACTGGATTCAGAAAAATACAATTAAGGCATTTGAAAGTATAAAATCTAAGCTTTAAAATGACATGATTATGTTACTGCTTGGGAAAAGGCTAAAAAGGGGTAAATATATGGTTTGGGTCATTTGGGTGTATCAAATCAGTTTTCATCATAAAAAATCCTACCTCGAAATATAAATATAAATAGTCTGAATATTCAATAGTAACAGAATATTTACTATTTTATCAAAATTAGCGGCCTGGAATAAAATTATAGGGATTTAGATAAGAATTGAATTTTAAAGTAAAATGTAAAAAGAGCCATGTCGTTGTTGTTCTATGTAAATTCTGCCAGGAATGGCACACCTCTGACTGGAGTCTTCTTAATTTAACTCGCAGTTTACGTTGGGTGGTATTTACAGGGACTAAAATGATCGCTTCTTTCAGGCACTCTATTTACAATCTAAAATTTCATAAAAATAAGAAAACACGGCGTTCACGATGTTGTGTGCTGCGGCCTGACTTTACTGTTACCTCTCCTTTCTTTACGGGTTGGAACCAGGGCCAGTCTTTTATATCTTTCTAAATGGAGTCTTTGACATAGGCGTTTAGATTGCATATTCAGGTTATTCCATGCGCCATGCTGTAAATTTTGATTTACCGGTAGAAGTCTACTGCGATCAGGGATAAGCTGCACCAGGTTCTCCTGTACTTCACTGGTCGGTAGCAACAGCTCACATTCACTAATGAAAGCTTCCAAAATAGGTCGCCTCATGTGCTCCAGTGTAATACAGTCTGTCAAGATATGTTCGATAGTTTCAGGTTCCCGCCAACATAACATACAGGTAGGGTCTATGGGCACTTGATTTAAGGCAGTCCTACTACTCTGTGTAACGTATGAGCCGGTTACTAACTTTAGTCTTGTGCTGACACACGGAATATCTCTGGCTCCATTGACCTGCTTTATAAATGCATGCTTTCGCCCGGGCCAATATTCATCTGTTGAAAGGTACTTCAACGATGGATACAATTCCGCTGATTGTTTAATTCGTACTGCTCAATATCTGTTCACTTTTCTATTCAACAGTTTCCTCCAGCGCTCCATCACCATTGGACTATCCAATAAGTCCCAGCAGGAAGGTAGATAGTATTTCACGAGAATTTTCCTCACCTCTCTGTACCAGTTGCAATTATCTGAACCCTTGACTGCGAGCTGTCTTCTTGTTAGTTGTTTTTCAACTGAGCTTTCCTCTAGCCTACATATACTTCCATAGATTATCAGTTCGCTTATGTATGATACCCTCCAAGGGTAATGCGCCTGAGAGGATTTATACCGCGGGGCCCGCAACTGTAGTAGGTAGTGAGAGGATCTGTCTTTGTTGTAAGTTTTGTTCAGTTTCTCCGCTAGAGCCGGCTTTGGCAGCACCACTTCATGCCCATACACCATTATAGGCAGAACATATGTCTGTAGTAGGTGAGTTCAAGTTTCAGGGTCGAGGCCATTCTCTACGTGTAATCCGAAAGACATTAGGCTATACAAGGTACGCTGTGCCTTTGTCGTATTTTTTCCTCACCGCTGACTCATGTGTATCGTTGGAGCGAAGTATCCCCATATGCAATGTTTCAGACACCACAGGCATCCGTTTCCCTTCTATATTAGACTGAATGGCTCTGGTTGTTCTTCGTGTAGTAGCATTCAGAATGTACAGCAGGACATTTTTGACTGGTTGTTGAAGATATTTCTCCATTATAAGGTTGTCTACTGCTATATTAAATAGGAACTGCATGACTTCTTCCCAGCTAACAAATAAACGTTCTTGAAACGTTGCTGCTACGTTTTGTTTTTTTTGTTTGTTTTTTTTGTTTTTTTTTGTTTTTTTCTTTTGTTTTTTGTTGTTGTTTTTTTTGGGGTTCTGATAATGTTACAGATTTACGTTGTACTTACGTTTTTCAGAAAAGTTTCTAGAGGTTTGCACAACGTTGTGGTTAAACGTTACAATCAAACCTTCCTCCAACCCAGATCGGACGTTGGGCAACTGTTTTGGATGTTTACACAAAGGCAAATGACTGTTTAATAACTGCCAAAATTAATACAGCCAAATAAAACAGATGAGAAGGAATAGCGGAAAATCTATACGTGATATAACTAAACGTAAGACTGAAAAGAACATGTACTCACCTAACTTTCTTCTTTGTTCAGGCGCGGTTGATTTTCGCGGTAATATTTAGATCGAAACAAAGGAAATTATTATCTTGCTTAGTTTCGAACTTAACGATGTGTTTATCTGCATGTCGGAACCGATCACTTTTAGGTGATTACTATCATAAAAACTTTGAACAGGTCTGTACTCAAGATACCTCTTGTCTCACTCCCTTTTCGACTTTGAAGGGCTGCGAGTAATGTCCCTGCCACTTGATCACAGACTTGGCTCCACTATGCACTGGGTGAATCAGAGACCATGTCCGACCTTCGACTCCGGTATGTTATAGCCTTCTGAGGAGATTGTCATGTGGAACGACATCAAAAGCAGACTTCACATCTAGAAATGCTGGAATATTGGTCGACCCTATCCTTCCTGTCTCGGACTACTTCATCCTTAAATTAGGGAGCTATTCATGGGGGACGGATGTTTAGTGAATCCTCGTTAGAGTCTGTTCTGTTACTGCTTCACATAGGGCTGTATTTGGTCCCTTAACACTGATTCTAGTCTCTTTGTTATAACTGCACGCCTGGTAAACTATCACAGGTACCGCCGCGGAGGTACTGATTAAATGGTTGTGACAGATATCCGGAGCTGCCTGTGATGGTCAAAAACTAGACATAAAAAGATAGGTGTTCGTCTTTTTTGATAAAATACACAATAACCAGAGAGTTAACTGAAAATTAATATTCGACCCTTATAGGCATAAAGTTTTGTCACACGACATATTCCTCAGAACTTTCAACATTTACAAAAGTTATGAATGCTGACGTGGCGTTAAGACCAACCGAAAGTACTCAAATCAGAAAAAGAAATCGGTTGGTTTAGGTCTTAAATGCAGTTTTCTTGCTTAAGAATCCGTTTATTTCTGCTCACTGGCGTAAAATAAACCTCTTTGCCCAGCTATAAACTTTGATAAACTACAAATGTTAGGCTGGGTTCTCTAAAAAAAACAACTGGAGGTGCCTGTGACGGCATGGAGGTGTCTGTGATATAAGAAAATATAGTGAAAATCTGAAGTTATTGCAGCTACACATATTGATATGCTTTTTTTTTGTAGACCACTGCCTCGAAAGACTCGTTCATTCAACGTCGCACCAATCTATCAGAATGCGAATATCAAAAATATTTTTGTTAGACAATGATCAAGAACTAATACAATTAGATCTCACATCCCACCCTCAAAACCAAAATGGAAATACATGTAAGTATAAAAATAAATTGGCAACAGTTGAAAATATGCACGCAAGCAAAAGTGGTGCAATGGAAAAGACAGGTCCCATACCCAGATTTGAAAATATCGGTCGGTTCAACCTGACTAATGTGCCGCATGCTATATCACGTTGACAACCTACGTCACGATGGTAAAATGTACAGTTTTAGAAACAAAAAAATCTCGATGCCGGATAGAAAATAAGTTTTACATGGCCGATTTTTTATATCTTTTTATTTTTTATTTATTTATTATTTTAATCTTATTTACTTTTTTAATTTTAAAAAGTGCACGAACCCCGTTGCAATATCCCTTGTCTTCAGCAAATGTCATTGTTTTATCAGAACAAAAACAGCGATTCCTATGAAGTATTCAGGTAACTGTCATATTTTCATTTAACTTTGACATTCGCTGAAAACAGAAGCCACTTCAGGGTACATGCATTTTACAAAATTAAAATCGGCCTTGTAAGACTTGAGATATAACTCATTTTCTTACAGGTATCGAGATTATTTTATTTTTAAAATCACGTGATTGTGACGTAGGTTGTTCCCAAAAGGGTCCACAACGTAGGTTATTTTAGGTGTTCCGGTAATGCTCAAATTGCGTCATAACTTACGGTGACAGGCATTGCCATTTTTTAAACTTTTGGTACACCATATGTGTAGCTGGCATGGCGTGTGATATATTGAGCAAAGACAATTTTCTACTAGTTGGAATGACTAACAGGCAGCACCTCCCGATTACAGTCATCACCATTCAAGAAAAAAAGTCTTACTTCAGTGAGCATTCTATGACAATCTAACTCGAAAGCGCTAATAATTCTTTGAGATTATGTTTTATAACTTTAACATGGAAACTCATGACATACACATTATGATAGCTTATTGCGACGCTGAATGAATGATTCTTTCCAGGCAGAAGAATTATATCAATAGTTGAATCTGCAATAACTCCAGATTTTCACTATATTTCTTTACATCACAGGCACCTCCACGACGTCACAGGCACCTCCAGCTGTTTTTTGAAGAATCCAGACTTATTTGGAGTTTATCGATATCTGTATTCAGGCAAGCAGGTTTACTTTACATCAGTGTACCGAGATAAACAGATTCGTATGCAAGATACCAGCATTTAGAACCAAAAACGATCACTCCTTTTCTATTTCGAGTACTTCGGGCTGACTTCGAAGCCACTTCAAAGGTCGTATCTTTGGTAAAAATTCTGGGGGATATGACGTGTGACAAAACTTTATGTCTTTAAGGGTCGGATAGCACTTTTTAATTTTTAATCAACTCCCTGGTTATTTTGTATTTTGTCAAAAATGATGAACACCTACCTTTTTTTTTTGGCTATATTTTGACCATCACAGGCAGCTCCGGACGCCTGTCACAACCAATAATGAGTACCTCCGCCGGAGGTACCTGTGATAGTTTACCAGGCGTGAACTGGTAACCCTGTGATTCCCCGATAATTCTTGACATCTGTACTTAACCCTTTTTTTTGTATAAAGGTGTGAGGGCTCCTACCTTCAAGGCTTCTGTAACTGTCCCAAATTGGAACATTAAATTGACTATATTTGTGGTTGCATGTAAACAGGCCTCACCGCCGTTAATGAAATGCTCTACTGTAACACCATATACATTTGGTCCCTTTCCTGTATTAAGTGTCTTAATTGCCTTTAGGACCTGCTCCTCACTAATTACTGTTCGCTGGGAGTCCTTGGAGATATTTACTATTATCGGTAACTCTTCACTCACCATCTTGGAATATTTCTTGTCAAAATCACCATCCTCACTTGGGGTTGCTAGTGTATTAAAGTGGTCCCTCCATCCATTCAACCTGTCACTATCTGTTTTGTACAGCTGACCATTGACTGTCAGCTCATTGATGCAGCATTTCCTATTCCCTCTGTTTATTTACTAGTTTATGCAAAAGTTTGATATCTGTTGACCTAGCTTCCAATATTCCTTGGCGCAGCTGTTCTCGAACACGGACTGCTTCCATTCTACACAGTTTGCGTAAATATTTTGTGGTGAGCTTCCTGTTGATCACCAAAATATTACCCTCATCCGCTGCCTGTTTGCTTCCTTCCACTGCCAAAAAAAAACCGTTTCTTCCTTTGAATTGTCTGTTTTATTTCTAGGGGAAAAAAGGGTAAGAGAAAAGTCCAGGGAGTACCACAATCACAAACCGTAGCCCTTCCCAGACACCAAGAGGAAGAGGAAACCGACAAATCCAAACAAGCACAAATCGAACAAACATACGAAAAGCACTAAGATTAGCTCTCTCTTCCCCAAGCGAGGTAATCGCAATGTTAAAAGGACTGAAAAACACAAGAACAAAATGATACAAGGTAAGACATAAAACAAATCGCCTCGTAGAATAAACCACAAAGTAACAAATAGTAAGACCAACACCGGGACCACCGCCTTAGAACGGAGACTAAGCTGAATACACCTTCAGCTCAGCTTTTTAGGGACAAGTTCTATTGCCTCTTCTACCAGGATCTCGTTTAACATTCGAATCTCCAGATCCAGCATTCCTGGGGATGATATGTCGGTTCTCAGCGAGGACAGCCTTTTTGTGACTATAGTATTACAGGCCTCCTTATCAACTTTCTCCCATTTAATGCTGAAAGACTGTGGCATGTCGATAGTAATAGCGGAAACACGTTTCACCTCCAGATAAACAGTAAGCATCACGAGATAATGGTCAGAGACATTTGACTGGAGAGCATCCATTATCTTGATCTCTTTCACTCGGCGAGCTGGACCCTCACTATGGAAGATGTAGTCAAGTGTGCTAGTGTCCGCTCCATTTGGACTGACATATGTCTTTCCTGTAGTACCTGTGGCCAGCTTGTTTTCCCTGATGAGTTGATTCAGGCTACATCGCCTTCTAGTATCTTTCTAACAAGTGATGTCCTCATTAAAGTCTCCTCCCATGATTAAGTTGTATTTTCCCAAATTTCTGCAAGATTTCATGCAATTGAGCGAGACAGTCCTCATAATTATCCATGATGTCTAAGTCCCTTGCACGGCATGTAGACAGAAAGCATTAATATGGGCTTGGCGCCGGCAATCTCAATCCCCTGAATTCTATTCCCGCCGTCTGGGATGGAAGACATCAGATGACTTATGTTCTTTTCCCATAGAAGTGCTACATGCCCATATCCCCTTGGCATTTGAACTGGTAATATGGGGTCGTCTGTATATACCACCTTCCCTGTGCCGCTCATAAATTGATTCACTCCCTCAAGTTTAGTCAGCTGGAAGTCGAAGTTCCAATATTCCTGTATTAATATAATATCAGCAATTTTTGACACTTCACCAATGGCGTGACAAGCTGTCTCCATGTTCTTGCAATTATCGGTCACTACACAGAAATCTCTCTTAAAGTCTCCTCCCATGATTAAGTTGTGTTTTCCCAAATTTCTGCAAGATTTCATGCAATTGAGCGAGACAGTCCTCATAATTATCCATGATGTCTAAGTCCCTTGCACGGCATGTAGACAGAAAGCATTAATATGGGCTTGGCGCCGGCAATCTCAATCCCCTGAATTCTATTCCCGCCGTCTGGGATGGAAGACATCAGATGACTTATGTTCTTTTCCCATAGAAGTGCTACATGCCCATATCCCCTTGGCATTTGAACTGGTAATATGGGGTCGTCTGTATCTACCACCTTCCCTGTGCCGCTCATAAATTGATTCACTCCCTCAAGTTTAGTCAGCTGGAAGTCGAAGTTCCAATATTCCTGTATTAATATAATATCAGCAATTTTTGACACTTCACCAATGGCGTGACAAGCTGTCTCCATGTTCTTGCAATTATCGGTCACTACACAGAAATCTCCCCCCCCCCCCCCCCCCCCCCCCCCCACGATTGGTCGGTGAACATTCTTCCAATGCTATATCCTGCCCCTTGGAGGCGACGTGTTGACTAAAAAAAGACTGTCTAGGTGTATCTGGATGTAGAAGTTTGACTGTAATTCTTTCAATATAATCAGCTTGTCTATAGAACACTGGTTGTCCTTCTTTCTGTGCTAATATACATGTAGACTGTTCTTGATAAGGCATGTATTTGGTGGACTTGTCTTGTCTTGAACTTATCCTGACTGGGGCAGAGCCACTATATCTCTTATTGTGCCCCAGTCGATAGCCCAAGTTCCCAATCCCATTAATCCGCTGCTGCTGGTCATATCTCCTTTGGTCGGGTGTGTCCCCCCCGCCCCCCCCCCCCCCACGACATCCCTTATGCCATCCGCCTCGGCTTCTGTCAGTGTAAACGCCTCCTGTTTCCACTGTTCATCTACCCCTCTTCTTCTGACTTCACTGGGCATTCCCTTGACGGCCATTTACTGGTCCTGCTTCTGTGTGGTATTTGCCTCCCCCTTGGTTCAAAATTTAGAAACTAGTTGAGCCCCACATATTCTTTGATCCATATCTGTAGTGTTCAGCTGTGGTCCCATGTATGAGTTTGTGTCTGTCTGTCGACTCGCGCCAGTGGCACCGATCCATGTTGCAAACTGCATGCTACCTGTATGGGGATGCAGGATGGGAGCCTGAATGCCTGATTTGATCTTTATAGTGCATAGCGTGAAACCATTTTTCGGGTGCATACTAATCGCCGGGAAGGTCCGGGATGATACATCCGGAATGTATGGGGTAGTGATGGTTTGGGCTACATATCTCGTTTAATACTTATCAGAACCTTATAAATTTGGTATCATTAGAAAGATAAGACTCCAAGACAACTAAGTATATATAGAAAAAAATTAAAACTTATATTTTTATTGTCCTTTTTAGTGTTTAAAATATCCGGGATGATCCGAGATCACCAGTGGGTAAAATGGGGTAGTGATGATTTGGGCTTCACATCTCATCTAATACTCATCAGAATCTTATAAATTTGATATCATTAGAAGGATAAGTCTCTAATGTAATATTATATATATAGAAAAGTAAAAAATATTATTTTGGTGTCTGTTTTTGGTGTTTAAAATTTCCGGGACGATCCGGGATTACAAGCGGGAAAATTGGAGTATGCTATATTGTTGTTTTATTTTTCGCCCTTTCATAATCATACTGAAATGAATTTTGTATCAATATAAATTTATACCTTATAGAAATGTAATGACGTAAATTAGAAGAAATTTTAATGAATTTACATGAAGTTATATGGAACTGAAATTTCCGGGATCATTCGGGATCACGTGTCAATGGCGAGTTTAATCAATGGAGAAGCGTGGTTTAAAACAATCATTTACCGAAGAAAGTATCTCTTAATTTGTTCAAGGTTCTCTTATACAGGGCTGGCATAAAAAAAGAGAGAAATTAGTTAGATTAACTTATTCCGAGCATGAGGTTAGAATCTCATTGATCCGGGTGAACGGATGAAATTGGGGCCCGCATTCTTCAAAGTACTTTTCAAATAACTTTGACTTACACAATACAAATATTAAGTATGATGCCATAAAGTCTCTTTTCTGTCGATTATCACAGTGTAACAATAAAAAACTGCGACATTTTGATTGATTTATTTTATACATGTATTTGATTTCTGATATTATCTACATTAAACAAAATGTTATAATTGGGTTTCAGCATGCATACCTGTAATTTCTGAAAAGTTATTTTATTTATTTTTTTTTATTTTTTTATTTATTTATTTATTTATTTATTTATTTATTTAAAAGTATTTCATGATCGTTCTCCATGATAGAATGTTGCCGACCCGGCGGGGGTCGAGCCCGCAACCTCCTGATCTTCACTCGGACGCGTATCCAACTGAGCCACCGAGGCTAGCCCAAAGAGTCCAATGTTTGGACGTAGACAAACAATGTAGACCCAGATTGTACGCTGCAGATAGCGGCGTCTGATTAGGGTTTCATAGTCTGCTAGCAGAAATGTCAACTTGTTTTCTAACAAATATAAGCCTACAATCCATTTTTGGATGTAGGCAAACAATATAGACCCAGAGCAGTTAGCGGCGTCTGATCAGGATCTCCAAATTTTGCTTGTAGAAATTTCAATTTGTACCTAACCAATATAAAATGTTTTAATTAAAAAAGATTGTGACAAATCTAACTGAATGAAGCGCATAAGATATCAAACCATGTTTTTATGCCATAAGTGCAGGTATTAAACTTTATTCAAAACAATAAAAAAAAGTCTGTAAGAAGGAAAAAATGTTTCGGTATCAGTATTTATGTTAATTAATGCGCTGATCAACGAATTAAAGGTGAGGCCTGGCGTTGATTATCGTCGTATTTTCATGTCAGGTGCTAAACTATAAATAGCAACAAAAGTTACCACGATTTAGAATGCTAGTAACTTTATAATCAGTGGGATTTTTAATGCGGTTTTCAACATTATTGTTGTCTTAACAATATCTTTAATTTTAAAATATCCTGAAAATAGGGGTTGTTTCACCTTTACATGTATGAATACCAGCAGTAGGCTGTGACGTCACAGAAATGCGACATTTGGGTGGATTAGTATCGTTGCTATGAGAATTCCTGGATGTGTGTCACAAGTCCATATACAATCTGGTAACACAGACTTAGGCGAGTATCTGACGTTCCTCTATCGCAGTGATCGAGTCATTTTCTTGTTGTGCGATTCGGGCTTACTGGGTACTTTCGCATCGAATACTGACAAAGATGGCGACCCCGGTTAAGCAGAGCCGAAAAGCGAACAGAACTAAGAATGCTAGCCCAGTAATCAGTGCCAAGAAAAATCGGCCATCTACAGTAGGTATCACAGTTAAAATAAAGTAAAAAAAATGCTATATTTCTTCATAAAAACAATGCCCTATTTAATTGAAAAACCGTTCATATAAGTCTTAAACTATCTCGACCAAGACGGAATTCGCCACCAGAATTTTCGTAAGTGTCCTTATTCTTTTGTTGCCTGTACGGCTGTACCGGCTTATATTCGCCGAACTTTGGGTTCCTATTATTCTACTAGTAATTATACATTTAAATACGAACTTCCCCATCTCGTAATTCACTCTGAAATGATTTTAACAGGAGTTATCAGAGCTTGTCACAGTGAAATGTGGAAAACTGCATAATAAATCTATCTATCTATATCTATACTGCATCACCCCCTCGTGGCGATTACATGCAGGTGCGCGTCTGTGCGATGTTAGTAGAAGAGTTTTAAAAATAAAAAGTTCCCAAAGAAAAAATTGTTAGTGAGGGTGGAATAAAAAGATGATAGGGTTAAATGTTAAAAGTCAGGAAACAAGCTGACATTGAAAGCTAAAAGAAGATAAAAACAGCACACTGGCATTTATCATGGCACTGGATGGCTGACAGTGCACACTGCCCTTTTAAAAGACTCCAAAGTGGGCAGCAGTGCAGTTTGGGACAGTAGCCAATTCCACTGCACAATTGCGAGGGGGTAGAACGAGTACTTATAGTAATCAACTCTTGTGTGGATCTGACGATAAACCAAAAGGTGTGAATTCTTTTGGGAAATCCGGGTCGGATGCTTGAAATACGGTGGCAAGTCAATGGCTACTAAGCCATAAATGATTTTGTAGAAGACAGAGCCGAGAATCATTTCTTCTCTGTTTGAGAGAACGTCAGCCAAGGTGGTTTACCATTTCAGTAACGCTTGTCTTGAGAAGTTGTCAAGTGTCCACCTTGCCACCCTACGTTGGACCATTTCCATTTTATGGATATTGCTTTGAGTGTAGGGGCTCCAAACTGAGGAGGAGTATTCTACCAAGGGGCACACCAGTGCCTTGTATGCCATTTCACAGATGGCTTGGGACTTAGTCCTAATGTTGCGCTTAATGAACCCCAAGGACCGGCTTGCTGATGTACATACCGTCTGGATATGAGTGTTAAACGACAGGTTGCCACTGATCTCTACGCCCAAATACTTTGAGCTTCCAACAGAATCGAAAATCTGACCATGCAGCAAGTATTCACTAGGGATTCTGGCTCGTGTCACATGTATGACAACACACTTACTTGCATTGAACTCCATGTCCCATTGTAACTCCCACTCGTGAAGGTCATCAAGATCCTGCTGCAATATTTGAGCATCTTGTAAGCTGGAAACTGCCAAGTGATCAAGTGATGAATTGTCAAGCCTTTTTTTCTCTGAAAAAAAAAAGGTACTTCAAAGTGTCATCTGTTGCAGTTACAATTAGTGCTTAAAGCGCACTTTTTAAAACAATCAACCCCTGAATCTTATTAAAGAGCCTCTTGACCGCATAGCCGTATCATCAGCGAACAACCGTACCTAGATCTAGTTCTGTCAGGCAAGTCATTAATGTACATGTATGTTAAGAAAAGTATCGGGCCCAGAACAGAACCCTGAGGGACCCCAGATGTCACAGGCACTGTGTCAGATTTTTCATTTTCAAGGACGACTGTTTGTGTTCTGCCAGAGAGGAATGCCTGTATATATTTCAAGCTGGGATCTCTGAGTCCATAGTTGTGCAACTTTAGCAGGAGTTTCTGGTGACTGACCTTGTCAAATGCTTTTGAGAAGTCAAGCAAGACAAGGTCAGTTTGGCTACCTGCTAGGGAGTTCCTCATGAGATCTTCTATCAGTGTCACAAGTTGGTTTCACATGAACATTTGCTTCGAAAACCATGCTGTAAGTCGTACAACAGGTTGTACTGGTCCATGTAAGAAACCACGTTTTTGGTTACAATGTGCTCTAGCACCTTACATAGGTTGCTAGTCAGTGATATTGGCCTGTAATTAGATGCAAGGCTAGTACATGTATCTCCTTTTTTGAAAAGAGGGCAGACATAAGCAGTGTTCCAGTCTTTGGGGACCCTACCAGTGTCAAGAGACTGTTGGAATATGACCTGTAGGATCGGTGCAATTACATCACAGAGTCTTTGGAGCACAAGAGGTTTCAGCTGGTCAGGTCTTGCGGCCTTGTGGGCGTTGAGGTCCTTTATTCCATGTAATTCTGTACATATGACCACAGGGGTATAGTGCATATTTAATTAGCTCTTCTGAAATGACAATAAAGCATCCTCGTATATACACTGTGGCTGTCTTTTAACAAGGCAGGAAAGCTGCCATTACTCCAATAGATATCCTGCTCACATTCTGTCTTGGATAACTGAAACTGATAATGCTCAAGCATGTCAAGATTCCTAATGAAATTTGTCTGGAAAAAAGTCAACAGCCACCAGCAGTCAAATGACATTATTTACCAGACTACCCGGTAATACCTGCTTACATACCATGTTTATTGTAAAAGTTCAGTAACACAGACCTGAGCAAACAGTTAACTGCAGAACACTGCATCTGATCAGGCCTGCTGTCATCCAGCAGGGCATGTTTTAGACATGTGAAGAGGTACATGTACTAAAATGCACATTTTCAAATTTTAACACGTCTTGCTGAATTTATTAAGCTGCCACTCCCACTTCTGATTTTCAGCCGTTCAGATCACTTGATCCAGGTTGTTGACACAAATGCACATACATAATGGCAAACAGTACAGATTCAGATCATTTGGCTTCTTCAGAAACAAACTGATCTGGATCTACACTGTTTGCAAAAACAGGATATATATGGATTCAGCAGGACAAGGGTTAAAATAAACATGATAAAGTGGCATCTGAAAACCAGGTAAATATGTAGTATATACCTGTATTTTATCTGTTTAGCCTGTGTTGGTGGCCAGTGCCAGTTCTGGCAGTTTAGATGTAGATACAATTTCTATGGATACAGAAGAATCCAGAGACAGTCCCATAACAACAGATGCTGAAAAGATTCCTGTATTCAAGGACCCTAATTTTGTGGTTTGTACCTCCCTTTGATTTTTTTTCAGAATATGTTACTGCCAAATCGGGCACAATTAATCGGATAATCGATTAATTGATCGATAAATACTACAAAAATGATTATCATTACATATTTGCTAATAATCGATCATTTGATTTCTGTGTCTGTTACTTAACCGTATTTACCCTTAGTATTCAGACACCTCAACTCATAACCATACTTTATCCAAAATTTGAACAATCAGATTACAATTTACTACCAACTTAAAGGTCTTAAATAGCTGGATAAGTGGCAAACAGTGTAGACACAGATGAGATGCCACATTTGCAACATCTCATCTGGGTCTACACTGTTTGCTCACGCCTGTCTGACCAAATGCATACAGCAAAGTATATAACATATGTTAAGAGTCCTGCTCAGTCAGATAGGTAAGAGTCATGCTCAGTCAGATAGGTAAGATTATTACCAAATCTTTAGTGATTACTAATCGATTATCAATCACAATGGCAGCACTGATAATCCATTATTTTTTCAGCTCCGATTAGCCAGCCTTAGTTACTGCAGATAAGCTAGGTGAAAGCCCTATTGTGACAGACAGGCCTTCATAGAGATCAGACACTGCATCAACTTGGTCTATACTGTTTGCCACACATCTAGCAATTTTTTGGCACAACAGGTAGTAAAGTAGATTTGTCTTTTAGGACAAATATGGCAAGGTGTTACAGAATCCCAGTATTACATGTAAATATGGCAGTTGCCAGATTAATGTATTTCTGGATTTGAACTGAGTACTCAGAACATTTGTACAGTGTATTGGTGCAAATCTCACAAAATTTATACTCTGAATATCCCCTTATATGGAGCTATGATTATACAAAAAGTACTTGTGGATATGTGTGGCTGACAAAGAAGACTTAGATCAGCCTGCATATCCATTCAGTCTGATCAGTCATCCCCGTTTGCCATAGCAACAGATAGGGCGCTTTTTTCATCCAAAAAATGCTGATATTTTTCTTATTACTTCATGAAAACATATGTTGTGGTACTCATTAGAAGTGCCTCACTGAGGCACTTCTAATGAGTACCCACAACATATGTTTTCGTGGAGAAATAAGAAAAAGATTATGTGGATACCTCCTCTTATCTGTAGCTATGGACTCTGCCTGATAAAAACCTCAGATCCCTCTCTGTCTAAAGAGCACCCATTGAAGACTGATCAGGCTGCTCAGATGCACAGTTTGATCTGAGGCTTTTGGGCCCACAAAGGTATCTTTCCTCAGCAGTTTACCAGCTAAGAATCTGATTACTTAAGCACAGTGTGGCAGTTCTAATGAGTGTTTAAAAATATGAGACTGTCCTGATGGCAAATACCTTACAGTATAATGCAAAAAGGGCCCTTATGCAATTAGCAGACAAAGCAGACCCTAATCAGCATGCACAAAGCTCTGGGCCTTGGTTTTCTACTTACAGAATCAATGGCTATTGTAGTATATGTCAAGGGACAGAGAATGTCCAGATCAGACTGCACAGATGGTGCACACTCATCTAGACCTTCACTGTTTATTATGACATGAGGGCCTTTTTCCCAAGCTGTGCATCATATGTGACAACATAGGTTCAAACCAGGCTGACAGTGAGGTTGCCAGAACGGAATTATTTTTAAGCACATCTAGGAAAAATCTTGAAAATGTATGCCTAGAAACGCTTCCAAATTAGGGACTACTCTTAAAGGAAAGAATTTGCTCCCACAGGAGCAGTCCCAATGGTAAAAAAAAAATATACAAATGTATATATATATTTTATGTTAATGTCACTTTATTGTAAGTACTTTTCTTACGTATGTTACGCACATGCTTAATGTACGTAAGGAGTGCTATGCATGTGGCTGAGCAGACACACATTCTGATCAGAGTTTATGCTGGTCACTATTTGGAATGTACATGTATGAGTCTTGTACATTTTGTTAGCTGATTGTATAAGTCCCTGATTAAACTACATGGATGGGCAGGCTGATCTTGGTCTATGCTGGTTGCATATGTCATAACATCGTTTTTTTTGCTGGTCGGTGGTTGAGATGGACAGTGTCCATCTGGTGATCAGGAGGTTGCAGGTTTGACTCCCACAGGGCCGGCAACATTCTTGCACGGAGATTGATTATGCAAATATTTTCTATGGTCATTCTCTCCGCTGATTCAAAAAGGACACTTGTCTGTTTCTGGCAAAAGAATATGTACAATACATGTACTGGTTAACTGCTTAGAGGACTAAGCCTGTCCAGTAAAAGTGTGGTTAGGTAAATTAGGTAAACCGACCATGCTCGACATGACTCCATTGGGGTGACTGGGCTGTAAAACCGCAACTCAAACAAATATAATATCATTTTCTGAATGGAAAGACTTACATGTTTATACAAAAAATAACCAATTCCTTTGTTTATCTGGAAGCACATAAGAGGGGTAATATCCACAGAATTTCTTATTTCTCCATGAAAACCTATGTTATGGGTACTCATTAGAAGTGTCTCACTGAGGCACTTCTAATGAGTACCCATAACATAGGTTTTTGTGGGGAAGTAAGAAAAATATCAGTACTTTTTTATTAAATAAAAACTTTTTATCGGGAGATATGCACATGGTGTACCAGTACATGGGCTGGACCATTAGATATCAGGACACTGAGTGTGGACTGTGTGGCCATGCAGGATGATCTGAATCAGAACCTTTGGCATTTACTTAACCTTTTTCAGCAGATGACAAATTGATGATACATGTATTTTTCTTATTTTTCCCAGAAAACAGGATTTGACAACCATGCAAATTGTCTCCTTAGGAAAATATTTCTGTCGTACATTTCATGCAAATTGTCTCCTTAGGAAAATATTTCAAAATGTCGTCTGCTGAAAATTTTACCCAGAGTGCTAAGCGTTAAAGACACATTTTTGCTAGACATGCCCCTTATATGTATGTGGGCAGCAAACTGCAATTCTGTTTTATTTTTACAAAACAACTAAAAACAAATGTGTATAACACACAGAAAGTGCTCTTATACCACATTGGTCAACAAATGACCATCTTATACTCCTGATTTGCACAGTCTAACCAGGGTCTTCATTGCCTACTTCAGAATCAATGTTTTTTTTTTTTAGAATATATCAGACTGTATGTGCAGATCTACAGTCGAACCTCAATAGCTCAAACACCGAAGGCTTGTTTACTATGGTTAATTTGAACTTGTTTTTGAGTCCCATGAAATTATTCCGATGGCTCAAGAAAACAAATATTTAGGGAAATTTTAATTTATCATGAAATTTTATGTTGTGTGTACTCACTAGAATTGCCTCTTAGAGGCAGTTCTCTAATGCGTACACTCAACATACCATTATTGTATAGAAAATTGAAAAGACTTACTTAACCTTTGTCCTGCTGAATAAATTAAGATACCACGCCCACTTCCAATTAACAGCCAATCAGATTACGTGATCCACGTTGTTGATACAAAATCACATTCTAAATGATAAACAGTGCAGATCCAGATCAGTTGGCTTCTTAAGAAGCCAACTGATCTGGATCTACACTGTTTACAAAGGCAGGGTATATCCGGGTTCAGCATGACAAGGGTTAAAGTATCCCCATTTGCCTCCTGATCTGGCGCTATGATTCACTCTCAGTGGCTCAAACTACCCATGTCTAGAACAAATTTCCAAATTCCCAAAGAGGTTCAAGTTATCAAGGTTTGACTGTGTGTATATATATATATATATATATATATATATATATATATATATATATATATATATATATATATATATATATATATATATATATATATATATATATATATATATATATATATATTTTGAATATGGACACTTGATGTAACAAGGGAAAAAGATGTTTATGACACACACACACACATATATATATAGATATATGTGTGTGTGTGTGGCATAAAGGTCTTTTTCCCTTGTTACATCAAGTGTCCATATTCAAAACATGGACAACAAAGGATAAAAACACCAGATAAGAGGGGGCATCCAAATAATATTTTTTGTTATTTTGACATGAAAACATGTTGTGGGTACGGTGAATGTCCTTAAAATTCGAACACTTTATTCCATACTATTTTGGCCTAAATTTTGCTTTTTATGCAGCTGTTTCTTCAAATACTTACTGGAAAGGCAAACAGTGTAGACCCTGATCAGACTGCTCCTTCAGGAGCAGTCTGATCTGGGTCTGTACTGTTTGCATATTTCATTTTGTCAGACAGTTTGATGTTCGAAATTTTAGGACATTTACCGTATGCATTAGAAGCACTTCACTGAGGCATTTCTAATGAGTACCTACAACATATTATGTTTTCATGGAGATATAAGAAAAAAATGTCTGTACTTTTTGGATGAAAAAAATTTCTTATTTTGAGCTAGGAAAGGATCAGATCAAATTGTTCATTTACACAGTCCAGTTAGGGCCTTTGCTGTCCACTTACACATAACTCCAGGGTAATGGGTATCAAGGTAAGTATTTTTTTCTTATTTATCCGTTGAAAACACATGTTGTGGGTAGTCTTTAGAAGCACCCTAGCGATGTTAATGTTTTCTACTTCTGCTTGAAATTATGCAATATGGGTACTCATTAGAAGTGCTTTAACTCTTTCCCTGCTAGTGGTGACTTTTGTCGTCTGTTGATAACCTTTGCAAACAGTTTGCACCCAGGTCAGGCCTGATAAAACGTCCGGCCTGATCAGGATCCAAACTGTTTGACACTCTGATGGTATTCTTGAAAAAATTTTTTTTTTAAAAAGTTAATTTAAAAAAATCCACAGACGACTAAAAAGCATGCACAATTACCCAGCATGCAAAGAGTGAATGAGGTGCTTCTAATGAGTGCCACCACATATGATTCCTTGGAGAAGTAAAAGCACTGTTTTGATAAATAGAGTGACTCACGCAGAGCTGTTGTTCATGTGATGAATTTAATACTGCCTGCTGAGTAAACATTCCAATATTTTTCTCAGAAAAATAGAATTTGACACTTCATGCAAATTCTCTCCTGAGGAGACAATTTGCATGAAATGTCAAATCCTATTTTCTGGGAAATATAAGAAAAATATAGCTCAGAGAGTGGTAAAGGTTACGGTAAATGTCCTAAAAATTCAAACACTTAAGCGTCTGACAAAATGACATATGCAAACAGTGTAGACCCTGATCAGACTGCTCCTGAAGGAGCAGTCTGATCAGGGTCTACACTGTTTGCCATTCCACTAAATATTTAAAGAAACCGCTGCATAAAAAGCAAAATTTAAGCCAAAAGAGTATGGAATTAAGTGTTCGAAATTTTAGGACATTTACAGTAATATAGATGATTAAGTTGTGTTTGTATATTGTTTGCAGCATTCTAGCATGGGATCTGGTGGCAGCAAGAGAGCAAGAAACTGGAAAAATTTAAAACAGATTATAGCAGCAGAAAGAGCATTGCCATGGAAACCAGATGATGTTACATGTATGTTCATATATTACTGGGTATTAATTATTTTGAGTAAAGCAATAATGGTTTGAAATGCTTAGTATCTTAGGTAAAAATTTAAGCAGGGGACATTTCAAAATATTTTTCTTAGAAGAGGTTTGATATTTCATGCAGATTATCATTATTTTCCAAAAATGTTATGGTGTTTTCAATCTTTTGCCTTTGAAATGAAGCATTTTCACCACAGAAATGCAAAACGTGCTAAGATATAATCCATATACCCAGCTGGCACGTGACGTTTATACAATGTCACCGCAAGGTCGATGCAACGTCATGACGTTGCATCAATGTTGAGGCGACATTGTACAGATGTCATGTGCCCACTGGGTAAGTTTTGCACAGGCAGTGCTGTGTGATTGTGGCTTTTCTTGGGTACCAGTAACTTCATTTATATTTTTGCAGTTGCAAGTCACTCTTTGTATCTATAGCAACTGTCTAAAATGACATAGCCATTGATACTTTACTGATGTTACATTGTTGCTAATCAGCAGAAAATCAGAAACATGAGTAATGCTTGGGACTGATTTATAAATAAAGGTTTATAAATTTCATAATTCAGTCAACTCTCATTATCTGGAAGTCCAGGGGCCTCTCTGAAATACTTGGAGATATCAGTACCTCGACATATCAGATGTGCAGCATTGAGGAAAAAATAAATCGAAAGCCACATTTTACAAATTAATATGTAATTTGACTCCTGAAGTTAGAGGTATATTAAAAATATTGTGGAAAAAAAAGGAGCCTTAGGAACAATTTCTCCTCTTTTCCAAGACATTTTGTTACTTGCTGTTAGATTTTCATGTTTAAACAGGGACCATATTTTCACTTTGAGATAAGCTGTTATTCCAGATAAATGACGTCGAGATAACAGGAGTCGACTGTATTTATTTTATAAATTCTATACCATATTTGCCCCAATTGTTCTAACAGACATGTCTCAGCAAAATAATAAAGACCCATTTTAGATGCAACAGAATGGAGCATTTGATCAGGTCTACACTGTATGACATTCATTTGCTAAATGTTAGACATATTAGCAGATAGTGAAATGGGAATTGTTGTTGAAATTATAGGAAAAAATATGGTAAGGAGTTAGTGTGTCTGACTATTTTGGTTTATAAATATATTGTCAAATTATTTCTTGACTGAATCTCATAAAGTTAGAATAGTAAATTTTTCTGTGAGTTTAATATTAAGAATTTATAAGTTGTCCCTTGGTTTCTTTAATATAAAAAAGAAAAAGAAGTGTCGGGGCAGCCAAGTTGTTAATGCTCCTGGCCCTGAGGTTATAAAACTTTTTTCATGCTCGACTCAGCTGAGCATAAAATTTGTCATGCTAATAAATTTTAAATAACTAACAATTGCATATTCTTTGTTGCTAAACATAGCTGAGCATGAGATTTTCTCTGCTAATAAATATGAAAATGCCAACTATTGTTGGCATTTTCATATTTATTAGCAGAGAAAATTTCATGCTCAGCTGAGTTGAGCATGAAAAAAGTTTTATAACCTCGTGGCCTGACTTTGGATCATGAGAACCTGGGTTTGAATGCTACTGGAGGCAGAATTCAACTCAGTGATTGTTTGGCACTTAATAGCACAGATCCTTTTAATTATCACCCTTCCATCATCTCGATATGACTTAAACAATGTTGAAAGGGATGTTAAGCACCAAATCATCATACGAAAAGAAATATGAGCCATACAAAAGTTTGAAATATTGTATGGCAATATAAAGAACTGTGTTTCATGGAATATGCTGAAATACAAGATAGTCATTTGCATGCCAGTACTTTTAGGTTACAAAAAAACAACAAAAAAACATTTTAGCTAGAGCTCTAACTTAAGTTGACTGTTTTGCATCTTATTTTATTTTCCAGATGGCATGATAGATGCTCCACCATCTTTTAAACCTGCTATGAAATACTCTGACCTGTCAGGATTACCTGTAAGTATACATTAACGCTTAGCATGCTGGGTAAAGTTTTCAGCAGACAACATTTTGATTTTTTTTAGTTTTCCAAGAAAATAGACTTGACCATTTCATGCAAATTGTCTCCTTTGGAGACAATTTGCATGAAATGGTCAAGTCTATTTTCTTAGAAAAATAAGATGAATTGCCAAAGCCTATTTTCTTGGCAAAGTAAGAACAATGTAATCAGAATGTTTTCTGCTGAATCTGTCCAGAGAGTGGTAATTGTTATGGTTATGTTTTATATTATCCATAACCATGGTGAACACAAGTCAGTTCATATTATTAACCCTTGTCCTGCTGAATAAAGATGCCATGTCCTTTTCAAATTTTCAGCCAATCAGATTATTGATCCAGATTGTTGATATAAACTCACATTCTAAATGGCAAACAGTGCAGATCCAGATCAGTTGGCTTCTTAGAAGTCAACTGATCTGTATCTACTCTGTTTGCAAAGGCAGTGTAAATCCAGGTTCTGCAGGACAAGGGTTAACATATATGTAAACCAGTTGGGGATGTAGGCTGGTTTGGAAAACAGTCTGTATTACCAGAGTTAATGTAAACTAATCTGTATTACTAGGGTGTATTTGAATTGTATTACTAGGATGGATTTGAACTGTATAACTGTGGATTTGAACGGTATTACTAGGTTGGATTTGAACTATATTACTATGGATTTGAACTGTATTCTTAGGATGAATTTGAATTGTATTGCTAGGGTGGATTTGAACTGTATAAATTTGAATTGTATTATTAGAATGGATTTGAACCCGGCTATAAAACTGAGTAACTCTTTTCTGGAGCTATGATAGTATAGTAAAAATAAATCAAACAGGTTAAAGGTGCCTGTAAAGTTCTTTCATGTTTTATTATTGTTTTGTTTTCAGGCAAAGTATACAGATCCTCAGACAAAACTAAGATATGCCACAACAGAGGAGTATGCTAGAATCAGACTGATGCCCAGTGATTTAGTAACGGGATGTCTGGCTCTTAGGAAAGCCAATGTACCAGTCTGAAATTACAAAAGAGACAACTCTGAATGGAGATAGCATATGCTGACACTGAGTCTGTAATTTATTTATAGGATCTCAGTCAAAGGATTAACATCCTTTGAAATCTTAGATGCAAATATGGCTTCAGTTCGACCAAACAGCTATGAAATGGTGATTGGCTGACAACCAGTAGGCCATCTGTTTATTGATGTTGACATTAAGTACTTCAGTCATACTGTAGCATGTTTTAAAGTCATTCTCTCCCTTCCGCTGATTCAAGAAGGGCAATTGTCAGTTGCTGGCATAAGAATGTGCACAGTACTGGTTAACTGCTAAGAGAACTAAGACTGCCCAGCAAAAGTGTGGTTAGGTAAACTGTAAACTGGCCACATTCAACATGACCCCATTGAGTTGACTGGGTCGTAAAACCTCAACATAAACAAAATCTAGCACTTAAGGGTAGGAAACTGTCAAAATTAAATTATTTTTGTCCCCCCCACCCCCACCCCCCCACACTAGATCTACTCTAAAATGAAAGAATTAGAATTGATGGCTGGTTATCTGCAGACACATTAAGTGGAACTGATATACTTTCATGGTAGGCAACTTTGTCAAATTATTTTTGCATCCCTTAAAAAGAGGACTATTCTTAACCCTTTAAAGACTAAACTCTCCCACACTATATTGGAAGAGTCCATATTCAATTTTAGGTATGTCAGGCTATATGATGTAGATATTCCTAAAGAAAAATGGTTAAACTATTTGCAAACAGTGGAGACCCTGATCAGACGCCATGTTCTGCAGCTCCTGATCTGGATCTGCACTGTTTGCCAGTTACCCATTTAGGGGTATCCAGTTTTCAATGGGTTAAAGGAAAGAATTTGCTCCCATCCTCTCTTTTTAGAGTAGACCCCTCTCCAGAAGGGGACTAGTATGCAGGAAAGTAAACAGGAAGTCACAAAAGCTGTCTCCTTTGTAAAATATGACAGAACTGCTAAGTATTCCCAGTCCCATTAATAAAGCAAAATGTCATAGTTTACAGTGCACAGACTTGTAGTCTGATGAGTACCATTTAACAGATGAACAATTGGTGATATATTTCTCTTCTTTTTTTGAGTATAGATAGAGTTGTAGCAGTCACCACTGCATTGGCATTGGTTAAAGTTTTCGGTTAAAGTTTTAAAAGGTCATATCTCCTGAACCTCTGGATGGAAGTAATTGATACATACATGCTCTGATGTTAACTACTAGTCAGAAGTTGTTTGCTATACCATCCTGATTCACATGAGTGACCTAAAAATTTTTGGTAAAAGGTTTTAGAGGAAAAGCGCTATTCAGGCGAACTACACTATACTGCGACAGCTCTTATTCACAGGAAATGGTCTGTCATTGGATGCAAAGTATCTCATACTTTGCCCAAGATGTCTAACTGTATTTTCTGGGAAAGAATGATATATCAAAATACCATCTGCTGAATACAGCATGCTAAGAATTAAGTATTTTTAAGCTGGGAATGATACATGTATATTGAGAAGTCTGCACAGATGATAAGCTAACCTGTTCCCTGTATGACTTGTCTGTTCCCATAAAACAACTTGTAATTTAAACTTGCATTGCAAAAGCAGTCATCAAGCTCTGCTGTGTAAAAAGTTAAAGTTAAAAGATTTGTGGTGCTTAGAAAGTTAAAAGAATTTTGGTGCAAAACAAATGTGCTAAATCTGATCAGACTGAAAATGTTCAGGCTTATCCTACTCTTATGTCCCATGTGCATTGAGGTGAATGGATACACTGCAACAAAGGGATATAACTCCATCATTGAGATATTTTCCTCACTTTTCATTGGGAGCTACGATTAAATAAAAGGACTTGCTCCTGCTGTCTCCTTTTACCACAAAATGGCAGCAGAATCTTTCAGATGCAGCCATTCACTTCAAGGGTGGTAACTCAAAATTTGTTTTGTTTGCTTTTGAAAAGCAGTCTACTCTCTATAAGGAAAGAATTTGCTTCCTCTGGGGGCAAAAATTGTCTCCTTGTAAGAAATAGCAGCTAAATCACCAGGGCCCAGTTGTTCAAAGCTAACGATGTCGTTAGTTAACGTTTACATCGAGTGATACGTAAATATGCTGAAATTTTTGCTGAAAAAGTGTGAGTAGCTTTTGCAGTGCTAAAGCTACTCACATTTTTTCTGCAAAAAATATCAGAATATTGTATATTGAATCCACTAAAACAGTTAACAAAATGACCCTTAATGAGCTAGTTAAGCTAACGATGCTTTGAACAACTGGTCCCTGGTGTATACATTCAGCTTAAGACCCTGTTTTGTTTATCAGAGCACAGGTTTGTAAATTGATCTGATTGTTTCACTGCAATAATACTTGAGATTTATCTGTGTTGTTGAGGTATTAATTCTAAATAAAACATTATGTTAGAATGTTGGTGCTTGTTATTTGATCCTTAAGGTATCATTTGACTTAGTAGAAAACAAGTGATATAAACATGCACAGTCAAGTGCAGTTCCTATTTAATCCATAAAGTGCTATGGAATTTTGTCGCAGGTGACATTCTAAAATTGATTTTGTTATTTTTTAGGGAAAAAAATACATACATTTCAAGCGAATCATATGCTGGGCAGAGACGATTCACACATGAAATATTGAGCCCTATTTTCTCTAAAAAATAAAAAAAAATATTTCAAAGGGTCATCTGCTGTAGTTGTGATTAGCACTTCAAGGGTTAAGTGACAGAAACAGGCACACGTTTGGCACAATTCCTATTTATTAAAACACCATAAACTGTTAAAAAATACTTTTAGAATGATAAAACCTAATACCTGAGAAAAATGACATAAAATGCATCAGAAAACTCCATTAGTTAAAAGCATTATCACAGCACAACCTCCCTACAGCAGGCACTTGTGGAAAGACATAAAACTGGCTGTTGTAGACAGATGGATGCTGTAGAGTAGTTAAATATATAGAAAAACAACACTTTTGGGAAAGAAAAGTGGCAGCTATATAGATATGGCTGTTGTGGAGAGGTTAAATATATAATAAAGCAGCACTTTTGCTAATCAGAAAAGTGGCTGTTATAAGGACAACACTTTGGCAAATCAGAAATGTGGCTGTTTTAGGGAAGTAGCTTTTGTGGAGAGGTTAAATAGTAAAACACCACTTTGGCAAATCATAACAGTGGCTGTTATATAGAGGTGGCTGTTATGGAGAGGTTAAACATATGGTAAAACTACTTTAGTAAACCAGAAAGTGGCTCTTATAGGGAGGCAGCTGTTTCAGAGAGATTACAGATCGAGGATTGAGCCCAAGACTAGCGTAAGTCAGATGGTTGTTTTTCCCCAAACCTAATCTCCTCACCATGAAGGCGTTATGAAGATTACAACATTTCTTTCTGTAAACAATGAAAATTTAGGTGCCATTGCTCGTATGAGCAATGGCACCTAAATTTGCATTGTTTACAAAGGGGTCCAAGTTGCCCCTAAACAAGGGTTTCAAAAATATGTTTGAGTTACTATAGTCTTGCGCTCAACCCTTGAGATATAGTAAAACAACACTTTGGGAAATAGGAAAAGTGGAAGTTATATCGATGTGACTGTCGTGAAGTTAAATAGAAAACTACTTTGGCAAATCGGAAAAGTGGTTGATACAGGGAGGTGGCTATTGCAGAGAGATTAAAGATAAAGTAAAATAACACTTTGGCAAATCCGAAAAGTCGCAGTGATATGGAGGCGATTGTTGTGGAGAGATGAACTTTCATGGGGGTTCCACTTTAATTAAAATCTTTTCTTTCAGTCAGTTTGCTTAAGCTGTTACTGAAAACGTTCAATGTACCTGATTAATGAGGAATTTTATGACATTACAGAGGGATATTTAAGCTTGCCTGAGCTATGCACAGGATGAGCTATTCTGATCGCTTTTTGTCTGTCGTCCATCCATCTGTCCGTCCATCCATTAATACTTTAAAACGACAACTCCTCCAAATCCACTGAAGTGATTTGTCCCTTATTATGCAGGAATGTTGCTTGGGTAGGGGGCTTTAAAAATAGCTAAAATTATGGTGATCTGCCTTTTTGTTTGGTTGCTGTGAAAACTGAAAGGTCCCATAGACTTATAATGGGAAAATGGTTAAGTTGCATTTGCTACGTAATATGTGAAGTTATGTAAACCAATTTGGCAGTTATGATCATTTGATGATTGTCTATCTAGCTTATGTGTTTTATGAGCAATGGCCATTCGTTTGGTTGTCATAGCAAAATTTTAAAGTAGGGAATTTGTGAAACACGAGCATGGAAAGAAGACAGTGTGAAGCACCAGCAGGGAAAGAAGACCATGTGAGGCACCAGCAGGGAAAGAAGACCATGTGAGGCACCAGCAGGGAAAGAAGACCCTTCTGCACACCAGCAGGGAAGGAAGACCCCATTGCACACCAGCAAAGAAAGATGACCTTGTTGCACACTACAGGGAAAGAAAACCCTGACGGGTTTGTCTCTTGTCTGGCCTAGTAAAGAGATATAGGAAGTGTAGCATAGGTGGGAGTGGCAACATGCAACTAAAATACCTCTTCTCCTATCATTTCTTTACTTAGTCAATGAAGATGCGAGCTTGGCAAGTTCCTGCATTCGGTCAAAGATAAAAAGATTATAAAAAGAATGATCCTTGAAAGCAATAAACACACTCACAAAGACGAAAATAGCTGAAATGTCTAAAACTTGCAATATATGATTAAAGAAGCAAATGGTTTATTCTGTGAGGGTTATCTTTCCCTGCCCCTGTGCTGTATACATATATAAAATCATGATATTGTTAAGAAACCACTTGGCTAATTTCCACCAGATTTCATGTCCATCCAGGGGGTGGTCGGGTGGTGCGAAGGTGCTGTGTATCTTACATCACTGGGGCGTCCAACTGATATTGGCTTAAGTTGGGCAAGGCCTGCTATCCTTGTAGTGGGTAAGGGTAGAGGGGGAATGTTTTTATTTCTTCTGTTTCTTCACTTTCATTCCTGTTCCTCTTTCTTCCCTGTCCTCTCTTTCATCTCCTCTACTCTCTCTTCTATCTCTTTTCTCCCTTTCTCTGGGAGACGACACAAAATGACCCTCAAGGGTTGACGTGTCGTTAAACCCCAACACAATCAAATTCATGTCCATCCTACTATTGAAACGGGATTTGAGAGTTTGTTGCCACGCTCCATTGACTGCCATGCCCATATATGGTAAAAAGTAATAAAAAGCACATTCTTCTTCTTCAAAACCGAGAAATGCTCAAGTGATGATCCTTTCATTAGTTTAAAGGTTACTTAGCATCTGCATATCTGCATTGGCTATTTCACTCATGTGAGCGAGCAGTGGCCCTTGTTAAACTATGTTATTTAAGCATCTTAAAGGAAAATTTAGTCAGTGTTCATTAATAGTTTTACATAGCACAAAAAGAATCTGATTCAACGATTTTTTATGAAATGTAATCTTAAAATTAATAATTTAAAACTCTCAGTCATGTTAGTATGATGCGCAAATGGTCTACGATAGAATTGAGTTAGCAAATGTCTGTGCAAGAGAGTAATCGATATCATTCCGAATTAATTTTCAAGTACAATGTTGACTTGAAACCACTTTTGCACGAAGTCCTATTGGAATCCAACTTCTCTCCTGCCTGCTTAAACAAGATGCAATAAAGACGCCCGTCCGTCAACAATTACGACCACACTAACGTTTAAGTCCATTTCTGAGCAACTATTACGCATACAATTATCTTACCTGACATATAATTTCTACCTAACAAGGACTAAAACAATACAGCATCATTTAATGACCATTTTCACTGTGTAACGACTCTGCTTTTTTTCACATCAACCCTTGCATTTAGCTCAATTTCTGATTAAGACCTACAAGCATCTAACATGGCATGTGCTTTTTCCCTTACATTGACTGGACTCAAATACTGCGGTATCATTTTATGACCCTGCCCTATATTTCGCAGTCGAATATCATTTTTTTTCATCAACCATCGCGTTTAGCTAAGAGTGTATCCTCCGCCAAATACCTTAGGATCACTTTATCAGAAGACATCTCATGGAGCACACATATAAATAACATCTCTAAGAAAAAAACAAAACATAGGCTTCATAAAAAAATCCGGGTTCATAACAAGGACCTAAATCCCACTGTTTATAAAACACTAGTTAGCCCACAGTTGGAGTATGGTTCAATTATGCGGTCTCCCCTTACAGCTACCGACATTGACAAACTTGAATCTGTGCAGCGCAGAGATGCTAGATGGGTTACCTGCGACTTTCGGTACTCCTCTAGTAAAAAAATCTAAATTGGCGTCCCTTAGATCTGCGGCGAATTGATAGCCGACTGGTCCTTATGTACAAGTTCACGTGACCATGTCTCTATACCAACCTCAGACTACCTAGTCCACAAACCCAGAAAGTCAGGACATAACCATCCTCTAGCATATAGGCAGATACCAACCCTGAGAGACTACTATAAGTCGAGGGTTGAGCGCAAGACTATGGTAACTCAAACATATTTTTGAAACCCTTGTTTAGGGGCAACTTGGATCCCTTTGTAAACAATGCAAATTTAGGTGCCATTGCTCATACGAGCAATGGCACCTAAATTTTCATTGTTTACAGAAAGAAATGTTGTAATCTTCATAACACCTTCATGGTGAGGAGAGTAGGTTTGGGGAAAAACAACCATCTGACTTACGCCAGTCTTGCGCTCAACCCTCGAAGTACACATTTTCCACACGAACAGTTATTCACTGGAATGCTCTAGCAACCCATATACCAGTCTTATCCTAGCACAGTTAGGCTTAGCTGTATTCCAGGTGGCTCACTCATCGTCCTTAGACACCAGGGCCCAGTTGTTCAAAGCTAACGACGTCGTTAGTTAACGATTCGTTAAAATTTACATCAAGTGATACGCAAATATGCTGAAATTTTTTGCTGAAAAAATGTGAGTAGCTTTTGCAGTGCAAAAGCTACTCACATTTTTTCAGCAAAAAATGTCAGAATATTGTATATTGAATCCACTAAAACAGTTAACGAAATGACCCTTAACGAGCTCGTTAAGCTAACGACGCTTTGAACAACTGGGCCCAGTATTTTGTATTTATCTTTTAACTACACTTATACACTATCACCGCACTGTACAACTTATTTCACTTACTATCCTTTGCTTTTATTTCAACTAACCCCACTCAGTTCTTGGTATCCCGGAACACAATCTGAAGTCCTCCTGGAAAGTTAAGATGCACTGGAAGATAGATAACAGCTTTATTTCTGATTAACTGTATGACTTCCAATCATCACGAAAACATACCTATATAGTTTTGACCCCCTTAAACCCCACTTTTATATAGTAAAACTGAAGTTTACAAAGGTATACATTATTTTTCTTATTACTGCTCAAAAACATATATTGTGGGTACTCATTAGAACCACCTTGGTAAGGCGGTTCTAACGAGTACCCACAATCTCTGTTTTGAGCAGAAATATGAAAAATACCAAAACTTTTATCTGAAAACTTTCTTTTTTTGGTGGTGAAATTTTCAATATATTTGAATAGGTGTGTTTTTGTAATGCATCAAACCTGGCATACACGTCTTCGCTAACTGGAACTCAAACACTGCGATGTATCATTTTATGATCCTGCCCAATATATCACACTCTAATGACTATCATTTTTTTTTTATCAATTGTAGCATTTAGCCCCATTTCTATTTAACCACATGGCCTACTATAATCAAACCTGACATACACCGTCCCTAAAGGGGACTCAAACGTAGTGGTATCGTTGTATGACCATGACCTACATATTATGGTCCAAACTATCATCAAACCTGACATACACCGTCCCTAAAGGGGACTCAAACGTAGTGGTATCGTTGTGTGACCATGACCTACATATTATGGTCCAAACTATCATCAAACCTGACATACACCGTCCCTAAAGGGGACTCAAACGTAGTGGTATCGTTGTGTGACCATGACCTACATATGGTCCAAACTATCATCAAACCTGACATACACCGTCCCTAAAGGGGACTCAAACGTAGTGGTATCGTTGTGTGACCATGACCTACATATTATGGTCCAAAGAATTCTTTATATGAATGTTTAAAGCGTTTATAATACTGACAGGCGCCGGCAGGTGCTACACAACCTTCCACGGAATTATGGTATGGTGGTTTAGTCTATAAATTCAGAAGCATGGATGGTAATACTCATTTTTCAGAAAATTCAAATAGATTGTCATTCTTTTCAAAAAGATAGGGACTCTATTAAGTGTTACAAACCTGCAGTGCCTCTTCATTTTTTTCCATCTATTTTCAATGAAATGCTGTTTTGTTTTGTCATTCAATCATATAGTGTTAATATCCGATGCATTGGGAAGACTGTGTTTCGTGATAGTGGTAAAAGTGCTTTAAACCCCCCGGTGGTTTATTCTACCGATCGTTCTAAGGCGGTGATCCAGTTGTTAGTCTTACTCTTTGTTGCTTTGTGGTTTATTCTACGAGTCGGTTTGTTTTATGTCTTGCCTTGTGTTATTTAGTTCTTGTGTTTATCAGTCCTTTTAGCATTGCGACTACCTCGCTTGGGGAAGAGAGAGCTAGTCTTGTTGCTTTTGTACGTTTGTTCGATTTGCGCTTGTTTGGTTTTGTCTGTTTCCTCTTCCTCTTGGTGTCTGGGAAGGGCTGCAGTTTGTGAATGTGGCACTCCCCGGACTTTTCTCTTACCCTTTTCTTGTTTGTGCATATCCATATATTATGTGCCTGTCTGCTGCTGTTCCTATCTAAGCGACATAAAGAAGAAAATGTTTCACAATTCCTGTTTAAATGCTTGAACTATGCACTTGTTTGTGGCAGATCTCAGTTAAATAACTGATACATGCCGTTCCCATTTTACATGGACATTGTAGCACTAGTTCTCATATTTATTTTCTGCCAGTCTGCAGTCATTTAAAAAATTCATATACATGTAGATTCTGAAAGGAATGGCCCTTGAAATCAAGGAACACACATAATCTGAAAATAGCTCAAGTATAAAAAATTTCTGGGCTAAAAAGGTCTCATGTGTGATCCTCGTAGATCCTGGAATAGGCTCAACAATTACAAAAGACTAGCAAGTATAAACTGCACTACGTTGAACTACGGAAGACGCCAAAGACTATTTTGATAAAATACTTATACGAATGTGTTTTAAAAATAGCCGTTCCTTACTTTTAAAACTAGGGAGACAGATGTTCCTTTTTTTTCTTTTGAAGGCCTTTTAAGTTAGGCTAATGTACAAAAGTCAGACTTGACAGCTTTTCAAGTACGAAGGCGACAGAAATGGATACTTCTCGCTGTTAACGCACTACAGCTGCAAAATTGATACTTTTGTTTTATGTGTTTGAACAATTTTCATCCGCTTAGTCTGATCATGGCCTTCGATGTCGACTCACAGAATCGTTAGATACTGTAGAATTGGAGAGCGATATACATCCATACAGTTTGATCAGGGAAATCACCCACCACGAAAACATGCCTATATAATTTTGATCCCCTTAAACCGCACTTTTATATTGTAAAACTGGGGTTTACATGGGTATACATTATTTTTCTTATTTCTGCTCATAAACATAGATTGTGGGTACTCGTTAGAATCGCTTCGCCAAGGTGGTTCTAACGAGTACCCACAATCTATGTTTTGAGCAGAAATATGAAAAATATCAGTTTTTTGTATCTGAAAATTTTCAGTTTTTGGAGGTAAAATTTTCTATGTCTTTTATTAAGTGTATTTTCGTAATGCCCTCCGCTGATCAAAGTGATCTGAATCTGTGCATTTCACATATACTCGTAGACATCATTTCATTTGATGCGGACTATTTAAAATCACTTCCGCACCTAGAGTTGTACTCAGGTGCGTCTATTGGTTAGGATTTCTGGTTTTCACTCAGGCGGCCCGATGTCGATTCCCGCACTGGAACAATTTTTCATCACATCATTCATCTTCATCATTCAGCATCATCAGTTGACCTTCGAAATGCTAACATCTCTGACTAATGAAAAAACAACAATGTCTGTGATTCCAGCAGTACTTCTCAAGGCCTTCTGAGAGTACAGCTTTGTCGTCACACCACTTTGGAGGTTGTCCGACGGGAAAGATCTAGTTCGGGTAGAGCTGACTTTCCATATAACCTACCTACTCGACGACAAGACAAGAGGAGGGCCGAAAGCAGGAGGCAGCATGCACCCTCTGCCGCTGACAGCACGGATCACGCCATCGCCGATCATCAAGAAATCTACAACACCGCCTTCTTCTCCGGAGTACCTTCCAGCCAAGATACCGCGACACGTCTCTCCACCGAAGAAACGACAGCTGAAATCACAAGCGTTCCCTGACATGCAGCTACGCAGACCATACCCGCCGCATGAGAAATATGACCAGCAAGATATCTACCCACATTCTGAGGGAAGTTTTTCGTCTACCATCCAAGCCGCTAGACTCCCATGCCAGAGGAAGAATTCAACATAGATCTTCCAGTTCTTCATTCAACTCTCCACACTTCAAGAACAGAACTCGTGGTGCCAGGTAAAGGGATCCACCAGGAAGTACCACCATGAATTCTGGTACGCCTGCTGCGAACTCTACAGGGACAGGTCAGAAAAGAGAGACAGATAAGCAAAGAGAGACAACCCGATGATATAGTGCGACAAACTCGACAGTGCCTACTCAAGCCAAGACCCCATTCTCGTCAGGGTCCACGTCAGAGAGGGAGTACCGACGATGTCGGCGACAACCTGAAGGAAAGCATCCTTCACTCCCCCACCTCCTACAGGCATGTGAATGTTACTTATTCTCGACTCGAGCTGTGTACCTCATGCACTATGCAATCTGAATTAACATGCATTAGGCACGAGATTGAAAGCTCAACTCTTTCGACCGACTGTCTAAATTCTGAAACTTACACACTGGACTCCTAATTCAAGCACCGTGTCTGGACGAGATGACCTAGTTATGAATTAGGCCCGTTTCAAGCCAACCCGAGAGTTCAGTAAAACTAATCCGGATTTTGGCGCTGCCTCTATGTGACTCAGTTGCCTGATAATGGATGGTGTAGGGGTGCGTTAAAATTTTGATTCTTATCTTTATTCATGCATGTTGTTCATACCCATTACATTTGCCCTTTCAAATGCGATTTAAACGCTGGATTTAAATAAGTATTTAAACCAATGATTTGGTGAAGTAAGAAAACGCACAATTACTTTAGTGTGGAAATAAGGACAAATAATTAAAAGATCCAAACTGACAGTCCAGCTGTTTTCAGTTTTGTGAGAGCGTTCGTTGCTCTCAAGGGGAATTCCATTCAGAATATATATAACTTATATATATATTGGTATTAGGCTTCTAAAATATACACACAGCAGCGGAAATCACCGTGTATACTTGTGTGTAAAAATACAATACAACCGTGTACAGCGCAGAAAGAATTTCAAGGTTGAGTAAAGCCATTTAACCCGGTGAATAAAATGGAAATCTGTTACTTAATTGTGTATATGAGTACTTGATCTATCGCGTTTGATCCAGAATTGTGATACATTTTACATACAAACAGCCAAGTAAAATGGAAAAGTTTAATAAGAGTTTACAAAGAGCTGTTTCAGAAAATGATATAAAAGAAGTAGAAAAACGTTTGAGTAAAAACAGTCAGTATTATGATGTTGCAAAATCCACAGAAGGAGCTGAATGTGTCAATAAATGTCTACATGACGTCATTACACATGGTAATGTGGATATGATTAAACTGCTTGTTATGAATGGCGCAGACGTTAATTTTGAAAATTACATCCACCAGTCTGTGTTATCTAAAGCTATTTATATAGAAAACAAAGCGGATTGTTTGGAAATAACAAAGTTTCTTCTGGAGAAGGGAGCAAATATTAATCACGAGGCAACAAATGGACAATCAGATTTCATGTTTCTCATGGCAAGTGGTAAACTACAGTACGCGTACCTAATGGATCTGATCAAATCAGTTAAAAATTTCAATGAACATGATTGTCGAACAGGTGGGAGTTATCTTCATATGGTTTCTTGTCGTCCTTATGATGAAAGTAAAGTCGCTATGCTGAAAATTCTACTGACCAGAGGCATACCAATCAATGGAAAAGACAATAATGATGACACACCTGCTCATCTAATGGCAACAATTGCATGCGCTGAGTCCTTGCGATTTCTTTTAGACCAAGGTGCTGATATTCGGTCTAGAAATAGATTTGGTGAAACAATTTTACATAACCTTGCTAGTAGTAATGAATTTGATGGGTTTTCAGAATCCTTGAACCTGTTAATCGAAAGAGGGGTCGATATCAACGAGGTAGACTATAAAGGACGATCAGTAGTTCATCACTCTCTTTTATCAAAGGATACTAAGTGCAATGCGATTAAAACGATGCTGAAATGCGGCATCAAACTTAATGTTAAAGATAATAAATTGAGGAATGAAATGCACTACGCGGTTGAAGAAATAAACGCGGTCGCTTATTCACAAGAAGACGTAGAAAACCGTGCTGAAGTTATAAAATTTCTGGCGAATATCGGTGTTCCCATAGACGAAGGAGATATAGATGGGATAACTCCTTTACACTTTGCAACAACAAAAGACGAACTAGATATTCTAGTCACATTACTTGATCTTGGTGCAGATGTAACTAAAAGAACTAGAACTGGTGCAACGGCTCTTCACTGGGCTTGCAAAATATATAATATGGCACATGTTTTGATACACTGGCATTTATGGAATGATCACAGCATTAATATACAAGATAAGTATGGATCAACTCCACTTCACTGGGCCGTCTGGTTCCGATCTCTTTCCGTTGCCCAGAGCTTGTTACAAGTCGGTGCTAAGGTAAATATAAAAGACAACAATGGGAATTCTCCTCTTGATCTTGCTCAGAAGTTAAATTACAATGACTTTTCTGTTTTGTTAACTACTTATGAAACACTGGAGCCGAACAGTTTAAAGATGTCTTTAGAATGCCATGGCACTGATCTAATTCGGGCATGTCCCCTTTTACGATACATTCGAAAATCAAATGACGAAATTTGTATTGATGAATATTTAGAACATGCTAGACTGCATGAAACATCTGTGAAACAATTTATAAACACTGTGGTAGAATTACCAAATATGGGTTTGTACTATGATATTCAAGAAAACCAAACTATTCCTGCTGTATTCGATAATCTAATGCATAAATTGGCGAGAAACGTAGAACAGCGTAATCCATTGTTTCGCTGCGAGCTGCATTTAGCTGGGAGTATGTTAGAAGGTACTAAAGTCAACATTTCTGATGAATTTGATTACATCTGGAATCTAAAGGAATTCAATAAAGCCTTTAATCCTGTACAATCAAACACCTTTCCTAAAGGCTTCGTCAAACTTCTTCTGAAGCCTGAAGTTTCCAAATCGTATTTCACAGATTATATTGATGCTGACTGTTTTCTAGATTGTAAACTGCTTATTCGTCACTTCTACAGCCTTCTGAATGAAGAACTGAACAAACTCCTGGAATATCGAAACAAAGACCAATTTGAGTACATCTCATGCGTCAAATATTTAGATGATATCTGTTGCAGCGTTTCGAATTTAGGATTTTTGTACTTCGGACAAGAAGCAAAGATGATGACAATATCTGTAGACGTTGTTCCAGCGATCTGGCTAGGTGAGTGGCTGCCAAAAGGATTTCCAGCGGATAATTTGATGCTGTTACATGAGACGAAGGCTGATACTATATTTTCTGCAGTCTTCAAGACACCAGACAGGTTTCATGTCAAAGACTTTACTCTTTTTTATCGCCTTTCGTATGTATATATGGAACAACGCATACTGAAGAATATACCACACCATATCAAAAAAGGTTACATTATTTTGAAAAGTCTTGCAGAGTCTGGTTATTTTCCAATGGTTATTGACCATGACAAAGGCAGACACGTGAAGCAATATATAACAAGCTACTATTTAAAGACATGTTTCCTTCATCTCTTGGAAAGTTCTAGACGTGAAGGATCTGTAGATTTCGAAGAAGTCCCAGAATCTGATGAAGCTAGTAAACTAATTTCCATTACTTGGGCAAGGAAAATCACAGATTATTTCAAAACTTGTATTCAAGATCTGTTTCTGCCGTCGTACTTTGATCCACAGAAAAATTTAACGGGAGTCCAAGGAATTCAAGGTGTCTATGACCAAAGTGTGTTCTTACATATGATTTCTCTTCTGAGAACTATTTTGGACATGTTTTAGGAGGATTTGATACACTGGATAGAGATTGCGCCACTTTTATAATGAAAACAAATTTTGTGACCTCCTGTTTCCTTTCCTAGACACCAGTTCGCTCTTCAAAAGGTGTCTATTCTAAAAAGAAAGAATTAGCTCCTCTTAGGCACAAATGCTTTCTTTTAGATTAGATTCCTTTTAGAAAGGGACAAAATCAGTTTTGACAGTTGCCTCCCTTGGATATTTGTTAAAGGAACACTACAAGCCAACAATATGTCTTTCCGAAAACATTTATGTCAAACATAAGCACACGAAGTTTCGTACATAATGGTCACTGTTCGTATCCAAGGATTTCAGTGTACACGTTTCAACCCTTATCTTGCTGTTCGGGTAAATTACGGCTTTCGTGGATGAGGGATGGGGAGTAGTCCTACTTAAGTGTGTGCCTATTTCTCTAGAAACGAGGCTTATCCTTTAGTTCTAGATTTTTCAACGGTGGGAGAATGTGCTTTAACACAAACTGTCCTTTGGTCGCATTCAAGGCCAATCAGTAAAACTATGCGAGCAGCAGATGTCCCAAACAGCCTATGTATTTACAAAGAGCCGTCTGATTGGAGCCTTCTGTGTAAGTCACTATATTCTGTGAGCTGAAAATAATGGTCCTAATCAGACAGTACAAATGCATTTAAATAAGTTGACCCGAGCTTTCACTGACCGCATGTATAATACCATCAACTCGCCTGCTATCTTCCGATTATCATGTCTGACCTGTGGCAGACCTTTCAGTGCAAATACTAGATTCTTCAGCCATCTAAGAACATAGAAAGCACTGGCACAAAATGGATTTTAATGGCCATAGACAGACATGTGCAATAAGATATCATTTCCCATATTGTGTCTGCCATAACTTGTCATTTGTAAGCACAAACCTATTGTGATGAATGTGACCTTGAAAGTTTATGGTCAAGTTTGAATTAACCCTTCTCTTGCTGAACACGACATGCCCTGTCTTACCAAACAGTGTAGATCCAGATCAATTGGCTTCTCTGGATCTGCACTGTTTGTCATTAAATATGTGAATTTCTATCAAAAACCTGGATCAAGTAATCTGATTGGCTGGAAATTATAAGGGCGCGTGGCGAACAGCAAAAATTCATATCAGTCAACGAAGCCACACAGTCTGACATGTAGCTGATTCATACTTCCTCATATACTACAGTATGCTATACATCATAGCCAATAATTTTGTTAGCGGATATCGAAGGTCTGATTAGATTGTGCAGATGTGCAGACTGATCCGACCTGCGCTCTCCACATATACCCCTAAAACGGTATCCGGACAATATCCCCTCCGGACAAAATCCCCTCTGCTCATTTTTGCATAGGTGGACGAAATCCCCTTCATGTTTTTTACAAGGTGGACATAATCCCCTTTGGAGCTTTTTACAGGATGGACATAATCCCCCTCGTGATTTTTACAAGGTGGACAAAATCCCCTCCATAAGATGGACAAAATCCCCTTCGGACAAAATCCCCCTTGCTGATTACTGCCATAGGAATGGTACTCGATGAGACCATGTGTCCATCGGTCATACACTCTGTTCCCTGAAGACTGAAGACTGACAGAATAAATTTAAAACGTTCATTTTTGTATATTATGAAGCAACGATGACTGGTCAACAGAGGACTAACAACATGTGTGAATCGTGGAACAACGGGTTCAAGCATCTTGTAGGATGTAGCAACCCATCACTCTGGACTGTGATCGACTGTTTGAGAAAGGATGCGGCTCTTGTGGAGACTGAGGTGTACAACAACCAGCAGGGCCGGCCAGCTCCAAAGAGGACCAGGAAAGCCACAGTTGTTCACCAGAAGAGGTTGAAGACTCTGTGTCAGCAGTTTGTGCGCGAGGAGAAGACTTTGGCACAGTTCTTGTACGTTATGGGACAGCACATTCGGTTGCATTGGAGTGTTGTGTATTCATGTGAAGTGAGCAGACATATTTCTGTGTACATTAAAGAGTTAAACATTTAACCCATAAAAGCCTGACATCTGTAAATTGAACATAGGCAAGCAGTGCAAACCAAGACAAGACGCCGCATCATGCAGCGTCTCATCAGGGTTTTCACTGTTTGCTTAAAAAGACACCAATTTATGTTAAAACTGGATAAAATCAAAATAGGAGTAGCTCAAATACTACACACAGCATTAGCAGTCAGAATTTTTCCCCCTATTTTCCAAAGAAAATGAGGCCTGCAACTGCATTTGATGTGTGTTTTTTATATCTCCGTTAAAAGCAAAAAAGTGAAGACATTTGCTCTGAAAATTTCTGTGGCTTTTTTAAGTGTGACGTGCTACTTAAAGTGCTAGATATGTGCTTCAAATATTTTCTATTTATAGTATATTGTTTTCATATGAATCATTAAAGGACTCATCATTATGTGCTATTTATTTATTTATTTATTTATACACTGTCATAAATTGGTGTTTAAAGGTAAAGGTAACTCATGCCAGGGGTATTCATTACAAAGAATGTGCTTTTTGAAATATTTAATTGACTGCAATGTTTGCATTTCTCTTTCATGCTTTGACCTTTTATTCCCTTTAATCACATGTAATTGAATTAAATGTGTTTATGCTCAATAAATTTTCAAATTAAGGACTGCACTTGATAATTATGTTTGAAAACAAACTGAATAATTTCACCTCAAGTGATAAAAATATGTAATTACTCTTTTATAATTATTAAATGATTGAATATGCTAATTATCAAAAAATGTTTGATTACCTGTACCATCATACAAACTTCATAATCACTGATAAATAAATTTAATAACTTAAAAATCCTAAAATTTCAGACAGATCCAAACAGCCACTGTAATTATTTCAGAATATTAAAAAAGAGTAATTTCACATTGCAGTAATCCAATGTAGATGAAATAGCAAACAGTGAAGATCCTGATCAGATCTGATCAGGGTCTGCACTGTTAATTACACTTAGGATCATTGTTGTATATTTGCTACACCTTTCATGTATATAAATTAATTGGATGGAATAGCTTAATAAATCATAGAAAATATTCGTTGTTCTAATTCTCAGCATCATATCATTCCTGTTGAAGATAACGGGCAGCAATTACTGGTTTATGAAGAAATACGTAGGTATAAAGAAGAATAAAAAATAAAAGTAGAATCGCATACATAAAGGTATGGAGGATACTGCAAATATTTGATTTCTTTAAAAACAAGGGAAACTTGAAGCCCAGAATCCTTAACAAATGCACATTAACCATATATTTAGAAACGGTCTGTTTTAAAATGGTTTTGGATAAAACACGATTCAAAGAAAAAATGTATAGATTATATACAAAAATTAACGTTTTAAATTTATTCTATCAGTCTTCAGTCTTCAGGGAACAGAGTGTATGACCGATGGACACCGTCTCATCTACCATTCGAGTACCATGCCTATGGCAGTAATCAGCAAGGGGGATTTTGTCCGAAGGGGATTTTGTCCATCTTATGGAGGGGATTTTGTCCACCTTGTAAAAATCACGAGGGGGATTATGTCCATCCTGTAAAAAGTTTCAAAGGGGATTATGTCCATCTTGTAAAAAACATGAAGGGGATTTCGTCCACCTATGCAAAAATGAGCAGAGGGGATTTTGTCCGAGGGGGATTTTGTCCTACACTCCCCTAAAACACCCTTTGCCCGTGGTCCGGCTCAATTATTTTGATTAATGCATTTTGTAGTTTATTGTATGATGACGTGCAATAAACATTTCTGAGCTTTTGTTATTGTGTGAAGGCTTGCAAGAAACATTTCTGAGCTTTTGATATTGTGTGAAAACTTGCCATAAACATTTCTGAGCTTTTGTAATTGTGTGAAGATTTGTCAGAAAAATAACCGAGCTTTTTTATTGCGTGAAGACTTGTCATAAATATGTCTGAACTTTAATTATTTTGTGAAGACTTGTAAGAAATATTTCTGAGCTTTTATTAGTGTGTGAAGACTATTCGTAAACATTTCTGAGCTCTCGGGTACTGCAAAAAAAAAATGTGATCAAGTAAAAGATGTCAGTAAAATGAAGGACAAAGCTTACTTTAGAATTTTATTTGTGACATAAGCAAGATTATAGTTACAATAATAAAGCACACTTTGTTAAGTTACATGTATAGAAAGCGGTATACAGACAAAACAATTTCAAAAGAAATAATTATTCCAGATATTGCTCGTCTGGCCCAGAAAACTTGACACTAGAGCTGTTTTCTGTTTTGTGAGTGTGTTCATTACTCTCAAGGGACGTTCCTTTTAGAATTTATTTATCTTCACTACAGCTGGTGTTAGTGTCCTGTAGCGGAAGTAAAAACGTCTCCTTATACTTCACTATAGTGTAGTTTATATTTTCTGGTCCTTTGTGATCACTGAGCCCATTCCGGGATTTTTGAGAGAGAAAAAAAAAATACGAGCTCACTGGTGAGGCCTTATTTGTCGAAACTAACACATACTTCGACATCGTGCGGGTATTATTAAGCCCCCAATTTCGAATGAAATTGGTGGGGCATATTGCTTTGCATTCGGTCATCCGTTCGTCACGCCTTTTTTTTTTTTTTTTTTTTTTTTTTTTTTTGTGCGTGCCATATCTTAAGAACCCTGGAGCCCTGCATGCTAGGGTTTTGAAATTTTAGATATGGGTTCCCCATGAAAAAATAACTGACCGTATTGTTTTTTCTTGTCCTGCATAGTTGTACTTTCAGAGTTATGCCCTCTTCGATAAAAAAAAAATCAGAATCAAATCTTGTCAGCAAGATATCTCAAAATGTGTTTAAGCTAGGGTTTTGAAATTCGATGTAGTGATTGGTAATGATGTGTAGATTATCTGATTATATTTTGAGGGAATTCCGTAAAAAATTGATATTATTATGGCCCTTTGCGGTTCTGGGCATTTTGATATTGTCAGCAAGATATCTCAGAAAGTATTTATGCTAGGATCTTGAAATTGTATATGCTGATTGGGGATGATGTATAGATCAACTGGTAATTCCGTGGAATATTGACAGAATTATTGCCCTTTGTAGTTCTGGACATTTTGACCTTGTCAGCAGGATATCTCTAAATGTATTTAAGCTGGGGTCTTGAAATTTAATATGCTGACTCGAGATGATGTGTATATTACCTAATTAGAGTTTCTGACATGGGCTCTTCCATCTCTGAATTTGGCCACATCCATCGCTACAAATAGGGGTTGCAGCCAAAATCAGTAACGTAGTGTAGATCCAGATGAGACGGCGCGTTATGAGCCGTCTCATCTGGATCTACACCGTTTACACAGGTATCTTTTTTGGTTTGCAGAGCTGAAAGGATTAAGGGTTGGGTGGAGTGAAGGGTTTTTTTTTATTATCCCTCATGAACAGATTCAGTTAAACCGAGTCTGCAACTTTCTCTTTTCCGCGTTATGTATATCCAAAGGTTCTTTTGAAGAGTGTTTAATACTTTCACCTCTTAGTTTCTGAAATGGCCTCATCGATCTCTAAATCCGGACACATCCATTTTTTGCAAAAAGGAGATCAGTCAAGGGCAAATAATGATGATCCTGATGAGACGGCTCGTCATCGGGATCTACACTGTTTGCAAAAGAACACTGTTGGTCTGTAGGGATGGAAGGGGTAAGCCGTTGGATGGAGGAGAGGGATGGTGAAAGTTTTTATTATTATTATTATTATTATTATTATTATTATTATTATTATTATCCCTATGCAACTTTCTATCTTTTATTTGTTCTGTTATCCAAGGGTTCTCTGTTTCAGATTATTTTGAAGAGTGTTTAACTCTTTCACCTCTGAGTTTCTGAAATGAACTCATCGATCTCTGAATCCGGACACATCCATTTTTGCAAAAGGGAGTTCAGTCAGAAATCAATAAAGAATGACAAGTAATGTAGACCCTAATGGGACGTTACGAGCCGTCTCATCTGGATCTACACGGTTTGCAAAGGTATTAGTGTTGGTCTGCAGGGGATGAAAGCGTTAACTGAGAGTCCTCACTAAAGCTTTAACCCATTGTAGACTGAATGAACTCCCCCACACTGTATATTGGAAGAGTCCAATTTCAGTTTTAGGTAGATGAGGCTATGAGATTTAGATATTCCTAGAGAAAAATGGCTGGTATTTGCAAAAAAAATGAAGACCCTGATCAGACGCCGCGTTCTGCTGCGTCTGATCTGGATCTGCACTGTTTGCCAAATACCCTTTTAGGGGTCTCCAGACTACAATGGGTTTTAAAAGTAACAGAAATAATTGATAAAATAAGTTTCTTATTCAGAGGGACTCTTTCTTTCGCATATCTTTACGTAATAGATTAAAGATGTACAACTCTGTGCGTCATTTTATCATATCAATCCATTTAGTCTTGAGGCCTTCAAAAGGGTAATTGGCAAACAATGCAGACCAAGAGCAGAACGCGGCGTCTGATCAGGGACAATATTGTTTGCATTACAAACAGGAATTTCTATAAAACATGGTAATAATAAAAACTAATCAGACACCCTACTATTGAAAATAGACCGGTTCAAAGAGCTGTGGCAGAAGAGTCCACTCGAAGTAAATGGGTTAAAGGTAATAACAAACCGAACAAACTACCACCGAAGATTTTTTTTTTTTTTTTGTCTTTTGTAAGTTCGATAAAGTGGTTTATGGTGTCATATTATTTTGAGCTTCCTATAGATCTCCATATTTATCCCACGTATTCGGACAGACAGGCCTTGGCAAACAGTATAGACCCAAATCAGACGCGTCTGATCAGGATCTATATTGTTTGCCAGTCAATTAGCTGTAGTTTAGATGTAGCGTGAAACTGGGTCTTCTACGAAGTCAAGCACCGTGGCCATCCATCCGGGTACTAACCGCGATCTCCGTTGCTTAACTTCGTAAAAAAAAACCCAATCACTCTACCAGTGTCGCCATAAAAGCCGGCTTCTACAGCGAGGCTGTTTATATATATATGCTGTAGAAGCCGGCTTTTATGGCGACACTGGTAGAGTGATTGGCTTTTTTTTACGAAGTTAATATATATATATATATATATATATATATATATATATATATATATATATATATATATATATATATATATACTATTCCGTTACATTTCTCCCCGTCTTCTCGACTTCGTCCCGAAGTCACACTCGCCTCACTAGGCAAATCCGAGAAAAAAACCTATGCAACACACTAAGAACACTGTCTTCAATCCAACCGCTGCCACCAGTGTGGCGTGAAACCGGGTCATCTACGAAGTCAAGCACCGCGGTCACCCATCCAGGTACTAACCGCGATCTCCGTTGCTGAACTTCGTAAAAAGACCAATCACTCTACCAGTGTCGCCATAAAAGCTTCCACAGTGAGGCTGTAAGTGTGATATATATACTATTCCGTTACATTGATACATCAAAGGGTAGTAAAATGAACCTTTTTTTCAAATGAAGGGAAGGTATGGTAAGAAGATAACACATGTCCAATACTAAAATACGGTAACTGAACAAGCAGGTACAAATTTATTAATGAACCGTCCTTCGGCCTGAATCCCAGCTAACCGTCGTGCTACTGGTGAGGAAAACAAGGTTATCAACTATAATTGGAATGACCACAATGCATGTACTATGCCTCATAATATTACGTTGAGAGCCATTTTGTGTTTGTAATATAATGTACAATTTGAGCGACATGATTAAGATGCTTGTCGGTATGTTTTACTGGTTGGGTTAACTTATTTGTTTTCGTAATTCTTAAAGACACATTTGTTTTTCCTTCTTTGGCTAGATCCCCCTCTCATATCAGCCCCAATATACAGTCCTGATAACAGAGCACACGTCAAAAGCTTATCTTATCTAAGTGATTATGAAGTGATTATAAGGATGGTAAGTCTCTCTAGATGGGACCCTATTAGGGGTAATTCATATAATTGAGAACTATTCAATATGATGCTTTAGAACCAAATAAATTCATTTGCAAATTTTGCATTTAATTTCTTGATTTGTATTGTATTGTATTAATTTATTTATTTATTTACTTTTTTTATATTTTTTTTTATTTTATTTTATTTATTTATTTTTTTTTATTTATTTTTTTTTTTATTTTTTATTTTTTTTTTGATAGTTTTTTTTTCTCCAAAATACAAAGGTGTTGTTTTTTTTCTGGCACTATGAAAAAAATACAAAGAAACTGAAATAGAAATATACAATTAAAAGTTTTTATTTATACATTAATTTTCTAAAGTAAATAAGCACACTTCACAATTATTCCATAGCTGCCTCAAAACTAAATCTTTTAACTTAAGTAAAACAACACATTATGGAATTTGTCAGAAAGTTCTTAGACAATTTAGAATGTGTATTTTATGCCAAAAAGCTTTTCTTTTTCAATAAATAAATAAATAAATAAATAAATAAAATACTATCTATCTTACCAATTTTCTGTATTTGATCCGAAGAAGCAGATAAAGAGGGCATTTGATGATAGATTAATATAAAAGCATATGTATCTATATTACCAAGGACGTAAATAATACAGATACATATGCTTTTATGTTAATCTATCATACCTGTGTTGGCCCGCATTTCAAGCCCTGTATCATCCTAAAATATGTAATATTTATGAATTTATATGTTTATTCCAAACGCCCTCCCATTGCTTGTTATGGAATAGTTGACGGGGCATTGCCCATTTTGTAACACATAAAACTTTTCAGTTTTCTGATTTTTAAGTCAGATATTATTATTATTAATTAAAATTATATCTTATCCTGTGCTGGCCAGCATTTCAGAGAGAAAACAATCAAGAATTACGGTCATGGTTGTTCGCTCTTTCGAGCGATACCGGCGAAAGCGTACCTGTGTTGTCTTGGTAACGAAAGTCTCGCGCGGCTCTCGCGACCGTAGGACTCTTAACACAGGGACGCACGAGATATTGCGGGATTTCGTTTAGTTGCGAATCTTTTAATTTTATACGTCTTTGGTATTACTCAATAAAACATGTTGTGATTATTCATTAGAATTGCCTTGGAGAGGCAATTCTAATGAATAACAACATGATATATTTTATGGAATAAAGAGAAAAGGTATCAAATTATCACCAAATTATCAACCTTATCTATTTCCCTGTCTTCATCATAAACATTGCTAATACCTAATTAAATTACCCCTTATCAGGCCCCTACCTCTAAGGGTGGCCTAAGTCTATAAAAATGTCTTATTTTAATCTGCTAAGAGTCATTAGGGTGTTATGCAATCCAAATTGTGTCTTTTAATAGTGGTTCTAAGTTTCTTGCAGTATTGTAAAACCATGCTTTCTGTTTTGAGTGTGACGTTTTCATCTTCGACCTTAGTGGGGTATTTACAGATTTAATGTATTTTAATGTATTTTATTAATATTGTTGGCAGTATCCAGGAACACTGAATTAAATTCAACTATTGCTAAATTGGCGTAAAAAGCATTCAGTTGTTACGAACCTTTACAGTCTTCATATTTCGGGTATAGACTTTAACAGATTCAGCATTTCATTAGAACCTACCGGAAAGTGGGTCTAGATTTGAAGAATGTGTACTGCAAAAATATAAGTGAAGATACCCACATGAAATGCCACAATCACGAAGCACAGCCTTCCCGATGCATCAAAAGAAGGAGAGGTGAGGAACAAATAATGACAAAACAAACCCCACATGCGAAACCACAGACGTACAAATGAAAAAGAACTGCAACAGAGAAACCGCTTTAGAACGATCAGTAGGAAAACTACCATTACGAAAACACGCCTATTCAAATATATTGAAAATTTCCGCTCCAAAAACTGAAAACTTTCAGATAAAAACTCTGATATTTTTTTACATTTCTACTTAAAACATAGATTGTGGGTACTCGTTAGAACCGCCTCGACGAGGCGGTTCTAACCAGTACCCACAATCTATGTTTTTGAGCAGAAATAAGAAAAAATAATATATACCCCTGTAAACCAGTTTTACTATATAAAAGTGGGGTTTAAGGGGATCAAAATTATATAGGTATGTTTTCGTGATGTGTGTAGTGAATGGGGCTCAAACCAGTTTTACTCGCGCGAAACCTTACCCTTAATTCTGATGCAGCTCCAAATTAGAAGTATATGTTCGGTCCGCATAGGGGTTCTCTACCTTATCTGTGAAACATCACAATGAAACACATAATTGGGTTTACAACCATGCATGTAGTTTGCCGCAGAATATCCATACTGTTACCTATCCTTTTATAGCGAGTGACAAACTTTTTAAATTGTACCGAAAAATAATTTTTGCCAACAATCCTTCTGAATTTATACACTAAATATTCAGGTTTGGGCAGACCTTCTTGCAGAAATGTTTTTAAACCAATATTATATTTGGACATTAATTCGTAATGACCGCGATAAAAGTTGAAAAAAAATGTTTTACGTAGTTTATGATAACGGTGCCCTTACTTACATGTAAGAAGTTCAGCAGTTAAAATTTTATTTCGATTATTAAAGTCACTGACTTGACTAGATTCTCTGGCAGGGCTTTTCCTCAGAAATATATTTAAGTGGACATAATGTCTCTATTGAACGATATTTTAGGGAACATATGTGGTAATTTCAGGGGTTAATTGTTTGAATTTTATTGTTTGAATTTTATAGAAAATAATGCAAATTTTGGGGAACATCAATGTCTCTGTAAGATGAAGGTTTAGGAGACGTCATAGTCAAAAAGGGGCCAAGTCTCACATTTTTGAGGGACAAGGAAAACCCTGTGCTCAGTAAAACGAATTATCTGAGAAATATATACGCCGTAGGATGTAGCACAAGGGACATTGCCATCCAAAAATCCAGAAACGGTGCTTCGGTGTCAGAAGTATTCGTTTTATTTAACAGAAGTTCTTTTGGATAAATTATATCAACCATCTGTTCAAAATGTCCATTATCAATGTTTAATAACTCATCCAAATATCGAGACTTGCATTGAATGCTTTAATGATATTGGCATGATTTTTGTGAGAAAAGGACAGCACAAAAATATAAGTGAAGATACCCAGGAAATGCCAGAATCACGAAGCACAGCCCTCCCGAGGCACCAAAAGTAGGTGAGATGAGAAACAAATAAGGACAACACAAACGCCAGCTATGAAACGTGCAAAGACGCACAAACAAAAAAGAACTGCAACAGAAGAACGCCTTGGACAGGAAAGTAGGAAAACTACTGGGATAGTGGTGAGGAGAGGGGGCCTTAAACCAGTTTTATTCGCGCGAAACCTCATCCGTAATTCTGATGCAGTTCCAAGTTGCAAACATATGCTCGGTCCACATATAAAGTCTCTTTCGTAACAAAACATAAACAGATCAATAATAAAAGTGGGGTGGGGGGGGGGGGTCGGACAATTAATCCCCATAGATATACTGATAACTTTATATATATATATATATATATATATATATATATATATATATATATATATATATATATATATATATATATATATATATATATGTTCGATCCACATATAAAGTCTCTTTCGTAAAAAAAAAACAGAAACAGATCAATAATAAAGGGGGGAGCAATTATATATATATATAATTTAGTAACAAGCTGAATAAGGATATTACCAAGAAAAAACGAAAGCGCCGCACAAACTTTCTGACAAGACCACAAAGTAAACTGTGTATGATCCAAAAAATCGTAGAATGTTGTACTAATTGAGCAGACTAGGCCTATAGAGCAATGATTGGACAAGGCAAAAATTATATGTCCTTTAAAACGATTAAAGCAATTTAAAAAAAAAAAAAAAAAATCAGTTAGTAGTCTGTTCAACACTGCAGCCATAGTGACTTGTCCTGATTCCCAGGACAGGCTAATTAAAGACTTGCTAAAAAAATATAGGTGGCAAAATGGATATATTCTGCGGCAAACTACATGCATGGTTGTTCATCCAGTTATGGACAGTTTTGCTTGACGGTGAGTCGGTCCTCAGACTAATGATGGCTTCCTACACAATCTGCTTCAGATAGTCGGTGCCCCTAGGTCGATGCCTGACTATCAATGTCTGTGGTCGGGACCATCATGGTTTTTGTTTGTGGATTTCTTGTGTTCTGGCATCAGATCGCCATGCACATTGCTTTGTTTCATCACATTGCGAGTACGAAGGTCATGCAAAAAGTTCTGTCACTAATAGGCTTCCTTGGTTTTATCCCAGGTATATTTTAAAATGCTTCACTGTACTTATATGGTGTGTTCAATAGCTAAAGATACCCGTTTATTTCGTTCAAATTGCTTTCCAACTGATCGAGTTATTTCAAATTGAAAAAGATGCAGTCATATACACTGAGCAATTTACTTGTTACAATAAGAAACGACCAAGCAAAGGATGGTCAGGAGTCCACCTTTTACATGACAACGCCTCCTCTCATAAGTATGAGGTTGTTAAGTCTTCTTTGGCTTCTGAAAAGGTGAAAGTTTTAAACCATCCACCTTATTCATCTGACCTGAGTCCCTGTGGCTTTTTTTTATTTCCAAGGCTTAAGAAAATGCTTTCTGGAAATAAGTATACGTCTAGAAGTTCTCTTGGCAGCGCTATTTATCAGTGTCTCCAACAGATACCAAAAGAAGGCTATTTCGCGACTGGGTAAAAAAAAGTTACAAAAATGTGTTTCAGTAAAGGGGGAATACTTTGAAGGTTTGTAATAAAAATATGCACTACCAGGAATTATCGTACTACAGGAACTGTCACTCAGGTTATCGATATTCCAATTTAGATCGGTTTCGATTAATTCCCTTTGACTGGAGGCCCGTAAGCGTCGTCTTACCTGTGTAGCTGGTGTGTAATCAACCCAGTGTCACACACCTACAGTACTACTACAATTCAGATTAAATCATGTGTGGATGCATTGCTCTTGGACCCAATATACACTGGAATAGGTCCGAGTTAGAATGAATGAATGAATGAATGAATGTCAGCAGATTATTCAGTATGATTTTCAAAAGAATATCAATTGTTTAACCTAAGAATTGATTAATAATGATAATAACAAAATATTAATTAATTGATTAAAATAAATTATTACTACTATTATTATTATTATTTCATTATTTCAAATTGAATAAAAAGTGTTGTATTTAGTTATAGATAATTCAATATGATTTTTAAGCGAATTTAAATAGTTTAACCTAAGAAAACAAAAGCAATTAATGAATTAAAAAAGTGTTATATTTAATGAACGGTAATTCAGTAAGATTTTAAAATGAAGAACAATAGTTAATCTAAGAGAACAAATGAGTTGATTAATTAAGGTTGTATTTAATTACTGATGATAGTTTGGTACAATTTTTGAAAGAAAAACGATCATTTCACCTGGAGAAAACAAATGGGAAAATTTAATTAAATATAAGTAATTTGAAAAAAAAAATGAATGAATGAATAAAAAAAAATTACTTTATGATAACCATAAACTAAAGAAAGAAAGAAAGAAGCCTATGGATAATGAATACGGGAGAAAGACCTATGTCATCCACTTCTTAACATCATAGGACAGTCTGCGTACCTCCGTTATTAAGTTATCCTAAGACATTTGTTGTTACAATACGAAAGAAAGAAAGAAAGAAAGAAAAAAAAAGCATATGGATAATGAGTACAGGGGAAAGGCCTATGTCATCCACTTCTTAACCTCAAAGGGCAGTCTCCATACCTCCGTTATTAAGTTAGGTTATCCTAAGACATTTGTTAGTACAGTAATTAAAGCTACCTACTCTTTAAGGTGATCTAGGTAACCTATTTCACATCAATACTATCACCACAGATTAAAGAAACCTATTAATCAGAATACAATCAAGTGTGTTTAATCAATGCTCACCAGACACCATGATATGCGGCGTCTGATCTGGGTCTAAAGTTCTTATCTATTTGTCAATATCCCTTTTTTAGCATAAATGAGTAATATCAAATATTACTGTGTTTTAAGCAACCTTCAGGTATGTGCCCTTTGTGGACCAAGACCTAATTGCGCTTTCTGAGCAAGGTTATGCTCTTTGCTTAATGTGTGTTACAGATCTGATTGTTAAGATCAGTATGTGCAGATGCTTATGCTAAACAATCCTACTGGCCATTCTGTGCCTGAGCATAGTAGTAGTATTAGGGTACATACATGATTAGAAAAAAAAAAACACGCAAATTTAGAGGTTTAAATTATTGGTAATTTGATAATTTAGTAGTTTGAAACCAGTCTGCAAAGCTCACACAGACCATCAGCTGGACAGAGGTGTACAAACAGGACATTTCTTTCAAGAGAGGTACATAAATAGCTTTGGGCTATTTGTTCACAGCATAAAGACAATTAGCTATTTCATAAACTTAGGACCCATTGGTGGCGCGAATTAGCATAGTACTTATCAGTTAGCACTTTGGGTAAAAGTTTTGCAGACAACATAAATATGGGACAATTTTCTCCAGTTCTCCATTAAAACATATGTTGTAGGTATTAATTTGATGCACCTCGGTGAAGCAAAAACATGTTATGAGTACTCATTTGAAGAACCTTGGTGAGGCTCATCTAATGAGTACCCACAACATATGTTTTTATGGAGAAAAAAAGTACAATCACCAAATACTTATCCTGAACAATTTTCCTCTGTATGTTTTATTTTCAAAACAGGATTTGACATTTCATGAAAATTGTCTCCAATGAAGACTATTTGCATGAAGTGTCAAATCCTATTTTCTGGATAAACTAAGACAATAACCACTTTATCGCATGCTGAATTAGCCCAGAAAGTGATAAACGTTTAGGGATCAAATATCACCCCCACCCCAAAAAAGGAAATGGTTTGACATTTCTTGCAAAGCATCTCCATTGCAAACAATTTGCATGAAATGTCAAATCCTATTTTCTGGGGAAAATTCAACAAATATCACCAGTTTTTTGCTGCTGAAGTAGCCCAGAGAGTGGAAAAGGTTAAGGGTTAAAATTTTTACCCCTCCCCCACCCCCACAAAAAAGAAAACAACAAAATATAAAGTTTGACAGTCCATACAAACTGTCTCTGTTGGAGACAATTCGCATGACATGTCAAAGCCTACTTTCTGGGAAAAATAAGAATATCATCATCACTTTTCCCTTGATGCATGAATGTTGTTTAACAATCATTTAAACTTAAGAAAAAAAATAGACAAACTGTCAAAAAACTTTCATAAAAATTAATGTAGAATATGCTATTTATAGTTTTATCTTATCATCTCAAGAATTGCAGGACCACGTGACCTGTCTCAGATAAAGGACAGTTGTGTCAGATTATGAAAAAAGGGAAATTATGTATTATGCAAACACTAAAGATCCAGATCAGTCTGCGCATCTGCACACTCTGATCAGGATTTTAAATCTTAATCAATATATTCTACAGTAATTAGTGTTTATTTACTTACACGGTTAAAGATGGTGCTTTGTTTGCCCATATTCCTTGATCATAGTTATAATGGTCCTTTTCAAATGTTGATGTTCATTTGATATTTTGACCACTGTTTTTATTGCATGAGGTATAGATTAAGCTATTATTACATTGTCCAGTGGCCTGAGGCTTCTAGTTCCCACGGGATAATAATAATAATGGTAGACAAATGGAACCAGAAAATAAACAACGTGCTGTTATTTAACTTGTATTTATATATGTTTGAACAATTTTTATAATGCTAATATAAATGAAAGTAAAATGTTTTGTTGATCGTTTCAAGAACTTTGAGATGTCTTCAAGTAACATAAGAAACAATTATGATTGAATCTTTTTCAAAAAAAAAAAAAAAATGGGCCTTATGAATTATGCGATCAATGTAGACCCGATTAGTCTGTGTGTCCGCTGAAATACATTGATCAGTCTATACTGCATGTTGAATACAGCTTGCACAATCTATCAAAGAAAAATGTATGCACATGCTGATCTGGAACTACAATGGTTGCTGCTTTTATTTGGAGAGACTCGTGTTATTTTTGTGTTGGGTAATTAGCAAATATGGATAAAATGTCGTTTTCCTTGGATTATGACTGTTACTACTATCCTAGATTTTTAGACAGAGAGGTCTGTGCCAACGGTGTAGACCCAGATCAAATGTCACATTACGCATTGTGTGTTCAGGGTCTACACTATTTTACACTTATCCAGCAATGTTTAGACAAATCAGCTGGTTCTGTAATGGCATTGTTAAAAAGATAGGGCAAGTGTTGTAAAGAGTAGAACTTGATCGAATCATCTGGTATCCCAGGTTTGTTTTTGAAACAATTGTCTTTAGAGTAATGTTTGAAAAGGTGTGTACTGAACAATTGAATCTGACTGAGAAAGTGGTTTATAGTATTTAACCTCGGGATTATGATAAACACACCATAAGAAAAGGCAGTGACCCTGATCAGACATTACATCACAGAGTATCTTAACAAAGGTCTACACTGTTTGCCACTCAGATAGCAGGTATAAGCTGTGTCAATAGGTAGCCAAACGAACTTGATCAAATTTCAGTATGATAGTAATTTAATGTGTCTAATAGGGTTTATACGGTAATTACCAATATTTTACCCCTAAATACACATGTACGATAGTATAAACTGTCCATGTGGCTATTTTATAAATAAAACATTTCGAATATGACCAGCTTAATAATATTTATTCTTCGGAATTGTGATGTACAACATACTAATAATAATAGTAGTAGTAAATACTACTACTGCTACTAATAATAATAATATCATTAGTATCATTATGTTTAAATTTCCTAGATAACCATTTTATGAAACAAAATTTCTGAAAATAATATCAATTATCATTTTGTTTTAATGTATTTTGTTTTAAATATTATATTTTTTTTATTAAATATACATATTTAACACCGCATGTTGAATAGAGCTTGCACATTCTATCAGAGAAAAAAATGTATGCACATGCTGATCTGGAACTACAATGGTTGCACGTCATATTTAATGCTGCTTTTATTTGGAGAGACTCTTGTTATTCACAGATTTAGAGAACGTTTGAGAGAGAGAGAGACTCAATCTCATTCATTTAGTCTTTATTTGTGTACAGGAATCTAAAATGAGCAAATCGTGTCAATTAAAGTGCTAGTTTATGCAAAAAGATCAAATATTGGATTTGATTCTGTTTGTGCAATTATAATTGCGCATAAGCATGTATGTCAATTATGTAAAAAGTGATTTCGTTGTTTTGTTTTGTCAAGATAAGGACATAATTGGCATTCATTAGCAGTAATTGTTATTAAGAAAACATCGCAAGAGTGGCCGCGCATTTAGGTATTTTTCTTGTATCCCGACAAAGCATTTTTTTTTCATCATTAAACAAACAAACAAAACAAAAAACAAAAAAAAAAAAAAAAAAAAACAAGTAATTAAGCAGTTTGTAGTTTTCCTATGGTCAAAAGTAATTATATCAAATTTTCTATAAAGCTTCAATAAATTGCCGAATAAAAACATAATTCGACATAAACAAAAATTAAATAAATAAGTTTATATTATCATAAATATATATCTTTGTTTTCCTTTTTGAAGCTAAATAATCTTTATAATACTATCAATGGATACCAATTCTTTTTTATTTTCCAATTCTTACAACCTCTTTTGCAATTCATGCTAGTATCATGTGTACACAAGACCTGCGTCTGTGTAATCATTACACATTTTCTCTCCGCATTTTTAAAATATAGCTATATTCTGCAACCTGTGGGCCATTTTTAATAAAATAATTTATTCAATATTTTATTACATAACTATAGATATTAAATAGATCTATCGAATGAGAGGTTATAATGAACGGAGAAATTTTAAAAAATATGACTTTTGGGCGATTGAATCAAGGCAATTTTTCATTTTTGTTGTAAAATACAAAGACTTAATAAGGAAAAACCCTTGTAGCATTCATTACAATCTGGGCCATTTTAAAATTTATCTTATTTCAACAAATTTGGTATCAAATTGAAGCAGATACATTTTCCCATCTATTGCGAGGTTATAATAATATCTTGTATTATTGAAAATAAATGATTTTATTAGTTAAATGATGGGCTCCTATATAATTCTATACATTTCCACACTAGTACCTGTCTGAGAACTAGCGACATGCTGTGACGTCACAGAAGGGACCGATTGGTGCGGATTAGTACCTGTAGTACGAGAATTCCTGCATATGTTTGATAAAACGTAGCACTGAAGTAATTCGAACCCAGTGACACAACTTTTTGCAGGACCCTCGTATATGTGTTTCACTGTGATGTTGCACTGATGAGGTGGAGGACCCCAATGCGGACCGAACATATTTCATGTTTGTAATTTGGAGCTGCATCAGAATTAAAAGTGAGGTTTCGCACGAGTACCACCATCTACACTACATCCCTATTTCTCCATAAAAACCTATGCTGCGTGCATTGATTTGAATCGCCTCGGCAAGGAATAATGATAGATCCCCTTATCTAACAGAGAAAAAAATCAAGAACCCTTCCCCTTCCCCAAGAAATGAGGAGCCCCATCTTACACCAGTGATAAGTCCTAAATGCTATAATTATATTTTCATAACATTCCTTATAGACTGTCAAGTCAGTTATATTTTCATAACATATTTCTTGCAGACGTGGTAGTTCAGTGGTGAGCGTACTGTCCTCTAGAGCTAAAGGTACCAGGATCGATCCCAGGCTTAGGCAAGGGAATTTTCGGTGTCCGAACACGCTTTCATTCGAGTAATTTGCAGACATGACATGAATATAGTGTGCCGTCCTTCGGATTGGGACGTTAATTGGAGGTCCCCTGTGCAGGGAAAGTCACACCCTGTCTAGGTTAAAGAACCCCATGGTAAATCGAAAGGGTGTGCTTGTTGGCCTTCATTCTGCAACCCGGAGTGTACAACCTACACCTGCCTTGAATGTCCAAAAGGGCGTATGGCAACTTATAGAGAAAGAAAAGAAAGAAGAAAAAAGACTGGCAAGTGATAACAGGTCTTTTGTCGTATTTTAGCGCCTATTGGCGTCTTTTTCAGCATTTTAGGTCCTTTGCGGCTTTTTCGCCCCTGGTTTATGAAATCTCACGAGAACTGAGTTTGTTGTGTTATGGCGGATAAATCAACTTGAACTGAATTTGGGAACTGATTTTTGTAAGCTTAAACGTTTGTCTCAAAGAAAATGAGCATTGAAGATGATAGGAAAGAAGTGGAGCGTTTCTTTAATCAAACTGGTTGTTTAAAATTCCACCGTTTTGTCTGCAAAACGTTTAATATTTCTATTTTTTTTGCGCTGCGACAAGTTTTTGCATGTTTAATCTGTTGCAGCGGCTAACACCAGTGTACCTGTTTGTTGGTGGTTAAACGTGTGTGCATTTTTCCTTTCTTTATCTGCGAAATGGCATTAGGGAAAACTGCTCTAATGTCAGGCATGCGCTTGGTTTGGACAATTTATTTCTAGCTTATATTCTCAGCAATGCCATGAATGGGTTTACAATAACTATTATAAAAAAAAAAAAAAAAAATATGCAGAGCATTGTGATACAATCAGGGCCGAGTTGCACAAGGAAAGCACTTTCAGGTAGCACTCTCTAGCAATTTGTTCTTGCTATGCAACAGTCCATTTGATGGGAGTGCTTTTTTAAAATGTCTGCCAAAATGACACGATTTTCAAACTGGGAATTTCTCATAAAAACTAGCAGTGCTTGCTTCAGCGATTGGTTTTTTGTTCTATGGTCATTTGAACTTCGTCCAATAACAACAACAACAACAAGAAAACATTTAATTTCTTAAAACAGGCACTGACTACATCGGGCGCCGCCATTTTGTTTCGTCTGGTTCTATGCAACATTCTGTTTCAGACAGTGGGTCAGCTCCAAACACAGTTATGAAGCGCCACAAAGCACTTTTTGGTAATGTACCGTTGCATAGCGAAGCGCTATGTAACGCTCGCCTTATATGACTCATCCCAGGGTTCAAACATATTGTAGACTTTTGCACATGTGTTAAAGCTTTGTAAGAATTTAAAAAAAATAAATAAATAAATATGTAATCTTTTGAACTTTTCAATCTACGAGGGCTCTGTAAACTCAGTAGTTAGAGCTTCAAACTTTCAAGCAGGAGTAATATCTGCATAATGCATGCATTGAGCTTTAAACTTTCAAGCAGGAGTAATTCCTGCATAATGCATGCATTTTCCTCAGTATCGACCATCCAGACAGACAGATCTGGCAGTTGCCATAGTATACTCCATAATAATCTAATTGAATTGCCAGACATCTTCTAACACTATCAGTTCTAGCTGTTACTTGCACAATCCATATAAACCCAGGGTTCTCACTAAAATTTAAAAAGTAGGAGTCCGAGACTTCCCTTTTTGAAAAAGTAGGTCCCACTCAGTGTCTCCCCAAAAATAGGTCCCATTTTTTCTTTTTTTATGACTCTCCTTTAATAGTGAGCATGTCCCCGGTAACTTCATTTCTATAAATACATGTACCTGATGAAGAATCATCAGTTTCCTTATTTTGACATACTTTTTTCAGGGATTTTTTTTTTTTTTTTTTTTTGAATTGATTTTGGTCCCTGCTTTATGTTTTATTGCAAGCAATGCGTGTAACCAGCTGGTAGTCATTATCACACATCCTGATGTTGTTAATTCAATGCTGCTGGCCCAGAAATTAGGATGACGTCATGTCTACCTCACTTGAATGGGAAAACAGAGACATCTTTGCAGATCAGGGAGACATGACAATCCTAACCTGTTTTACTTGCATGGTAAAGACGGCTGCACTTTTTACTATTTAACAAAGTAATGCAGACAAAGTTTTAGTTTGTTTATTTCAGAGGTACATGTAATTCCATCATGTGCTACAAGTAAAGCAGATACTATAATTTTATGGTTTCTGTAGCAAAAGATTCGAGGACATTTCTCAAGAAATCTGAACTAATCCTCCCAATGGCATCCCTCTTTCATTGCTCTTCATTTAAATTCAAATAACCAACCCAACCCAAAAAAGTTTGTTGCTGTCTGTATTAAGTGATCTTGAGTGTTATGGATGTTAAGTGAAACATATTTTAACAAAAACCAATTAAAGCTCTGTTATATGCCATTGTAAACTTAAATATGAAATATTTCTGCACATTCTGCAGATCATAAACACCTGTTTTGAGCTTCCCGCAAAACGTCATTTCAGTGTTTACAGCTGCACGATCAATACACGCTACGAAAAAAATGTCCGGAACTTCTTTACTTGCTGACACATCTATCTACTGCTTTGATTTGTTGAAAAAAGTCTTGATAATTTAGTTATCTTTTTAAAAAGTGTCTGCTTCATCTGCATGTCTGACAAGAAAATGCAATACAATCCAACATGGTAATAGTTCGTTTTTTCTCCCAAAATGGTTTCTGTCATATGACATTACCCTTACGAGCACATGCTACCATTACAAGTGCATACTTTCTTCATGCTGGAGCAACGGAAAATGTAACTTAGACTAAAACAGTCCAGCCCCAATCGCTTGGGATACATCTGAGCAGTCCCATTAGACTCTGCTCAGGGTTTACGAGATAGATTCGGTGGGACTTAGAAACTGTTGTTTTTTTTTAGTGCAAGAAGGATTAACCGTTTTGATGAGCAGACTGATATCTCACAAAGGGATAAGGTACTAGTTTGCTTGTAGGCATTTGTCATCTTTTAACAGAAAAAAAGTAAGCATGTGTCTGATGTCAGTGACGAAAACTGGGCGTCCAGAAATTTTGAAACAGAAAAAAAAAAGATCAATTAAAAAATAAAAAATATAATAAAAATTAACACCAGCTTCAATACAAGGGATGAAAGATTGTGACACCTGCCCGTCCTGCCTGTGCATTTTTGATGAATCAATCGGTAGGTACAGGCAATACACAAGGAGGGAAGAGGTCGCATACCAGTGTCAGTCGCATGCTTTAATTGCTCAGCCAGTTAATGATCGCTGAATTTTGAACACCTGTTTAATTACCTCTTGCTTAGCAAATAACAGTTCTGTCGCAGGTGTGAAAAGCACGTGGTGGATTATAACTGTTCTTTTAAGATACCACCAACGGTATGAATAATATGTGGCAGACTTTTGACTTCAGTCAAATAATCCGATCATAATTAGAAGTAGTCCCAAAGGAAAAAAAACATGTATCCGGCGGACTCGGCTTCGGGAATTTTTAGGAGTCCAGATCCTGATTTATGCATCCCAGGATGCAGGATTCTGCGCCCCGAAAACGCTGTAACCCCTTAGGCATCACTGAAGTAAATGAAGGAGAAAAATGTGTAAAGTAAATGTGAGAACAACAAATGTCTGCCCAAGGCAGGACTCAAACCCATGACTCCTGTAACACTAGTCAGGTGCTTTACTCACTGAGCTACATGTACCTGGGCAGTCCTGTACAATTCATGCATTCAGTCTCAAGCCACTACACTCTTCCCTCATAACATTTAGAGCATGGTTTTTCTCAGCTGTCCTAAGATCTAGCCTGCAACCCAAATGGCTACATCCAGCATACACCCATTTACTTCTGACACCAGTAAAGTAGACATGAGGGGGGAAATGTCTGCCTAAGGCGGGACTCAAAACAAGACCTCTGTAACTATAGTCAGATGCTCTACTCACTGAGCTACCCGGGCAGTTCTGTTCAGTCCATGCACTCAAGTAATAACAGACAACAGGTGTGCCCATTGCAGGTTTAAACCAGACGAGGCTGGGGTGATCAGTCTGTAGCTACCAAGTTAACTGAGCGATTGTTCTGTTAGTCGCCAGGATACTGTTAGTTATTTACCCTAAGTAGACTCCCTCACACTGTATATTGAAAGAGTCCAATTTCAATTTTAGGGACGTCTGGCTATGAGATTTAGATATTTCAAGAGAAAAATGGCTAAACTATTTGCAAACAGTGGAGACGCTGATCAGACACTGCATTCAGTGGTGTCTAATCTGGGTCTGCACTGTTTGCCAGCTATCCTTTTAGGGTCTCCAGACTACAATGGGTTAATAAATGAAAATTTAACTTGCTAATCTGTATTCAGTTTATTAATATGCAACCTGCTGGAAAACCCAATGCTCTACCAACTATGCTTATCAAGCTGATAGTCCTGCGAATCTCCACCTTCCTCATCCCCTTCAAATTCTCAAGTGCCAGACAATTTGTATCAGCTGAACATTTTTAGTCTATACATGTACTTACTAATAATAACCCCAGGGCTTATTCATTTTGTACCCCATTGATGGAGACTAGAGAGGAAAGAGTATTCACTCAATGCAGAATTCAAACCCATGACATCCTGCTTGCAATTCAGGTACTCTGCTAAGTAGACCACAAAAAGCAGAATGCTGTTATATTTGTTAAATAATAAAGTTTTGGCTTTTTAAAATGCAGTCAACAAGATAGTTGTTTGCAATCATCATTAAAATATCAGCTTTTGACCTTAATTATTAAATTTTGAGACAAAGCAATTGCTGATCTCTACATTTTTCTTTTAACAAAATCTTGCCAGTCAATACAAATTGTGGTCATTAATAATTTGAGTCTAAAAATATAGTCTTGTTTACAATTTCAGCCTCATTTTAGAGGAGAGTCAGCAAGTGTCATATTTTTTTGTCGTGCCTACGTTAGCACGCATGTGCAATATAGGCGTGCCGTGACCCGTCCTTTCGTCAACAATTGACTTGTGAGCGCAACTCCTCCTACAGTTTTTGGCCAATCATTTTGAAACTTCACAGATGTTTTGGCCATGGCGTGTAGATGTGCATATCGTTTGCTCATAATTCTCAGATTTTTTTTTTCAACTTTTTCCACTTTGTTAACTTAGTTAGTTTTTATCTAAAACCCTTATAGTCAGTGGGTGTCTCGTGAGCGCAACTCCTCCTACAGATTTTGGCCAATCATTTTAAAACTTCACAGATGTTTTGGCCATGGTATGTAGATGTGCATATTGTTTGCTCATAATTCTCAGATTTTTTTTTTCTACTATTTCCGCTTTGTTAACTTAGTCGGTTTTTACCTAAAACCGGCCCACCCTTATAGTCAGTGGGTGTCTCGTGAGCGCAACTCCTCCTTCAGTTTTTGGCCAATCATTTTGAAACTTCACAGATGTTTTGGCCATGGTGTGTAAATGTGCATATTGTTTGCTCATAATTCTCAGGGTTTTTTTTTTTTCAACTTTTTCCGCTTTGTTAACTTAGTCAGTTTTTACCTAAAACCCTTATAGTCAGTGGGTGTCTCGTGAGCGCAAAATAGATTTTTTTTCAATACAAATAGAAACTTGTATGACTTATCCCCGCAGGTGCGACATCGCTTTCCATAGATTTCTTGTTTTATTAAAGAATAAAACAAAAAAAAAAACTACATTGTTTATTACCAGGACTTCCGGGGAAAAAAAGCACATTTGTGCTATATGGTTTACTGTTAAGGCTCAGATGAATAGATTAACTTTTGGGCAAATTCCACAATTTTTTTACCTCCTTTTTTTTACTTTGGCATTTTTGGGAGTCAAGTTGGGTATTATGATATTTTGATCCTTGGAGTATTGACATTAAATTAGTGACAAAGTGCTAGTAAATTAGAACTTAAAATAAAATGTGAGTTTGGTTAGTCTCCAATGCGTATAGTATGGTCTGAAAGGAGCAGAGAATGTTTGAATCAAAATCAATTTGTCCTAATTAAACTGCATTTACCATAAATATTGGGACATCTTCATTCAGTATTATACATGTACTTATCCAAACTTTTGAACAAGTCCATTTGACTCCTGAATGTCTAAAAACTGCTAGATGAGTAGCAAACAGTGTAAATCCTCAGTAGATGTTGTGTTCTACTGTGTCTGATCTGGTTCTATACTGCTTGTTGAGGCCTGTCAGTCCAAATACATAGGATAAATATGGTGCATGCATAGCTCTTGATAAGGCATATTTTTCAACCAAAAAGTATCCATATTCTTCTTATTTCTCAATGAAAACATATGTTGTGGGTACTCATTAGAAGCGCCTCGGCGAGGCGCTTCTAATGAGTACCCACAACATATGTTTTCATTGAGAAATAAGAAAACTTTTTACCTGATACCCACTCTTATCTACACCTATGTACATGTTTTTTGGCACCAGCTTTTTCTTTTTCCTTTGCTGCAGTGTTCTTGCCTTTTTTATTTATGTAATCTTCTAAGGGGAGTAGATGCACATGGTACATTTTTGGTTATTTTATACAAGGGAGACAACTTATGTGACTTCTGGTTTGCTTTCCTGGAACAAGTCCTTTCTGAAAATGGGTCCCTGCAAGTGCATCAGTTACCCTTAAAGTGCTTGCCAGTGCATGCATCACCAGTACTAAACACGATTGTGTTGGTTAGAGAGGTGTCAGTGGCATAGCTTCAGTTAAGAAGAGGTATTCATATATCTTAACCCTTCTCTTGCTGAACACGACATGGTCTGTCTTAGCAAACAGTGTAGATCCAGATCAGTTGGCTTCTGATCTGGATCTGCACTGTTTGTCATAGATATGTGAATTTCTATCAAAAACACAGATCGAGTAATCTGATTGGCTGGCAGTTAGAAGTGGGTGTGGTATCTTAATTTATTCAGCATGACAAGGGTTAATTCTCTACAAAAAACACATGTTATGGTACTCATTAGAAGTATCTCACTGAGGCACTTCTAATGAGTGCACACAACATATGTTTTTGTGGAAATATAAGTATGGTGAGGGAGGGGTACTGTAATACAGAAATTGGAGAATATTGCTTGACTGAGCTAATGCTACCAGCATATGTATGCAAAGCTGTACCTTGTCTGAGTCATTTGTTGTAAATGTCTTTAACTTTTTCATTTTGCACCAAAATATATGTTCATTGTCTTTAACCTTTTCATTTTGCACCAAAATATATATTTATTGTCTTTAACTTTTTCATTTTGCACCAAAATATACATGTATGTTGTGGGTACTCGCTGGAATCACCCTCCAGTAAGGACCATTAAAATAGGTTTGTTGTTTAACAGAATATTCAACACAAGCTCTTTTACATTTTACATGCTCAGTATAAACACTTATTTCCCTCATAAACCGGAGCTTTACTTGTCATTTGAATTGTCTGTAAAGGAGACTTCACATAAAATTTATAGCTCAATTTTCTTGGAGAAAAGTTAGAAAAAAATATCATTATAATATCATTCTTGTCATCTGCAAAATTCACCTCCAGTGAATGTGTGAGTGTAAAAAGTCATGCATATGCACAAAACCACTTTATAACATAACTCCAGATGAAAATTTGTTTCTCCATGCTATGGGCACTCATACAAGCACTTCAGTAAGGTCTTTAAATAAGTACCCTTAACATATGTTTTCATGGAGAAGTAGGGAAAAATAGTAATGCCTTTGGGTTAAAAAGGTGCCTTATCTAAGGTTGTGGTTATAACATGATTTCTGTAGCGTGGTTGGTGTATAACATTAAAATTCCATATATATAAGTTACCAATATACAGAAAAGCAACAATTTGTGCTCATTTTTCTATAACAGCTACTAATTTTGTTGTTGGTACTTGCTGAGATGCTTCTGATGTTACTACAACATGCTTTTTATGGAAAATAACAATATATTTTTTAATGAGTCTGTTATCTAAAGCTTTTGTACAATTTAATGCAAACTTATGCTTTTAGTACATGTATGTATACATATGCGTCAGTCAGTCAGTCAGACTGCAAACATGTCTGCACCATGTGAAAATGTGCCTGCCAACATAGATATAGGCATGCATCCATGCAGTCTGATCAGAATCTTTGCTGTCCTGTTACTGAATCATAAGAATTAAGGCAGTCTAGAATATATCCATATATAGCAATTGCCCTTATCAGATAATGGGGGTGGGTCATAGCTCCAGATCAAAGGGCGTATCCAGGTTGTATTTTTCTTATTCCTCCACAAAAACTTCTAATGAGTACCAACAACATATGTTTTTATGGAGAAATAAGAAAAAGATCAATACTTTTCGACTAAAAATGTGTCTTATTTGGAGCTGTGGGTGGTTGGTTGATACCATATAGTTTTTGGCTTGGTGTGTCCTACTGATTTGGCTTAATGCTTAGCATGCTGGGTAAAAATTCCAGCAGACGACATTTTGAAACATTTTTCTTTTTTTTTCCAGAAAGTAAGGCCCTGAGGAGACAATTTGCATGAAATGTCAAAACCTGTTTTCTGGAAAAAATAAAAAAAATATTTCAAAAGTGTCATCTGCTGAAAATTTTACACATCAAGTTAATCATTTATAAATCTCTGTGCCCTCTACTGATGAATTTTAGCCTCCTACATGTACTTCCAATCTTAATGAAAAGGCTTTGTATGAAGTTCCTTCAGTGTCTTAACCCTTATCCTGCTGAACACGACAACCCTTACCTTTGCAAACAGTGTAGATCCAGATCAGATGGCTTCTGATCAGGATCTACACCATTTGTCATTCAGTTTGTGAATTGAATGAATACATTAATCAAGTAATCTGATAAGTAGATTGTCAGCAATGGGTGTGGTTAAATTAATTTATTCAGCAGGATAAGGGTTAAATGGCTTGTTATTCATTTTGTTAAAGGTACAAGTCACAACTGGGTCCGAAGGAGTCCACCCTGTATGAAAGCCAGGATGTCTGCCCAAGACGATGCTTTAAAGGATATCCCCAAGATGGACCTGATGAACTTTGAGGACCCGGAGTTTGAGGACAGCAAATATGTGCTGACAAGTCCAAGGTCATTAGAAGCTTGTTCAAGACTGGGTGTAAAGGTATGTTTTCCTAGCTTAACTCATTTACATAGAGTGGACTCTTCTACCACAACTCTTTGGACTTATCTGTTTCAAATAGCAGGGTGTCTGGTTAGTTTCTGTTATTACCGTATTTACCCTAAGTATGTGGACACTTCAGTTCCTTACCATATATGTTCTAAAATTTGAACCAGTACAATTCACTACCCGATATTGTGTCTAAAAATTGCTGGATGAGTGGCAATCAGTGTAGACCCAGATGAGACGCCGCATTCTGCAGCATCTCATCTGGGTCCAAACTGTTTGCTCAGGCCTGTCTGTCCAAATACATATGGTAAATACGGTAGTATGTTTTATAGAAACTCTTGTATTTAATGCAAACAGTGTAGATCCTGATCAGATGCCATATTCTGTGGCATCTGATCTGGGTCTGCAAGGTTTGCCTATTACTTTTTTGGGGTTTCCAGATTAAATTGGAATGATTGCTGAATGTTTTTGGACCTGTTCTCTGTATTGAAATATCTGTCTCAGCCAAGCTCCAGATAAGAGAGTTATCCAAATAGATATTGCTCTCATTTCTTAATGACAACAGCCAAAATAAATAAGTTTTCATGGAGAAATATGTGTAATAAAAATAAAATCATCTTACCTAAAGCTGCCTCTGTTAGCAGTGTTTGTTAGCTATTATTTTGAAGAAAGAACTTTTTAGTTTTTCCATAAGAACATACAGTTTTTTTGAGAGAAAAAAATTTTAAAATAATTAAAATTAATAAGACAGCTAGCTTTACAATTTGTCTTGTTGTTTTTGGGGTTTTTTTTTTAATTTTTTTTTGAGTAATGAAATAACTGTTTATTGCTTCTCTTCATGTTTAACTTAGATTGTTTTCAGCCCTTATACTACAGAAGTGCATAGGGAATATGTCCTTGTGTGGCAGGGCATGGTGCATGGCTTGCAGTTTTATTTATCTTAGTACTCAAGTTCTTGTATTTCAGCCTGTTGACCTGCTGTATAAGCCATTAGCTGAGTTCCAGGAAGAGCTGCTGCCACAAGATGTACCACTCAGGACCATCTATAACATTTATGATGAACATGAACAGAACAGAGAGAGTAAGTTTGTACTAAACTCGTAGCTTCAGACAAGGTTGTTTTTTTAGGCGAAAATTGTTGGTATTTTTCCACAAAAACATATGTTGTGGGTACTCATTAGAAGTGCCTCACTGAGGCACTTCTAACGAGTACCATAACATATGTTTTCGTGGAGACATAATAAAAATATTCTGTGGGTACCCCCCTCTTATCTGGAGCTGTGTTCATACTATAATATCCCCTTACCATACTTGTCCTAATCAGTGATCTTGCCAATTTTACTACCTGTTGATGTGTCTAAAATTGCTGGCCATGTAGCAGTGTAGACCCTGATCAGATGCCACAGTTTGTGGCATCTGAGCTGGCTCTACTCTGTTAACTGAGATTGTAAGTACAAATACTTGGGATAAACAGGATACTCTATTAAGCCTCCAGACCAGATAAGATGCTTTTTTGCAAACACAAAAGTATTGTTATTATTTTTGTTTCTCCACCAAAACATACGTTCACATTGTGGGTACTCATTTGGAGTTATTCAGCAACCTTTTGATTGAAATAGGTCATTACAGGTGCCATGTCATCTAAAAATAGAATTTCTAGGGACAAAACTTAATCTCTCCTGCCAGTGACTGGATGTTGTGAAAATGAAGTAACAGATACAGACATCGGTTTGGCTAAAAGTGAAAACTAAAATATTATTTAAAGTCAGAGTGCAATGTAAACCAATCTATTTCATGAATTAAACAGATTCAATCATTTTTGGCCATTTTAGGTGCTTCTAATGAATGTCCACAACATAAGTCTTTATGGAGAAATAAGACAAATTATCCCAGTATTACTATTATCACTAAATATTCCATGGTAACACATTCTCTAATACAGTATAATTTCTGGTATACTCTAGAGCTAAATGCTACCTGTTATCGTACATTGTAGCTCCAGATAAGGCTCAACCAAAAGGTATTGATACTTTTCTTATTTCTCCATGAAATCATATGTTGTGGGTACTCATTAGAAGTGCATCTCTGAGGCACTTCTAATGAGTACCCACAACATATGTTTTTATGGAGAAATGAGAAAAATATTATATGGATACTCCCTCATACCTGGAGCTATGTTTAATATCTGTCCAAGTGTAATGAATGTACTAAATGTACTAAGAGATTGTTTGTTTGTTTTGTTGTTTTTTTTTCTCTAGGGAAACTTGCCCTGTGTCGTGAAGAAAGACAAAGAATAATGGGTGAAGAAAAAGGAAAACCTCCAAGTAAAAGTAAAACAGTTGTTGTTAAGTCTAAGAAAGGTGCCCTTATTCCATCTAAAGCTCAGCCTAGAAAAGCCAAACTGAGTGGAAAGAAATCATTGTCAAAATCAGGTTTGTGCTCAGATTCTTCTGTTTTCAACTCACACACTTTAAAGGAAAATGCAAGGTTGGTGAATAATTTACCAAAGATGAAAGATGATCTTGAAAAATCATGCATTTTGATGTTAATTTGATCAAAGTCGGAAAAAAACTAAGGAATTTTAAGATATTTAAAGATTTCAAAATCATTATCAAGGGAACGCCAGTTTGAATATTTGATAAGGATCTAAACATTTCAAAATACTAAACAAAATCTTTTTACTGGTAGAAATTAATGTGGTTTTCATGCAAAATCCATAAATGCATAGAGAAGAAGCTATATATGTATATCCAAATAAAGAGGTTAAAACTTGCTGCAAATCTTTTTATTTAGACATATATTTTTGCACGGTTTATTTCACAAATCTCAAGGTTTCGGCTAAGAACTTAACTCTCTTGAAAAAGGCTTTAATCAGCCGAAACATTGAGATTTGTGAAATAAACTGTGCAAAAATATATGTGTAAAAAATATTGTGCGCTTATGAGGCTTTTTATTTAGGTTTTGCATATTTAATTATGGCTTTATGATATCATAAAGCCTTATAAAATATTCAAAATGGCGGTCCCCATAAAAGCAGTTTTGATACGTAGATTACATTCTTGTCATCCGATTTTGATCTAATATGCATCAGAATGCACTGTTTTTCAAGATCTCGCATCTCTGATATATTCTTCACCACCATTGCTTTTCCCTTATTTTTCCTTATAATTAAGGGGAATTGATACACTTTCAGGTAGGCATTACTGTCAGATTTGTTTTGCCTCCCTTCTACATACCAGGCCCCTGAAAAGAGGTTTACTCTAAAAGGAAAGAATTTGCACCCAGCGGAAGCAAATTCTTTCCTTTTAGGGTAAACCTCTTTTCGGAAAGGTCCTAGTGTACAGTAAAGAAAACGATAAGTCACAAAAGTCATCTCCCTTGTATAAAATTGTAGAAAATCTACCAAGTGTATCATGTCTCCTTAAATACTATAAAGTGGTTTTCTTGTTATAGATATATTTATAGGTGTATATCTTGTGGATTACTTCATTGCTCTTGAAAAACAGTTGAGCAAAGAGCAGTGAAATGGAATCTCCAAGGCATATGCTACTGGTTTTGATCCAGATCAGCCAAAAAAGCTATACAATCTGATAAAGGTATATAGTAGAAATATGAAATACCACTGGGCTCAGTGAGGTTCGAACCCACATATTCTGCAGTGTTTTTATAAGTTGACAGTGAAAGCCCATTTTAAGATAACAAGATATTTTAGTAAGTATTTAGTTACGTAGTATTGAACATGCTTGTCAGATCCAGACAGTATTATGTGAAAAACAATAATTGAAAAATATGTTAAACCAGACAGACAGACACACACACCCACATACTCAAACACACACACAATAATGAATCGCACACACACACACACACACACACACACACACACACACACACACACACACACACACACACACACACACACACACACACACACACACACACAATAATGAATGACTAATGACTGCCTATTATTTTGTAGACCAAGAATTGAATAAAGCCAGTATGCAACGACAAAGAACAGCCTGGGCCACTTCTGTAGGACATGAGAGAATAACAAATGATGAAATAAACCACAGGTAACATATACAGTCAACTCTCGTTATCTCGAATTCAAAGGGACTCTCTGAAATACTTCGAGATATCCGTACCTTGACATATCCGAGTTGCAGAATTGAGGAAAACTTAATTCGAACAACCAAATTTAACAAATATATAAGTAATTGGACTCTTGAAGTTAGAGATATATTGAAAATATTGTGGAAAAGAGGAGAAATTGCTCCTTAGGAGCAATTTCTCCTCTTTTCCACAATATTTTTTACCTGTTGTAAGCTTTTTCATGCTTAGGCTGGGACCAGATTTTCACTTCGAGATAAGCGGTTATTCGAGATAAGCGAGGTCGAGATAACGAGAGTCAACTGTATATAGCTCTAGATAACAGGGCATATCAGGTAAATATTTTCTTATTTCTCCATGAAAACATGTATTTTGGGTACTCATTAGAAGTGCCTCCCTAATGAATGCCACAACATAGTTTTTGTGGAAAAAAATAGAAAAATATCTATACATGTACTTTTCTGTTGAAAAAAAATTGCCGTATCTGGAGCTATGGGTATGCAACAACATTCTGGAGCCTTGCAATTATATTGTGGTTGCCATCTGTAGATAAGAATTCAGTCACATTCTAAAGCCTAGGCACAAGTATATCTTCGATAAGAGGGATCCTAATTTAAAGTAGTCTTATAGATACAGATAACTTTAACCCTTGTCATGCTGAATAAATTAAGATGCCATGCCCACTTCTAATTTTCAGCCAATCAGATTACTTGATCCAAGTTGTTCATACAAATTCAAATATTTGATGACAAACAGTGCAGATCCAGATCAGTTGGCTTCTTCATGTGCACAATACTGGTTAACCGTTTAGAGGACTAAGCCTGCCCAGTAAACGTGTGGTTAGGTAAACTGACCGCGCTCGACATGACCCCATTGGGTTGACTGGGCCGTAAAACCTCAACACAAACAAAATCTTCAGAAGCCAACTGATCTGGATCTACACTGTTTGTAAAGTCAGGGTATATCCAGGTTCAGCAGGACAAGGGTTAAAATGTGGATATGTCCTTTGATATCTAAAGTGTTTTATGACTACATTCGGTTGAATTACACTTTACAGAATAAAGCGTATTTGGTAATAATTCCAATTTATTCTATCATTATTCTTTTTACAAGATTCTTTTAAGGAGATCTTATTTCATATCAAGTTCCCTATCTGCATCTCATATTCTGTGCTTTGACTCTGTGACTGAATTAACAATCCAGTAGACATATGAAGAAAGTTTACAGATAAGATGCAGACAGAGGGGTACTTTGAATGGTCTTCATATGCATAATTTTGACCCAAAATCATTGTTGATGGGCTAGAATTACAGATAGGTTGTTAAGAATTAATTTGATGAAATATTTGGTTTCATTGTCTCCCTATAAACTTACAGGCATAAATCCATATGAGTCTGCTATTGTGTGGGTTTTCCACCTTTTCTATATAATCTTTACATTTTTGTTTGGATACAACACTTTTGTTTTCCACCTTTAACTCTTTCACTACCACAGGCAATAATGATAGGCTTTTGCGAACAGCATAGATCCAGATGAGACAGTTTATAATGAGCTGTGTCATCAGGATCTACGCTGTTTGACATTCAGTCTTTCAACTTTACATATAAACTTCTTCACAAGCGATAGTTTTTTTTAAAAAAAGCAGACAACAAATGCGGTCTGGAATATGGCGGCGAAAGAATTATAAACCATCTTATATCTGAAACTGTCTTAAAATGAACCATCTTATATCTGAAACTGTCTTATAATGAACCATCTTATATCTGAAACTTTCTTATAATGAACCATCTTATATCTGAAACTTTCTTATAATGAACCATCTTATATCTGAAACTGTCGTATAATGAACCATCTTATATCTGAAACTGTCTTATGATAAACCATCTTGTATCTGAAACTGTCTTATAATGAACCATCTTATATATTATAATGAACCATCTTATAAAGAGGTTCCTGTGTACCTGGGTATCTCTTATCTATAGCTATGAAATATTGAACTGCATTTTTCATGTGGGTGGTGCCATGCTAAAGACATGTGGACAGCGAAGACCCTGATCAGACTGCACAGATGCGCAAGCTGATCTGGGCCTTTATTACCCTCTAACACAAATCATTGGATACTACAGAATCTATGAATGGAAAGTAAAGGCCTTTATGTTATTTTGCGCATGATGAATCTGAATCAGCACATTTTGCACATGTTTGTGCATTTGCGCATGTTTGGAGGCTCTTTTTTGCATGATGCAGCCCATATAATAATTGTTTTTGCAGAGTGAAAGAACTACATGATGAAAGCCTTAAATTAAGAAGGGAACTACTGGCAAGAAAAGAAGCAAGAGCTGTCAAAAAGTAAGGAAGTGTACACCAGGCTGCTTCTTTATTTTGTTCTAACTTTTCTATTTATCCTGGAAATACATGTATCTTGTTTATTCCAAAGAAGGAGTCCTGGACTCCTGTTTTTGCTGTTGGGACCCGTAATTTTCAAGAAATTTAGCAAAATTACATAATAGGACTCCTGTTATTTTTTTATGACCTGTTCAGCCTGGCAGGCCAAAACAGATTACTGTGCAAACAGTGTAGAGCTAGATGAGATGGCTCATAACGAGTCATCTCATCAAGATCTACACTATTTTCCATATGTTTTTGATTGTGGACTGAAACCCCTATTTGCATAGGTGGACATGTCGAAATTCAAGAATTGAAAAGTCCACTTCAGAAACTCAGGGATGAAAGGGTTAAGAAAAACACTCTGGAAGTCCTGTTTTCAAAATCCTAATGAGAACTTTGATGAAAAGAATAATTCAGCTCAGTGCTATAATGAACCAGGTTATATCCAAATCCATGCAAGAGTGCTCATTGCTTCTGATAAGGGTATTGACATAATATTTGTCTTATTTCTCTAAGAAGGCATATGTTGTGGGTACTCATTAGAAGAGCCTGATCAAAGCGCATCTAATGAGAACCACAACGTATGCTTTCATGGAGAAACAAGAAAAATATCAGTTCTTTTTGGTTGAAAAAAAGTACCTTATCTGGAGCTATGCATGTTGTAATGAACTGAATTAGAAAAAAAGTCATTTGTATTTGAGTCACACCATGATAAAAATAATTTTTGATGGCCGGGAGTAGTAACAGCCCAGACCATCCTGCACAAACCAACATATCATGTGCTTTACTCATTCACTGTGTGCCAACCAGGTATTGTGGAATGTAATGGTAAACAGTGAAGGACCTGATCAGACTGCATGGATGTACAGACTGATCTGAGCCTTTGTTGTTTGAAACGTCCAGGTGGCCAAGTGGTTAGTGCACTCAAGTTCGGATCAGGAAATCCTGGGTTCAAATCCCACTGGAGGTGGAATTTAACTTGTAACTGCATGGCACTTTATTATGCAGAGCCTTTCATTATCATCCTTCCATTATCTCAATATGACTTAAACAATGTTGAAAGGGAATTAAACCCAAATCATCATCATTAGTCTTTGCTTTTTGTGGTCACATAGTGGCCCTTCTGATGTTGTGTGTACTTTTGCTTGGCAGTCAGCATTAAGAAAGTAGAGCTAGGAATCAGAACTGGTCAGCTCAGTGTCAGCATAATGTGACTGGGTGGAATATCATGTCAGGTGTCAGGAACGTGATATTTCAGTGAGGCGGCATTCATAGAAGTGAGCATTGAGCGTCCTGCCACATCCAGGCAGTGTCGCAATATGACTAATAGATTGTTGAAAGCAATGTAAAGCACGAATAAAATAAACTATATGAAATGCATATATACCAGAGACATATATTGGGGAAAATTTACAGATGAAGTGGCAGAAATACATATTTTTTTAAGGAAAATTTAAAAGAAATGTATGTAAAGAAAGTTTTGCCTGAACAGGAGTTGAAACTTGAACTCAACTCTCCGTCTGAATATTTGAGGTAAATACAGTATCTTTATTTCAGGAAGAAGAGTAAACGTGCACCAGTAGCTGGTACAGCAGCTATTTCACGAAGCTACAGTGCTTCAGACCTCAGTCTTGCCGGAACATCACTGCTGCATAAAACCAACATTGGAGAAGCAAGGCCAATCACAAGTAGGAAATTGAAGAAAGCTTTAAGTAAATCAACCCAGGACTTGAAAGCTGCTAGTATCACACCAAGGGTAAATAAAGATCTAACATGTTTGACCCTTTTTAGTCAGGAGACCCCCAAAAGATTAATTGGCAAACAGTTCAGACCCAGATCAGATGCTGCAGAATGCAGCAGCTAATCTGGGTCTCCACTGTTTGCAATAGTTTTACCATTTTTCTCTAGGAATATGAATTCACATAGTCTGACATACTACCTAAAATTGAAATTTGACTCTTTCAATATATAGTGTGGGGTAGTTTATTCAGTCTAAAATGGATTAATTGAAGGTGAATTGATTCGACTCCACAGGAGATCACTCTAAATACTTTGCTTTCAACAATTTTCAGAAAGTCATTTTTTGGCTTTCACTTTACATAGAAGTAAATTTGCAAACTTATATCATATTTAAATGAAAAACCTTTTGTGGTGACTGCCTATGCACAAAAAGTTTAATTCTGTTCTGACAGTGGTTTTAAAGATTTTGAATATTTTCATTTTTTCTTCATAGTGAAAATGGCTGGATATTATGCAAAACTTGATAGGCTAGGTAGATTGGAGGCCAGTTTTGAACTACCATTTGTTCAAATTTTCTGAATTTTTTTCCAATATTTTTGTAAAACAACAATAATTAAAAGTCAGTAGCAAAAAGTAAAAAATATTTTCTGATAAAAAAATCCAGAAAATCACTTTACCGGTAGTATTGAAATTGCATAGGTCAGGCAAACTTTGGCTGTAAATTTAATTTTAGGCTAAATGTTTGAGAACAAAGCCTAGAAACAGAAAAATATTTCTGATCACATATGGTCAGTCAAAAGAAAACAACTTTAAGATAAAATGCCAAGCAAAAAACATTTCCAAGTGATGTTGAAAGAACAGTGGAAAGTATTTGACCAAGCAAAAATGTCTTTCCAAGTGATCTTGAAAGTACAGTCGAGAGTGCATTTGCCTCCCTTCTCAAAGGGGGCTACTGTTTAAGGAAGAAAAAAATTTCGAATTTTTTTTTTTTAAAGATGATGAATTGTCTAATTTCAGAATACTGTAAAGATGTTGTTATGACAAAAATGTTTAAAGTGTATGATAATCTCCTTTAATATGACAGTGCTTGCTTTAAGGGAAGTCTGGGAGTCAGAGACTCCCAAAAATTGCCCTGAGACTTCCAAAAATCAATGCTAGGAAGTCTGGGACTCCCAACTTTTAAAGATATTTAGTCATTTATAATAAAAATTTAGAATGAATTTATGTGTTATTTAGCTTAAGAATGGCGGTTTTACTCCATAAATGAGAGGGTTGATTTTCTGAAAGTGAGTGAAAAATTTGATCACCAGGACTTCCAGATATTGGAGCTAGGAAGTCCTGGGACTTCCTGATTTTGACAGTTAGTGCAAGCACTGACATGAGACAATTGGCATGTAATGTCTAACCCTATGTTTTGAAAAGAAAAAAAAAAAAAAAAAGAAATAACTGTTTCAAAGTCTTTATCTGCTGATTGTTTTATTGAAAATGCTACAAAGCATAAGAAATAGTGAATCACATTTTTTTTTAATTTTTCAAACTGAAAAAGTGTTCTTGTGAGGAAAAAATTGTTGAGAACTGCATCTAAAAGTTTCTTATGGGTCAAAAGTTCATGAATCAAGGTAACGTGATATTTATAGATAAGTAAGACGGATACCACTAATGTAATATTCTGTATATCAGGGCTCAGTTGTACAAAACTAACGATGTCGTTAGTTAACGTATTGTTAAAACTTTGATCATAAAATATGGAAAATATCCTAATATTTTTGCTGAAAAAAATGTGAGTAGCTTTTGCATTTGCAAAAGCTACTCACATTTTTTTAGCAAAAATACCTGTGAATTAGATATTGTACTTACTAGAACAGTTAATATTTTGACCACTAATGAGCTCGTTAAGCTAACGATGCTTTGAACAACTGGGCCCAGTAGTTCTTTTAATTTCATTTTAAAAAACAACAACAAAAAACTTAAGTTTACTCCACAAAATATTCCAGATTGGTAACTTTGATAAAAAAATAAATATTCTATCACTATCAAATATTCGGATTTTGGTCATTCTGTTGAAATAAATTTATACCAAAAACAAATAAATAATTGAAAAATGTCTTCTACAGAAAAGTGGAACTGAAAAAAAAAATCAGTTACATGACTTCAGAAGTTTGAATTTAAATTAATTTTAAAACATTGAATTTTATTTTTTAACGTTAATTTTGCATTTAAACCCCAACTTAATTGCTAAAACATATTACAGTATATCTCTACATGTATATATGAAGGAAATAGTCAAAAAGAAAATTAGTTGATTCATTAAGTATGTATATGAATGAATTACACAGGACCAGAAAATCTTAGAATTGATGATGTCAAAAGCTGAGGATTCTAAGGCTCAGAATAAAGAAAGATTTTTACGAGAGTTGATCTGGGAAAGACAGAAGAAAGAAGAAGAAGCAGCAAGGATTGCCAGTGAAATGAGAAGGAGAAGAATGTTGGCAGAAGAAAATAGGGCCAAAAATCTCAAAAAGGTGAATTCAACCTTTTCATCCGTGCAGACCAACACAGATACCTTTACGAACAGTGTAGATCCAGATGAGATGGCTCATAACAAACTATCTCATCAGGATCTACACTGTTTGTCATTCTATTAATTATTTTTTACTAACCCCTATTTGCAACAATCGATGTGTCCAAATTTAGAGATGGATGAGTCCATTTCAGAATATCAGGGGTGAAAGGGTTAAAACCTACTTCAGCTTCAAAGAGTTCACATAACTGAGTAGTTAACCTCTCAGACTGAGCATTATGTGGACCTAGGTTCAAACCCAAATGGAGATTGAATTTAATTCATGACATTATTGTGCAGAGACATTATTGTCCATTGTCACAGTATGACTGTAATACTGTTGAAAGAGATTGTAAAATACTGAATCATCATCTCTCCTTTATCCAGAGCTATGCTGCTCATTGCTTTATTAACACAAGTTTAGGCTTAAGCCTTAAAGTGCCATTCATATTTGTAGGAGATAACATTCTAAAATATTTTTATATTGGTTTTATGAGAGAATAAGCCTTCACATTTCACTTGAATATCATGGCTTTTTGATGGGGCATCTGATTGGGATCTACACTGTTTGCATTACATAAAAAAAATATTTCTTTAAAACATAGTAATAATAAAAACTAACCAGACACCCTGCTATTGAAAATAGACTGGTCCAAAGAGTGGTGATACTTGTATATAAAATGTTGCTTAAGAATGATGGATACACATATACACATGAAAGAGTTAGCTGCCTTTTTTTCAAATGGAGATAACTTTTTCAGCCAGGAAGTTGCCTTCCTAATATTTGAACTTTAAAAAAAAGGGCTACTCCCCATAACGAGCAAATTCTTTCCTTTAAGAGTAGCCCTTATTGAAATAGGAGGCAAATACTTCCATGTCAGTGTTATTTGGCTTGGAGGAGTTTTTATGCCCTCGCCATTTTCAGTGGGGGTGGGGGGGCATATAGTATCACCGCTGTCTGTCCATCTTGTCCGTCCGTCCCGTCTGTCCCCATCCGTCCCGTATGTAACACAAATGGTTTCCATTCGATATTTTTTTAAAAGATTAGTGTATTAGTATGACATTTTATACGTAGGTATATAATTATAAAATTTAGGTCAAGTTCGATTTAGGGTAAAATCCACCAATTATTATGGGAGTTAATGCCCTTTTTCAACTTTGAAAAATGGTTTCCGTTCGATATCTATTGAAAAGATTTGTGTATTGGATTCAAATTTTATACAAGTACATGTATATAATCATCAAATGTAGATCAAGTTTGATTTAGGGTAAAATCCACCAATTATTATGGGAGTTATGGCCCTTTTTCAACTTTAAAAAATGGTTTACATTTGATATCTTTTGAAAAGATTAGTGTGTTGGATTCATATTTTATACATGGGTATATAAGTATAAAATATAGGTCAAGTTTGATTTAGGGTAATATCCACCAATTATTTTGGGAGTTACAGCCTTTTTTCAATGTTGAAAAATAGTTTCCATTTGATATATTTTGAAAACATTAGTGTATTGGATTCATATTTAATACACAGGTATATAATCATAAAATAGAGGTCAAGTTTGATTTAGGGTAAAATCCACTCATTATTATGGGAGTCATGGCCCTTTTTCATCTTCGAAAAATGTTTCATTTTCGATATTTTTTTAAAAGATTGGTGTACTGGATTCATATTTAATACACAGGTATATAATCATAAAATACAGGTCAAGTTCACTTTAGGGTAAAATCCGCCAATTATTATGAGAGTTATGGCTTTTTTTCAACTTCATTTTTTACAAAATGCCTGCATGCAGGTGAGGATGGTCCCTGGGCAGGGGAATCTGTGTCATATTGACACATTTCTAGTTTTTTTTAATAGTTGATTAAACATATTTTATTTGTATAACTGTAACAAACACATTAACTTATAAAACATTTGTATAAATACAAATCTGTATACAGATGTAGTTCATTATACTTGAATATGAAGAAATACGATGCTCTTGTAAGCAAACAAATCTGACAAACCCACTGGACCTTGTGGATAAATATTAAAAGTTGAATTCAGCTGTTCATAACTAAAAGCAAGCTTTGTTGCCCAACATTCTGTTATGGTGGGTCCTAAAAAACAAGGATGATAAAATTATGCATCCATATCAGAAAAATAAACAATTTTTTGAGGTGGATTGTACACATGGTCAGCCAATGGCTTTAAGTAATGCCCCTCATCCCTGAAAAATGCTTCGATGAGGGGTATTAATTTCTGTAAAGCCTCTGTCATTCCCATGTATATGTAGCATGTTTTTCCTGTTCCCTTGTCTCAAGAAAAAGCTTGCTGGCAAAAAATATTCATCCAGCTAAAAGTTGGTAGCCGCCTTATTTAACCTCCTTAGAGATATACCCGAAAAGGACTATGAGAAACCTTTTAAGGAGTTGAGTAAAAGATTGAAACTTTATGTATTGGTATATGTCAAAGGAGAGAACTTTGAAGGTTTGAAATAAAGATTTACGTAATCCCAACTTTAGTTGTCATTTAACAGCATTGGTTGCATTACTTTTGATCCCACCCTCATACAACATATAATCTGCATCCCTTAGAGTTCACTACCCTATGAGCAATTTCACCAGGCAAAAAATAAGCTTTGATCTTTCATGCAAATTGTCTCCATAGGAGACAATGTGCATGAAAGGTCAAAGCCTGTTTCCTCAGAAAATAATAAAAATGTTTCAAAATGTTCACTGCTGAAATTTTTACCTAGCATGCTAAGCATTAAACAAGTATTGTATTAAAGTCTGAACAAGAGGCAAGAAGACAAGAAAAAGAGAAATGGTTACTGGAAGAACAAAGGAAATATCAAGAAGAAGATCAGAAAAGATGGGCATCGAGGTATGAGGCACAGAAGAAAACTAAAGCTCTGAAAGTTGCAGAGACAGCAGAGAAAGAAAACTTAAAGAAAAGAATTCAGGTTAGAACAAATTTATAGTGTAAATAATTCATAAGAGGGGGGATATATTAGTCAGTCTTTTTTTTTTTTTTTTTTCTTGTTTTAAACTAAAAGACTATTTATTTCTTCTGCATGTGAATGGAACATATTCCTTCTTAGCATGAATGAAACATTTTCTTTGGAATCTGATTAATAATATTAAGATCTGTTGTCAACAAATAACTAAAATAAATGTTTCATTGCCATATTCTGATTAGTCCTGGCCAAAGAGGGTTTGAGGGCTATACTCTGTCACATTGTGCCATGTCATATCATGCCATGTCCTGTCCAAAGTCTATCCTCCCATTGCATCATACCTCATCCTGTTGCATTCTAAATTGTTTTGTTTTTTTTTTTCTTGTGACTTTTGTTATCCTTGAAAGATTATTTTGAAATCTGTGGCTCATCTGCTAAATCATGATCTATGGTCCATTTCACATTTAGGATGTATTTCTACTGGTAACTATTTTCCCACCAAGGATTGCTTTGAAACTTGAAAAACTTGAATATCTCACAAGGAAATTATAGTACAAGTGACATAACTCTGCCTTTTGCATGACTTTCATCTTGTTTTAAACTTAGGAAAATCCCATACACACGCACATTTTCCCTTATAACGTTTTTGATCCTTGAAGAATTGTTATTGTTTTTAGACATTTTTTTTTTTTTTTTCAAAAATCTATCCTTTAAAATAATGATGTCCGGGTGGATGTTTGGCATTGGGCATTGTCAGAGGTTTACCTTTTGGTTAACTTTTTTTGAAAAAACCTGTCCATATTGCCATTAGGCGTTTTTCTTCTTTAAACTTCAAGTACATATACTTACCGATTGTCTCATGAGAAATTTATAGAATGAGTGGCATACTTCTGTTATGAATATTTGCATAACATATGGCCGCTTTCAAACTTAAAAAAAAAAAGTCCTATTTTATGGTATAATTACATGTAATTTGTATGATGGAAACCTATAGGTTTGCAAGCAAAGGAAAGCAAATGCATAACACATATTTTAGTTTGAATTATTTGCATTTACGCCATATTTATGAATGGGATGCATGCTATTTCTAATTGCACATTCTCATTATTCAAAGAATAACTTGGGAATGAGATAAATGTAACCTACATGTTCACAGTACAGTGATCTCTGGTTTGATGTTATTTCTCTAATGGAGACAATTTGCATGAAATATCACACCCTGCTTTCTGTGAAAAAAAAAAAAAAAAAATGTTTCAAAATGTCATCTGCTGAAAATTTTTTCCCAGCATGCTAAGCATTAAAAGTGGCAGTTGGGTGAGGCCATTGGAGTGTTTCACACATACATTATAAGTCTAGTTTCATTTTGAGAAAAAAAAAAAGAATGTTGAAAGTTTGTATATTATGTGTGTGAATGGCAAAAATCCTGAACAAATTATATATCTTGCACATATGATTCTCATAGCTGCAGATAAGAGAGGGTATCCACATGATATTTTTCTTATTTCTTCATGAAAACATGTGGGTACTTGTTAGAAGTGCTTCAGTGAGGTGCATCTGGTAGTTCCCCACAACATATGTTTTCATGGACAAATAAGAAAAATATTAGAACTTGTTGGCTGAAAAAAAGCATCTTATATATAGCTATGATGTCTGCAATAGAGGACGAAATGACTTTACCATGTTTCAAATTTTGCAGGAAAGTAATATGAAGACTCTAGAGTATGATGAGGAAGAAATGAAGGATCTGGTTAGGAAATCACGTGATCATGCACTAATGACAGCTGCACAGAGAAAAGAAGCTAAATTATTGGAGGAATCCATGGTAATTACACGCATTTTTTGTGTGTCATGTTAATTTCTTATTTTAATTAAGCTGCAATATGTTGTTTTCAGCCCTCATATGAATAACAAAAGCTCAGATAGCCTGCATACTGGCACAGTCTAGTTTAGAGCTTTAATATTTGTTAGTATACAGTCATTTCTCTAGGTTAGGCATATTTTGAAATGAAAAAGAGGTATTTTTTTATATCTGTTCAAAAACATATTTTATGGGTACCATTGTGGGATGCATGGGATCTACAACTTATTTTTTTGTGGGGTAAAATAAGAAAAAAAAATAATCTGGATATCTTGTCTAGAGCTTTGACAGAGGTGCTTCTAATGAGTACACACAATGTATGTTGTTTCTTGTGTGCGTGGAGAGGTAAGAAAACTACTTATCAGGGCCAAGCTGTTCAAAACTTAACAAAGTTGTTAGCTAACTTGACGTTAAAATTTCTATCTTGAAATATGGCAAATTCATTGATTTTTTTGCTGAAAAAAATGTGAGTAGCTTTTGCATTGCAAAAGTTACTCACATTTTTGCAGCAAAAATATCAATGTATTTGAAAATACCTTAGCTACAACAGTAAACAAAATTGTCATTAACAAGCTCCTTAAGCTAATGATGCTTTGAACAACTGGGCCCAGGATATCAGTCTTGTCAAGCTACAAGTTTGCATACTCACAACTACTATTTTTTTATTTCAGAGGGTTATGATGCAAAACAGAAATGAAAGACGTACCTTTGAAGACAGATGGAACAGCATTTTAAGAGATACACAGTGAGTTTTATTTCCAAAGAGATTTGAGGGGGCAAACAGGAAAACAAACCATTTTTATCTTAAATATTAGAGCTGATGTGCTTGAAAAAAATTATTAGAGGGGCCTAGCTAGCACAGAGGTATGTCTGTCGCTCATCACAGCTGCAGCCTGAGATCGATTCCAGACACTAGCATGTGACAGGGTAGGTGTCACTCATCCATGGTCAGTGGTTTTGCCAGGGTACTTGGGTTTCCTCCACTATGCATGACCACAAAACGCCAACACCTGCACCTTCAAGAATGCATCTATAAATTCACAGAGCCTTCCCTGTGATAAAAGTAAAATAAATAGTTTAAACTTTTTAAACTTTTTAAACTTTTTGATCTGGGATCACAAAGGAATAGTCCTTTTGATGAAACGTTTTTTTCTTCAAAAAGTGTCATTTTGTTTTATGATGTTTAGGTTTTACAGCTGATTTTTTTTTTTATAAAGAACTATATCTTCTGAATGCCTGGATGGACTTGTTACTACTTTGACTCGTGTTAAATACTGGTTTAGCGTTCTGTTTAATGCAAGCCTCATCCTCTTCAGTGACAATAAAGTACAGGTCATAAACTTAGCCTTATATTACAGTTTTATAGTCAAGGTTTTTGAAGAGCTATATCTGAAAGTCTTGATGGATGTTACTAGTTGATACTTTGACAAATGTTAGATTTTTATCAAAAGTTTATTCACTGCAAGCACAACCCCCACAACGACATTGGGGTGAAAGTTTACATTCAATTTTTTTAAAGACATATATCTCCTTATTGCCTAGAAATATTAATTTTATTTGGTATCAGACTGATACTAGATACTGATTAAAAGTTTTATTCTGTACAAGCCCCATCCTCCCAAGATCAAGGTCATGAGCTTTGAAATTTTATGTTACCACTTAGGATAAAGATATTTTGTCTCTGTAATGCCTGGATGTATTAAGTTCACACTGGGACTGATATTAGATACTGGTTCAAAATTTTGTCTGTTACAGGCCTTACCTCTTGCAATGTCAATGAGATCAATGTCACACTTAGAGAAATTTTTCATTAAAATCTTTGGTTAATTTTGATTGCACCATTGACAGACAAGCTGCCATTTAGGTGATTCATTGTCATATGACAGCTCTTGGAAATGCCTTTCTAATGAGTACCCACAACATCTGATGAAAATTATCCCAGAATTTCACCAAAATGCCTCCTTGACAATTCCTTGGGATAACTTAGCTAACGTACATTGTACCGCTGGCTTTTTCAAATATGAAACTGCATTTTAGCGCTTGCCATGCTGAGTAAATTAAGATGCCACACACACTTCTGATTTTCAGCAAATCAGCGTTTTTGATCCAGGTTGATACAAATTCACATACTTAATGCCAAACAGTGTAGATCCAGATCAGTTGGCTTTTGAATAAGCCAACTGATTGTGATTTACATTGTTTACAAATGCAGGGCATATCTGGGATCATGGGACCAGGGTTAGAATCTCTACAAAGCTGCAGCAGACACAACCTCTGATGGTCACATACATATTTGAAAGAATCAGACGGTTTATATGGTGAAGTAGTTTTGAAGAAAATTTTGTGAATAATGTTGTTCATGATTATTTTCAGAAAAAGTATAGATGCATTAACAGAGTCCATGAACATAAAAGATTCTAAACACAAGTCTAAGTATGATCAGCTTATGCTGCGGAGAGAACAGGAATTAACATTAAACAAGTGAGTGTGTTGCTACAGAAACATGAAATATACTGTATTTACCCTAACGCTTAGCATGCGGTGTAAATATTTCAGCAGATGACAATTTGAAATATTTTTCTTATTTTTCCCAGAAAATAGGTTTGGCATTAAGGAGACAATTTACAAGAAATGTCAAAGCCTATTTTCTGGGAAAAATAAGAAAAATAGCCTCAATTTATTGTCGGCTGAATGAGCCCAGAGAGTCGTAAATATTAATGATTTATGTTAACAAGTCTATGTAATGTGTTCCTCCATGTTCCACAATATAGTGAAAGCAGGGGTGCCTAGGCCTCTCCATTTTAAAGGTGATTTTCAGAATTTTCCATTTTTAAACCAGCTTTTCAATTTCTTTGTTACTTTTAGCTACCGTTTTACTGCATAACTCCCTCCCTCTATCTGTCTTGTCATTGTTCCTTACCTCTTCTTTCAGTATCTTGGGAAGACTATTCTTTAGAATTGTGGCATTTCCTGTGTAACCTCATTTCTATTTTTGTAAAATTGCTCACAAGGTTGACTGATGTCTGTTGGATGTTTACAGAAAATTTCCCCCCCAAACTGACAAAGTCCCAAAGCAGTTACTGGTATTATTTAAAATTCATAATTTAGTGGCATTTGTTTAAAATAATTTATTTTATCAAATGCCACTAAATTATGAATACCGGTATATGTGTTGCAGATTGGACAGAGAGAAGAAAGCATTACAAGCTAAGCTGGCCCAGCAGCAACAAGAGAATGAGATGGAAGAATGGAGAGATAGTATTATGACTTCCAGAGAAATCGTAAGCAATGATAAGAGATGATGCATTATGAGATAGGGTCCCCACATGTCAGGGAAATTCAACCTTGTCCTGCTGAATAAATTAAGATACCATGCCCACTTTTGATTTTCAGCCAGTCATATTTAATACTTGGTTCAAGTTGTTGATACAAATTTGAATACTTAATGACAAACAGTGAAACAGTGCAGATCCAGATCAGTTGGCTTCTTAGAGGCCAACTGATCTGGATCTACACTGCTTGCAAAGGTAGTGTATATCCGGGTTCAGCAGGACAAGGGTTAAAACTTTTTAAGAACATTGAAAAATCAGGCAATTTAAAAATCTGTCAGGGAAATTTATACAAATGTCAGGGAATATAGAATTTAGTTTTTCAAATACAAAATTGCTTTGGCTTCATGACCCCCCTGTATCTCATACAGGTACATTTTTCTAATATTTCAAATAAATAATAACCTTCAATACATTATAAAAAGAAATGGAAGCAAATATATTCACTGAAAGTATTGCAGAAGATACCAGTAGCATAGTAGATTCTGGTCACTGAATGTCAAGAATAATTGACCATTTGTCTTGGAAAAGTCATGGAAGTGTCAATATCTGCTCTGTGTGAATCCTGTCAGACAAACAATTTTAATCCCGATGACAGTCAGGTCAATGTCTTGGTCTACACAGTATCTATAATCACTGAAGCCATTTCAAGCAAAATCATGTCACCGAGCCAGAGCAGAACCTGAGTATTCAGATCATTCTATGAATCTGCACAGTCTCATCAGTGTCTTTGCTGTGTATTGATACATTTCCATATGAGATACTCAAACACATTATCTCCTAAATTGTCTTAAAATATAATTAAGTCCATTTTTACTACCTGTTGAAGTGTCTCAAGGCTGCTGAGTTAATGGCAAGTGTCTCAACGCTGCTAAGTGAGTGGCAAACAGTGTAGACCTGATCAGATGTGGCATCCTGCCACGTCTGATCTGGGTCAAAACTGTTTGCTCAGGTCTGCCTGCCTGGATACTATGGGTAGATACAGTATGACATTATTTTAAGCCGGCCTCAGTGGCTCAGTTGGATGCGCCGTCCGACTGGAGACCAGGAGGTCGCGGGTTCAACCCCCACCGAGGTCGGCAACATTCTTTCGTGGAGATTGATCATGAAATATTTTCTACGGTCATTCTCTCCCTTCCGCTGATTCAAGAAGGGCAGTTGTCAGTTTCTGGAGAAAGAATGTGCACAGTACTGGTTAACCGCTTAGAGGACTAAGCCTGCCCAGTAAACGTGTGGTTAGGTAAACTGACTGCGCTCGACATGACCCCATTGGGTTGACTGGGCCGTAAAACCTCAATACAAACAAACATTATTTTAAAGAAAAATATTTTCATGGAGAAATAAAAAAATTATCAGTATTTTTTTGTTGAAAGAAAAAAGCGTCTGATCTGGTGCTATGATACAGTAGGATAATTTGAAATATTTTCCTAACTGCAGGCTGATCAGCATGCTAGAGAGACATTAGCTCAGAGGATAGAGAGAAAGGCAAGAAAAGCTCATCAGGATAGAGTGAAGAAGGAAAGAGAACAGAAGAAGAATATTAAAAAGTAATCAAGGAGCAGTGTAGAAAATACACATTAACCTCTTTATAACATGGTTCGTTATAACATGGTTTTGGATACAACACGGTTCAAAGATGGATCCCAAAAATATATAGATTATATAGAAAAATGACCGTAAATGGTCATTTTTCTATATAATCTATACATTTTTGTCTGGATATACAACGGTTGTATAACTAACACGGTTTATGCTTTGGACCCCAAAAATAGTGTTATAAAGAGGTTGTAGTGTACATATATTATATACATAATAGCACACTTACTGTCCTTTTGACATCACTCGGAAAGACGTTTTTTTGCTTGGTACTTTATTTAAAATGAAAATATTTTGTTCTGATTGACCATATCTTATCAGCAACCATCCGTCTTTTCTTTTCTGTTTATATGTTTTGGTCTCAAATATTTATCCTAAATTTAAATTTATGGCTAAAAATTGCAATTTCTATAGTAAAGTGATTTTTTGGATTTTTTTGTCTAAGAAAATACTTTTTACTTTTCTTTGCTGAATTTGAATTCTTAATGTTTCACAACAATATTGTGAAAATTTTAGAAAAATTGAATCAGCGGAACTTATTGCAAATTTGCCTCCAAGTTACCTACCCTACAAATTTCTGCATGATTTGTATTCATTTTTACTATGGAAAAAAAAAATGAAATGTTTGATCTTTAAAAAACCAATGACTAGAATAAAAATTTTTGTGCATGTGTAGTTATGACAAATGATTTTGCATTAAATCATCACAAACGTTTGCAAATTACTTCTTCTGTATAAAGTGCCAAGCAAAAAATGACTTTCTGAAAGAAGTCAAAAGCACAATAGTTGAACATGGCTGTATGATAGATCAACCAGTATACACTCAGATCAGCCTGTACATTAGTCATACCTCAGGTTAATCCAGAACATTTCAGAGTAATTAAAATCTATGATACTTTTGTGTCACCTGCTTGGATTTGTTCATCTGTCAACTTTTTTATTAACCCTAGCACGTATATGTAGGTCCATTTCTGAATCACTATTACATTTACAAGTATTCTGACTGGCATATACACAGTTTTCTCCCTATTATGGACTGGAACAGTGTGATCATTTTACTACTATAATCTATTTTTCACAGCCTGATCATATTTTACCTTAGCCTTACGTTAGCAGCATCTGATCCAAGTCTACACTATTTACATAAATCAATTTTTGGCACACCGGGCATTAATGGGTTAAGAAATTTGAATCACCTAATATTAAATTAGCAAACTTCAGTTCAGTTTGTTGACATTTTTATTAATTGCTTTCAGGGGAGATAACTCTGTCTAAAGTGTTTTCTTTCTTTCTGAAAATGGGTCTATTCTGAAAGGAGGGGCTTAGTGTCTAAAAGAGCAAACAAATTCACAAAAGTTGTGTCCCTTGCAAAAAATGGTGGAAAATCTATCAAATGTATCTCGTCTTCTTAAGCTATAGTAATTGTTAAGTGTGACAATACCAGTAGTCATATCTGTATAAGCTCTTAATCTAATTTGGAAGTGATAGATATAGTAGAGCCAATTCCCAGTTAACACTATGATTAAAAGTATTAAAATCTATCACTCAGCACCATATTTACTCAACCCCAGCAGAGACCAGCCAGGATGAGCCCAGCCCAAACTGACCTGGATTTGATTGGCCTTGGTTGGTGTTATACATTTTTAATCTGTTTTCACCATTTAGAATTCATCAAGAAGTTGAAGCTTGGAAGAAACAAACTGAAGTCACCATAGAATCCAAGGATAAGAAATCTGAGGTGGTTCAGAGAGAAAAAGAACTCACTATTCAACAGGTACCTGATTTTATTCAGCAATAGTACAGACTCTGGTTTAAACGTACAAAATAAAAATGATGTAGTTGACATATAAAGCTCTGTTGATAGAACAAAATGTGAAAAAATGCCAACTTTATTGCCTGCTTATTTATCTTAATCTGATGAAATTAATTTTCAGTAAACAACATTTTAAAATGGATTTTGTGCTTCCCTGAAAATGTCATTTTATTTAAACTGTCTTCAATTGAGACTTTTTAAATGAAATATCAGGACCCATTTTCTGGGAAAAAATAGAAAAAAAGAAATAAGAAGATACGCAGAGAAAGGCTACAGTCATGGGACTCTGCCCTCCCAAGGTCCCTGATATGGGATTAATGAGGTACATTCGACTCCCGCTATCTCGAAGTCCAAGGGACTCTCTGAAATACTTAAAGATATCCATACCTCGGCATATCAGATTTACAGACGAGGAAAAAATTAATCAGATAACCTCATTTCACAAATGAATATGTAATTTGACTCCTGAAGTTAGAGATCTGTTGACAACAAGAGTCCACTGTACAACAACAGCACAAATCAACACTTCCTTGAAAATGGAATGAATAAATGAAAAAGGATACTACTTGGAACAGTCAAAAGCAAACTGCTGGGGGCTTGAATCTGGTTATTATTTGAAAACAAACCTTGTCATAGCTACCTGTGCATCAAGAGTTTAATTCTGTTCACTGGCTTTTAAGGTATCAAATATTTCAGTTTTCCCCATAGCAGAAATGTCTGCAAAATACGCAAAAATTATTAGGGTAGGTAGTTAGTAGGCAGGTTTTCAAGAAGTTCCACTAGTTTAAAAGTTCTGAAATTTTCACAATTTTGTTATGAAACATCAGGGTAAATTAAAGACCGGTGCATGAAAGTGAAAATTATTTTATGATAAAATTGTCAAAAATGTCTGTTAACTATAGAAATTGACTAGGTTAGACAAAGTTTTGGTTGTAAATTTAATTTTGGGGTAAGTATTTGAGAAGAAAGCACAGAAACAGAAACGACGGATAATTCTGAGGGGATATTTGTCAATCACAACTCAATTTTTTTCCTTTCGAATAAAACACCAAAAAAAAATTGTTTGTTTGTTGTTTTTTTTAAAGTGATGTCAAAAGCCAGTAAAAGAAAATTTATGTAAAAAGAATTGATCGTTCTCTTTTCAGTCCAGACAGCTTGCAGCAGCTTCACAGAAATTACGAGACTCACTTCGGAACAAATATGGTGGAGAATCCTTCGACCAAAAAGTGCTCAAAGCAGAACTTTATAATAAACTCGGAAGTAGTACCTTTACATCAGAGAAAAATAGTTCCAATGTAAAATTACGATGATGTGATATTTATTTACAGGCATAGGAATTTAGATAATGCACTAGACTTTAGGGCTTCAGTTTTGATAGTCATCTATTCAACCTAATTATAGCACATGGTCCTATAAGCGCAGTCAAGCAATTCCGTAGTCTTCAGATTACAGCCATATTTCAGATTAAAGGCATATGTTGTGGGTACCCATTTGAATTGCATCAACTTATGCTTTATACAGAAAATCGGAATAAAAAAAAACATTCAAAAACATTGCATAAGAATCATTAGATAAGTCCTTTGCTGATCTTTTTTTAAGTGTACCCTTAGTATAGGTGGATACATATTTTACCACAAGTTTGCCCAGTAATTGTGAAAAACCTGAGCCCATGGTGCGGTAATTAGGTCGAATACGGTATATTATAATTTTATCACAACAGTGAAAGAGATTGCTTTTCCAAAACTACTGCCAGAGAATAATTTAAGACGTGCTAGGAGACAACCAGTCATTTTCTATATTTGAACAGCTGGTGTTCAGACCAGCTTGCACATCTCCAAGGAACTTTGTTGTTTATTATCACATTGGTATCATCTACATGGAAAACATGTAGCAAGCTACAAAGATCCTGACAAGTCTGTTTGCTGAAGCAGCTGGAATATGGAAGCCATGGAGCTCTTTTAACTTCTGACATGATTTTCTACTTCCAACTTGAAGACTTTTACTTCTAATTTCATTACTTCTTAACTTTCTATTTCAGGGCCTTTTTGTTCAAAGAGTTGTTAGCTTAATGAGCTCGTTAAGGGTCATTTCATTAACTGTTTAAGTGGATTGAATACACAATATTCTGATATTTTTTGCTGAAAAAATGTGACTAGCATATGTTTTCAGCAAAAATTTTCAGCATATTTGTGTATCACTTGATGTAAATTTTAACGAATCGTTAACTAACGACATAGTTAGCTTTGAACAACTGGGCCCTATTTATGATATTTGACATCCAACTTGCTATTTCTAACTTCTAACTGTCTCACTTCTGACTTCTTACAATTAATTTCCAACTTTTACTTACTTTTTTTGCTTGTAATTTCCAACCTTTAAAGGTGTCCTCTTAATCTCCTTCTTCTTATTGCTAAATTCCAACTCCTAACTCGGGTCATTTTTCTCCTACTTTGAGTTTAATAACAGTTATATAAGCTGTGAACATGGCATTTGATGCAATACATATAGTTCTGTTTAACACTTTGCGTGTTGGGTAAAATTTTCAGCAGATGACATTTTTAAATATTTTTCTTATTTTTCCTAGAAAATAGGATTTTGCACTTATCAAAATTGTCTCCTAAGGAGACAATTTGCATGAAGTGTCAGACCCTATATTTTAGGAAAAATAAAAGAATATCATCAGTTTGTCATCTGCTGACTGCCCATAGCCTGGTATGTGTTAAACGGTAATTCTAAAATGCATTTATTCATTAAACCTTTTATGGAGAAAGCTTCATTATCCAGAGGGCATCAAGTAAAAAGATGACTTTGATCTGGAGAGGAGTTGTTAAGAAGGAGTATTTGGCGAGAATTGTGGGATATTTTTTTTTTTTTTCTTCATAAAAAACATATATTGTGGATACTCATTAGAAGCACCTTGTTGAGGTGCTTATAATGAGTACCCACATTTTTTTTTTTTTTTTTTTTTTTTTTTTTATGGAGAAATTGAGAAAATTATCCCAGAATTATCCTTAAATACTGGTCCTTAACAAGTCCTTTGATAAGGGAAATGCACAGATTCAAGTCCATCCTTCGTATCTGCACTGTCTCATAAACCTCTTTTCCCTTGTGATATATTTTACAGTATGTCATAGCTTCAGATAAGGCTCAGTTTTCAATCAAAAATATATTTCTTTACAAAAAATATGTTGTAGGTACTTACCAGAAGCACTTTGCTGAGGTGCTTCTAATGAGTGCCCAAATCATATGTTTTTATAAGGAAATAAGAAAAATATTTGTCTAGATAATCCTCATATCTGGAGCTATGGTACTGTAAGTGAACAATAAATAGCCATATTCGACTGGTAAGTTTCGTGAAATGCCTTGTGAAATTTTGTGTAGGAGTGTGATAGCTTCTTGTAACAGCCAGTCACATGGTCCAATCAAATTTGAGTTATTTTTCAAGTTCATAAGAGATCATGAAGCACAACTGACTTCGATGAAATGCCAAACCTTCCATGCATTACGATCATTTAAGAGCTTGAAATAAAAAAAAGAAAAGATTTGATTGGACCATGTGACCAAGAAGATATCACACTCCTATACAAAATTTCACGGAAACTCACCAGTTGTAAATGGCTAATACCAAAATCAGAATGCATGGTTGGAAGGATGATCTATGTCTTGGCAGTCCTCAGAGATGCATTTTTATCTGGTGGGACTCACTTGAGAACATACAAGCAGAGCACAGTCTGGCCATCTTTTCAGGATTATCTGTGTTCTCTATACCATATTAATCCTAAGTATTCAGATAGTCAGATGGATTTCAGGATAAGTATGGAAAGAGTTTATTTATTATTATTTAGAATAATTAGACCTCAAAATAGTCAGTCACAACTGCAGCAGACAAGATTTTGAAATACATGTATTTTTTTAAATCTTTCACTGCCACAGGCAGTAATAATAGGCTTTTGCAAACAGCATAGATCCAGATGAAATGGCTCATAATGAGCCATTTCATCCAGATCTACGCTGTTTGACATTCAGTCTTTCAACTTTACATATAAACTTCTTTCCATCTGATAGTTTGTCAAAAAAAACAAAGCAGATAAAAATGTAGGTTGAAACTTGGTGCAGAAAGAGTTAAAATTATTTTCCAAAGAAAATAAGGCTTGGCATTTCATGTGAGTCAAGCTTTATTTTCTCTGAATAATAATAATAAGAAGAACAATTTAGCCTGTTGTCTGCTTGGCACTTTAAGGGTTAGGGGAAATTTTTTTCAGTTTTTTATTTTTTTTTTAGTAGCTGAAAACAGATTGAGAACAGACAGTAGGTATGTGGCAGCGCTGGTCAAGAGTTTTCATTGTTCACAAGTTTCAGCACCTGCTCAGTGTGGGAAAAGGGTCTTTACACAGTAGGCAGACAGTGAATGGCCCAGATCAATTTCCACAGCTGTGCAGTCTAAGCATGGCCTTTTTTGTTCATGGATGTATTCTATTGTACCCTTTGATCCTTTAAGAGGCAATGAAGGCTCTTCTCAGACTGCAAATGCATTTATCTATTGCTTTGTGCCTGTTTTTGCCATAAGGGCCCTATCCTCATGTGGTGTCTATTTTCTATGGTATTATTTTAGTTTTTTGTTTAATTCTATTTCATTAATATACTGTTAATACTTATAGAATTAAGACCATAAAGTTAATGGGGCATGTGAGTTAATTACCTAACATTACCTTTGCTACTGAGGGAGGTGACAAGTCTTGCAAAAGCAAGCAGTTTAACAGTACCATATTTAGTCTAAATATTGGGACACACTAACTGCTTATCCTACTTGTCCTAAAATTTAAACAAGTCTGTTTTATGACTTGTTGATATGTCTAAAACTGCTGGGCCCAGTTGTTCAAAGCGTCGTTAGCTTAACGAGCTCGTTAAGGGTCATTTCGTTAACTGTTTTAGCGGATTCAATATACAATATTCTGATATTTTTTGCTGAAAAAATGTGAGTAGCTTTTGCACTGCAAAAGCTACTCACATTTTTTCAGCAAAAAATTTCAGCATATTTGCGTATCACTTGATGTAAATTTTAACGAATCATTAACTAACGATGTCATTAGCTTTGAACAACTGGGCCCTGGTGTCTGATCTGGGTCCACACTATTTGCTGGAGCCTGTCTGTCCCAATACTTAGGTTAAATATAGCATATAAGGAGAAGAACTAGATAAGTTTATGCTTTCTTTCGAATCCTGTCTTTTGTGTACATGTCATGTATGTATAATCATTGTATTTCTTTAAAATAAAATATGTTTAAACTAAATATGGCATACGTTTGCAGAATTGGTTACTTCCTTTTCCTATGTTAATTAAAACATAGAGTTATAAAAGATGACATTCCAAAATATTTTGTTTTTATTTTTCTGAGAAAATAGGTTTTATAAATTAACATTCCGTAATGTCCTATTATTGTGTTGTGAATAACACAGACTATATAAATTTATACATGTTGCAACAATTGTTGAAAATGCTGTTAAGTTGATTTTGATATGGAGATTTTCATGGCTGAATGTGCTGAAAGGTTGATTTTAATATGAAATTTCTCATGGTTGATTATATTAAAAGGTTGTTTTTAACATGGAGTTACACATTTAAATTCGATAAAAGGTTGATTTTAACAATATGTTGCTCATATCACGGCTGAATAGGCTGAAATGTTGCTTTTAACAGGGCATTGCTAATGGTTTAATATGTTGTAAGGTTAATTTTAGCATGGAGTTGCTGAAATACCGAGAAGCTGATTTTAACATAAAGTAGCTCATGGTTGAATATACTTCATAGAGTTGCTCATGGTTGAGTAGGCTACACTGCTAAGTGCACAGAGGTGTTGTAATAAATATTTTCCCAAGAATCTGACTGAACTGTATAAGCACACAATGTTATGTACCTGAGTTGTTCTTTATTATGATTATTATGATTGAATCATGTAAAAGACAAATTTGTTTTCCTTTATTGATGAATTTGTTTTCCTTAATTGATGTGTTTATTACAGCTGCCTGAAAAATTGAAATGATGAGAAACTTGAGATAACTTTAACTATGCCAAGCAGAAATGTGTGTTCAAGGCATATTTAGACAATGCAGACCAGAGCCTTTTCCAGCTGTTGAATGTATCGAAGGCCCTTATGAGACTGTATGCATGTGTGTTTACTCCTGCTTGAAGACACATGTTTACTTGACATTGCCCAGTATTCAAGGCATATTTAGACAATGCAGACCAGAGCCTTTTCCAGCTGTTGAATGTATCGAAGGCCCTTATGAGACTGTATGCATGTGTGTTTACTCCTGCTTGAAGACACATGTTTACTTGACATTGCCCAGTATTGTAAAGAACTGGGCCCTGTTCTTCAAAGCTTCGTTAGCTTAATGAGCTCATTAAGGGTCATTTCGTTAAATGTTTTAGTGGATTCAATACACAATATTCTGATATTTTTTGCTGAAAAAAATGTGAGTAGCTTTTGCACTGCAAAAGCTACTCATATTTTTTCAGCAAAAAATTTCAGCATATTTGAGTATCACTCGATGTAAATTTTAACAAATCGTTAACGGCATCGTTAGCTTTGAACAACTGGGCCCAGCAAGTTTATTGCCTCCATTTTATCAAATTGTTTCACTTCCCTTCCTTAAATTGCTAAGGCAAGTAATTAACACATATGTCCCATTATATTTACACCCCACCCCTCTAACAGTGGTAGGGTTATATTGTTGCCGCCTCTGACTGTTTGTCTTTTCACATTAAGTTTTGTGTTTATTTTTTTTTTTTCTTTGTTTTTTTTAATCTCCTGAGTTGGTATGCTTGTTGACTCTGGACATATTTCTAGTTTGTCTCAGTGTTGATGTTTTTTTTTTAAGTTATTTATTTTATTTATTTATGTTAATTTTGTTTGAGGCCTGCTTTGAAGAAATCATTTGTAAATTAAAAATACAGACAACACATTTTGAGTTCTGTCGTTTGGCTTATCAGGAAATTGTAGTAAACAGAAGATGATGACAAACGTAGCCTAGCCATTGGTGGCTGAACCTGTCCATCACAGATTCAAAATAGTACTAACAGCGCTTTGCTTGACATGAAAAAATTGAGCCATGACTGGTGACATCAGTCCAATATTCTAGGATAATGTGTGTGGCTGGATATCAGTTCACATATCTGGCATTTGGTATTTTGAGGGGGATGGGGGGCAGCCTTATAAAAAGCAGTCAGTGAATACACTCATCAGAATGCACAGCTGCACACTGTGATTTATATCTTTACTGTCTGTATTTGCCACAAATATTCATTCTTTGCATGGCACATCCAAAATGACCTTTCTTGAAATGTTTGTTTTATGTAGTCTGTGATAGTTTTTGAATTTTATTTTTGTTCTATTACACATTGAGTAGTTTTATTTTGCACGGCTCATTTTCGTAAAAGTCTCATGATGACGTGAATGTACAGTAGTTGATGAATGTTTTGGGATGAAAGGAAATGAGACGTCTTCAAAGTATGTCTTGTCTTATGTGTATATAAAACAACGTAATATTTTAATATATTTTACAACAATAGCAAAGAAAATAGAAGTCAGAAAAGGTAGCATTTTGTTTTTTCTATTTTTTCTATTACCCTGCTTTTTCATACCATATTTACCCGCATTATGAAAACACACCTATTCAAATATATAGAAAATTTCTCCTCCAAAAGTTTAAAATTTTCAGATAAAAAACTGTGATATTTTTCATATTTCTGCTCAAAACATAGATTGTGGGTACTCGTTAGAACCGCCTCAGCGAGGCAGTTCTAACGAGTACCCACAATCTATGTTTTGAGCAGAAATAAGAAAAATAACTTATACCCCTGCAAACCCCAGTTTTACTATATAAAAGTGGGGTTTAAGGGGGTCAAAATTATATAGACGTGTTTTCGTGATGGAGTATCGGGACAGACGAGCCTGAGCAAACAGTGTAGACAGATAAAAGTTGGCACCCTGCAAAAATGACAGTAAATCTACTAAATCTATCATTTCTAGAGGAATGTGTTTCCATGCATGACAGACGCAGTACCTTGGGGTGGGGGTGGGGTTGGGTGGAGGAGATGGAGGTCGTTTTTACAAGCTTAGTTTTATTATTGTTTTTTATTGCATGTGCAACAGTCTTGTAAATATTGCCTACATATAAAAACTAGAACAGTGTTTTTGGAGGAAAATGTATGTCCCCCCCACCAGTTTGAACAGACATATTGTTAAAATAGAATGTAGCTATAATAAACTCAAGGTCACAATATACCTATATGTAAGTTTGGTAAAAATTCATCTATTCCTCAATGAGATAGGGTGCTGACAAGCCATTTTCTAAAATCATAGCCCTTGTGTAACCTTGAAAATGGGATCAAGGTCACAAAAAGTCAAATCAGTTCTTGTCTCTGTCTCAACAATATAGCTGTGCAAGTTTGGTCAAAATCGATCCATTCATTCAGCAGATAGCGTGCAGACAAGCCATAATCCAACAATCTGAGCCCTCCTGATTAAGATGTAGAAGTTTGGTCAAAATCCATTCATTCATTTAGGAGATAGGATGCAGACAAGCAATTTTCCAACAATTTAAGCCTTACTGTGTCCTTGAAAATGGGGTCAAGGTCACCAAAATCTAATCAGTTCTTTTCCATGTCTCAACAATATAGCTGTACAAGTTTGGTCAAATCCATTTATTCATTCAGGAGATAGGGTGCATACAAACCATTTTCCAACGAATATAAGCCCTCCCGTGACCTTGAAAATGGGGTCAAGGTCACCAAAATCTAATTAGTTCTTTTACATGTCCCAGCAATATAGATGTGCAAGTTTGGTTAAATCTATTAATTCCTTCAAGAGATAGGATGCGGACAAGCCATTTTCCAACAATCTGAGACCTTGAAAATAGGGTCAAGGTCACCAAAATCTACTCAGCATTTATCCCCCTCCCAGTGATATATTTGTGTAAGTTTGCCTAAATATGTCCATTCAGTAAGGAGATAGAGTGCGGACAAGAGGCTACGCCCAATTTTCCAACAATCTAAGCCCTCCTGTGACCTTGAAAATGGGGTCAAGGTATCCAAATCTAATCAGCATTTTTCCCCCTCCCAATGATATATTTGTGTAAGTTTGGCCAAAACCTGTCCATTCAATAAGGATAGAGTGCAGACAAGTGGCTACGCCGACGCCGACGGGATCCGCACTAAAAACAATATGTCCCTCCCCTCCCCCCTTCTCCCCCCCCCCCCCCTAAACGCCACGTGAATTTGCAGACGCATTAACAAAGAAGAACTGCAACAGAGGACCAGCCCCCCCCCCACCCCCCCCCCCTTTGGAACGGTCAGTAGGAAAACTGCTTTGGGGTGGGGGGTGGGGAAGAGACTTAAACCAGTGTTACATTGAACTAGTTAACCATTCTTTGAACTACTGAACTTTTAAGATAGCATTTAGCTTTTTAAGGACAGAAATTGGCTGACGGGAATGTCATTGGTGAAATATAATTGTTTTTTGTTTTTTGTTGTTTTTTTTTCCAGAAAATAGGCTTTAACCCTTCATGCAAATTTTCTCCTAAGGAATTGTCAAAGCCTATTTTCTGGACAAAATAAGAAAAAATTACTCGGAGCGCTAAGCGTTAAGCGTCATAGAAGTTACATTTTACAGTCTGTTTAAAGACAGGATTTTCAAACCGGGGGTCTGGTCCCAGTACAGGGAATATTTTACCTGTACAGGTAAAGGTGTGAATTTATTTTAGCCAGTCAGTGCTGTTGTTGGCTGGAGATGTCACCTCCTTGAGATCAAGAGACAGAATGACACTGTGGAACTTAATCCTCTTTTTATAGTGCACTCCTGTCTTCAAGTCAGTTGTACGAACATCAAATTATGAGAATAGCTGGATCATTTCCCTTTGGTCTGTTCTCGTAAATTGGATCAAATCCCTTCGGTCTGTTTAACGTGATTTAACGAAACATCAACTTTCGATTATTTCCCTTATGTCTGTTTAACGTGGTTTGACGAAACATCAAAACGAGAACAGCTGACTGAGTCCACCGTCAGTGCATACCATAAAACAAAATTTCAAATTTTGGACTTATGGGGAAGCAGTAACTTAAGATTTTGAAAAAAATCCTTAAAAATTTCACTATAAAAATGAAATAGTCAGAAAATTATAAAATGTCTTTTAAAGGCACGCATTTGTATTGTCTTTGAATACACAGATCCTTATAGGTCTTCAAATAAATTGCACTGGAAAGCAAGTTTAGTAGATCCATGAGATGTCCCACCGCTGAGTTTGGATGTCCTAATTTGACCTAAAGCGGATCGAATAGTCACAAAACTTACCCTTAGCGTTCGGGCAGACGATTTACAGAGCGCCAAAGCTTTTAAAATGTGTAGTAGATGGAACTCATAATGTTGTATTATATAGATGTTATGAAAGAAACGTCTGATCACCGTACTAATTTGTACGAAAATTGACATATGGTGTTCAAAGCTAAATAGGACCCCTATATCATATACAATCCGCGAAAACTCACCCTAGCATTGCGATCAGGAGCTTGTCTATTCGTCGTTATATTCTACAGTCTAGTTATTCTGCAAGCGGGTAACGAAGGTCCCTGGCTAGACTAGAATTGCACGGACCGGTATGGACTACATTGCGTTTATGTGTCATAAGGATATTAACGCGTTGCACGTCAAAGCATTGGTGAGCAAGGAAATCACTAAAGGGCACTGTGTCGGAGCTGCAAAATGAGACTATGTAACTTCGAACATGTGCGGCCATCGAAGACTCAGATCAGGCTGCGCATTTGCGTAGTCTGATCATGGTCATCGCTATCCGCCTGAAAAAATTTCGGATCTTTGGGTATCCAAAGAGTGCCCATCGAAGACTGATCACTCCGCGGGTTCACAGGATGATCGGCGTCTTTATTGGGCACACATGTCCGTAGGTACAGTTTCGCACGTTGCGACTCGGATGTTTCACGTCCTTTGGCTAATTTTAGAGTCACTTGTTAACCCATTGTTACCCGAATAAACTCTCCAAAACTATATATTGGAAGGGTTCAATTTCAATTTTAGCGATACTTCCGGCTATGAAATTTAGGTATTCCTAGAGAAAAAATGGTTGAACTATTTGCAAACAGTGGAGACCCTGATCAGACGCCGCGTTCTGCGGCGTCTGATCTGGGTCTGCACTGTTTGCCATTTACCCTTGAAGGGGTCTCCAGACTACAATGAGTTAATTTAGGTTCTGTTTATAATTATTGTCTGAAGTTTTTGTGTGACATTTTAATTGCTTTATCTCAAACCAAATCTGCCTAAAGCACGAAAAGGAATGTTCATCTGGGTAGGGTAATGTCACTATGGATTCACACTGCAGATTAATTTTCATATCCTACAGCCAAACGTATAATCCCAATAGTCATCATTAGAGCGATTTGTCTGTCTAAGCAGCCATTTGAAGTGTTTTATTGTATTTTGTTTTCAACGAAAATTCACTGACTGAAATTGTTCAGTTAGAAGCATCTAACAACTGATATACTGGTCCTTTGTCTGAGCTACAAAATGAGACAGCGTAACTTCGAACATGTGCGGCCTGCTGACTCAGATCAAACTGAGCAGTCATCGCTACCCACATGAAGAAACATTGGATATTTGGGTAACCAAAGAGTGCCTTACAATGACTGAGCAGACTCTGTAGGTGCACCAACTCACAAATGGCAGTTATGACAACAATCCGTTGTAAAAGAAAACAAAAAAAAAAAAAAAACAAAAAAAAACAAAAAAAAAAAATACAGACCAGGCCTCTTCTTTGTTTGTGCGTCGGTGGTTTCATATGTAACGTTTGTTTGTCAATATTTGTTCCTCATCTCTCCTAAGGATGGCACAATTAATCGGATGATCGATTAATTGATCGATAAAGTCCACAAAAAATATTATCATTGCAGATTTGCCAATAATCGACCATTTGATTTCGGTGTCCGTTACTTTACCGTATTTACCCTTAGTATTCGGACACCTCCTTACCATACTTTATCTGAAATTTGAACATGTACAATTTACTACCCATTGTTATGACTAAAATAGCTGGATGAGTGGCAAACAGTGTAGACCTAGATGAGATGCCGCGTCTTGTGGCGTCTCATCTGGGTCTATACTGTTTGCTATCGCCTGTCTGACAAATACATACAGTAAAGTATAACGTATGGTAAGAGTCATGCTGAAACAGGTAAAATTATGACCAAATCTTCAGTGATTACTAATCGATTATAGTCACAATGGCAGGACTGATTATCGATTACCCTTTCAGCTCTGATAAGCCAGCCTTAAATTTCCTCCTTCTTTTGGTGCCTCGGGAAGGCTGTGCTTCAAGATTGTGGCATTCCCTGGGTATTTTTACATACATTTTAAAGCGATGCTTAACTACTGTGAAATGAATATAATATTACATTGATTTGAGATTTCTTCTTCTCGGCACTAATTTCTGTATAATCCTCATGAGGTTGCTTTGATGAAAGTACAATTCTACGTTTCTCTTAGAAAATTCATTTCACTTCATAATAGAGCGAAATGGCAACACATATACTTAGACAAATCTATCAAGTGTTTCTGGTGGTTGTACTTCTGGAATCTAAGTTTGAAACAGGATCTACAACGCCATTAAGACAGTTAGTGCTGCAAGGCTTCATTTCTATGACGGGGGAGGCGTGGCCAGGGGGCGGAGCTAGTGTGCCGGCCGTGTTGGTGGCTCTGAAGCATGTTAATGAATATCCTGGATTGCTGGATGAGTACAACTTGACCTTCGCTTGGGAGGATTCTAAGGTTTGATGCCTTGTCTTTTAATTTTGACTGACTGAATGCTGTAAATACTAACGTCCTAATGGTATTTGATACATTTGGTAAATTATCCGCAATTTTTACAACTCTTGTCACTTTCTGTTTGCCTACATCGTCCCTTCCGAAAAGTGCTCTTCTCTACCAGGAAAGAATTTGATCAATTAGGGACAAAACAGATCATATTAACGTCCCCTTAACATTCGGCTCTTTGGCTAAGTTCAGCAGATTTATTTCTAATTTTCCCAGAAAATAGGTTTGCCATTTCGTGCAAAGTGAGTCTCCTTTGGAGAAATACCAAAACCTGTTTTCTGGGAAATATGATAAAAAAAATCTCAAAATGTCTTTTGTGATTTTTGCATCACGCAGAGGAGTGTTAATATGAGGCACGTTTTAACCCTTAAAGCGCCAAGAAAAACTGCATCTGAAAATGTCTGTTTATGTCGTCTGCTGAATATTCTTGCAGACTTTTCAAACCTATTTTTGCATACAGGCAAACAGTGTGGACCCTGATCAGACTGCTCCTATTTCTGTGTTTTGTACTTAAATACGTGCCATAAAATTAAATTTATCGCCAAAAATTGATCTGACCCATGCAATTTCTATAATAAAATGATTTTCTGGAAATTTTTGTCTAAGAAAATATTTTTTTACTTTTCTTTGTTGAATTTGAATTATTGGTATTTCACAAAAAAAAATGAACAAGCAAAACTTGTTGAAAAAATCTGCCTCCAAGTTACCTACCCTACAAATTCTGCATAATTTGCATTCATTTTTACTATGGGAAAAAGTGAAAATATTTGATTTTTCAAAGCCCATTGACTAGAATAAAACTTTTTTTTTTTTTGCATAGGTAGTTAAGACAAATGATTGTGCATTAAATCATGCCAAAAGTTTGCAGATTTACTTCTGTGTAAAGAACCAAACAAAAAACGACTTTCTGAAAGGTGTTGAAAGCACAATAAGCAGCGTAATAAGTGTATATCATTATAACAATCAAATAAAAATGTGCTGTTGGTTTGCGTTCTCTTAATAACTAGTTTGTCTTACAGATGATGGGAGACAGTTATGCAATACCTCCATAGAAATGCGTTCGCCCGGTGGCAGCGAATGGACCGTCCACATTTTTTTCTGTTAAGTATCTAAATAAATTGTGGCGGTTTAATCCATACCACAGTCTCATCTATTTCAGCAGACGACCAACTGGTGACATTTTTCTTATTTTTCCCAGAAAACAGCATTTAACATTCAACCAATGGCGACAATTTGCATTAATGTCAACTTCTGTTTTCTGAGGAAACTAAGAAAAATATTCTAAAATATCATCTGAGGAATTTTTTTACAAGAGTACTAAGCGTAAAAGGCATCGATGTTTTTATGTACTTGATGATCCCTCATGACACACGTACGTAGTACACAGAAGACCCAAGTTAGCCTGTACAATGCAGTTCGATCATGGCAGCCGCTCTTTGTCGATACATTGATCCTAGAAGCGGAGATATTGGACGGAAACGAAGGCCTTCGTTTCCGTCCAATATCTCGCTTCTAGGATCAAAGTGCGGGAATGCATATGCTGATCTGGTCCTTACATGTCCACATAGGCAAGGCATGAACTCTTTTCTGGCGTCCTCCATCAAATTTATTTGCTTTCAGTGTGATCCTGGTGTGGCAATGTACCAAATGTTTCAAGCTCTAAGTAAACCTCCTACCAAAATTATGCTTCTTGCTTGCTCATGTTCTACAGCAACAACGGCCACTGCGCAAGTCTCACACCGATTTAATCTTACTCAGGTAAGCCGCTTTCCGTATTTACCCTAGGTTTTCGACAGACAGTCCTGCGCAAACAACGTAGACCCTGATCAAAATGCGGCGCCTTATCAGACTATACACTGTTTGCCACTTAATCTGTTTTTAGACACTAAAAGATGTAGTACTTATACTTTTCGATGTTTAGTTTAAAGATATTTAATTTGTATTTCATCATTTAAATACATGAAAAGTGACATATAGTAATAAACATCAATATACAAATGGGATTCGAAAAAAGCCTTGCGACTTATATGAATTCGACTCCCATAAGGATGTTTACAAAGCGTTTCTGACGCTCTTACCTTTCCGCTTAATAATAGCTTTTTAGATTTGTGGGTATTCTGATGGAAATGGCTTTTCTCTGAAGAAAACACAGTTATTCTATTGAAGCGTTTATTTCAGTTTCTGTGTACTCAGACAACTTGTTTGACAATATATACTTATTGACTGTAACAACAGTAATATAGTTTTATCTGCTTACAAGATAATCGGTATCATAAATCTCGCAAAATATTTTAAATAAACGTGGAAAAGATTGCCTTTGGAAACAAAGAACACATTACAGATTAGAAAATGGGAGTCTCGGTTTTATTGAGACTCTTCATAAGCAGCCTGAATTAATTTCTAAATTTAGCGTTTCAACAAGGCTTATTGTCGTTATTAGAACCCGATGGTGATTTAGTTTGCAACTGTTGAATTATTGGTAAGAATGATTTTATAGAACAATTTAAAAGAAAGGGTATAACGTAGATGGTACGAACCAGATAGCATGTAATTGAGCCGCAACGTTGGAAAACGTACCCTCTGACATTTGTACTAAGCGAACACTCGAATGTGCTCTGTCTGATCAGAATCTTCGTTGTCCGCATTTACACCATCGGCTGTTCAAAATGCATCTCGTGAAGATTCAGGTCAGCTTGTGCCTTCGCGCAGCCTGATCAGGCTGCGCGAATGCACAAGCTGATCTGACTCTTCTTTGGACGCACTTGTCAGACGTTACGTTTTCTCCCGTTGCGGTTCATTTGATTATAATTATTTTCAGATAAGCCCTGTATCTGCTTCACCAGTTTTATCTGACAAAGAGCGGTTTCCATACTTTTTTCGTCTCATCGGTCCTGATCATAAACCTAATCCAGCCAAAATAGCTATGATGCAACAGTTCAACTGGGAAAAGGTTGCTACAATCCACCAAGCGTTTGAATTCTTTGCTGTGGTAATAACTGATATTTTATGCAACACGCTTCAACACGCTTTATAACTGATATTTTATGCAACACGCTTCAACACGCTTCACGATGAAGCCCTTGAAACTACTGTCAAGTAACAGTCTGTTAAACACAAAACCATGCGAATAGCTGAAAGAAAAGACTCCTTGATCCCGTTTTTAAAGACTATATTTGACTTTATTACTGCTGGTATGAAGTGTCCTCCCAGCTAGCATTCTATATAAAACCTATAGCGGGCCGTTATCGACCCGCCAACTACCTTGACGGGCCGATAACGGCCCATTATAGATTTATATAGAATGCTTACTGGGCTGTACGGCCGTTCAACATTTCCCTGTACTTCATCATATTACAGATTACATGTCCTGTAGGACCATTGAGGCTTCGGTTGTACTGAAAAACCGGGCTTGAGGGCATTTACGGCATTACATAATCATTTGCTACACTAGTCTGCTTTTGTTTTCTTTGTGGTCACTGTTCTCAAAGGATTCCTTTTTAAAACATATTGGATTAGCCCTAGAGGATAGTATATATCTGATATGAAGAGTTCTTTGAATAAGACTACAAAAGGCCCTGAAGTAAAACCAGCAAAATCAGCAAGTCTAGTGTGTACTTCATCACGAAAACATACCTATATAATTTTGACCCCCTTAAACCCCACTTTTATATAGTAAAACTGGGGTTTACAGGGGTATACATTATTTTTATTATTTCTGCTTTAAACATAGATTGCGGGTACTCATTAGAACCGCCTCTCCGAGGCGGTTCTAACGAGTACCCGCAATCTATGTTTTGAGCAGATATATGAAAAATATTAGAGTATTTTTATCTGAAAATTTTCAGTTTTTGGAGGTGACATTTTCTCTATATTTGAAGGTGTGTTTTCGTAATGTGGACATGATATTAATGGCTGACACAAATATTGACACAAATATACTAACTGCTACGCACAATTTCATTAATATGTCAGCGATTTACTTACTGCAAAACTTAACAATTATTTACGTTATGAGTAGAGGAAAACACGTTCTTTATTTTATATCATCATAATCAGCATCTTTGTCATCTTCATCATCATTATAATCAACATCATCATCTTAAATGTTCCACTGGTTCGGCTACTATCACAAGCACTTATCAGAATATTTCTCTGAGAGGAGTCTGAACCAGCACACATCATCATATAGGAAATAAAGACATTGCGTTATGCTGTTGTAGACTGTGTATAAGAAACAATCACTAGCATTCATATGATCACAAAACAGATATACCGTATGAAATCTCCTCTAAAGTGTAGCGGTGTTAATTGAGTATTGGTAAACTGAAACTGTTGAATAAGCTTTGAAGACGTGTCTCAGTGGATATGTAGATGTGATGGCCATTATAACTTCTTTACTGATATGACTAACAGAATACTTATTTCAGGTGATACACGGTTTTGTTCAAATGGCGAAGGACGCAGATATTACAATAATATCACAGGAAATCTTTCAGCATGACCCTTATACAAGAGTCGCAAATCTAAAGGTAGGCAAGTGTTTCTGGTTAACAAAATACTCTGTAAACTGTAACAGGTTTTAAGCGGTCACTAAAAATGACCCCCATCAAGCGAATATGTGCCTTCGGGTCATGTACGGGCAGCGAAGACCAAGATCGATTAGGGCCTACATTGTACGCTAACAAAATTCATTGGATAATACAGAATGTATAAGTGGAGGGCAAAGGCTGATGATACTTTGCATGTGCGCAGTACGATCTGAATATGTGCATTTTGCGCACGTTCGAAGGCACTTTTTCGCTTAACGATGCCCAAATAAAAATGAAGATATCCAGTTAAGTTAATAAGTGAACTCAGGAACTGATACAATCAGACTATACATCGAGTTCTCAACAAGGTTAAGACCACGAAGCCTTGCTTCGAAGAATGAAGATGTGGAACAATGACAAAACAAAACAGCTCTTTTAATGCAATTAGTCAGAGATGTACAAAAGCATTTCAGTCATCTTAAGGTTACTCCGATTCGAATCTCAGAATGTGGAGCTACGTATTGTCTCACTAGAAAATACAGTCGAACTTCAATGGCTCGAACACCTTTGGGACCTTAGAACTTGTTCGAGACATGGGTAGTCCAAGCCATTGAGGGTTAATCATGGCGCCAGGTTAGGAAGCAAATGATGATAATTTAGGGAAGTTTTTTTGTTTCTCTATGCGGTATGTTGTCGCCTCATCGAGGCGATTCTAATGAGTTCAAGAGTCCACTAAACATACAAATTCATGATAAAATAAGAACATTTCCCTGTATATTTGTTTTCTTGAGCTATCGGAAGAATTTTGTAGGGACTCCAAAACGAGATCGAATAAGCCATGGTAAACGAGCCATTGCTGTTCGAGCTATTGAGGTTCGACTATAGTAAAGAAGATACCCAAGAAGAGCCACAATCACAGAACTTAGCCCACCAATGACACGAAGAGGAAGAGCAAATAAACAACGATGGACAGCACACATATTACACACCAGTTAAAAGCCGTTACAAAAACAAGCCTGTTCAAATATACTGAATATTTTGCCACCAAAAAATGAAAAGTTTGAGGTAAAAAATCTCTAAAAGTTTTCATATTTCTGCTCAAAACATAGATTGTGGGTACTCGTTAGAAACGCCTCGATGAGGCGGTTCTAACGAGTACCAACAATCTATGTTTTTGAACAGAAATAAAAAAATAATGTATACCCCTGTAAACCCCAGTTTTACTATATAAAAGTGGGGTTTAAGGGGGGTCGTCTTTATATAGGCATGTTTTCGTGATGAAAACAATCTTCAGATAAGTCTGTGTATTCGCACAGTCTGATCAGACTAGCGCATTTCGAATACCCAAGGATGCAACATGTCTTCATGCGGACAACGAAGACTCTGATCTGACTGCGTGGTTCGCAGTCTGATTTGAGTCTACGCTGGGTACACCTGTCAAAAAGGTACGTTTTCTCAAGTGACGGCTCATTGTTATATCAATGTTTGGTCCGCACGATATTCAATAACACAAATGACAAAGTACTGTTCATTTCTAATTGAATTGTATAATTTGTTAGTGAACAATTCTTTGCATCTACTTCTTCATTTGAAATTCCCTTTGGACTATTTGAATAAATATAGCATCAGTTAAGATGAATTAAGACAACTTGGTATGGTAGGTATTTGAGTAACTAACTTGTTTCCAAAGATAATCGTTTCTAAGTGATCTTTTATGCGTTTCACACAGCTCCAGCAGGTGTAAACTGGTAAACATCACGAAAACATAAACCCCACTTTTATATAGTAAAACTGGGGTTTACAGGGGTATGCATTATTTTTCTTATTTCTGCTTAAAAACATAGATTGTGGGTACTCGATAGAACTGCCTTGCCGAGGCGGTTCTAACGAGTACCCACAATCTATACTTTGAGCAGAAATATGAAAAATATCAGGGTTTTTTTTATCTGAAAAATTTCAATTTTTGGAGGTGAAATTTTCTATGTACGAGGTGTGTTTTTGTAATGATAAAACTTCGATAACTCGAACACCGATGGCTCCTTTACCATGGCTGATTCGAATTCGTTTTTAAATCCCTGGAAATGTTTTCCGATAGCTCAAGAAAAACATTTAGGGATATTTTAGGGATTTTTGTTTTATTTTATCATGAAAATCTATATTAAATGAACTCATCAGAATTGTCTTGAGTACACTCAACATACTACTCGTAATTTTGTAGAAGATCGAAAAGACATCCCTAAATTATCCACATTTGTCATCTGAACTGGCGCTGTACTTAACCATCAGTGGCCCGAACCACCAATGTCTAGTACGAATTTCCAAAAGATTTTGGAGCCATTGAAGTTGTATTTTACATGTATTGTAGCGCATTGGCAGACGCGTAGAAGAAAGACAGTGGTTACTTATTGCCTTATGTACAGGCGTGGATCCAAGATTATTCAATAGAGGGTTCAACATTTCTGAAGGGATTCGAATTGATCCAGTTACCCTAAGTATTCGAACAGAAAGGTCTAAGCAAACACTATAGACTCAGATCAGACGCCAAAATATCAATGGACATACCAAGTTTGGCGAAAATCCATTGACATTTGCTCAAGTTATCGTCCGGAAACGAAAATACGGACGGACGTATACGGACGGACAGAAGGACAGACAAACGGACGACCAACGTGATACCATAATACCCTACCACTATCGTGTTCGGGGTATAAAACGTAAGGGACGCGAATATTTTAAAGTAAAAATGGTACCCAAACTGAACTTTTGAGTCAAAGTGGTGGAAGTTTGACTGAACCCCTCGATCCCCCTCTGGATCCACACTTGATGTATCACTTTAGTTTTGTTGTTCTGATGTCCCAAATCCTTAATAATGATTTAATGGAGTTATAGTGTTAAATAGTTTTACTTGGTGGCCTAAAAACAACATAACATTGATGATTCCTCCTTGTTTGCTGTTTTAACTATCTAGTGCATTATATTGAGCCAAAACTTGAGAATATGTACTTAAAGATATGTTTTCCTACCTTTGGCTATGATTAGGTTCACATCCAAGTCTGATATGAGTCTTTGGTCAATCTCCGAACCTTGGCATGCTGCAGATCGTCCAGAAAAGACTCTGATCGGACTGCGTGAACGCACAGGCTAATCTGAGTATATGTCAGACGGTGCATGATCTCACATTGTGATTTATATATAATTTAATGATCAATAACATGTCAAAAGTATGCATCTATCTCATGATTATGTCAATAGCAACATAAATGTTTGTACAAAATTTGCATTCCTTTAAAATCAGTTGCAATACTGCAAAGCATTTAGTGAATCGAAAAATGGTAATGTGGCTATACGTTCGATATATTATAACTAAATAGAAAGGGAGGCAATGATCAGGAATCGATACAATTACCTAACACCTTCCGTTCCAAGACACCAAAGGGAAAGAAGGATGCACTTAAAGCTACGGCACCACAATCAAAACACTACAAGCAGAAAGCCAAACGGACAGTTTCTTTCCCAAAACTTGGCCAAACGGCTATCCAAAATAAAAATTTCACCAGGACATAGTTGCAAAGACATACAATGACAGAAATAGTAAATCACAGCAGAAGTGCCGCCTTGGAACGGTCAGTAAAATTATTACAGGGAAGAGGGGTGGGGCTTAAATCGATTCTACAAGGCCAACCCTCGCCCTTAGTTCTGCTGTGGTATACACAAGACATTTGTTCAGTCCACGTGAAGGGCTCCTAACTCACCAGTGCAACATCTCCGAGAACATAAAATCAAACGAATACAGACATGAAACAACGATGAAGACTCGACAGCAAGAAATAACTGAAACGGACAGTTTCTTTCCCAAAACTTGGCCAAACGGCTATCCAAAATAAAAAAATTCACCAGGACATAGTTGCAAAGACATACAAAAATAGTAAATCACAGCAGAAGTGCCGCCTTGGAACGGTCAGTAAAATTATTACTGGGAAGAGGGGTGGGGCTTAAATCGATTCTACAAGGCCAACCCTCGCCCTTAGTTCTGCTGTGGTATACACAAGACATTTGTTCAGTCCACGTGAAGGGCTCCTAACTCACCAGTGCAACATCTCCGAGAACATAAAATCAAACGAATACAGACATGAAACAACGATGAGGACTCGACAGCAAGAAATAACTGAAATGCTAAAGCAAAAGAAACCAAACAGTTGGACTCCGGTCCAACCGTTCCTATTTGTCTAACGTGGTTTCTACAAAAACTTATCAGTGTGCAGTAGTCAGTTTACAATATGTGTCATTTTGTTCTTGTGTTTTCCAGTCCTTTTAGTATTGTGATTACCTCGCTCGGGGAAGAGAGAGCTAATCTTGGTGCTTTTCGTGCGTTTGTTCGGTTTGTGCTTGTTTAGATTTGTCGGTTTCCTGTTCCTCTTGGGGTCTGGGAAGGGCTGCGGTTTGTGATTGTGGCACTCCCTGGACTTTTCTCTTACCTTTTTTTTACAAACATATAGCAAAGCAAATATGCTGTTGGTGTTCGTCTTCTTATTTTGTTTCTTTTAGTCATAAGTAAGCGCTCTTCGCGAGAACACAGCTTACTTATTTGACGGTGGTTTATTAGAATTCATATAACTATGGGGATATTAAAACTTACTTATTGATTTTGTTTAAGTATAGAACCTGTAATGAAGAAAAGAAAACATTTTCAGTTTTTTGATGTCACTGGTAGGTTTTGATCTTTGATTGTGGCCTTTCCTGGACAACTGTTATATTATTTTTTAATATCATAATTATGATAATTTATGGCTTAACCGAAACAGTTTCTGAAGTACTGTAATTTATCCTTGATAGATAGTGTAGATGTCCAGGAATAGCCACAGTTACAGAACATAGCCTACTGTTCTTTCCTGGCGTTTTATTTTAAATGAAAATATTTTGTTCTGACTGGCCCTATCTTATCAGAAACCATTTGTCTTTTCTGTTTCTGTGTTGCGGTCTCAAATATTTACGCTAAAATTAAATTTATTGCAAAAACTGGTCTGACCTATGCAATTTCTATAGTAAAGTGATTTTTTGGAAATTTTGTCTAAGAAACTATTTGTTACTTTTCTTTGTTGAATTTGAATAATTGATGTTTAACAACAATATTGTAAAAAATTAAGAAAAATTGAACAAGAGGAACTTGTTGAAAATCTGCCTCCAAGTTACCTATCCTACAGATTTCTACATAATTTGCATTCATTTTTACTGTAGGAAAAAAAAAACGAAAATATTTGATTTTTTTTTATAAACCAATGACTAAAATAAAACGTTCGTGCCTAGATAGTTACGAAAAATGGTTTTGCATTTAATCATGACACAAGTTTGCAAATTTACTTCTTCTGTGTAAAGCACCAAGCAAAAAACGACTTTCTAAAACGGATGCCAAAAAAAGGTAAGAGAAAAGTCAAGGGAGTGCCACAATCACACCGCAGCCCTTCCCAGACACCAAGAGGAAGAGGAAACCGACAAATCCAAACAAGCACAAATCGAGCAAACGTACAAAAAGCACTAAGATTAGCTCTCACTTCCCCAAGCGAGGTAATTGCAATGCTAAAAGGACTGAAAAAAAAAAAAAAAAAAAAAAAAAAAAAAAAAAAAAACAAGAACAAAATGACACAAGGTAAGACATAAAACAAATCGCCTCGTAGAATAAACCACAAAGCAACAAAGAGTAAGACTAACACCGGGACCACCGCCTTAGAACGGTCAGTATAATAACCACCGGGGGTTTAAAGCACTTTTACAGCTAGCCAACTTCACCCTGGGTCCTGATGCTACTCTTAATACAGAAATACATAAAAATTCGGTTCGCATAAAGGCTCCCAACTCAGTCAGTGCATCAAAGCGAAAAGATAAAAATCAAATTAATCACTATAATAAACAAAGACGAGTACTCATGGCTAATTCTACTGTATGCCAGAGTAAATGAAAACCAATAGTTGAACCACGGCGGGCCAAGCCAAAGACATATTGTCAAGCCCCAACTCACTGGTTAAAGTTTTACGAAGAGGCCGTCATTGAGTCTGAGGCCTGAACCGCCGTCGTGCATTTAAAGAGTGAAGCATAGTCATCAACAATGATTGGGTTGACATCTAGGCATGCAGTCTGCCGCATAACATACAGGCTATAGCCAATTATTTTATAACGGTTAATAAGTTTTCTGAATTGCCCCGAAAAGTTAGATTTTCCTACATTTTTTCTAAATCTGTACACAAAGTCACCGTAAAATTCTGATTCCGATATACCTTCTTGCAGAAGTGTTTTCAGACTGACGCTATATTGTTCTACCAAGGCACTGTGTTTGCGATAAAATTTCGAAAACGCCTTACGAATTTTAAAATAACGATAGTCCTGCCTAAGAAGTTTGGCAGTAAGGGCTTTATTACGGTAGTTAGAGTTCCTAAGATTTGAATATGCTCTGGCGAAACTAATAAATTGAGATATGTATACACTATATGAGATATATCGCCAGCCAGAAAAGGGAAATTGACTATATCAAAATCAAAATCGTCTCGTTTATCATAAATTTTGGTGGAAACTGTACCATTAGATATACATAGATTCAAATCCAATAAAAGGTGCCTCGGTATCGGAAGAATTTGCTCTATTTAATTGGAGTTCTGTAGGGTATATGCAGTCCACCATTTGGTCAAAGTAAATATTGTCAATATTTAATAAATCATCAAGGTATCTTGAAGTTGAATTGAAAGCCTCAATAATGTCATCCTGATTTTTAAGTGAGAGAGACTTCATGAAATCTCTCTCATAACAAAAAAGAAACAAATCTGCAACAAGAGGAGCACAATTAGTTCCCATCGGGATACCAATAGTTTGCCTATAAAGTTTAGTTCCAAAAAACACAGTACTCATTACGAAAACATGCCTATATAATGTTGACCCCCTTAAACCCCACTTTTATATAGTAAAACTGGGGTTTACAGGGGTATACATTATTTTACATATTTCTGCCCAAAAACATAGATTGTGGGTACTCGTTAGAACCGCCTCGCGGAGCGGTTCTAACGAGTGCCCATAATCTATATTTTGAGCAGAAATATGAAAAATATCCGAATTTTTATCTGAAAATTTTTCATTTTTTGGTGGTAAAATTTTCAGTATATTTCAATAGGCATGTTTTCGTAATGTAATGTCACCAAGAGGAAGAACAAATGAACCATAACAGACACTGCGCAAGCCAAAAACCAAAGAAAAGCAAAGCAGCCAGTTCCCTACTTGAAATTGGAATCGTTAGTACATTATACAGACAGATAATGGGTATTTTTATGGCATGCGTTTCGAGAATATGTTAACTTAAAACTACCAAATCATTACGAAAACATTCCTAGTCAAATACATAGAAAATTTCTCCTCCAAAATCTGTAAATTTTCAGATAAAAAAAAAACTGATATTTTTCACATTTCTCCTCAAAACATATATTATATAACGTATGTTCATATTTCTGCTCAAACATAAATTGTGGGTACTCATCAGAACTGCCTCGGCGGTGCGGTTCTAACGAGTACCGACAATCTATGTTTTTGAACAGAAATAAGAAAAATAATGTATACTTCTGTAAACCCCGGTTTTACTATATAAAAGTGGGGTTTCAGGGGGTCAAAACTATATAGGTATGTTTTCGTGATGTGGGTATATAACCATATTATAACAAGATTACATTTTACTGACTATATTGGTTTCTTGGATTAAGGAGGGTTATAAAGATACAAATGCTGCTTATTGAATGCATGGAAGTTGTTTTTCGTGGAAATAAAATGTTTTTAATATATATCAGTTGAAATGAAAACAGGAGAGTATAATTAACTCTTAAAGTCTGGGATAGACTTGAGGATAAACGAATCTAACCATTTAAATTGCCAAAATCAGTAATTACTCGTATGGCAAACAATAACCATTTTGAAATCAAGATGGACACATTGAAAAGTTTTGGTCCTAAGACATAAGAATTCTAATACCATGCAACATTTCATGGTTTTATCGCAAAATGCAGAATTCTACAAAGGCACTCATTATGTGTGCTATTTAGAATTTCTTTATCATACTAATTAGAAAAGTTAAACCAGAGAAGGACCACTCATTGGTTTAGTCGCTAAGCTCGTAAGTCATCGTGATCAGAGAAAAACGTATACAATGTTTACTCTGAATACTCGGACAACTTCTCTCTTTAACAATTCATCGCCTGTTTATGCATCCATAAAATGCTGTATGATTGGCAAACAGTGTAGACCCTGATCAGATGCCTTTTGGTATCTGCTCTGGGTCTATATTGATAGCTCTGACCCGTCCGAATAGTTCCGGTAAAAGAAATCAGTGTATAACTTATCCAGCATTCCCTTAAGTGATATCATGTTTATTTGCAGAAACACGACGCAAGGATTATAGTAGCCGCATGTTTCGAAGATAAAGCAAGGCTGTTGTTATGTGCTGTAAGTGGCCAAGTAACTAGCATAATGCGTTTTAAGACTTGGGAGCAGGTAACAATTATAAAGGCATACCTATCGGCGACTCTGTTTTGTTATATACAGTCAAGGTTAAAATACTGTACAGAAGAACAATTCATTGCCTAACCTCATCAGGCGTCGAGTTTAGATCTATAGCGGATCTGTATATCACAGGCTCCTGAGATCTTAAAGGAACATATTTTATCAGGTTTGTCATTCAGCCAGCGCTTTTGAGACAATGACCATGTAGCTCAGAGTTTAGTATACAATATCTGAATATCTAGGGTAATCTATCACTCTGGTAGCTTTTTATTAATGGACCTACCTTGAAATCTTAGTTTTACCATGAACAGTGCCCTTAATAAAGCAGTTTGAGCAAAAAAAAAAAAAAAAAAAAAAAAAACGGAAACAACCTGCAAACACAGAAGTCATATGTTGCGCTACAATCCATCACGAAAACATGCCTATATACAGTGGAACCTCGATAATTCAAAGTCCAAGGGACCAAACAGTTTTGTTTGAATTATTGAGACTTTGAATAATAGAGGGTTAAAATGCAAAAATATATTTAGGTCGGGACTTCAAAATGATTTTGAATTATCGAGAATTTTTTATTATTAGAGTTTGAATTATCGAGGTTCTACTGTACTTTTGACCTCCTTAAACCCCACTTTTATGTAGTAAAACTGGGGTTTACAGGGGTATACATTAATTTTCTTATTTCTCATCAAAACATAGATTGTGGGTACTCGTTAGAACTGCCTCGTCGAGGCGGTTCTAACGAGTATCCACAATCTATACTTTGAGCAGAAATATGAAAAATATCAGAATTTTTTATCTGAAAAGTTTCCTTTTTTTGGGTTGTAAAATTTTCAATATATTTAAATAGTCGTGCTTTCGAAATGTTTGTCGCCGTACAGAACCAATGGATAGTGTAGAATATGTCGACGAAAAGAGTGGATGCCAAACTGAGATATTCCTTTGTTTTTCGTAGATGTCATATGGGCATACTTTGTTGGCGTTGCACATCATAGGTGATGTGGAGGCTAATAGACGACTAAATAATATAAGTAAAAAGTCTGTTACAAACAGTTCAGGCCAATTTTGCGCATTGGCTAAATATGCTCATGCAAATATAGTTTCAAATTGTTTTTTATGAGGTTCGCGTAGTATTCCTATTGGATGGAAAATGTATCTTTACAAGTTATTAATATTTTATTTGTATTAACCCTTGAGGCGCCAATCACAACAAAGCAGACGACATTCTGAATGTTTAATTTTGTTTTTGTTGTTTTCACAGAAAATAAGGCTTGACATATCATGTATACATATCGTCTACTAGGCAGAATATTTACATGGACTGCAAAGCTTTGTTTCTCTAAAAAATGAACGTCTTCGAGAATGTCGTCTGCTACAAGTTGCATTTTGTGCTAGGGGTAATGTTCCGTATTTTACATTTCCAGGCCTACAAGCATGGTCTATATGGACCGAAAATCGTTTGGATGTTTCCTAATTGGTTTAGTTTAGGATTTTGGCGGACAGAACTACAAGGTGTCAAGTGCACTGAACACGAGATGACACAAGCCATAGAGGGCGCTTTTCTTTTTGGTTTTTCTTATATACATGATGGAAAAAGCATCGCGGGAATTACCGGTAAGCGATGTTAAAGTTTTGTCTTAATGGACAGACTGTCTATATTAGGGATGTGATTTTTTTATGTTTTGTTTTTGGTAATAGGCATTAATTTTGTTACGAATACGACTTAATTAACTGGAATAGCATTTGGCGACGTAGTGTTGCTTTTGAATCGCAAGGTCTCGGGACATAATAGGACTGAATGATTTCGTGATTTTCTAGGTAAACGTTCCCTACTATAACTAAATTGTATTGAAAATATATTCAGAATGTTTAGTTCTCTATTCTTTTTTTTTCTCAGATACTACCATCAATAAGATTTCATTTAGGGTTGTTTACAGGCTTTTCGTGAATACGAATAACAAACACTGCTGCTGATACGAGTTTGTCGATCCGATCCCTTCGTCAGCAGTCAGCAAGTGACTACATTCAGACAATAGCCCAGTAGTGTTTGATTATTATGAAGGTGTAAAATCGATTGCATAGTCTGGTTCGATTGAATGGGTAGATGTTAGGAATAGTACAGCCTTGTCAACAGACGTTTAGTTAATTCAGGCCTATGAAGGATGCTGGAGTGATTGTAGAGAGTAAAACAATCAAAGGACTAAGAATGTATGCAAACGGCGTCAGCGCAGATTAACATCTTGTCAGATCACAGGTGTTCACCTGAACAATAACAACAAAGAAAAATAACTAGATAATGTATTATCTCCGCGCAAAGATCAGGACACGCGATTTCATAAGCAGATTTTTTTTCTTAACCTCTCGCATGAGGCATGTAAATCCTTGTTTCGTGAAGAGGCCTGTATATAGGTTGTGAGGCTTAACATGCAGTAATACTATATATTATGATCAAACATAAAGAATTCTAACAGCATATAGTCTTTAAAACCGAGGTAGAATGTATGTCCTATTCTTACCATCTTACATACTATAACCGTCAATATGATCATGATTAAATATTTCTAATCTTAACCAAGCGACACTTTAGCATATTTTATGATTTAGTTTCAGAACTCGACACCCAGACAATATAGTGCAATAATGTGAGATTATTATGAAGCTCTAAATTCAACTGCATAGTCTGGCTCGTTCGAGTGAATGGATGGATGTTTAGAATTTTAAGACCTTGTAAATAATGATAAAATATTTCTAACCTCATCTGTGGGAATGAGATATTTTTGTATCTTGCACGGTTTAGTTTCAGAATTCGATTCACTTTACAGACAGGAAGATTCGTATGACGTTATAAACAAACCTTTTGAGCCTCTTAGAACACTATACTATGATCACATATGGGTAGCGGCTCTTGCTTTGAACTGTACAGAAAAGTACCTCAGATCTATTGGTATGTGATGGATTCAAAATTATACATACTTACAGGCACATTTTTCAGTCATGTAATATGTTAACTGTGTGTGCATGTGTGTGTTAAATGTAAGTATTGTACGATTCGGCAGAATAAGTGTTGCAATTTCAAAGAATCATATCATCTTAAAACTTCAATTAAATGAACCAGCGCGCGACAAAACCAACAAAATGGCATGTGCGCCCAGCGAGGACTCAGATCAGCCTGGGCATCCGCCCAGTCTGATCAGTCTTCGCTATGCGCTCAGTGGGTAGCTAAGGGTCCAAGCTTTCTTCATGCGGACAGCGAAAACTCTGATCAGACTGGACGGATGCCCAGGTTGATCTGAGTCTTCTTTGGGCGCACATGCCATTTTGTAGGTTTTGTCGTGCGCTGGCACAAATGTTATAAGTGTTCGATGTTTTGCCTTGCGAAAAGTGTTGTGATTTTCAGACACACAGAGGAAAACATGCTGTTCAAATATAACATTCAACTAAAATTTGAGTATTCTCACTGGATGAATTACCACAATTATTGTGTCGATTTGCGAAATAATCTTAGTGGTGTTGTGTACACTTGTAGTTTTGTCCGTATTGCACACACACACACACACACACACACACACACACACACACACACACACACACATTTTTCTTCCAATATATTGCCTAAAACTAGTACAGAAGATGTCCGGGAAGCGCCACAATCTGAGAACACAGGTAACCAATAACAAACCTAATAATGTACAGATCAAATCCGTAGGCCGGACACTCACTTCAATTTACTTGCTGCATGTTAAAACAGACTGGAATCTACAACTATATCTCTTAAATTAAGTAATGCATAACATCCCAAAGCTGGCATCACAAACACTGTTGATACAGTTGCTAACTTAAGCAATTTCCAGTTACAGAATAAGTAAAGCAATTTCTGTGTAACACCCCTTTTAATAAATAGCACGCTGTTCCAACTTGCTGAAGATATTGCGGCATCAACAGGTTTCAGGCTTGGCAAAAATATCATCAACCGATGTTGGATTACTTTCTCTTATTTTTTTTTTCGCACATAACAGGGTTTGAAATGCTGCGCGAATTGTACAATTTGCATGAAATGTACATTTTTTTCTCTGGGAAAACGAAGTTTCGATGCCTGTTGAAGTTACCCAGAGAGAGCGTAAAGTTGATTGATAAAGAAATGTGTATATAATATTTCTTTCTGCTCACAGGACACCCAAAGAAACTTGATGAGTTTAGGTACGAAGACTCCGATATCAATGACATAATTGTGTCTTGTGTGTCCAATATATCATTTAACGGACTAAGCGGCAAGATTGCGTTTCCTGAGGGGTCCGATCCTGTCAGAGATGTCCTTATTGAACGAATTCAAGGTAAGACTAATGTAACTTGAACGCTTGGAAATCTATGCAACCAACTTTACAACTTAGATCTAGTTGAAGCCAAAGACCTAAGCAAAAGCCTACACATATGATACGTATGTATTAGTATTCACCAAATTACGACAATTTTCATTAGTTTTCATGATATTTTCCTCTTCTTTTATTTCTTTAAAAGAAAATAAAACTTTACATTCCATTCAAATTGTCACTTTTGTGTGAATCAAAGAGAGGTTTGTTTAATGTTGTCAGCTTGTATTTATAGTCGGCAGGTTGAAATTTAAGCTTTAACTTCGGAACTCTCTAGTATGCTTGCGTAAAATTAAGACTTCCTTTTTAGTGGGCGGTTTAATAAATAAAACGTTTTCTAAATTATGTCTGAAGATAACCATAAGAAGAAAATATTTCATTTATTCTGAATTCAGGCAAACCCCGCATTTCAACACCTTATACAGGTAGATGTTGGGAAGGGAGTTAAGGAATCATTAAGAAGTACACGTAATGGAAACATTAACTTGCTGATACGAAAGTACATTGAGAGTGATAATAGTCACTCTGGCGTCGGCATCACACTCAGTATCATAGTTTTTGGTTAGAGCTTTAAAGATTCATATTCCCCTTAACTACTGAATTGATCTGCTTGGTGTGATGTTAGATGAGGGTTAATTTTTTAACAGCCATGTGTCTTTAACAAAATGATGAACCGTATGGCCGGCCTCGGTGGCTCAGTTGGATGCGCCGTCCGACTGGAGACCAGGAGGGCGCGGGTTCAACCCCCGCCGAGGTCGGCAACATTCTTTCGTGGAAATTGATCATGAAATATTTTCTACGGTCATTCTCTCCCTTCCGCTGATTCAAGAAGGGCAGTTGTCAGTTTCTGGCGAAAGAATGTGCACAATACTGGTTAACCGCTTAAAGGACTAAGCCTGCCCAGTAAACGTGTGGTTAGGTAAACTGACCGCGCTCGACATGACCCCATTGGGTTGACTGGGCCGTAAAACTACAACACAAACAAACAACTGTATGTGATACGTTGGCCCAGGTTTAAAATACAGTGGAATAGTGGTTCAAGGAGAGTGAATATATCCGTTCCAACCATTCTAAGCTGGCCATATCAGATAGTGTCGGCCATTTAGGCCTCATCAGAGCCTAAAAAAGTAGACCGACTGTAAGCGTGAAAATAAAATAGAGGGGACAGGAAATATATATTAGGTTAGAAACGGGAATAGCTCTTTAAAGTAAAAGCTGCTACAAGATTAATATTAAACTGCATCTTAGAATCCCAGATGAACGGTTTTACAACATCCTGTTGGCCACAAACAATTTTCAGGCCTCAAACCATGCTATAGAACGTGCCATTTGCTGAACTATTCAAAACTATTGTTAACAACAAAATAATTGTGAAAATTACGAAACTGTGGTACAGAAAGAGATTGACGCCATTTTATTTTCCAAAATATTTGAGGACAAGTATAATAAAACTTAAATTTATTTTAGATGGACAATTGATAACTGTTGGAAAATATAACTTAGAACATGGTGCAGCACACATCGAATGGGAAAGAGATGGAATAAAGTGGAACGGTATGTACTGTAAACATGGTGTGTGTGTGTGTGTGTGTGTGTGTGTGTGTGTGTGTGTGTGTGTGTATGAGCCTCCATTTCTAAAATGTCAAAACAGAAAAAAATGTCCGGAGGGCCACACTCACAGAACATAGCCTACCAACGACGCCAAGAGGAAGAATGAACGAACTACAATGGACAGCATAGACTTTACAGACTAAAGAAATACAACGAGAGCTCCCTGTTTCCCATCGGGGTTATCACAAGGCCAGACAACAATATTAGCATCAGAACAAGAAAAACACGAATAGATACCAGCTATTTACAGTGATCTAGTTAATAAATTTAGTAGAATTGCTGGGAAATCCAATGTTTTTTAGAATTCAAAAAATAGTTACAGGAAAGGATGGAATATATTATAATTATTATGCGACAGACTGTATTCTTAGGTTTTAACTATACTTTTTTCTTTAATTGAAGGACGGCGAGTCATTCTCAGACTCTCTGACGATACCGACCTTAAACTTTCATTAGAAGGTTAATATCTGACGTTATGTCTTTGTTCGAACTCTTCGTGGCTCAACCCAAGTAAGCATTCTACATAAATCTATAGCGGACGGTTTTCGGCCCGTCAGCTACCCTGACGGGCCGATAACGACCCGTTGTAGATTTATGTAGAATGCTAGCTGGGACTAGTGGCTCTGGCTGCAGTGTCTGGTGCGTTTACCATTCTTGTATCATCACAGTGGTTTAGTTTGATTTACACTTTTTTTCTGTGATGTTTCATTGATTGATTTAGGGAGCCTTAAAGCGAGCCGAACAATCTTTGTATATTGTACAACATTAGACAATAGGATGCAGATTTGGCAGCAGTATAATCGATTCAGCGATAACCCTGTACTTTTTACTAAAGACCGTTCTAAGACAATGGTTTTGATGTTATTTTTTGTGTTGCCTTGTGGGATTTTTTTATGTTTTGTCCTGTGCGTTGTCCTCGGGGGTGGGGGGGGGGGGGGGTGGGTAACAGGGGTAATTTTGGTACGGGTGTGCGAGCCAGTATTTCAAAACCTACCCCATTCATATACCTGACCTTCGAAAAAACGGACCCATTCATACACTTGATCATCCAAAATGTTGACCTATTCATATACTGCCCTTTGACTTTTTGTACCCATTTTTTGCTGGTTATTATACAAATATCATAGTCAATTCATGTAATAACAAGAGGATAAGCAGCCTCAAAAAATCTCTGAGCGAAAAATATGTGCATATACCAGGATGTCAGAAAAATGGGGCCTTTCATATACTTTTTGTTGAAAAAAGGGGGCCAACATATACCTGGCAGGGCTGAAAAAGGGGGTTATTCGGCACGCACATCCGTACTATGCCATATATAGGAAGTTACCCCCCCCCCCCCCCCCCCCCGAGTCGTTGTCTTGTTTTTGTTTTTAGTGGATCCTGTCTGGAATTGTGTTCACCTCGTTGGGGAAGAAGGGATTGGTTACTTTGCTTTTTAGTGTTTGGTATGTGTACTGTTTGTCATAATAGGGATCAAACATGGTTTTTCATGCATTAACATTCGCCAGGCCCCGAGGGAGGTGTTGAAAACCGAGGCCGGAGGCGCGGTTTTCAACACCTCCCAAGGGACCTGACAAATGTTAATGCATTGAAAACCATGTTCGATCGCTATTATTGCATAAAAACTGAAAACATTTGCTACATTTCGCGTTATTTCTTGCACTACTTTGTTTCCCCTTTTCACCGATGTCTCGCGAACGCAATTTGCACGGACTATGCTCGTTCTAGGGCCAGGCAGTACACATCACGTAACGGCAGCAAATCTGTGGCTCCGGTACGACCATATTAAAAATTGCGTAGCCGTACATTAACAGCGCGTGAATTGCCTTGTTAATACACGGCTTTCCGCCGGTTAATGCACGGCTGTTAATAACGTGCGATACTGCTTTTTATGCGATAATATGTTCTTTCTCTTCCTCTTGATGTCAATGGTAGGCTATGTTCTGCGATTGGGACTATTCTTGGACAGCTTCTATACTATAACATACATACTAAGCAGAATAAATTGTGTTACTAAAGTAGATCAACATTGCTAAATGCTTTATTTTTTCTATGCTTCTCTTTTTAGCGGGCAATATACCACGAGATTCCACATTCGTCATACATGAAGAAGTATCAATTCCAGTGTGGCTGTACGTAACAATGACGTCATTTGCAGGGACTGGAATACTGGTTTCAGTAAGCTTGTTTGTGTTCAACGTTAAACATCGACAATGCAGGTAATGGAGTGTGTTATCAAATGTATGAAACTAGCATAAAACACCCAGTAACGTGAATTACGTTTGTGGATGTTTTGTCGTACCTCAAACGCACTGAACAAATATCTTGAAATACGTATACAATGTACAGTTCATAAAAACATTCTATAGTGTCTGGTCTGATTTGATGGTAACAAGACGAGACAAAAGTACCCATGGACAGAATCTAAAATCAACTATCCCTAAATGCGCTAATTCGGCAAAGAAACAGTGTAATGAAACATGGACCAGTTTTTCTCTCGCAGAAGAGAAAAGTTGCAGGATTTGCAATTGGCAGGCTATGCTCTGCGACTGTGGCTATTTCTGGATATCTTCTTTACCATTTTTTGTAACTTCGTTCGTAGAGTTCTTATTAAACACAATATAGAGATCAAACATGGTTTTTCATGCATGAACATTCGCCAGGTCCGGTGGGAGGTGTTGAAAACCGCGGCCTTCTCCCAAGGGACCTGGCGAATGTTAATGCATTGAAAAACCATGTTCGATCGCTATTATTGCATAAAAACTGAAAACATTTGGTACATTTCGCGTTATTTCGTGCACTATGTTGTTTCGCATTTTCACCGATGTCTCGCGAACGCATTACCACGGACTATGCCGGGCAGTACACATCTCGTAATGGCAGCAAATCTGTGGCCCCGGTACGATCATATTGAAAGTTGTGTAGCCGTGCATTAACAGCGCGTGAATTGTCTTGTTAATACACGGCTTTTCACTGTACAACGTACGACACTGCGTTTTATGCAGTAACCCATATCAAACTCGGAATTAACATTGAATGCATTTAAAAAGGATGCAACATTTACGTGTTGTTTTCATCATTTCTGTTTGACTATCAATAAACATATACAACAAGCAAACAAAACAATAATGACTTCTCCATCTTTACATAAAATTTATTTATAAATGATTTTTGACGGAATGTTATACGAAATTAGTGTGCCTGTAAAACAATTAATTTCATATTAATGATAGTTTTATGTCGGAGTTCGTTTCATGGGTCGGGGTATTTGTGGTGGTGTTCAGTGTCGGTTGCCTGTTTTGTTTGTTTGTTTGTGTGTGTGTGTGTGTGTGTGTGTGTGTGTGTGTGTGTGTGTGTGTGTGTTTTGTTGTTGTTTTTTCTTGCCCATCTGCCTGATGTCACGGATCATGATATTTGAATGACTTCAGTTAGGATATGCGCATTTTGAGAACAACTGCACATTAACATTTACTTTCAAATGGTTTGGTTAAGTGTCACTGACGAAGATAAATTCAAAAGCTATGGTATGTTTCTATTACAATTTTCTATTCTCTTTGATTACACAGTGTGTTTGTCGTATTTTCAGGATTGTGAAGTTGTCATCTCCAAATATAAACAATGTTTTGTTACTAGGATGTGTTCTAAAATATAGTACAGTTTTTATGAAACCAACAGACCATGGTATGGAGGGAACAGTGTGTAAGGTACGAGGTACATGTTTGCTTCATCGCCGTATTTATCCTAGCTATTCGGACAATTTAACTCCTTACTATACTTTACCTAAAGGTTTAGCAAGTCAGTTTTACTTCGTGTTCATGTGGCTGAAACAGCTTGATGAATGAAAAACAGTGTACACCCTGATCAGAAATTTCATCGAGTAAACTCGTTGCGATTTGTCATTGCTAGATATTTTGGCATGAATATCTTCCTAGAACACTTTTATAATGCATCATGGTCATCCATATTGTCCCTCCAATGATTAAGTGTTAATACGGTTGTTCAAATAAGTTTATAATTACAAGATTACAGTCGTTTCTATAACTTGTACATGTATATGAAGCGCGTGGCTGGAGCACGGTTCTTATGCTAGATGTAGAAAGTCCAAGATCAGACTGCGTTTTCTTGTTGTCTAATTGGACTGTTCGCTGCCTACCTACAGAACCAAAACGCTGTAAAATATGTCACCGAACAGAGAAAGCCATGATCAGATGCGCAATCTGAACTGGACCTTAACTGTTTGCATATGGCATTAGGATTCTTTATTCTCGTCGCGCATAATATATTTTACTCTTTCAGATCCGTATACTATGCTTCAGTTTGGGCTTCACCACTGCCTTTGGTGCCTTATTTTCCAAAACATGGAGGGTCTACAAGATCTTTACGAATAAGAAGCTGGTGCAAGTTGTAAGAATTTTAAATCCAACCCTGTTCACACGGAACCAATGCCCTGTTTGATTTGAATTTCAAGAAATATGGATATACAGTCGACTCGATATCTCGAAGGGACTCTCTGAAATACTTCAAGATATACGTACCTCGACATATCAGGTTTGCAGAATCGAGGAAAAAATAACAACCACATTTTACAAACGAATATATAATTAAACTCCTGAAGTCAGAGATATATTGAAAATATTGTGGAAAAAAGGAGAAATTGGAGTAATTTCTCCTCTTTTCCACAATATTTTGTCCCTGTTGTTAGGTTTCCATGTTAAAACAGGGACCAGATTTTCACTTCGAGATAGTCGGTTATTCGAGATAAGTGAAGTCGAGATAACGAGAGTCGACTGTATCTCAAAAGTTTTTAGCTCCAGTTTGCCAAGGAGACGAAATATGCAGGCAGGGTGTAGCCTTCATAACTAGTATTTGAGACCTTTAAAAATGGTGACCACTCTTTCTTTTAAGAACCTACCACCAGTGTGAAGGAAGGCAATCGTTTCCATTTCAGAGAGATATGTTCCTTGAAAATATACTCATTCCTCTTAATCATTCGAAACACAGTGTACTGTGCATGTGTATTTACCACTTGTAATTATAAAAAGTAAAACTAATATTATCAAAATCATTAATCTAGACAAAATGAAAATTCCTTGGGGCTTTAATATGTAGATGAACACTAAAAACATGAAATAAAGCGAATACAGAAACCTTCAAGGAAAAAAAACAACAAAAACTCGAAATACAGTATTTACCCTAATTATTCAAATAAACTAGCGCCACAAATCAATGTAGACTGATTTGATTCAGCGTCTGAGCAGGGTCTTCACCATTGGCCACACATTCAGCAATTTAATCACATCAACAGGTAGTGATAGGGAGCTGTTGATGTTTTAGAAGTAAAGAGTTTAGGTGTCCGAATATTTATGATAACTACGTTATTTTTCAAATTAACACACCGCTCAGACCAGTCGAAACAGGTGAGCACGTTTTACTAGATGGCTCAGTAAGATATTGAAACTGGAATAAAATCTTTAATCTATATGCAATGTCCAGTTAAATGAGAATGGCTAGATCTTAAGAGGAATTAAACCTAACATGGTTATTTGCCAGCTTTCTCATTGAAGCGGGGAGGGATAGTCTTAAAGACATATTTAAATGAGATCGAAAGTGGTACCACTCATAAGGGATTTTATTGCCCCTCCCAAGACACTATGCAAGAGAGATTAAAGGCATGTCATAAAGAGTTGATTATGCGATCCCAGCAGGATCAGCGGGAGACTCGGCACAACAAGACCTGGTATGGGAGTTTAGCACTGGTTTGTCCCATAGGTAATACCATATGATCCGGGCACAGCAATAGTCCTACAAAATTTATTACCCTTCAGAAGACTTCTTTACAACCCCCTGCTGGGATCATAATCACCTCTTAATGGCATGTCTTTGATCTCTACAAAATGGTGGAACATATATTAATTGTACCTAGTCCCCTTATAGATATAAAAATTAGATGTGCCTCGGTCTTTTGTCTTATCAACGATAAAAGACTGGGCACAACAAAACCTGATATACTATCAACAAACGATAGACAGGTAGAGGCCCAACAGGGAAATTTAGTATCGGCTTATTTATCCATTCCATAGGTATATCATATGAGGTGTTGTATAGCAATAGTCCTACAAAAATGTATTACCGTTCAGAAGGCATCTTTACAACCCCTGCTAGGATCTCATAATCACGGCTTTATGACATACATTTGATCTCTATTGCATAGCGCCTAGCAAACGACAATAAAATCGTTAGTGAGTAGTACCACGTTTGGCCTCATTTCAGCTGTGTCTTTAAGAGTATCCCTCCTCACCCAATGAGAAAGGTGGCAAATAACAATATGTTTATTTTATTTTATATTTTTAATAGTAGTACTTAAGTAACAAACGATAGGATATATAGATATGTGATCAATTTGTTTTTGCCTAATGGCTAAATACTATGTAACAGACACCCTTGGTAACTCAAAAACAGAGCGTAGCGTACTACTACTTAAACAGCCTACAGTCAAGATGCAAGCCTTTCCGGAACAAACAACGCCAAACAGAACGATACACTTACAATCGCCAACATACAAAGAACAACAACAGAAGAGATGACTTTGAATGGTCAGCAGAAGAAATGCGTTGAAAATATATAATATATATAAAGAAAATATAAAGAGCTGTACGATAAAAATAACACTACGCCAAATGTGAAGACACGTTTTCGCTTGACTTGGGCCAAATTGTTTCAATATACACTGTTAGATACAGTTGCCCAGACTGCCTTTAAAGAGGATCTAAAACGACAACGTTGTGCTATGCATGAAACATTGATACCTTTGTTTTCTTAACAAACTATCTCAGTGATTGTGGCATTTCGTGGGTATCTTTTCTTATAAGTTTTCATGCGGTACAAACCACATACTTTATTTCAGAGAATCAGAGATGGTCAGCTGATTGGTATTGTAGTCTTCATGAATTTTGTCATTGGGGTGATAGTTATGATTTGGGAAATCATTGGACCTCACTATGTCATTGTGAAGGAATTCGCAAAAGATGTATGTTATTTACTTAGCTCTCATAGCTGAGGGTCTGGATGGGGAGAGGGGGTCTTCAACTCGCCAATCGATAAAAGTTTGGCCACTTAATAGCTGATCAATAAATGCTTTACCTACTCAATAAAATCCAATTGTTAATAAAAACCCTCTTGTTCAATAAAAAATAAATTGACAATCGATCCTCCTTAGGATGATATATTGCACTGACACAGGCAAAAGTAGCTTGCTGTTACATTTATGCAAGTAATAACTCAACTTATATAAAGTACTATATGGTGTTACCATCTGTAAGATCTATAAATCCATGCAAACAGAAGTTTTTATTTTGCATCCTGATCTTGTCATTATGGTGCTGAATGTATCTTCATGGTAATGTCCTTCAGTACTTCTTCCTCTCTCTCGCTACCTGAGTCATATTCGTCTAACTGAACACTCTTGATAGATGAATTGGACTCAGACAGAGAGGAAGAAAAAGCTGTAACCTTTTGGTTCTGATATAAGCAAATTGGCAGAGTACCGGCCTTATCTTTTTCTAATCTTATCTCTGACAGACCATTGCCTGACAGGCCTGTACTTTTTGCACCAGAGCTTCATCACATTTTGTTCGTCTTTCAAAACTTTTCTGACAGTTTTGGTCTCAAATTTAATACAATGCAAATTTAACAGCTTCAATTTGCGGTCTGGCACAGGGGAATATGATGAAGCACTAGTGTAATACTTCAAAGACACCGCCTAATGGACTCTCTAATAGTTGTGCTAAAATCCCTGGTAAACTCTAAGACAGAAAATGTCTGCTGATTAATGTGGGAAACCGCATGGAGATTTTCTACTACAGTTGTTAGCAGAGCAACAGGCTTCACTTGGTATTCACACTGGGATAGCTCTTTTATCATCTTGTCAAGTTGAAGAGTATGTAATTGACTTGTGTGTTTTGCTTGATATTGTACCTCGAGGCCAATTGGTAACTTCTACAGTAACCTTTTGAACGGATTTGCATTGAAACATGTTTATCAACGAATCTAACCGTGTCATGGGTCCTTTTATTTATATGGGTTTTACAGCCCTTTCAAGAATATTTCACTTATATCGAGGCGATCGTTCATCAGAGGTGGGCGAAAACCGAAGAACCCGGGGAGAAACCACCTGGCCTTCCGTAAGCAGAATTTGGCTTTCCCACATGTGACCCGAGCGAGGCGCGAACCAGAGCGTGAAAAACTTAATGGATTAAGAGTCAACTCTCCTATCCACTAGGTTACTGGGGCCCGCGTGTCATGGGTCCTGCAGGCCGTGTCATGTAGCTCCGTGTCTGTTTGGTTTTCCCTTTTAATATGTATTCCAAATGCTCTGTACAAATTGTCAAGGGACCTCAAGGATGACAGTGTCCCAGAGATAGCTGAGACAATAGTTATTCTTCCATAGAAAGCATCAGTAACATATATATATAAAGAGTATCCTTCCAAACAAAGTCCATTGGGCTGAGTGACCCTTGTTTACTGAAGTGCCATCATTGTATCTAGCAGCTTGAGTCATGCCTGCAATTGGTATTAATTTATTTTTAGAATTGACCACAGACACTGTGTTATTCAGTGAATTGCATACTACAACTATTAATGGGTCTTTTATTATACTAATTCTAATAAACTCACTCCTTTCTACAATCAGTTGTTGTATAATAAACGTCAAAAAGATTGTTAAACCTGTGACTTTGTTAACCCTTATAAGATGCCGTTTTTCTCCCCACTAATTGTACATAAAGCTTTGTTAGCCCTTAAGATGCCATTTCTCTCCCCACTAAGTGTACATAATACGAGTACTCGTATCATTAGACTCTGTCATATCCCTTACTTTCTGCGCCCCCTTTAGGCAATACAGATCGAAGATCTCACCCTTGATACCAATACCATCAAACGTTAGATCTATTCTGCAAAGATTCCTTTCTCTTTCATTAAAACAGTACGGTATATCACATTTTTCACTGTTACAAAGGGCTGATGGATGAGTGACATTATCTAGTATAACAGTTCCAATGTGTTCTGTTGTGTACTGCCTAGCTATCACTTTCAAATGATTGTCAAGTCTTGATCTTAGTTCAAGAATAGTGCCAGTCGAAGAAAGATTTCGCACCTGAAGCTTATTTTCAACGGAAATACAAACATTCGCAAGTTGATAATGAAACTGGTGCTTAAGGGGAGTAACCACTGATTTCTCATTCAAGAATGGTAGTGTGCTTGTTTAGCACAATATAAAGCAAAACCGAACGCCGCAAATGAACCTACGCTAAGAGTATAATCATCGTTTTTTACGTTAATCGTTGAATTTTAGGACTTGTTTACTCGCTTATCACAACTTTTTTGCGTTTCTCATTATATCTTTCGTCCAAGATCTTAAATTTTAGAACAAAACTCGCTAAATATTATTTCTAGGCTGAAAATTGCTAATCATTATGAAATATGGCCAAAATCGCTAGAAGATAAACCCCATCCTAACCCTCATAGCTTTATATTTCATATGGGCCGCGCCATGTGAAAACGTGTCTTTGCACTCCAGTGACGGACCAGGTCAGCCTGCACATACGCACAGTCTGATTAGGGCAACAGAATCATTGGATACGACAGATTGTATTTATAAATCTAGAGGAAAGATCAGGATAATACTTTGCGCATGCACAGGATGATCTGATTCTGCGCATGTTCAAAGGCACCAGGTCCGCATGGCGTTTAGCATGCGAGATAAAGTAAATCAGTAGACATTATATTTTCTTATTTTCCCAAGAAAATAGGATTTGACATGTTATGCAAATTTGACTCGTAGGAAGATAATTAAATGAAATGTCTGAGAATTATGATGATTTGGTGTTTTACGTGCTTTTCAACTTTATCTAAGTTATATCGAGACGATAGAAGCGTGATGATCATTACGAAAACATGCCTATTCAAATATACTGAAAATTTTACCACCAAAAAATGAAAATTTTCAGACAAAAAATCCTGATATTTTTCATACTTCTGCTCAAAACATAGATTGTGGGTACTCGTTAGAACTGCGTCGTCGAGGCGGTTTTAACGAGTACCCACAATCTATGTTTTGAGCAGAAATACGAAAAATAATGCATACCCCTGTAAACCCCAGTTTTACGATATAAAATTGGGGTTTAAGAGGGTCAAAATTTTATAGGCATGTTTTCGTGATGTGAAAGGCTCTGTGCAATGAAGCTCCGTACAGTCATAAGCTATTCAGTACTAAAATGCCACGTCAGCAGGCAATAGTTATATCTGGATAAAATGAAAGTATAAAATATTGTTAGTCTTTTAAGCCTAGATAAAAAAGGACAGAGCCTCTTCAAGACATTCAACTTCTGGCCTGCCTTCCTATATAAATTACTTATGTGTTGTGCACACTTTAACTGGTAATATATACTAGCGGAAAAAAGAAACTGTGCATGTATAAAAAATAAATTTTCTATAATTCTAAAATCCATTTATGCTTGAAACTTTACACAAACATGATGTGTATACTCCTTAACAATATTGATTGGTAAATAAGGTCCTTGCACGTGCATTGCGTTGTCCTTGTGCACGTGCAGGATTAAGCATATTCGTGGCTAGCAATTAAATGTGAACGTCTTTACAATCTTTTTGACTCTTGTGTAAAACCGTTTTATCCAAGTGAAACAGAAAAACAAATTTATTCCTCCTGAATGTGTTGGTAAGCAATGCCTAGCCTCAACGAAGCTCAGCGCAACCAGGCGGTTGGCATGATTCGGGCTGGTGTATCCCAAAATGAGGTTAGCAGACGGTTTGGCGTGCATAGGAACACGATTTCTGCTTTATGGAGACGTTATCAGCAATCTGGTAACACCAGGGACCGTCGCAGATCGGGACGTCCACGTGTGACGTCATTACGTCAAGTCACTTACATCCGTGTGACGCATCTTCGTAACCGACTTCAAACTGCTGCGTTGACGGCTAGAAGCATTCCTGGCTTGAGGAACATTAGTCCAAGAACCGTGAGAAACAGCTTGCGTGAACGGAACATTCGCCCTCGGCGTCCAGCAATCCGTCCAGTCCTACAGCGACGTCACCGTGCTGCTCGCCTTGCATGGTGCAGGGCCTATCTTCGCTTTACTAGACGAGATTGGGCGGGTATCCTGTTCTCAGAAGAGTCACGTTTCCACTTGGATAGCAGTGATGGTCGTTCCAGAGTACACCGTCGAGTTTGAGAACGGTACCAGGATAACTGTGTTGTTGAACGTCATCTCTTTGGCGGGGGCAGTATAATGGTATGGGGCGGAATAACAGGAAACGCAAGAACGCCTCTTGTGGTCATTAACGGAAATTTGACTGGTGCACGTTACCGCGATGAGATTCTGCAAGCCCACGTCGTCCCGTTTGTGCGTCAACATGCCGTTACGCTGCAACACGACAACGCCAGACCACACGTTGCACGCATTGTGATTGATTTTCTTACTCAGCAGAATGTTAATGTGTTGCCATGGCCTGCGGTATCACCAGACTTATCGCCGATAGAGCACACATGGGATGAGATGGAACGTCGTCTACGTCAGTTGCCAAATCAGCCAGTGACGTTGCCTGAGCTTTCCCGCGCGTTAGTTCGCATCTGGAACGGCATTCCTCAGGCGTTTTTCACCAATCTTGTCGGATCCATGCGGCGGCGATGCAACGCATGCATTACTGCTAACGGTGGACACACCAGATATTGACTTTGTGACATGGTGCTTGAGACATTTTTGATTTGTTGAGCCTTGGTGATGAAATGGGTCTTCTTTTCGCACTTTTGAATCCCTTGAACTTCGATGAAATGTGTAGTGTTATAAATCTGAAATATATTATTACTGTCTGCTACGATGTTATTATTTTGTATAACTTTTTACCAATGCACAGTTTCTTTTTTCCGCTAGTATATATCCATCTCTAAAAGTTTTACCCCTTCCTCCTCACATTTTATATCTGTATCAGCAATTAAAAAAACTAAACCTCTGTAATGTCTTTTCCCCAACTCCAATAGCCTGAAATTTGTCAGGATTGGCCTGCATACAATTGTTACGAAACCAGTTTAGCAGTATTAGACGTTCTGTTTGTAATACAGTGATTAATCTGTCAAATCAGGACAGCTAAAAGAAATGGTATTGTCATCGGCATAGTTGTACAGTGTTCCATGCTCAAGAAAGAAAAAACAAAATATATCATTGATAAAAACATTAAACAGTTAAGGGCCTAAAATTGAGCCTTGTGGAACACCTTTCTTTGTCACAGGCTAGATGCTGACAAAAAAATTCAGTTTAACCCGCTGCTTTCTGCCAGATAAGTAATTCTTTCATAGCTGTACAGATTCTACACTCTGTCCATATGATAGTCTTTGATAATTGGATGTCATGAGGTAAGCAGTAAATTGCCTTGGAAAGGTCTATTAAAACAAGTGTTACATATTCATTTCTATCTAAATCCACTCTCTGTTCATTTTAGGTGTACTTAATTGGCAATGACGCCGAGGTTCGACCGTTTGTCCGTATGTGTTACTCCAGATACGACACATACTTTTCTTGGACTCTTTATATCACAGAAGGAGTATTACTGGCTTTTGGTGCATTTCTAGCTTGGGAAACTAGACATGTAAGTTCAATTTATGGGAACGTGTACACCGTCAAGGGGAACAACTCTGACATAAAAGGTTTTACCTTCTTTGCCATTGGAGCTACTCGTATTGGGAGCAAATTAATTCCTTTAAAAGTAGTCTTCCATGTTTAAAAGGATTTAAATATTACGGAAACAAAACTCTGTCTGAAAAGGTTATCTCCATTCGAGTGTTTCCTCTAAAAAGTAATCAGTCCAGCTGTCCCTGCAAAACAATATTGATTGTATACTTATAGCCAAAGTTTTTGCATGGTCCAACCAATCTATAGGTTTCAATTTATTTCATTTTCTATGTCTATAATGTTGTCAAATTCGATTTATCATGTAGTCTTTGGTCCTTTGCCTTTATTTATGTGAACATTTTACTTTAATCATTTGTGCAAAAACAAAGCAGAACAGGTTTCAGATCGTATATCCAATATAGTATAATGTTTGCCAATGGTGAAATAATGGAAGATTGCTACTATGTCTGTACTGAAATAGCAGATAAATCTTAAGATATGTTGTAACCGAAATAAATATTGAAACATTCTGGATACGCTTAGTAAATTGTTTCGCCTTTTTTGACAAGAGAGGCAACCTTTTTGAATTTCTGTTTGCTTTTCTGCACACAAAGACCCTCTTGGAAGGGTCTACTTTAAAATATTAATTGCTCAATGTGGGGGCATTTTGTTCCTTTTACACTAGACTCCTTTTCAGGAGGGGGGCAAGTACTATTTTGAAAAAATTGCTGTCCCTACAAGTGTATTCGTTTCCGTTAATCATGCGAGAAACGCATAATTGTCAGCTTCTATACAACTATGCAATTGTTCATTTCCAAGGCGGTTCTTCTGTTGCCGTTCTTTGTTTGTGCGTCTGTGGTTTCATATGTGGTGTTTGTTATGTCCATATTTGTTCCTCATCTCTCCTTCTTTTGGTGCCTCGGGTGGGCTGTGCTTCGTGTTTGTTGCATTTCCAGGGTATCTGACGTGTCGTCTAATTCCAAGCCTGACCCGGTTCAGAAAGTTTCAGTGGGTAAAGCGAGAAATGGCTACACTTTCCGGGATGGCAAGCAAGTAAACACGGTTTCGCTTTGCTTCCCATTTGAAAAAGGTCAACTCTGGGAGCAATTCTTTTCTTTTGGAGTACTCTACTTTTCAGGAAGGAATTAGTGTACAGAAAAGCAAACAGGAAGTCAGAAATGTTTTCTGTCTTGTACAAAATGACAGAAAATGATCTACCCAGTACACCAAGTCTTTTTAAATGTATATAAGTAGACGCGCAATGTTGAAGTACGTCATATCGACATTTATACGTCGCCCAGTAAGCATTCTACATGAATCTACAGCGGGCCGTTATCGGCCCGTCAGGGTAGCTGACGGGCCGATAACGGCCCGCTGTAGATTTATGTAGAATGCTAGCTTGGACGTTTGTCTTTTATTGGCAGGTCAGCATAGAAGATTTAAACGACTCTCACCTAATTCGTTTGTGTTTATACAATGTGTTTGTTTTGAGCGCCGTAGGGCTGACGTTTACGCTGATTCTGGAAGGAAATGTTGTTTTGATATATGGCATAGTATCATCCTGTGTTGTTATAGGTATAACGTTAACAGAAGCTATCATATTTGTTCCAAAGGTATGTACATACACTTGTTGTACCTAGCAATTGTCTATCACTAGAGTACTGCTGGTTATGTTCATTTCAATGAATAGTTTTTATTTGTAGAAAATGAGCCAAAATGTCAGAAAATCTACCATTAGACATGTGCGCCCTGCGAAGATTCAGATAAGCCTGTGCATTCCCGCAGTCTGCTAAGAATCTTCACTGGGCGCATTTTGGATAGCCAAGGATACAAAATGTCATCAAGCGGACAACGAAGACTCTGATCAGATTGCGCGGATGCGCAGACTGATTTGAGTCTTCGTTGGGCGCATATGTCCGCAGGTACGTGTTCGGATGTTGCGGCTCTTATATTTATAATTTTTTTTGCGCTTCTGCTGATTGAAGGACAGTTGTCAGTTACCGGTCATTCAGTACTTATACTTGAGCATAAGTACTGAATGACCACTTAACACAGCTAGCATCCTTTATAAATCTACAGTGGGCCGTTATCGGCCCGCCAGCTACTCTGACGGGCCGATGACGGCCCGCTATAGATTTATGCAGAATGCTTACTGGGTAAAGGGCTTAGCCTATCCAGGAAAAGTGTGGTTAGGTAAACTGACCACGCTCGACATGATCCCAGTTAGTTGACTGAGCCGTAAAACTTCAACCCAATCAATATTTTTTATTGATTTCAAAGAACATAACCTACAGTACTCTTATGGCAAAACGAACTTGTCGTTTAATCTACTTACTGCGCTGCACAGTTACGATATTGCTTCTTCTCCAAGAACAAATTTTTCCTAAATGTTTATGATCAACTCGGGGAATAAAAAAGCTGTTGAATCCAAGGTTTACCAAGTCAGAACAGCCAACTCTCAATGCTTTGTATATTAAACCTGAAAATAGCTACTGAAAATAGCTACGCCTTGGTTGTATTCTTTTCTGGAATAGAAGAACAAATTTGACTGTCCTAGGGCAAACATGTCTGTGTAAACTGTTCTGCGCTGTTATTCGAAAGTGAGACGTTTTTGGGTCGATCGTTTACAATCGAGCCATAGTATACAAACCCCAAAATTTCCTTAAGGTAGTTGTTCACGTGTTTTTCATTGACCAATGTAATCAAAGCGCGCGTCAGACGAAATCCAAGCAACAGTTATTTCTTGTCGCTGTGACGTCAGAGTGCAGTGTAAAGAGGGTTATCTGTAAAACTGGACTGGGACATTGACAAACAGTGCAGACCCAGATCAGACGCCGCAGAACGCGCCGTCTGATCAAGGTCTGCATTGTTTGCTTAAATTACGGGAAGTTAAGGTTTAATGAAACAAGTTCATGACTATTTTTTCCAGCCTACTCTCAGAGACATTGATTGAAGATACTGTAATAAGCCAAAATGCGCTTGAATACTGAATGTTTCATTTTGACCTGCACTTTCTTGAATCATTAACTTTGTTTTCTTGGCTTGGTTAAGATCACTTTAAACATTTCGTGTGCAATATAAAATGTTCTTCCATTATGTAAAAAATGTTCAGACTTTATCTACTAGTGGCAAGAAACAGTGAGAAAATATGGTATAATATTACATTTAGGTCTCAGTATAGGTTAAAACATTGCTTGACTGTATCACTGTTGCATTTAAAACTTTACTGCTCTATGGGCTAAATCAGCAGACGACAAATGTACAATATATCGACATTGTCAAATCCTGTTTTCTGGGGAAAAAATAAGAAATAAGAAAATTATTTCAACATGTCATCTGTTGAAAATTTTACCGAGCATGCTAAGCGTATTCTGTATGAAACGACTTCTGGTTTCCAGCTGCATTACGTCAAGTAGAAAATTGTAACCAGAAGTCTCAGGTCATCGGACAAGTTAATATATTTTTACCTATAGAGAGTCTATTGGTGTGTTTATACTTAGTAAATGAATTTTATTTTATTGCAGGTTTTGACTGTATATGGTCACTGTCCATCAACCGCTCATGTAGCAGAGGGCACTGTTAGCAGCAGAACTATAACTAGCAAGCCACCTGCAACTTTGGCGTCAGCAACTCTCAACTTAGATACAACAGTTCAGAACAGCTGCTCTTAACAGATACCTAAAACACCTGACGTCAGAGAAGACATATATTTGTTTCGCATTTTTCTTTACATCCATCCAGTTCAATGGTACAAAATGGATGCACATATCGATAATTGTCTGCTCTTGCCCTCCCAGATTAAATACAAACATATGCTCATAGAATCTTTTTGTGGTCGATTAAAGGAAAAAAAGAAATTGAAGATGGGTATAATCACCCGAGAACTAAGTCGATTTTCCGTCGATTCACCAAGCTAATAATTTAAAACAAGACCAATAGAAAGTGTCATTGATTCGTGTCTGGCTTTCGCCCGTTACCGAAACAGTGATTCCCCAGTCATCAAACATCTCGTTAAATCTTTCTCTGCCATGGAGGTAATAAAATACATTTTCAAACAGCATAGATTCTGATCAGGATGTATACTTTGACATTCAGTCTTTGAATTTTAGATATAAACTTATAACCAGAACAAATGTCGTCTGAAACCGTAAGAGTTAAAATGTACACCCCAGAAGTAATTATTGTTTGAAGTGCTTGTATGGAAGCCGTTACACATCGTCCTACACTTTGATATAGTCGATATTGCAGAAGTTTCTGATTCTTTTGTGACGGACTAGTGGGAACAATATATCATACATTATATGTGAAAATAAGGTTCAAAGCGGACAATATATGCTTTCAATGAGATTTTAAAGAATCTTCAAACTCGTTGTAAAGTCAAGTTTATATTTATATCCCCGCTTTGAAAAGGTTTGGAAACAGATAGTCGTTTACATACTTCGCCTATCCGTCTATGGCTAAAATTTGCATTAATTAGCCACATAAATATACATTTGTGGGAACGTCCTACTTTCCATTCTTTCCTTATTCTTTTAGAGTAGATCCCTTTTCAGAAGACAGACATACAACGTTGACAGATTCTAAAAGAAATGACCATTGAGAAAACAGAGAGAGAGAGAGAGAGAGAGAGAGAGAGAGAGAGAGAGGAAAATGAAAATAGCTAAAGCGCTGAAGTTTTCTGTGCCGTACTAGTTTAGGCCTTACCTGCGTTCCTCGTATACATTTTAAAAAAATCCCAGAATATGCTTAATGATTACACATGACCAGACAATATGTTATACTATATATTTTATCCATTGCCATTAACACATACACCCCCGAGTTTCTGACATAGACCCTTCCAATCTGAATTTGGACACATTCGTTGTTGCAAATAGGGGTTTCAGTCAAACATCAATAACAGAATGGCAAACAGTATAGATAAAGTAAGTAAGTAAGTAAATAGATACTTTATTTACCGAGGGTAACCCATCTGGTTTATCCAGTCTTCCTTGGGGCCCTCAACAAGCCGTCTTATCAGGATTTTCACTGTATGCAATGATATCTGTTTTGGTTTGTAGGGATAAAAGGGTTCAACTTAGCTACAAAGTGCAGTGTACCAAAACGCAGGTTCAGTCATTACGAAAACACGCCTATTCAAATATATAGAAAATTTTACCTCCAAATACCTAAACTTTTCAGATAAAAAAACTCTAATATTTTTCATTTTTCTGCTCAAAACATAGAGTGTGGGTACTCGTTAGAACCGCCTCGCCGAGGCGGTTCTAACGTATACCCACAATCTATGTTTTGAACAAAAATAAGATAAATAATGTATACCCCTGTAAACCCCAGTTTTACTATATAAAAGTGGGGTTTAAGGGGGTCAAAATTATATAGGCATGTTTTCGTGATGTAAGGCGGATAGATACACTGCCGAGGAGATCACTTAGACTTACTGAAATTCGGCTTCTCTTAAAAAAGCATTTGCTCATTCTGGTAGTAAAAATGCTTCTTTCAAGTGTAGTTTCATTTGGGAAAGAATTCAGATACCAGAGACGCTAATATTCCGCCGAAAGGCTCTCCCTTTGAAAATGATGACAAAATAGTCGGCATTCTCCCCAGCGGGCACATGACGTCTACTCGTATTCAACGTCGTATTAACATCGATGCAACGTAATGCTGAATCGACGTTAATGAGACGTTGTATAAATGTCATGTGCCCGTTGAAACTTTTTAGAGTGTGTAGCTATTCACTTTGTATGGTGCATATAATAATGGTGTGTTTAAAATATAAAAATATTTATTTTAAAATTACTAAGCCTTACAAGGAGCCTACCAGCACAGTGAAAGATCAACGACTGCAAGTGGTAGACAAGTTCACCTACCTTGGAAGCACATTGTCTAGAGTTGTGAACATTGATGATGAAGTCAATGCTAGAATTGCCAAAGCTAGTGCAGCATTTGGCCGGCTACGTGGAAGTATTTGGGACCGAAGTGGAATCAGACTTGACACAAAGCTGAAAGTATATAGATCGGTAGTGCTGCCAACACTGTTATACGCATGCGAAACTTGGACAGTTTACCAACGGCATGCCAAAAGACTGAACCACTTCCATACAAGCTTAGAAAACTTCTAAAGATCAAGTGGCAAGACAGGATTCCAGACACAGAAGTCCTGAAAAGGGCAGGGATGCAGAGTGTACATACTCTTCTGAAATTGGCACAGTTAAGATGGACAGGCCATGTTACCAGAATGCCTGATGAACGTTTGCCAAAGAAAATCCTCTATGGAGAACTTCAAGTAGGAAAACGTTCCCATGGTGGTCAGAAGAAGCGATACAAGGATACCCTCAAATCCTCCCTTAAAGACTTCAACATACCAACAGAGTCATGGGAACAGATTGCACAGGATCGTACAAAGTGGCGAGGCCTCATAAAAAGGGGAGCTGGTGAATATGAAGCAAAAAGAATCAGCGAAGCCGAGTAGAAACGTGCACAGTGGAAAGCCAGAGCTGAGGCATCACCAACAGAGCTTTCTTCCTCAGACCTCTCTTGTTCTATCTGCAACAGGCAGTTTAGAGCTAAGATTGGTCTCATCAGCCATCTTAGAACACACAAATAATAACACATCACACAGTTGATTAGGATTGGTCATTGTCAGTAATGACAGACGAACTAATACTAGGCAGAAAAAAACTCATTTGTGACATGTCGCCATCTTATGTCCTGAATTCATTTCTGAAACGTCAACTTGGAGTCTTACTCATTGTATCTTTAGATTCAGCGTATGTAGAAATTATTGAAAAAAAAATGTCTGGCTGTATATAAAAATATTTATTTTAAAATTACTATGTTAGATAAATAGCATAGCTTAAGGGGACTTGGTACACTTCTAGATATTCCGCCATTTCGTACAGTAGACAAAACTTTTGCGATTTCCTGTTTACTGTCCTGGGTCCAGTTGTTCAAAGCATCGTTAGCTTAACGAGCTCGTTAGTGGTCAAAATGTTAACTGTTCTAGTAAGTACAATATCTAATTCACAGGTATTTTTGCTGAAAAAATGTGAGTAGCTTTTCACATTTTTTTCCAGCAGAAATATTAACGTACGAGTATAAGCTGTATTTGATTATCAGAGTTTTAACGATACGTTAACTAACCACATCGTTAGTTTTGAACAACTAGGCCCTGCACATTAAGCCCCTGCTGAAAACTGGTATTCTCTGTAAGAATATAATTTGCACCCCTTGGATGCGAACTATTTCCCATTTGGAGCAAATTCTTTCTTTTTTAAAGTTTTTAACTATATCCCTTTTCGGAATGTAGGTAAAAAGATATTACTTCATAAATCTTCTGCTGAGGATGCACGTATGTAACAAGTTTCACAAACGTTGCCCTTGTTGTTTCTGAGATGATTAAAAAACATTTTCTCATTTTTCATAGAAGACAATTTGAATGAAATGCCATGCCTTATTTTCTGTGAATATATATAAAAAAAATATCACATTTCAGCCAATGATTTAGCCTACATAGTGCTTTTAAAGCTTAGAATGTATACGAGACGGGAACACTTAATAAGGATATGAGCCAGTGCACGACGAAACCTACTGTAAGTCTTGTATAACCAGCAAAGATTCAGATCAGCCTGTACATCCACCCAGTATAGCAAGGGTTCTCGTTTAGCACTCTTTAGATAACATGGAGGCTGTAGAAGGCAAATGCGCTTATCTTATTTTAGATTTTGTCGTACGCTGGCTCCGAACCGGCACAGTATAAACAAATCATTTGCAACACATGGATATATGCTGCTTATCCAATTATACCAGTGATTCTGTATAGCAGTTGTGCAGATTTATTTGCACTCAAACAATGGGCGTATGTTGCGTTACGCGGCTCACATTTTTTTTTTTTTTTTTTTTTTTTTGCACATTCTCTGCAATTTGCACTTGAAAATGACACTTGTCGCATATATGTAAACAAAAAAACGTCACCTTTTGACAGACGAGTTACGAAGATGAATATCTAAACAATTTAAATTTTCAAACATCAGTCGTACAAAAAGCTGTTTGTACAAGGTTCCCCTTTTATTATTCAAAGGCATTGTATATGTATCCATTCCTCCATCATTAAGCATAATTGCTGAAGATTGTTATCTGCCTTTTGTTTATAATAAGCAAGCTAAATATTAAGCTTTCAGCTTTAGAACCTCTCTAATGTGCTTAAGCAAAGATATGCTCAAGTCTGGTATTGATGGGTCCGAGTGAATACGTTTCGTAAACTATTTTTAATGTTTAAACACAGCCATACGATGATAATTATGCCGCAACCGTTTACAATTCAGGCAAACCCCGAAATTCACCACTTTATACAGTAAAAACCAAGGAATCAGGGAAGTCAGAAATTAAGAGGAAGTTCGCAGCTAACACAAGCCATGATGGGTATCACATACTGCCATTTACTGTAACTGCGCTGCAGGCTTTCTTGATTTTTCACTGCTTCAATAGAATTCTTGAGATCCTTGTCGCCAGCCGTTGGATATCCGGAATCAGTTATACTGTCATTGCGTGAAAGTCTCCCTGAGCGAAATGCTGCCCCGCAAGCATTTTATTTAAATCTGTAATGTGCTGTTATCGGTCCGACAGGATTTCGGTTGGGGGATAACAGTTCGATATAGATTTAACCAATTTATGCCTTGCGTCCCATGAAAAGGACATCGGCAAATAATGTAGACCCAGATCAGACGCCGCAGAATGAGGCGTCTGATCAGGGTCTACACTGTTTGCATTAAGTACAGGCTTTTTTGTAATAAATGATAATAATAAAAATCAACCAGGCACGTCTTTCCATCAGACATGGACTTGTCCAAAGAAAGAGGTAGAAGAGTCCATTACGCATTAATGGGTTAAGAAGAATGTTGGGAATGGCTTTGCAAGTCCAGTTGATGTATTATAAACCAAACCTTGAGAACATGTTGATATTGGCGTGTATACGCATACGCGCAGTCTGATCAGTATTTGTTTTGCGCTTTTTGAATAGACAGAATACATGATTTAACTTGAATAATATGCAACAGACTGCATGCTTTGTTTTAACCCAAGCACAATTGATAGTTACGCTTTCCATTTTAAATGTACGATGGTGGATCGAGTCTCAGACTTGTGCCGACTTAAACGGCCTTTCATTTAGAAGGTTGATACCTGGTTTGTCTTTGTTCGGGCTCTCCGTGGTAGCTCTGGTTGCCAGTGTTTGAGGTGATTGCCACGAGCCCTCGTCCTGTGTTTACATAAATGATTTGAGCCTGCGCATGACAAAACCTACAAAATGGCATGTGCGCCCAGTGAAGACTCAGATCAGCCTGGGCATCTGCCGAGTCTGAGTCTTCGCTGTGTGCTCTGTAGGTAGCTAATGACCCAAGCTTTCTTCATGCGGACAGCGAAGACTGTGATCAGACTGGGCAGAAGCCCAGGCTGATCTGTCTTCGCTGGGTGCACATGCCATTTTGTAGGTTTTGTCATGCGGTGGCTCATTTAATTTGATTTACACTTTTGTTTTCCTGTGACGTTTCACTGATTGAGTTACAGATCCTTTGTGCGAGTTTTTAAGTGAATAATTTTGCTATGCTGTGAATTATCGGCGAATAACACATGGTTGCGAAGTTTTACTTCACGACGGCGAAGCCGGAGTGAATTAATATTCGCATCTGCCCGACAACACCATCACAGTAGAGAAAAATTTTTCGATTCTAAATACTGGGATAGTGTGGAAAACAAAAAAAAAAAAAAAAAAAAAAAAAAAAAAAAAAGAAATGAAAAATGTATAGACCAATATCGGACGGCGCATTCCGGGTCTACACTGTTTGACCGAGATCTGGATGTACAGCTATGCAGTGTGATTAGGCTACACGTTGTGCTGACAAAAACTGCAAGTTGTGCAGGCTGATCTGGGTCTATTTTGATTCTATTGGTGAAGTTCATACTGAAAATGAATACCGTAATAACCCTAAATATTGGACAGAATGGTGTTAGAAAACAGAAAAGACCAATATCAGACGCCGCATTCCGGGTCTACATGTATCCAGCAGTTAAATAATAAAATGGACTTGTTCAAATGAAAGGACAAATATGGTAAAGAAATTAAGATACCCGCATATTTAGAGTAAATACGGTAGTTGTGGGTGGAAGGATATGGTGTGCCTTCCTGTTGAAACTATCGGGGAGATAGTTGGCGGGTGGGGTGGGGATGGCCCACCGTCACTGGCTTTTTGCAGGAAGGTTCTTGCAACACGTAAAGTAATTTTAAAGGTTTGGGACGTCTCTCGTCTACCCAGTTATTCTCTCCTCGCTTCTTTCCACTGGAGATAGCTCGACATGACTAAAATATTAATAGCCGGACCTTTAAATCTGGACCCAAGCATTTTTTTTCACGTTGTTTCGCGAAGTTTTCTTAATACAGTTGAGTCTCGTTATTGTCCCCCGCCTTTTCGAAGAAAAGCGGAGGGACACTGTTTTTGGTTTTCCGTGGGGCGTGGTGCGTGGTTCCGAATTTTTAGTAGGTACTTTGTCCCCTTAACTCCTCCCACAGTTTTTGTCCGATCCTTTTGAAACTTTAAAGGTGTTTTAAGGGTGGTCTGAAGATGTGCATGTGGTTTTTTCAGAATCCTGAAATTATTTTTTATCACTTTTTACACATTTTGAACTTAGACATTTTTTTAGTTCTAATATTACTGAAGTCTATAAGGAGTAGGTACCTTGTCCCCTTAACTCCTCCCACAGTTTTTGGCGATCCTTTTGAAGCTTTACGTGAGCATTTAGGATGGCCTGAAGATATGCATGTGGTTTTTTTCAGAATCCTGAAATTATTTTTTATTACTTTTTTACACATTTTGAACTTAGACATTTTTTGAGTTCTAATATTACAGAAGTCTATAGGGAGGAGGTACCTTGTCCCCTTAACTCCTCCCACAGTTTTTGGTCGATCCTTTTGAAACTTTACATGGGCTTTTAGGATGGCCTGAAAATATGCATGTGTTTTTTTCAGAATCCTGAAGTAATTTTTTATTACTTTTTCCGCATTTTTAACTTAGACATTTTTTGAGTTCTAATACTACAGAAGTGTATAGGGAGCAGGTACCTTGTCCCCTTAACTCCTCCCACAGTTTTTGTCCGATCCTTTTGAAACATTACAGGTGCTTTAAGGATGGTCTGAAGATATGCATGTGTTTTTTTCAGAATCCTGAAATTATTTTTTATTACTTTTTACACGTTTTGAACTTAGACATTTTTTGAGTTCTAATATTACAGAAGTCTATAGGGAGTAGGTACCTTGTCCCTTTAACTTCTCCCACAATTTTTGGCCGATCCTTTTGAAACTTTACGTGGGCTTTTAGGATGGACTGAAAATATGCAGGTGGATTTTTCAGAATCCTGAAATAATTTTTTATTACTTTTTCCGCATTTTTAACTTAGACATTTTTTTGAGTTCTAATATTACAGAAGTGTATAGGGTGCAGGTACCTTGTCTCCTTAACTCCTCCCACAGTTTTTGTCCGATCCTTTTGAAACTTTACAAGGGCTTTTAGGATGGTCTGAAGATATGCATGTGGTTTTTTCAGAATCCTGAAATAATTTTTTATCACTTTTTCCGCATTTTTAACTTAGACATTTTTTTTTAGTTCTAATACTACAGAAGCGTATAGGGAGTAGGTACCTTGACCCCGTAACTCCTACCACAGTTTTAAGCCGATCCTTTTGAAACTTTACAGGTGCTTTAAGGATGGTCTGAAGATATGCATGTGTTTTTTTCAGAATCTTGAAATTATTTTTTATCACTGGTTTCCTGCTTCAATACTTAGGTAAGTGATACAGGACCAATGGTCCTCTGGTTAACTTTACCATTTTTAACACCTCAAATAAAAATAAGGCGGGGGACATAAATTCCCCATGGAATTTGCTTATCTCGAACACGCTTATCTCGAATAAGCGCTTATCTCGAAGTGAAAATCTTGTCCCTGCATAAGCATGAAAATCTAACAACAGGTAAAAAATATTGTGGAAAAGAGGAGAAATTGCTCCTAAGGAGCAATTTAATTCTCCTCTTTTCCACAATATTTTCAATATATCTAACTTCAAGAGTCCAATTACATATATATTTGTTAAATGTGGTTGTTCGAATTATTTTTTCCTCAATTCTGCAAATCTTATACGTCGAGGTACGGATATCTCGAAGTATTTAATAGAGTCCCTTGGAATTCGAGATAACGAGAGTCGACTGTATTAACTAGTATTCACTCAAGAGTATCCAGCGGATCTTAAAGAATACAAAACTGATGCTAGGGTAGGGGGTGGCAGGACACGATATCAGAGAGCCTAACACATTTAAGGCCGAATACGAGGGTCCTGCAAAAAGTTTTGTCACTGGGTTCGGATTACATGTACTTCAGTGCTACGTTTTATCAAACATATTTTTATTACAAATCTTCAAAGTATTCCCCCTTTACTGAAACACATTTTTGTAACCTTTTTACCCAGTCGCGAAAAGCAGATAAATAGTCTTCTTTTGGTATCTGTTGGAAACACTGATAAATAGCGCTGCCAAGAGAACTTCTAGACGTAAACTTTTTTCCAGAAAGCATTTCATTTTCTTAAGCCTTGGAAATAAAAAGAAGTCACAGGAACTCGGGTCAGGTGAATAAGGTAGATGGTTTAAAACTTTCACCTTTTCAGAAGCCAAAAAAGACTTAACCTCACACTTATGAGAGGAGGCGTTGTCATGTAAAAGGTGGACTCCTGACCATCCTTTGCTTGGTCGTTTCTTATTGTAAAACTCTTTCACTTTCTTCAGTACAGAATTCTTATAGAATCGGCCAGTGACTGTATGACCAGATGGACAAGGCACTTGAACGACTGGCTCACTTGAATTAAAGAAAATTGCGTACAACATCTTTTTCGAACATGGTTCTCTTGGCAAGACATGGGCGTTTTTGATCTTTTCGCTTCCATTGCTTATTATCAGCCCTTCTTTGTGGATCAAACATGTGCACCCAGGTTTCATCACCTGTTAGCAAGTTAGAAATAACCCGACAATTGCAGCCTTTGTATGTTTTCAAAAGTCCCCGGGCACATTTAAGGCGTTGTGTCTTTTGCTTCTCAGTGAGCAAATGAGGTACCCACCCAGCGCAAACCTTTCTTAGGTCCAAACGCTTTTTCAGAATTGTTTGCACACTGCCTTCTGATATGCCAGTACAACTAGCTATATCTTTGACAGACAATCGCGCATCCTGTTAGACCACAATCTTTACAGCAGCCATGTTAGCATTGGTAACAGAGGTTTTAAGCCTTCCAGGACGGGTATCATCTTCAACAGAAAATTTCCCAGCTTTAAAGCTTTAACCCACCTAAAAACTATGCGCACGGAAATGGTCTGAGGTCCATATATACCACACAGTTCATTAAATATCTGCTTTGAATCTATATTAAGCTTAATGCGGCATTTAATATAACCAAGAATTTCAGTCTTCTGGTCCATGTTTCAATGTACCAAGTAAATTGGTCAGTGTATATGACTGCATCTATTTCAATTTGAAATAACTTGGTCAGTTGGAAAGCAATTTGCGCGAAATATCGTTAGCTATTCAACACACCATTCAGGTGCAGTGAAGCATTTTAAAATATACCTGGGAAGCCTATTAGTGACAGAACTTTTTGCACGACCCTCGTATCATCTCAGCTATATAATTAATGCTTTTGCTCTCTTAATTGATAGTTCCTGGGGTTAAAACGCGTCTTCTTTTGTTGTTGATTTTTTTTTTTTTTTTTTTTTAACAAAATTAGGTTTAACACTTGATATACTGTATATGAATGTACTAAATAATAAGTTTAAACCCAGTTCAGACACTGCAGAACAGTATATCTGATCAGTATCTATACTATTTGCAACTCATCCAGCAGTTCTTAGATATATCAACAGAGACCAGAGAGCAAATAATTCTGCTTTCGCATAATGTATGCAAATTAAACTCCTGATATGGCGATTGAAAACAAAATCATATCAGAAACAGTTTAATCAATATTCATGAATCTGTTATTTCCCTTAAATTCCAAGTACATGTCTTTCAGTGTGAATGGGGCTTGAAACAGGAATGCGACCCAATTAAAAAAAAAATAGCAGGTCACAGTGACTTTAGGTCTGGCACAGTGACCTTGGCTCATGTGGTAATGTTAAATTTCAAGTAAGAACCATTCGGCATGTCTTGCGTAAAAGTAGGTCGGAGTGATCTATAAACTGACAGGGATCTTGTTTGATTTGATGGCATTAAATTCCAGGTAAGAGCCTTCAGCTAGTCTGGGGTCTGAGATATATATATATACACATGTATATGCCCCAGATTCTAAAAGTAAGTAAGTCACAGTGACCTGTGGTTTGACAACATGGCTTTCTTTTATGTAATAATGTTAAACTTCCAGCTTCAATAAGTCTGGGATTTGAGATACGAATGCGACACACGGCAATTTCTAAAAGGAAAATGTTTGGTACAGTGACCTTGTCTCATGTAATGATGTTAAATCATAGCTCCAGATAAGCATTACGAAAACACGCCTATTCAAATATATTTATACCACAAAAACTGAAAGTTTTCAGATAAAAAATCTGATATTTTTCATATTTCTGCTCAAAACAGATTGTGGGTAGTCATTAGAACCGCCTCACCTATGTTTTTTTAGCAGGAATAAGAAAAATAATGTATACTCCTGTAAACCCCAGTTTTACTATATAAAAGTGGGGTTTAAGGGGATCAAAAATTATATTATATGTATGTTTTCGTGAAGTTTTTTCATATTTCTGCTCAAAACATAGATTGTGGATTTTCGTTAGAACCGCCTCGGCGAGACGGTTCTAACGATTACCTACAATCTATGTTTTAAGCAAAATAAGAAAGATAATGTATACCCATGTTAACCCCACTTTTACTATATAAAAGTGGAGTTTAAGGAGGTCAAAATTATATAGACGGGTTTTCGTCAAGATTGGCATTTTTTTAGTCAAAAAGCACTGATAATTTTCTTATTTCTCAACGAAAACGTATGTTTTTGTGGAGAAATAAGAAAAATACTATCTGGATACCCCTCTTATCTGGAGCTATGTAAATTCTAAGTATGAAAATTTCAGCATTTCTTTGGCCTAACATAGGAATTGTCTCGTGTAATGCAAAATTACGGTGAACCTTATCTGTTCATAAAAAAAAAAAAAAAAAAAAAAAAAAAAAATACTAAGGGCCTATGTACCAACAGATTAAATGTTGACCTTAAAGTGAGCTCATTCCGAAAGTTTTATCATAGCTAGCCCTCGCTTTTTTATGAACAAAATTTCAGACTGTAGAATGTCTGTACCTCGATCAGACTGGACGTACACATCATGTTATAAGCGTATCTATTCTTGATATCTCTCAAAATGACAGTCGATAATTGGTTATTTATTTATTTAAAATTATTATTAGAAATATAATAATGTTCGTCGTGGCCAGTATACAAGTTTTAACCCACGTTGTTCCCGCTAAAAGTTTCATCCGCAACGTAGCTTACAAAGCCGCATGAGGTGTTACTCGATCTATGTGGGGGAAACTCCATGTTGGAAACGAGGCTCGCGGAATTCCCACAATGGACGGTGGAGAAGTCTCGTGTTTTGTTGAATTTAGTTCAGCATCAAGTGCTCTGAATTTTGTTGTAACAATAAACAGGTAAATTAGACGAGAATTACGCTTCAGTTATATTATCAAGACACAATGTCTAAAAAAGTTAACGACACTCAAAACCTACGAAAGATATTTAATACGACTTCACAAAATGCCCTAATTTCGGACGCCTTCAATATTCGTAAACAGTTTCTCCCCGTCTTCCAAGGTCCTTGACAGTGCAAAGTCATCCATGTCATAAGCTCTGGACTGCAATCTGTGAAATCGGTAATATTTTAAAGTGAGAGTCTATAAAATCAGCTAAGACTGCCAACAAAAGTCATGGGATAAAATATAGATTCCCTTGGCCTTTCAAGTCTAACCATCAAGCCTTATACATGTACCTGCCCCAACCTCTTCAGGACGGTGCTAGAGACAGCATCCGTGCCACCTTTTTTATATGTTTGTTTTACCACCAATATGGGTTAAGTTGTAAGTTTATGGCACAAGTACTGGTTAACCACTTAGAGGACTAAGCCTGCCTAGGAAAAGTGGTTCTAAAGGTAAACTGACCAGCTCAATATGACCCCTTAATAGTGTTGACTGGGCTTTTAAACTCCAAACTAACCAACCAACCAATATGGGCAGATGGTAAATAAGCACATCCCAGATAAAGATTTCCTTTTCAGGTACTGGTTGAGTCTTATATTGCCCTGTACATGCATCTTCGGCAGCTCAAATTTAGTGGATGTTTGTCAGACTGTACATAGATCCAGATAAACGAGTTTTTCATCCAAAATTATTTTACTTAATTTTCCATGAAACATATGGTATGGGTACTCCTATAGTATGGGTTCTCATTAGAAACATTTGCCAACATAAATGTTTCCATGGAGAAATAAGAAAAATATTATGTGAACCCTGCCTTACCTGGAGTTTTTCAGATTGAGTTGTGAACATGTGCACTTGGAATTTGCTCACCGAAAATGTTGCTAGTGCACCCTATCTAAACGAGTTAAAATCAAGACTTAATCAGTGTTGGAAAAGGCATCCTCATAAGTTTGAGGCCGCTTGCTGCAACCCACTCCCAACAACCACCAGATGATATCAATATCAAGAAACGTCAGAAGCCGCAGGCTTACCTATTGACGTCTAATAGGTATGAAAGGTATGAAAGAGTTGGCGATTTGGCCCAGTCTATCTTCATATACTGCAGCTTTACTGCACAGGGCCTTCATTATCATCCTTTCATCATTTTAACATGACTTAAATAATGTTGAAATGGATGTAAAACAATAAATCTTCATCTTCATTCAGGTTAACTTTTTCATGTGAAGTGCTGCTTCGATTTTTTTCCCGTTGACCTTACTTTTCTTTCTAATTTTACCAAACAACACTTCCTGGAATGAATGGATGGTTTATCATTACTAAAACATGCCTATTAAAATATATAGAAAATTTCACCTCCAAAAACAGAAAATTTTCAGATAAAAAACTCTGAAATTTGCTGTCCTTGTAGCAGGTAAGGGTAGAGAGGGAATGTTTTTATTTCTCCTGTTTCTTCACTTTCATTTCTGTTCCTCTTTCTTTCCTGTCCCTCGTTTTCATCTCCTCTACTATCTCTTGTATCTCTTTTCTCCCTTTCTCTGGGAGATGACACAAAATGGCCCACAAGGGCTGATGCGCTGTTAAATCCCAACACAATCAATCTGTGACCTTATAGCTCCAGATAAGGCGCTTTCTTCAGCTGAACAGTACTGATATTTTTCTTACTTCTCCACGAAAACATGTTGTGTATATTTAGAAGCATATGTTTTCATGGTGAAATTAGAAAAATAGTATGTAAATGACCTGTCTTATCTGGAGCTGTGAAACCAGAATAGTAACCGGATACATGTACAATATGTACAATGCTTTTTTTTTTTTTTTTTTTTTTTTTAATTTGAGCCTTTTGAGAGGGTTATCTGACTTAAGAAGCTGTAATTTCCTGAGAGGATTTCAATTTATTTGACTTTGAGCAACAGATTATTTTTGGGGCATTTGGGTATTTTACGCTAAAAATTTGATTAATTGAATAAAATTTTATTTTCATTTTTATACCCTGGTACATGTTAGTGGTGGGGTGTTATGGTTTCAAGTTGGCTGTCCGTGTGTCAGTCTGTCTTTCATCCATCTGTCTATATTCTCGTTTCCTGATGATAACTTGAATAAATGTCACTGGATTTTCACCAAATTTGGTTTGTGCATTGATATTGTTGAAATCTAGTTAGGAATTGCTAATGGGCAAATTTGGTCAATTTTTGACAGTTATCTGCCCACAACATGTCAGTATTTTCGTTTCTGGACAATAACTTGAGTAAATACATGTATCAATGGATTTTCATCAAACTTAGTATGTTCATTTATATTTTGGAGATCTGGTTTGGGATTGCTAATGGGCAAATTTCGTCAATTTTTGATAGAGTTCATATTTTTGTTTCCGGATGATAACTGGAGTAAATATCAATGGATTTTCACCAAACTTGGTTTGTGCATTGATATTGTAGAGATCTGGTTTGGAATTGCTACTGGACAAATTTCATCAATTTCTGACAGAGTTATCTGTCCGCAACACATCAGAATTTTTTTTGCAGGGTAAATATCAATAGATTTTCACCAAATTTGCTATGTGCATTGATATTGTGGAGATGCTTTGTAATTGCTAATTGGCAGATTTCATCAATTTTTGATAGCGTTATCTGCCTGCAATACAATAGTGGCAGGGTATTATCTTTTCACATTTTTATACCCTGCCACACAATAATGGTTTCACATTGGACGTCCGTTTGTGTCGGTCCATCCATCAGTCGTCCATCCGTCTCTTTTTCGTTTTCAGGTGATAACTTGCTATATGCATTGACATTAAGGAGATCTGATATGGAATTGCTAATGGGCAAATTTTGTCAAATTTTTACGGAGTTATCTGCCCGAGACCCACCCATATTTTCATTTCCGGACGATAACTGGAGTAAATAACAAGGGATTTTAACCAAACTTGCTACATGTGTATATGCATTGACATTAAGGAGATCTGGTTTGGGATTGCTAATGGGCAAATTTCGTCAAATTTTTACGTAGTTATCTGCCCAAGACATGCCCATATTTTCATTTCCGGACGATAACTTGAGTACATAACAAGGGATTTTAACCAAACTTGCTATATGCATTGACATTAAGAAGATCTGGTTTGGAATTGCTAATGGGCAAATTTCGTCACATTTTTACGGAGATTTCTGCCCGAAACACGCCCATATTATCGTTTCAGGACAATAACTTGAGTAAATAACAAGGCCTTTTAACCAAACTTGCTATGTGCATTGATATTATCAAGATCTGCTTTAGGATTATTAGCTGTCCATTGATATTATCAAGATCTGGTTTAGGATTGTTATCTGTCCCTCCGTCATTTTCTTTCCAGACATTTTCGCAACGATAACTTTAATACATAAACAAATAATTGCTGTGGCGGGGTATTATGCTTGCGGAGCTTTTATTATTTGTATTAGAATAAAGTTATCGCCAAAATTATTATTAATTGGGTTAATCTGACAAAACAGAAAGAAAAGGGTACTGAAATACCTGAAATTGGCATTAAAAGCATGGTCTTTTATTATATCCAATCTAATATCAGGACTTGAAGTATATAAAGGCACCCTTTATTTGCAGTATTCATAAGGTAAATAGTGATCAACTGATCATGTACTTTTCTGGCCTTGAAGCATTTAACTTTTGCTCCTGAATTTGGAAATAATAATGTACATGTACTCTGTCAAATATTGGGTATCAATACCCCAATTTTAAAAATAATTAGTACTTACTCAAGATAATTGGGTATTTACCCCATTTATCTCTTCCTCTGTAACTGATTCTAAAACCTGGCACGATGCTTTATTTGACAGTTAATGTTTCAGTTTTGTTGATTTTTTTGGTTTATTTTCTTGTAGACATGGAGATTTCAAGAAGCTAGAAGTGGAAATTGAGGATAATTCTGTCACAATCAGCAAAGATCAGAAAGAGTTCAGATACCAGTTAGATGAGTTAGAGTTACTGCCCTTTACCTGCAGAGGTTTAAAATATCACCAAATTGGAGAGCTACATTTTAACATTCAAGGGAAGCAACTTATTGCAGATGAGGATAGCAAAACTAGAATATACAGAGATAAGAAATTATCCTCCCAAAATCAAGTTGTTGAGGACATGAAGTTATATCAAAATAAATGGTTCTGTGCCGTCTGCCAGCAGAGGATATTGAAAGAATCAAGGTCTGTAATGCAATACCGTAACTAAATATTTGGACAAATCCCACCCTACATGTACCATACTACCAGATAAGGCCCTTTTTTCAAACAGAAACTATTGATTTTTTTCCTTATTTCTCTATGAAAATGTGTTGCGGGGTTTCAGGTATGTTTTCATGGCGACATGTTGTGGTATTCAATAGAAGTGCCTCTCCAAGGTAATTCTAATGAATGTCCACAACATACGTTTTCATGGAGAAATAAGAAAAATATTTATCTGGATACTTCTTTATCTGGAGCTATGCCCTGTCATAGTTTCTCTTAAACTTTTAAACTCAGACGATTTGACTGCAAATTAATGTGTCACAAAATTAGTGGCTACTGGCCATGAAACCATATGTGTACTCATTAGAAACTTCTCTCTGAGACTTTTCTAATGAGTATCAACAATATATGTTTTCATGGAGAAATACGAAAATCAGCAATTGTTTTTGGTTGCTATAGCATTCTAAGTTTCTCTAGAGGCAATTCATACTGAAATCATAAACTAAGGAATTTAGGGGCGGTGTAATGATTTCAGAGAGTGATCAGGATTTTAAATATGTGTATATAAAATCATTAGAATCATTTGGATTTTGATGATAAAATGTCTGTCAAACTATGATATAGCTTTTCTTTAATAACAGATGCTTTGAAGACAATTTTTTAAAACCAAAGTTTGCTTAAGAAAACAATTTTTTGTTTTTGCATTCTTTTTGTATAAAATACACCACAATCTCTTTATAACACTATTGTTGGGGTCCATAGCATAAACCGTGTTAATTAAACAACCATGTTATATCCAAACAAAAATGTATAGATTATATTGAAAAATGACCATTTATGGTCATTTTTCAATATAATCTATGCATTTTTGGGATCCATCTTTGAACAGTGTTATATCCAAAGCCGTGTTATAACGAACCGTGTTATAGAGGTTGAAATGTATATTAAGGCATCTAGGGAAATGGATACCTTTGAGATGAGGCAACTCTGTCCTAATTACGCCCCAACTTTGAAGAAGCAAAATATCTAAGGAACCACATGAATTAGGCTCATGAAATTTTGCAGGCAAACTGGAACCCAGGCATAGATGACCTGACTAAATTTTGGTGAACTTCGGATTAATTTTGTCAGATTTAGGCCCCTTTTCAACTTTGCATTTTGTACCGACAAACATATAGTTGGGGCATAGAGTGTTACAAATACCTTTCAAGTTGTCTTTGCCTCACATCCGAAAAGAAGCCTCTAAAAGGAAAGAATTTGCAAATTCTTTCCTTTCAGAGTAGACCTCTTTTCAGAAGAGGCTTGGTGTGCAGAAAAGCAAACAAAAAGTCACAAAAATTGTCTCACTTGAAAAAATAGATGAAAATCTACCAAGTGTAGCTTTTCCAATGTTTAGGGTAAATACAGTTGACTCTCGCTATCTCGAACTCGCTTATCTGGAATAACCGCTTATCTTGAAGTGAAAATCTGTTCCCTGCCTAAACATGAAAATCTAACAACATGTAAAAAATATTGTGGAAAAGAGGAGAAATTGCTCCTAAGGAGCAATTTCTCCTCTTTTCCACAATATTTTCAATATATCTCTAACTTCAAGAGTCCAATTACACATATATTTGTTAAATGTAGTTAATCGAATTAGTTTTTACTCAATTCTGCAAATCTGATATGTCGAAGTACGGATATCTCAAAGTATTTCAGAGAGTCCCTTGGAATTCGAGATAACGAGAGTCAACTGTACATTGTCTGTTGCAGTTTCTTCAGCAGAGTTCTGCCATTACCTTCTGAGAACTGGTCAGATTTTGCTGACATATGGTTCTGTCATAAACATGAAGATTCAAGCAGTACACATGGTGTCAGTGATGCCCAACAGAATGGAAGATTACTCCCTAGACGACATGACTGTTTGGTTGGTGATACATATTTCCTAATCAGTAGTTGCCAGACAGACAGAAGAGCAATAAGAGTAGACAAGACAGGAATGATAATGTGCAGTAGATGTGGGCATCAGATTGGAGTCACTATAGGAAATAAGGATGGTATATATTCCATATTTGACATAATTACATCACTGTGCTCTTTGACTGGTCAAAATTACCGGAAAACATAGAAAAATATCTGCTTAACCCTTAAAATGCCAAGAAAACCTGCATCTGAAAATATCGTCTGTTTATGTCATCTGCTGAATATTCTTGCAAACTTTTCAAACATGTTTTTGCATACAGGCATACAGGCAAACATGTGGACCCTGATCAGACTGCTCCTAGAGGAGCAGTCTGATCTGGGTCTACACTGTTTGCAAAAAAAAGACTTTTAATATCACAATCAGATGACAAAGCAGACGACAATTATTATGACTGGCAATTTAAAGGTTAATAAGGGCACACTTAAAAGAAAGCTCATGTGAGGCATTTATGAAAGGAATACTTAACCCTTAAAGCGCCAAGAAAACCTGCATCTGAAAATAAGGTCTGTTTATGTCATCTGCTGAATATTCTTGCAAACTTTTTGAACCTATTTTTGCATACAGGCAAACAGTGTGGATCCAGATCAGACTGCTCCTAAAGGAGCAGTCTGATCTGGGTCCACAATGTTTGCAGAAATAACTTATAAAATCACAAGCAGATGAGAAAGCAGACGACAGTTGTTGTGATTGGCACTTTAAGGGTTAAAGATATGATACTTAATCATTCAGGTTGCCTAGTGGTTAGTGCTTCCGACTTAGGATCATAATGTCCCGGGTTGGAATCCAGCTCATGACCGATCGGTGCATCACTTCACAGAGCGTTTGATTATTCCATCATCTCGATATTATTTAAATAATGTTGAACAGGACATAAAACACCAGATCATCATCATTATGTGATTTTTATGCCCCTCATCTGCTGAAGGTCATTCTCCTTCTGCTTACTGAAGATAGGCAGCTGTCCGTTACTAGCGAAAGTATGTGCACAAGCACTGGATAACTGCTAAGAGGACTAAGTCTGCCCAGGAAAAGTGTGAGTAGGTTAACTGATCAGCTCAACATGACCTTAACAGTGTTGACTGGGCGGTAAAACTCAAACTCAAACCGGAAGTTTTGCATTACATCATGCGAAAACTTTAAGGATTTGCATTTTCTGCGTAATGCACCTGACGAAAAACAACTTTATGAAAGCTGTTGAAAGCGGAGTAGGGTGATACGGTAAATGTCCTAAAAATTCGAACACTAAAGCGTCTGACAAAATGAAATATGCAAACAGTGTGGACCCTGATCAGACTGCTCCTGAAGGAGCAGTCTGATCAGGGTCTACACTGTTTGCCATTCCACTAAATATTTAAAGAAATTGCTGCATAAAAAGCAATAATTAAGCCAAAAGAGTATGGAATAAAGTGTTCGAAATTTTAAGAAATTTACTGTAATCATAGTCATCAAGTACTATCTTTTTAGATGATGCAGCTAGTGGGCATGAAGTTTATAAATTGTATCTGTATTCACTTCTACTAATCAAGGATATGCAGGACTACAACTTCAAACATCTCCGAGATAGCAGCAGGTACACCATAACCTCTTTATAATACTTTTGTTGGGGTCCAAAGCATAAACCGTGTTAGTTATTCAACCGTGTTATATCTAAACAAAAATGTATAGATTACATAGAAAAATGACCATTTATGGTAATTTTTCTACATAATCTAGACATTTTTGGGATCCATCTTCGAACCGTGTTGTATCCAAAACCGTGTTATAACGATTTATCCATGAAAACATATGTTGTGGGTACTCATCAGAAGTACTATACTGAAACACTTCTAATGAGTACCCTCAAGATACGTTTTCAATCAATATATTTTGGTTGAAAAGTTCCTTATCTGGAGCTACGAGGGTCTTACAGTTCTGTTACAGATATTGGTACTCTAATAAGTATTTGGAGAGACATGTATGAACAAATAGTTCCATGTAAGGCACCTCTTAAATCTGAAAAGTACTTATATTTTTTCTTATTTATCTATGAAAATAGTATTTGTTTAGCATTTCACTGAATGAGTACCCACAAAATATGTTTTTGTGGAGAATTAAGAAAGATATTTATCTGAATACTCCACTTATCTGGAACTATGATGCACTCTTCCAAAGCAGATTTTTTGTTAATCAGGATCTGCATGTTTAATCATGATGAATGTGGTAGATTTTCTGCCATTCTGTACAAGGGAGATAACATTGGTAACTTCCTATGGGCATTCCTGGACTGCAAGCCCCATCTGAAAAGAGGTCTGCTATATTGTGTTCCCAAGGGAAGCAAATTCTTTCCTATTTATAGTAGACCCTTTTTCAGAAGGGAAGTAAAATCGATTCTTGCAGAGTTGCCTCCCAGAAAGGATCTGCATTTAACCCATCTGTGTCTGGAAACCCCAAAAAGGGTAATTGGCAAACATTGCAGACCCAGATCTAATGCAGCAGAATGTGGTGTCTGATCAGGGTCTACACTGTTTGCATTAAAGGAAACAGGAGTTTCTATAAAACATAGTAATAATAAAAACTAATCGGACATGCTTTGTGGAGATTGATCATGAAATATTTCCTACGGTCATTCTCTCCCTTCAGCTGATTCAAGAAGGGCAGTTGTCAGTTTCTGGCGAAAGAATGTGCACAATACTGGTTTACCATTTAGAGGACAAAGCCTGCCCAGTAAACGTGTGGTTAGGTAAACTGACTGTGCTCGACATGACCCCATTGGGTTGACTGGGCCGTAAAACCTCAACACAAACAAAAGACATCCTGCTATTGGAAATAGATATATTGGGCTTTCTTTTATAAAAGGTTTACCTTTTATCCTTTCAGTATTTACCCTAACTCCCTAAATGTTCAGACAGACAGGTCTGAGCTAACAGTTCAGATTGGAATCAGAGTGCATCTAATGGAGCAGTTTTATTAGGATCTACACTGTTGCCAGTCTGTCACAGCCTTTCATCTTGAAAAAATACAGTTATTTTCCTTATTTGTTTGCAAAAATGTTTGTTATGCAGATCACTTGGAAGCAACTCATCAAGCTGAGGGCTTCTGATGGTACCACAACACATTTTTGCTCGGTGAGGTGCTTCTAATAAGTACCCACAACATACATTTTCATGGGTAAATAATAGTACCATAATATTTACCTGATACCTGCTTTCATCTTGAGTTATGAATTTTTTTTCCCACCATATTAATTAACCCTTATCCTGCTGAACCCGGATATACCCTGCCTTTGCAAACAGTGTAGTTCCAGATCAGTTGGCTTCTGAAGCCAACTGATCTGGATCTGCACCACATGTATTTGTCATTAAGTACTGTTTGTCATTAAGTACATGTATGTGAATTACGTACCGTTTGTCATTAACCCTTAAACTGCCAGTCACAACAATTGTCGTCTGCTTTGTCATCTGCTTGTACATGTAATTTTAAAAGTCATTTTTGCAAACAGTGTGGACCCAGATCAGACTGCTCCTTTAGGAGCAGTCTGATCAGGGTCCACACTGTTTGCCTGTATGCAAAAAATAGGTTTGAAAAGTTTGCAAGAATATTCAGCAGACAACATAAACATACGACATTTTCAGATGCAGGGTTTCTTGGCGCTTTAAGGGTTAAGCACTGTTTGTCATTAAGTATGTGAATTTGTTTCAACAATCTGGATCAAATAATCTTATTGGCTGAAAAGTAGAAATGGCCGTGGCATCTTGATTTATTCAGCAGGACAAGGGCTAAGCTTTAAAGTTTTCTATGCAGTGTTTTGTCCTTGCTGATGGTGGACAAGATTTCCGATCATTGTGATGTGCTCATTTAAGCTGCAGTGTCAGAAAATGTATCTTTGGACATGTGCATCTGGCAAGATTCAGATTAGCCTGTGCATTCATGTAGTTTGATCAGAATCTTCGTTGGGAGTAGTTTTCTATAGCCAAGGATGGAAGCGTTTTTCATGTGGACAACAAAGATACAATACTGGTTAACCGCTTAGAGGACTAAACCTGCCCAGTAAACATGTGGTTAGTTAAACTGACCGCACTCGATATGACCCCATTGGGTTGAATGGGCCGTAAAACCTTAACACAAACAAACAAACAAACAAAGATTCTGATCAGACTGCACAGATGTGTGGACTGATTTGTGTGTTTGCTGGGTGCATATGTCGGAAGGTACGTTTTCTCACATTGAAGCTCATTTGTACTTTCAGGTCAAGGTCAGAAAGCTTTTTCTCCACATTGTTACTAGAACAGAGCCAGATATACACAAGTTTTAGATTTATTATTGAGTCCCCTGTCACGTCTGTTGTCAATCAGGCAGTGACTAGCATTACATCTTATTGCCTGGTAAGTGTCTGACAGCTGATACTAGTGTTGGCAATCAGCCAGAATTTAATTGTCCATCATCGGTATTATAAAACCAGCTGATCATCAACTTATAGACAACTTGTCAAAAATACATTGCATTCTTATTTTAGCCCTCTTCCAGGTATTTATTCATAGTTCCAGATAAGAGGGTAGCCACATAATATTTTCCTTATTTCTTCCTCAATATATATTTTCATGGAAAAATAAGGAAAATGACAGTACATTTTGCTTTAAAAGAGCCTTATCTAGACCTACGCTTATTTCAGGCTTATTAAATTTCTTCACCTTTATTCACCACACATCTATAATGACCCAACTGGACAGCTAAGTATTTTAACTTTGTGATTAAAATAAAAAATGAGAATACCGTATTCGACCTAATTACCGCACATACCCCTATAAGCGCACAGTCAAGAAATTCCGTAGTCTTCAGATTACAACCAGTGTACTTTTTTCTTTACTTCTTTACAAAGGCATATGTTGTGGGTACTCATTTGAATTGCATCGACAAGTCGATGCAATTCAAATGAGTACCCACAACATATGCCTTTGTAAAGAAAGTCAGAAAAAAATCGCATAGTCATCATCAAATAAGTCCTTTTTCTGATCTTTTTTAAAGTGTATCCTTAGTAGATAGATACATATTTGACCACAAATGAATGTGTCCTGTAAGTTTGAAAAACCTAAGCGCACAGTGCGGTAATTAGGTCGAATACGGTACATGTATAAGAATTCTTCATGAATGTCCATACAGGATAGGGAAATCTCACCCAAGGGGTAGGAATTTCAACCAGGGACTTGGCAAGTCTCGTCAATTCTACCCCCAGTGTAAGATTTCCCTGTCCTGAATGGACATGATGGATTTTTTTTTTCTCCCACCTTTAATTGGATTGTTCCTAGGACCAGCATGGTTATGTGAGATAGAGGTTTTGCACAAGGGCAAAAAGTTGGTCTCATATAGGCAAAGATGGGAGAAAATTTATGTCCCTAAAGAAAGTATTTTCCTATTAGTCGACGAGAAAATCCTTTCAGACCATCAGTCACAAGGGGCAAAAGTGACAAATTATTAATTATAATTGATCTTGGGGACAACATTACATCAAACTGTCTGTACAAAACTAGAGCTAGGTCCTAAACTAGAATCCATTTTCAGCCTGTTGTCAGATAGTTACTTATACTTTCACTGCCACAGGCGATAATAATAGGCTTTTGCAAACAGCATAGATCCAGATGAGATGGCACAATGAGCCATCTCATCTGGATCTACACTGTTTGACATTCAGTCTATCAACTTTAAATAAAAACATCTTTCCAAGTGATAGTTTGTTAAAATAAAAAAAGCAGACAACAAATGTTGTCTGAAATTTGCGCCAAAAGAATTAATACTAAGTGCACAGGTAAACAGTCCCATTTTGTGTTAGCATAGTAAAAGTTTTCAAAACTGACCATTTAAACAAACTTTACATGTGGTTATCACAACATAATGGATAATCGATAATTTTTCAGTGAAGTAGTCCAAGGTGTATTAAATTTTGTTAACCCTTAAAGCGCCAAGAAAAACTGCATCTGAAAATGTCGTCTGTTTATGTCGTCTGCTGAATATTCTTGCAAACTTTTCAAATCTATTTTTGCATACAGGCAAACAGTGTGGACCCAGATCAGACTGCTCCTAAAGGAGCAGTCTGATCTGGGTCCACACTGTTTGCAGAAGTGACTTTTAAAGTAACCAGCAGAAGACAAAGCAGATGACAATAGTTGTGATTGGCGCTTTAAGGGTTAATCACCGCATTTCAGTACAGTCCTGACTTCTATGAACTACAGTTGCTTAAGCCTGCCCAGTAAACGTGTGGTTAGGTAAACTGACTGTGCTCGACATGACCCCATTAGGTTGACTGGGCCGTAAAACCTCAACACAAACAAACAAACTACAGTTGCTACGGCCATTTGTGGTGCTTTACTTGAATACACAACTGTGTATCAAGTTTGTAAGGATCAGAAGTAGCAGGCTAGTTATAATAGAAGGACTTTCATTTGCTGGCTGCAAAAATATTTTTGATGTGCTGTAGGGGGGGTGGGGGGGGGGGGGGTGGGGAGGGGGGGGAATCGAATTGTCAGTTGAAATGATGAACAGTTAGCTCTTTACCCTTCTATCTGTCTTGTTATCATTGCCCTGTACAGAGTGAATAAAGGAATGAACATGGCAAAAATGAAACCTGGCATTAGCACTTAACCATGCTATGGCCAGATTCAGCAGAGGAAAAATGATGACATGTTTCTTGTTTTTCCTAGAAAATAGGATTTGACATTCCATGCAGATTGTCTCCTGAAATATTTTCCCAGCTTAGAAAGTGTTAGAATCACACATGAGGAAAGCAATCAGCTAGAATGATCAAATGATTGCGGATACCTGCCTCACAAAAGAGCTATTGATAAAATCTGCTAAGACCCTTAGTGGGAGGTTGCTAATACACCATAAATGCTACTGAGATTGTTTTGAAGGAAAGAAGGTGGAACAAATTGGCTTAGGTCATTAAATTTCTGTGAATATTTACAAGTTGGTTGCTTTTCTCTTTAAGAAACTTCCTGCAAAAGAAACGTTTTAGAAAGCCTCTTGGATGTCTTTGATGCTTAAAGTGAGGGTGGTCGGGTGATGCGAAGGTGTTGTGTATCTTACGTCACTGGGGCGTCAAACTGATATTGGCTTACAGTTGGGCAAGGCCTGCTTTCCTTGTAGCAGGTAAGGGTAGAGAGGGGATGTTTTTATTTCTTCTGTTTCTTCACTTTCATTCCAGTTTTTCTTTCTCCCCTGTCCCTCTCTTCCATCTTTACTACTATCTCTTTTCTCCCTTTCTTTTGGAGATGACACAAAACGACCCACAAGGGTTGACGTGTCGTTAAACCCCAACACAATCAATGATGCTTAAAGTAGGCCCCTTTACAGAAAGGAAGGCAAAACAGTTCTGACAAGAGTTTTCCCTGAATCTTTTGACAACCAGCTGAACTGGTATATTGTTGATGATAAGGCTGAAGAATCAAATTGTAGTTTGTACAGCTTTGCTTTGATTTAGGTTTGGTTGATGGATTCCAGTTGCACAGTTTATACAAGTAGAAGTACTGACCAGAGCGGGAGCCAGATCAATAATGACAGTGATACAGAGGGTGGTGGTAATGGTGCCAGGAGTTGTAAACTGATGAAGGAAAACATCATGAAGTTGTTGTTCAGGTGCCAGTTATCTGCTGCTGGCAATAGTGGGTATGTATATATATATATATATATATATATATATATATATATATATATATATATATATATATATAATATATATATATATATATATATATATATATATATATATATATATATATATATATATATATATATATATATATATATATATATATATATATATATATATATATATATATATATATATATATATATATATATATATATATATATATATATATATATATATATATATATATATATATATATATATATATATATATATATATATATATATATATATATATATATATATATATATATAGGGCATCATGTTTTACAAACACACATTTCTAGTTTATTATCATTTCTGCACTAAACTGTTTGATGGAGATATTAGTATCACCTTTGGGAGGCAGTTCTATCAAGTACCAATAACATATCTTTTGGTAGAAAAAATGAACTATTAGCATAGCTCCAGATAAGGCACTTTAACCATTGCCATGTGGAATAAATTAAGATGCAACACCCACTTCTAATTTTCAGCCAATCACATTACTTGATCAAGATTGTTGATACAAATTCATATATTTAATGACAAAACAGTGCAGCTCCAGATCAGTTGGCTTCTCTTGCAATTTTCATGCAAATTATCTCTCCCAAGGAAACAATTTGCATGAAACGTCAGTGCCTATTTTCTGGGAAGATTGTTGATACAAATTCATATATTTAATGACAAACAGTGCAGATCCAGATCAGTTGGCTTCTTTTGCAATTTTCATGCAAATTGTCTCTCCCAAGGAAACAATTTGCATGAAATGTCAGTGCCTTTTTTCTGGGAAAATAAAAAAAATATTTGAAAAATTTCATGTGCTGAAATCCTTACCAAGCTTGCAATTTTGGAATCACCACCAAAGCCAATTAAGAAACTCCTTAATTGTAGGTTTTAACAGCTTTGATTTACAGAAATATGTTTTGAATCCGTCAAACTACTGCATGAAGATAATATAAGGAATCAAACATGGTTTTTCATGCATTTACATTCGCCAGGTCCTGAGGGAGGTGTTGAAAACCGCGGCCAGAGGCCGCGGTTTTCAACACCTCCCTAGGGACCTGGTGAATGTTAATGCATTGAAAAACCATGTTTGATCGCTATTATTGCATAAAAAACTGAAAACATATGCAACATTTCGTGTTATTTCTTGCACTATCTTGTTTCGCCTTTTCACCGATATCTCGCGAATGCAATTTGCATGGACTATGGTCATTCTAGGGCCGGCAGTACACATCTCGTAATGGCAGCAAATCTGTGGCCCCGGTACGATCATATTGAATGTTGCGTAGCTGTGCATTAACAGCTCGTGAATTGCTTTGTTAATACACAGCTTTTTGCCAGTTACTGCATGGCTGTTAATAAAGTGCGACACTGCTTTTTATGCAGTAATGAAAAATTGAATTCTAAATTTTAGGCCTACAGATTTTACAACAAAAGCAGTGATCTCTTTATGGAAAAAAGACAACACAGTCCACAGTATATCTTTACCCCACCCAGTGTTCTTACAACTTATAGATCAGCTGATACATAAAAGCAAGTGTTTACCCCAGTCCCAGAGGTTTTTGAATGGCTTCCACGTAAGTACCCTATTTTCAAGAAATATTCACACAGCTCCATAGCACAGTCGGTAGCATGCCTGCAGATCTAGGAGTTGCAAGTTCGAATCCCAGTCCGACCACATAACTTTCATTGAGACTGGTCATGAAACTAATTTCTGTGGTCATTTTCCCCTTTCTCCATGGGATCCATAATGAGTCAGCAGCACGTCTGACTGCAGATCCAGGCTTGGCCAGATTACTTTTATTGAGATTGAACATGAAATCATTTCTGGGGCCATTTTCCCTCTTCCGCTGATTCAAGAAGGTCAGTCGTCAGTTACTGGCAGAAGTATGTGCACAAGTATTGGTTAACCACTTAGAGGACAAAGCCTACCAGGAAAATGAGTAGGTTAACTTACTGGCTTGACATGACCTTAACAGTGAAGACTGGGCCCTAAAAGTCAAACAGATTTCCCCCTTCTGTTGATTCAAGAACACTAGTTGATGATAGTATATTGTATGTGCACAAACACCAGTTAACTGCTTAGAAGACAAACCCTGCCCAGGAAAAGTACAAGTAGGATACTGACCAGCTCAATATGAACTTCACAGTATTGACTGGGTCGTAAAACTCAGACTAAAAAAACAATATTCAGACATGCTTGAGCAAACAGTGCAGACCCTGATCAAACTCAGGATCTGCACTGTTTGTCATTCAGACAGCACTTTTAGACATATCGCTAGGGACCATAAGACTTTTATCTGGTGGTCACTTGATTTTGTCCCTATTAGTAATCCAAGCACAAACTGCCAAAATAAAACTCCGCCAGTATTCAACAAATGTATATAGTGTCACATAAACTGTTAACCACTCAACCAGCAGTTAAAAGACACTGACATATAGTAAAATGGACTTGTTCAAATACATGTATCAAAATTCAAAATTACGATTACGGTTCAAAATTTTAGGGAGGCCCGTTATCAGTTAATTAAAGTAAATATGGTAATTCAAAAGTAAAGGAGAAGCAAGAGTATCCACATCTGAATACACCTGAGTAGATTTTTGCCACTTACCATATTTATTTTATGTATTCGGACAGACAGGTCTGAGCAAACAATGTTTGCAGAAATTGGCGTCTCATCTGGGTCTACACTATTTGCCACTCATCCAGCAATTTTTAGACACAACATCGGGTAGTAAATTGTACTTGTTCAAATTTTAGAACAAGTATGGTAAGGAGTTGAGGTGTCCAAATACTTGGGTAAATATGGTATTTTGCAAGGTAGACAATGTTTGTTATTTTTTCTGTTTTTCTTTCTTGCACCCAGTCACATTTTGGAAAGGAAAGCAATCTGAATCTGATTAGATGCTGCACTGTGTGGTATCTTATCTTAGTCTACACTGCTTGCTCAGGTCTGTCTGAATATTTACAGCCAGCCCCAGTAGCTCAGTTGGATGCGGGCCCAACTGGGGATCAGAAGGTCGCGAGTTCGATCCCCATGTGTCCAGCAACATTCTTTCATGGAGAATTATCATGAAATATTTTCTACCTTTATTCTCTCCCTTATGCTGATTCAAGAAGGGCAATTGTAGTTTCTGGCTAAAAATGTGCACAAATACTGGTTAGCTGCGCAATAAAAGTGTGGTTAGGTAAACTGACCATGCTCGACAAGACTATAATGGGTTGACTGGGCCATAAAACATCAACACAAACAAACCAAATACTTATGGTAACTATGGTAGAGTTTCTGAAGGATTTCAAGCTAACAATACAACTGTCTATGATAATTTTTTCCAATTCTCTCTTTTGTATTATCAGGTAAGCTTTCTTAAGAAATCTGAATCTGGCTTTGGAACATGAAAGTTAAGTTATCCACCAGGTACATCCAGAAAACTAACAGCTCGATGAAAGAATGATGACAAGCTAAGATCTTGAGGAGTTCCCCTTCTGAACATGGTACATGGTCTGCAGAGGCAGTAAACGGAAGGCGTAGCTGGTCAAAATGGTTAGAGGACAGGAAACCTGACAAATATGTATGATCAAAAGTCTAATGAAGCAGAAAAACTGATAACTGGACACAGTATTTGCAAGTCAGTGATGTATCAAAGCTCCAGATGAGGTGAAATTGAGATAGGCATTCAAGATCAAGATCACTCGCCGCATGTCATATTTTGTGGGTACTCATTGGAACTGCCTCAGAGAGGTAGTTCCAATGAGTACTCACAAAATATGATATGGTGCAGAAATAATAAATAACAACTTCTGAATACTCCCTTAATCTGGATCCACGGTGGACTGATGGAAACCAGACTAAATTTTAAATGACTGTTTTTCTGCAATAAGGCAGAATACAGAAAACCAGACTGAGCAGTAACTAATCATGTGATTGTTCTAATAAAGAAGAATACAGAAAGCTATACTGAACACAGTTGTTTTACTTTTCATTCATTAGAGACCAGTTTTTAAGAAAAGAAAAAAGATTTAAAAATTAAAATGATGTGTGTTGAAATTGTATTAATACAGCAGGTTATTTAATCAAGACAATGTGATTTCGTACACAGGAATTTTTCCCTCTACAGAGGCAAATTTCCCCTGCTACTTTTGACAAATTTGCACAGGTTTTACCAAAATAACACTAAGTATTGGGACAAATAGGCCTTTGCAAAGAGTGTAGACCAACATGCCCTAAAATGCGGCCTCTGATCAGAGTCTACACTAATTGCCATACATACAGCAATGTTTGAGATGCATTAAGTGGTACTAGAATGGACTTCTTCAAAATTAAGGACAGGTATGGAGGTATGATAAGGAGTTAAGGTGTCCGAATACTTAGGATAAAAACAGTATATATAGAACATACAGAGCCACTCTACTTTTCCTTGAAGCATCGGGTGTCAAAAAAGTTAGTGAAACCTCTCTATTCATAGCTCTCGAAAAGAAAAGTATCCTGACAACTAGTTTTCGTATTTGTTCCCCAAAAGATGTGGATACTCGTTGCTTTGGCGGTTTTTCTTATTTCTCCTTGTCTTTTATTGCTGGACTTTGTAAGACTAAACCCTGAGGGCTTTTTAAGGAGGAGTATTAAATGATAATTCTGGGATTTCACCAGTTCTCCATAAAAAAAGTGAGTACTCATTAGAAGCATCTCAGTGGGGCACTTCTGAGGATACCCATGTTTTTATGGAGAAAGAGGCATTTCTTATGTCAGAGTACCCCCATGTTTTTATGGAGAAATAAGAAAAAAAATAACTGAATACTTCTCCTAAACAAGCCAGGCTCCATGGTACTGTCGGTTTGTTTGTGTTGAGGTTTTATGGCCCAGTCAACCCAATGGAGTCATGTCAAGTGTGGTCAGTTTACCTAACCACACTTTAACTGGGCAGTCTTAGTCCTCTAAGCAGTTAACCAGTACTGTGCACATTCTTTCACTAGAAACTGACAACTGCCCTTCTTGAATCTGTTGGTAGCATGTCTGACTACATATTCAGGCGTCAAAAATTCAAAATTTCAGTTCAGCCTCATTACTTTTGTGGAGACTGGTCATAAAATAATTTCTACTGTCATTCTGCCCCTTCTGCAGATGTCAGTTTCTGGCAAAAGTTTGTGCACAAAATACTTAGCAGACTAAGCAACATGCCCAGGAAACGTTATGGGTTCAACAGGACTCTAAAAAATTCTTTGCTCACCCAGAAGTGAATGGGCTGTTGACCATTCACTCCTGGGTGAGCAAAGAATTTTTTTCATTTTGTTGAGCTAAGCTAGGCTAAAACCCACAACCTTCTGCACCATGGTCAAAGTATTTGAATATTATTTTTTTTACTGGGTAGTCCTCCATGAAAACTTAATACTGAAATTTCTAGAATCCTTTTAGATCGGTCAAGTCAACAAGATGATTTGATCAAGGTACAGTATGCTTTCATGCTTCAAGAAATCTATGCATTGAGCGCATGTTTGAAGACACCCCAAGCCAAAAGGTGTCTTCAAACATGCGCATAATGCATAGATTCAGAATTATGTTGTGCATACCCAAAGTCTCATCCTAGCATTTGCTCTCAGTTAGTACATTCTATAGGGTCTATGCTTCTGTTAACGGACACCAAAGACCCTGATCACGCTGGATGCACAGGCTGATCTGGACCTTCACTGTCTGCATATGACTGCAACAATTTATCTGAAAAAGATTCTTATGTGATACACAGGCAATGAAGGCCAGGATTAGCTTGCACATTTATGTAGTCTGATTGGTGCCTTTGTTTCCCTTTTGAAGAATTAGAAACTATCACTATACAGAGTGAGGCGTCCAACTGATATTGGCTTACAGTTGGGCAAGGCCTGCTATCCTTGTAACAGGTAAGGGTAGAGGGGGAATGTTTTATTTCTTCTGTTTCTTCACTTTCATTCCTGTTCCTCTTTCTGCCCTGTCGTTCTCTTTTATTTCCCTCTACTATCTTTTCTATCTCTTTTCTCCCTTTCTCTGGGAGGCTCACGGGCCCCCGTAGCCTAGTGGATAAGAGAGTTGACTCTTAATCCATTAGGTTTCTCACCGCTGTGGTTCGAGCCTGGCTCGGGTCATATGTTGGAAAGCCAAGTTCTGCTTACGGATGGTCAGGTGGTTTTTCTCCGGGTTCTCCGGTTTTCGCCCACCTTCGATGAACGATCGGCTCGATATAAGTGAAATATTCTTGAAAGGGCCGTAAAACCCAAATCAAAAAAAATCAAATTCTCTGGGAGATGACACAAAATGACCCACAAGAGTTGATGTGTTGTTAAACCCCAACATTATAAACACTATACAGAGAAGACTCCGATAAGACAGCAGGTGCACAGACTGTTCTTGACCTTCACTGTTGGCAAACACCATTAGGACCCATTTTGCATGTTATATTAACCCATTTTAGATTGGCTTAACTCCCCCACACTGTATATTAGCAGTCAAATTTCAGTTTTAGGTGTGTCAGGCTATGTGGTTTAGATATTCCTAGAGAAAAATGGCTAACATTACGAAAACACGCCTATATAAATATATTGATAATTTCACCACCAAAAAATCTGAAAGTTTTCAGATAAAAATTCTGATATTTTCCATATTTCTGCTCAAAACATAGATTGTGGGTACTCGTTAGAACCGCCTCGTTAGAACAATCTATGTTTTTGAGCAGAAATAAGAAAAATAATGTATACTCCTGTAAACCCCAGTTTTACTATATAAAAGTGGGGTTTAAGGGGTTCAAAATTATATAGGTATGTTTTCGTGATGTATATTTCCCCCACCCTATATATTAGAAGAGTAGAATTTCAATTTTAGGTATATCAGGCTATGTGCCTTTGATATTCCTAAAGAAAATGGCCTAATTGTTTGCAAACAGTGGAGACCCTGATCAGATGCTGCATTCTGTGGCTTCTTATCTGGGTTTGCACTGTTTGCCAATTATCCTTTTGGAGGTCTCCAGAAGAAAAATGGGTTAACAGGCATCAGGTTTCTAAATATAGGGGTATACAAAAAAATAAGCGCAAAATTTATCCTATTCATTAGACTTGCCAGACCATGGCAATTGATACTTCTTGCAGCAGTCATAAAATTTCACTAAACAATAACAATTATATACAAGCGTGTATACCAACAATAAACATCATTTCTTACTCTGACCAAAGCTGCCGGTCTCGGTGGCTCAGTTTGATGCGCCATCTGACTGTAGACCAGGAGGTTGTGGGTTCAACCCCCGCCGAGGTCGGCAACATTCTTTCGTAGAGATTGATCATGAAATATTTTCTAAGGTTCATCTCTCCCTTCTGCTGATTCAAGAAGGACAGTTGTCAGTTTCTGACGAAAGAATGTGCACAATACTGGTTAACCGCTTAGAGGACTAAGCCTGCACAGTAAGCGTGTGGTTAGGTAAACTCTGACCAAAACTACATACTGTATATACAAGTATGCATACCAATTAAGCTTTATGTCATACTCTGACATACAAGTATGCATACCAACAATAAACTTCATGTCACACTGACCAAAACTACATACTGAATATACAAGTATGCATACCAACAATAAGCTTTATGTCATACTCTGACATACAAGTATGCATACCAACAATAAACTTCATGTCACACTGACCAAAACTACATACTGTATATACAAGTATGCGTACCAACAATAAACTTTTCTTGCGAAAGAAAGTGCACAATACTGGTTTATCACTTAGAGGACTATGCCTGCCCAGTAAAAGTGTGGTTATGTAAACTGACAGCTCTCAACATGACCCCATTAGGTTGACTGGGCCAGGGTATATAAAGGCATATGTCCAGGGCCCAGTTGTTCAAAGCTAACGATGTCGTTAGTTAACGATTTGTTAAAATTTACATCGAGTGATACGCAAATATGTTGAAATTTTTTGCTGAAAAAATGTGAGTAGCTTTTGCAGTGCAAAAGCTACTCACATTTTTTCAGCAAAAAATATCAGAATATTGTATATTGAATCTGCAAAAACTGTTAACGAAATGACCCTTAACAAGCTTGTTAAGCTAACGACGCTTTGAACAACTGGGCCCAGGTCTTCCACATGTAGTTTTGAAATTTCATTTCAAAGAGTATCATATTTTACTAAGAGTATCATATTTTTATACCCCCGACAGACGAAGTATGTGGGGGTATATAGTTTTCGCTTTTCCGTTCGTCTGTTCATCCGTTCGTTCGTACGTACGTTAGTTCGTCTTTCCGTCACAGGGTCAAAGTTTTTGCGTTAAAGTTTATAAGACCTCATATTTTGAAGACCCTTTGATGGATTTCGTTAATATTTGGCATGATGGTAGATATAGGTCTAAAGTTTTTATCAGCACCATCCCCACCCCGGGGGTGATCTTGGGGTCAAGGTCACGGACTTAGAATTTTCATAAAAAAGTCACAGGGTCAAAGTTTTTGTGTTAAAGTTTATAAGACCTCATATTTTGAAGACCCTTTGATGGATTTCGTTCATATATGGCATGATGGTAGATATAGGTCTAAAGTGTTTATAGGCACCATCCCCACCCCGGGGGTGACCTTGGGGTCAAGGTCAGGGACTTAGAATTTTCGTGAAAAAAGTCCAAAGTTTTTTGTGTTTAAGTTTATATAGCTATATCATCAAGACCCTTGAGGAATTTCATTTTTATTTGACATATTGGTAGATATCGGCCTAGCTTCTTACTCGGCATGATCCCCACCCTGGATGTGACCGAGGTCAAGGTCACGAACTTAGAATTTTCATATAAAAGTAAAAATTTTTGCATTTAAGTTTATATAGCCATATCATCAAGACCTTTTATTAAATTTCATTATCCCCTAACTGAAAGGTTGAGCTGATATAGCTATCAGCAAGGAATCTGTTTGTCTGTCCGTCAGTCCATTGAAGTATTATTCGTTTATACCTTATTTTTGTCTTAGGGTCAAAGTTTTTGCGTTAAAGTTTATAAGACCTCATATTTTGAAGAGGAATTTCATCTATATTTGACAATGTTGGTAGATATAGGTCTAGAGTTTTACTCAGCATCATCCCCATCCCGGGGTATGACCTTGAGGTCAAGGTCACAGACTTAGAAATTTCATATAAAAGTAAACATATTTGCATCTAAGTTAATATAGCTATACCATCAAGACCTTTTGTTGAATTTCGTTATCCTCCTACTGAGAGGTTTAGGGATATAGCTATCAGCATGGAATTCATCCATTCATCTATCCAGCCATCTGTCTGTCCATAAATGCATTATTGTGCAACCCATAACTCCTAACTACCCTTTGAGCTATTTTCAGGAAACTGTCAGGTTGTAGAGGGCATTTGGTAGGGTGTCAGGTACAAGAAAGACAACTCTAACTGACTTGGTCCATGAGTTATCTCCCCTTGTCTCCAGAATTGTAAAAATTTTGTGCAAACCATAACTTTAAAACATGTTAAGATATTTTCATGATACTTCACCAGTATATATAGGACATTAAGTAGGTATATCACATTCAAGAATGACTTTCTGACTCCATTCTGCAGTTTTCTCCGTTGGTTATTTAAATCTTGTGCGGGCAATAACTCTAAAAATTCTTTAAGATATTTTTGTGATACTTTACCGATATGTAGAGGGCATTGAGTAGGCAGGTGACCTTAAAATTTTCATTAAAATTTATATAGCTATATTATGAAGACCCTTTTGTTGGTTTCATTAATATTAAGCATGATGGTATATATAGGTCTAAAGCTTTTCTCGGCACCATCCCCAAGCTGAGGCATGGCTTTTAAGTCAAGATCACAGACTTTTCATACAAATGTCATTTTTGCTTATATTATAAAGACTGATTGATTTCACTAGTATATGGTGATAGTTATAGGGCTAACGTTTTATTAAGCTCAACCCCTGCACCTGTGCCTGATCTTTGAGGTCAAAGGCTTCATATTATGTGTGATTGAAGTTTTTCAATGTTATCACATAAAGCATATAACTGCCATATCCAGAGTCAAAGCTACATACTTTGTGCTCTTTCTAAAACTGGCAGTAGCGCTGGTCGGGGGTATACGTGCCCCACTGGGCACTTTGTCTAGTCTACAGTGTGCTTGCTCTTGCATTTTGGCCGAGTTGTCATGAGAGCAACAGCAACATGGCAAAATATCTTTTTGATCTATATATAAAGCAGTTTGAACAGTGAAGTGTTTAATGATGACTTGTTTTGGTTTTATTCCATGTATCTTTGAATTTTTATGATAGTCAGCAGTTTGTATTGAAGAAAATTGTAATCCACAAATTTCACATTTGTACATGTCTTGGGTGATTTTATTAGTTTGTTTTCAATGAGCAATAAAAGCATCAAACAATATGAAATTGCCTTCTCTGGAACATTGAGGTACTGGACATGGGGTTGACCAGTTTGACCAGAACTGACATCGTTGAAATTCAAGCTCCAGACATCTTAAGAGATTTTCCTCTATCAATTTCCTATCTTCAAGCGAGCCATGTTGATATGACAAAATATCTTTTGAATCAACATAGTCAGCATTAGGATAATAAATCTTTTTTGGCTTTTGTGGCCCTTAAAAGTTTTATATACATCAAATATTTTATTATACATTTTATAATGGAATACATATCTTGAGTCATTATGCACATTGATCTTGATCCAGTATAAAAAAAAAAACAAAAAAAAAACAGGTACTAAACATGGTGAGAGGACCAAATGCCAAAATAGTCACTCCCTTTTTTGATGTTTTGCATCTGAAATGACTATCAGCATTGTCAAAAGTTTGTTTGTCAGACTGCAGGGCATTTTCTTTGACAGAATCAAAAATGTTCATGTCATGGATTTTGACAGTTTTCTAAAGACTTGCTGACTGATGTTTCGGATGCATCCTGACATTTCTGCCAATTTCTGTTAGCTGCATTCTATTTTACAACCATCTACTGGACATGGTGTGGGCTCATAAGGCCGTATGGGGCAATTTTCTCTGTCGTGTTTATGAAACCTGCTGATCTATGAGTGAAGACAACTTTTCTGAAACCTGGCTATAACAGTAAGATGCTTTTTATTGACACTCTTAGTTGTTCTTTATGGTTCACTCTCAAAAGGTCTACCATCAGTATTCTGCTCCTTCACAACCACATTTCTTTCCATTTCCTTTAACCTGTTTTCTCTCAACAACACTGCCTTCTCTATATGGCTGGAGCTACATAGCCTAGCTCTGGGACACTGAGTAATTTAATATTTACAGTTTCCTTTCCATGTTTCTCTCACATTTTATAGGACTGAGCAGCTGGTTCTCTTTCAAAGATTTCCACCACAAACTTCACACTGATTTAGATAAATATGAGGCCTGTGAATCGTAGTCCAGTATACTTAGGGGATAACTGCATTCAAATTTGGCATTTGGGGAGGTAAATCAGTGGTTTTACGGTCGCAAATTACGTTTTACGGCGACAGGTCAGCGGAGCCGTAAAATGTAATTTGCGGCCGTAAAACCGCCGATTTACCTCCCCAAATGACAAATTTGATGCAGTTATCCCCATTCTAATGCATTTATTCATTTTTTCTATTGAAAAAATGTACTATTTGCACAAAACGACAAGTGCTGTGAGCTGGGTACAGGTAAAACCAAATGCCAGCCAATGAGAAGCGACATTACGTGATGACGTCGGATTTGCGACAGTATATCGCAGAATATACCCGTTGCAAATTTTTGACGTTATCCAATCAGACGTCGCGTTACATACGCGAGTGCATTAGAATTATTAGTGCTTGAAGCTAGTAATACTTCTTACTACACAACAATCTACTGGACACGGCATAGGTCTTTGAAGCCATATGGGATATAATAAATGAGGTCCTGCTTCTTCATCCAAGTCATCATGGACACTTTCACAATTGACTGATAACTCAGTTTTTTGTATTTCCTGTAAGATCCTTTGTGGAATCTTTGTTTGCAACTTCTTTTGTTGAACAGTTTTGGGTTACTTTAGCTAGGGTTTTGGTTACTGTGACATTTAACCCTGGTCCTGCTGAATAAATTAAGATGCCACGCCCATTTCTAATTACTAGCCAATCAGATTTCTTAATCCAGATTGTTGATATAAATTCACATACTGAATGACAAACAGTGCAGATCCAGATCAGTTGGCTTCTTATCATGTTTTTTCCTTCTTCAGAAGCCAGTTGATCTGGATCTACTCTGTTTGCAAAGGTAGTGTATATCCGGCAGGACTAGGGTCAAGAATTTTTGCTGCTTCAGGGCACTTGGATTTTACAATCTCTTCACTGGTATTTTCAAATAAATCTGTTCTGGACCAGCCTCGGAGGCTCAGTTGGATATGCCTCTGACTGGTGATCAGGAGGTTGCGGGTTCAACCTCCGCCAAGTTAGCAATATTCTTTCGTGGAGACTGATCATGAAATATTTTCTACAATCATTCTCTCCCTACTTCTGATTCAAGATGGGCATTGTCAGTTTCTGGCAAAAGAATGTGCACAATACTGGTTAACTGCTTTTAGGACAAAAGCCTGCCCAGTAAAAGTGTGGTTAGGTAGACTGACCAAGCTCGACATGACTCCATTGGGTTGACTGGGCTGTAAAACCTTTACACAAACAAACAAATCTGATCTGGAAGCTACTGTAGCTGAGTTAATGGATGCATCATTCTTAGCAGCAGATTTTTCAAAGCTTCTATGAGCCACCATGTTTTCTGTTCTTTTTCTAAAGCAGACAGAATGGTCTCTTCCTGAGTGTTGCAATTTTGTTGCTTGTTTTTGCTTCTTGCAGATGACTGTAAATATATATAAATATATATGCGTGTAAGTTGTGGGAGCCGAAAAATTCTCCGGTCCGTTTCCAACGAACAATTCTGCGACTAATTTTTTGTTTCAGCCGCAAATATTAAAGACTGAATAAAGTCTCCCACACCATACATAAGAAGAGTCCATTTTCGATTTAGGTATGTCAGGCTATATGATGTAGATATACCTAAAGAAAATGGTTGAATTATTTGCAAACAGTGGAGACCCTGATCAGATGCCGCATTCTGCATTCTGCGGCATCTGGTTGGATCTGCACTGTTTGCCAGTTATCCGTTTAGGATCTCCAGTCTTCAATGGGTTAAAGGGTATCGGAACAAAAGCTGGTAACCAAAATGCACAAGGCGGGCGACGCCTTTGGGCCAAAGCCTCGGATGATTTCTATTGCCCAGTTATAGTTTTGGATTAGGGGTAGTGCTTACCTGAGTCATCCCATATTTGTTTCCATGTGAAAAGCACTTTTATATAGGCTGATCCATTTTTTTCTGTGTCACTTTAGCAGCAGAAATGCCCCTTTAAACCATCATATTGTTTTTTATCAATTCATCATGTTTTTTCCTTCCTAAGTCGGAAATTCCCACCTTTCAAATCATAAATTTCAATCTAAGCACGAGCTGCTGTTGCCAAAAAAATAGTTTGAACCCCTGAAGCGCTGCTGAGAATTCTAGAGCAGATGCCGATGTAAATTTTTTCAATATTTTACAGCGAAAATAAGGCTGAACGTTTCTTGTGAATCGTCTGCTCACATGTGATGACACATCTTATTTACACGGAAAAATAATAAGAAAAAAAAATGAAAATGCCGTCTGCTAAATGTGCTGAGCGCTTCAAGGGTTAAGGGAGATACATCTCATTTGACATGGGAGACGAAATCAGACAGGCTGAAATGTAACTACACTGCTCGGAAGCCTGGGCAGTTGATGATTGGATCCGGGTTAGGGTTGTCCATTTAAATCACAGCAAAACAGTGATTTAACATGCCCTGATAGTGCTGATAGGACATCAACATCTATTCCAGGGGGATGGGCTAAGGTTTCTTATTCTATTTTTCCACTAAACGTAGATTGTGGGTGCTCGCTAAAACCTCCAGTGAGTTGGCTGAAACTGTCGGTGGGCCGATGGATCTAACGAGCTCCCACAAAATGAGTTTTTTAAGGTCCGAAGGGGTTTTAGCGACAAATGAAGTATAAAGTAAACTCTAAGAAATGTTTTATTCTGTTCAAACATAAAAACTATGCGGCACTTGCACAACAAAGCTATACATTTAAATATTCCTTAACAATCTAATGCTTTCTTTCTTGGCGCCATGAATGATATCTTTATAACCTGTGTATATAAAATTATATTCGAAGACATAATGTCTTGAGCACCACCACACTTATGTAGAGAATGAGGCTTTTACAGGAAGGCAAGCTAAGCATTTGTTATTGTATCAATGGTCACTATTGTAGTGCTACTATAACGAACGTTCATACAATAGTGCACACTACAGACGGTCTTTATTGTATCAATATATAATTCTCGTTCAAGCTCACCGTAAACTCGAATATATTTGCATCAGTTCTCTCCCCTTGAGCATATACTTTTCTTTAAATTACGCTAAAGGGGAGAGAACTGACGCAAATATATTCGAGTTTAAGGTAAGCTTGAACAAGAATTATATGCTTGTTTTTCAACCTTAGGCTTCAACACATATATGGTGGGTACTAAATGAGGCCCTCCCAAAGGTTTTGGGGAACAGGGGAATCAGACCATTTAATTCAGGGGAACAAGGGAACAAAAGTCTAAAACTGGGGAACAGGGGAACAAAGGCAATTTTGCAGAACAGGGAATATAGAAAATCAAGATTTTGATTTGGGGGGAACAAGGAAAAATGCAGGTTTTTTTAAGGGAACAGGTATTCCCTGGGAGCGCCTCCTTAATAGAACTGCCACATTACGAAAATTAATGTCTACAGTGTTTTGAATGCGTTAAAAGAAACTTTTCAGTTGGCATTTTATACGAGCGATCTGTTCCAAGACATCTTGCAAATAATGACATATATGGACACTCTCAGATTTTCAAAAAAAACCCAAAAAAAACACACACACACAAACAAAAAACAATTTGGATGCAATCTTGTTCATAGATGCCACATGACCATTAAACGACGTGAAAACATACCATCCCACGGGGCACATAGCATTTCAGCAATGTCACATCAACATCGATACAACATTTTGGCGTTTCAGCAATGTCGTATAATTGTCGATCTGTCATGAAATCGACGTTGATACGACGTTGCATACGCGTTGTGTGCCAGCTGGGCATGATTTTCCCCATAAAGATGGAACATTGGCAACATCAAATAATGGATGGAAATAATGTATATAAATAATACAAATGAAAATAAGGAAGTTTTATGTTCATAAAAACAACATTGGATCACAGCTTTCATTATCTACATGAAGACTTTGGCTCGACGATCATTTGTACAGTGCTGAGCGAAAATTCCGATCAGACTGCACACAAGCACATGCTGATCTGAGTCTATATGTACGATGCGGACATCTGCCAGTCGTTCATATGCAGAGGAAAACCATGATACATTTCTTACACAAAATCAAGAAAGATTTTTCATATAACATAACGTACATATAATAACAGCATTTTTCAAGGACGAGTTTCATTCTTCTAATGGATATTTACCCCATATAAGCCTAACGTCCCATGAAAGGGACATTGGCAAACAATGTAGACTTAGATCAGACGCTGCTGAACACGGCACCCAATCAGGGTCTACACTGTTTGTATATACTTATGAGATTTCTACAAAACATGACAATAATAAAAAGTAACCAGACACCCCTCATATAGGAGAGTTAATGTAGAAGATTTAACTTGGCATAATGGACTGAGTATAGATAATGGGGTAGCATGCAAATTGAAAAAGTTTAAATACACATACACATTTGTTTGCTATCAGCAACTTGAAATGCTGGCAAGACTCAAGCGGGGTTCACATAGAGGAACAAATTGCATACAGTTGAACTTCAATAACGCGGAATATGGATGGCTGGTTTACCATGGCTTAGTAGAATTCGCTCTCAGGGCCCTAGAGAATTATATCTATAGCTCCAGATATTCATACATTAAGGATAATTTAGGGAGGTATTTCTTCTGTTATCTGGTACAAGTATGTTGTGTGTGCATATTAGAATCACATCAGAGAGGCAATTCTAATATGCACACGCAACATTCCTTGACTTAATAAATCATTTAGTCATCCCCATTATGCCTCATGACCTGAAGCCATGATTAACTCTTAGTAGTTCGGACTACCCCTATCTCGAACACATTTTCAAGGTCCCAAAGATATTCAAGTTTGACTATAATGAACTAATCATAGCCATAACAATACATTTTAAACATTTTCCAGATTCTTCACTTCTAAGGTTGTTCTAACCCTTAGAGCGCCAAGCAAAGTTTGCAGCAGACATTCTTTTTTTTTCTTTTTTCTTTTTTCTTTTTTTTTTTCAGAGAAAAAAAAAAAGTCTTGTTATTTCATGCGAATTGTCTGCCATGCAAACAATTCACATGGAATGTCGCCTTATTTTCTCTGATGGATATTTAACCCATATAAGCCTAGCATCCCATAAAAGGGACACTGGCAAGGTCGACTAAGATCAGACACCGCAAAACGCGGCATTTGGTCAGGTGATCTGTGTGTATATAGTTCTGAGATTTCTACAAAACATGACAATAATAAAAAGTAACCAGACACCCCTCATATAGGAAACGGACTTGTCCAGGAGAGTTAATGTAGAAGAATCCACATGGCATAAATGTGTTAAGTATAGATAATGGGGTAGCATTCAAATTGAAAAAGTTTAAACACACATACATATTTGCTTGCTATCAGCACTTTAAACATTTTTTTCAAATTCTTCACTTCTAACGTCGCTCTTAACTCTTAAAGCACCAAGCAAAGTTTGCAGCAGATGACATTTTTTTTTTCAGAGAAAAAAAAGTCTTGTTATTCCATGCGAATTGTCTGCCATGCAAACAAAGCCTGCCCAGTAAACATGTGGTTAGGTAAACTGGCCGCGCTCGACATGACCCCATTGGGTTGACCGGGCCGTAAAACCTCAACACAAACAAACTGCCATGCAAACAACTCACATAAAATGTTGACTTTTTTCTCTGAAAAATAAATTAAAACTACTTCAAAATGTCGTCTGCTGCAGTTGTGCTTGGCGCTTTAAGGATTAAAATTGATGAACCAAAACAACCTTACATCTGTAAATAATCGAGGTAAGAGAAACTATTGCTGAAATTCATTGTCTCTGGAATTGCTGATAAATCATCTTCTTGATCTCCACTTGTGAGGACTCTTTCATTGGGATCTGTGTTTTCTCCATCATCCTCTCCAGACGACTCCTCGAATGCTCCATTTCTTTGGGAGCTCTTCTTCTTCCATTGGCGCCTCATCGTCTCATTGATTCTTCCACCAACATCTGACCATACCTTTAGGTGCTGGGTTTCAGGATAGTAGAAATGTGTGTATATTTCCACGACGTGCTTCCTTCGTTCGTCTAAGGGTGTCTTGCCTCTTGTCCCATTCCAGTTGTAGGCCATTTGTCTATGTTGTACAGTTCAGGCCAAACCGACTTCAAAAGTAAGGTAGCAAAATGCTTGCCTCTCTTGGTGCAGTTCAGAGCCGACTGAAGGATGTCTTCCCCTATCACCAAGTCTTCTGGAATAGATTCCACCCTTGGTACTGGCACCAGTAATGACCTTGAAAGTGTTACCCCTCCATCTTGGCGAGTTGTGGCAGTGGTCACTGGAGTAGAATCTGTAATTCGCTGACTTAAAGCGGTGTCAACCTTCTTCTCTACTCTATAGCAATCTCAAGGTTGGTCTGTCTTTTATTTGTGGCTTGCATCGTCCTCTTTAGTTCATCGTTCTGTCTTTGAATATCCCTAAGTTGCCCTGATAACATATTCATCATGTGCATCACTTGCCTAGAGTCGCCTTGCTGGTCTAACTGATGGTGGCCGGCTCACCATTGACAGCTGTGCCAGAGATACCGGAGAGGGCATTCTCTGTAGTGTGGTTGGTGCTTCCACGTCTCTTCTTGTAGGTATGAGTGGCCGTCGTACAGTCAGATTGGCGGAAATAGCCCTTGGAGTTGACGCCGACAGCATTTCATTACTAATTCAGAGAGCTGGTGTAGTCAGTATACCCTGGGTTGTAGGCAGTGACATGTTTCCGGTGACTGGAAGACAATCTGTAGTTGATGTAGAGTCCGAAGCGGCAGCATTGACAGCTCCATCATGTCTCAAGGTATCGATTACTATCTCTGTCCAGTCATCAGTTGGTATTCCCTCCTGTGGTTCTCTATTGACTCTGTTTAAAGCTGGTAGTGCTGCATTCACACTCTCGTCATCACTCTTTGGTTCATGGCTCTCAGAGGTAGTGCTTGCTGGAGCGACCTCTCTCTTTGCTTTGTTGCTTGTCTGCTCCATCTGCAACGACAAAAGTTATATATTATCTCCCCAAGGCAACTCAACACACTCATAAGACAACTCGTCCCATAAAAGGGACATTGACAGTGTAGACCCAGATCAGACACCACAGAAAGGGTCTACACTGTTTTCAATGGTTCAGAAATTTCTACAAAACATGATCATAATGAGAATTAACCGGACACCCCTTATACAGGAAATGGACCTGTTCAAAGAGTTGAAGTAAAGGAGTCCTCTCGACATAAATGGGCTAATGGAAACTTCACCCATTTATGTCAAATGGACTCTTCTACTTAAACTGTTTGGACAGGTTCAATCCCTATATAGGGGGTTTCTAGTTAATTATTATCACCATGTACATATACCCCAAATATTTGGACACCTTAAGTCCTTATCATACTTACCCCAAAATTTAAACAAGACCATTTGGCCACCTGGGCCCACTTGTTCAAAACTAACGATGTCGTTAGTTAACATATCGTTAAAATTTTGATCATTAAATAGGGCATATACGCTAATATTTTTGCTGAAAACGTGAGTAGCTTTTGCATTTTTTTTTTTCAGTAAAAATACCTGTAAATTAGATATTGTATTTACTAGAACAGTTAACATTTTTACCGTTAACGAGTTCGTTAAGCTAATGATGCTTTGAACAACTGGGTCCTGGTGTCTAAAATAGTGATGGCTGAATGTAAAAAGTGCAGATCCTGATAAAACATGATGGTCTCTGATCTGTGTTCTTACGACATTATAGCCGTAACAAAGGAATGAAGCATAGCTGAAAAAATATTCCGTCTTTCCTGGGAATCGAACCCGGTCCTCCCGGTTAAAAATCCAATGCTCTAACCACTGAGCCAGAGTCGACTCCCTGACGCAGTTGTCAGAGATTGAATATATACTTAGAAGCTATGCGTAATCTGCCAAGGCAGATAATCAAAGGTAGGAGTGCTCGTTCGTAACACTCCCCCTTTTCAAGGAAGTCATCATTTATGATGCGTGAAGCCATTTTTGGCGTATAAAGTCCAATCTCGGACGAGCCCCCATCTTATGCATGGGTGAAAGTTTTCAGGATTATTCCTGATTTCAGGATTTTGGACTTGCTGTGTCAATATAAAGTATGGGCAAATTTGGCTTTACAGGATTTGGAAACCTGGATTTCAGGATTCATGAATTTTAGAACTTTCACCCATGCTTATGACATGATAGCCGTAACAAAGGAATGAAGCATAGCTGAAAAAATATTCTGTCTTTCCTGGGAATCAAACCCGGTCCTCCCGGTTAAAAATCCAATGCTCTAACCACTGAGCCAAAGAGTCGACTCCCTGACGCAGTTGTCAGAGATTGAATATATACTTAGAAGCTATGCGTAATCTGCCAAGGCAGATAATCGAAGGTAGGAGTGCTCGTTCATAACAGTGTCTACACTGTCTGCTAAGGCCTTGCCATATGAATACATTTTGTACTTAGGGTACATTACTTTTTTCAAACCACTGGTCATTTGTCAAAGGAAAATAAATGGGCTGCGCAATGCAAAAATGTGTCTTCAGGCATATGGGGACAGCGAAGATGCGTATCAGCATGCACATCCGTGCAGTCTGATCAGGACCTTCTCTGTCTGCAGCCAGAATCATTGGATACCATAGAATGTATCAATGTAGAGCAAAAGCCCTGGAGATCTTGCTCATATGCAAGATGACGGGAATCTGCGCATTTTACACATGCGCAAAGGCATTTTTTCACTTGGCCTGGCCTAAAGGACATGGAGAGGAATGTAATGATAAAAAATACAAGTGATCTGTATTATGTGGAGAAATAATTCCTATCAGACAATTCACATGAAATGTCAAGTCTTATTTTCTAAAAAAAAAAACAACAACAACAACAAAAAAACTAGACATGTCCAAAGTACACAAATGCCCCTGCCCTTTGCCCATATGGCAACATCTGGATGCATAAATTGCAACAACTTATTTTTCAAATGCTCAATTTTTAAAGACATAAAAATAAGATGTGTCTCGGTCTGACATTAGTCTTATCACTGATAAAAGACCAGGCAAAAGAAAACCTAGTATACCGTCAATGAACAACAGACAGGTAAAGGCCCGATACGCAAATTCAGATCCATAAATAATCATATGAGCTGGGGCACAACAAGAGTCCTGCAAAATTTATTCCCCTTCAGAAGGACTCTTAACCACCCCCTCCTGGGATTTCATAAACACCTTTTTATGAAATACCTTCTATCTCTCTTGAATAGAGCCTGGGTAAGGTCAATAAAATGATTGAGTAGTACCACTTTTGTCTTTTACCAGTCTCTGGGCAGATTCTGCAGCTCACAAAATGGTAGTATTTTTTCCCCAGAAAATAGGCAATGTTGGAGACAATTTGCATGAAATGTCAAAGCCTGTTTTCTGGGAAAATGAGCAAAACACTTCAAAATGTCATCAAATGAAAATTTTCCGAGCATGCTAACCATTAAAGAGCTAATCACAACTGTAGCAGATGACATTTTGATTTTTTTTGTAACTTTCAAATATAAGACTTGGAATTTCATGCAAATCATCTATCAGAAAAAAACAAGGCTTGTCATTTCATGTGAATCACACAAAATGCCAAGTGTTACCTTCTCAGAAAAAAAAATCAGAATGAATTCATATACAGTTTTGCTTCACTTTTTAATCATGGTGAACCCCCAAAATGGACATTGGCAAACAGTGTAGGCCCAGATCAGATGTCTCAAAATGTGGCATCTGATCAGGGTCTACACTGTTTGCATTAACTACAGAAATTTCTATAAAACAAAGTAATAGTAAAAAGTAACCATACACCCTGCTATTGGAAATAGAACAGTTCAAAAAGTTGTGGCAGAAGAGTCCACCCAACAAAATAGGTTAAAAGTTAATACTTTCCTACATACCTTGCCACTTTTCTTGGTGATGGACCACTCCCACCTGCCTTTTCAGGAGTGAGATAAATGGACCTCCACTAGATGTTCTAGAAGCTGGTCCAACCTTTGGTGGTTGTGTCTCTGCTTTCACAATAGCAGGACTATTCGAGTGATGCCAGGTGGTGCAGGTTGTCTCTGACCTGGCTGGAAACCAAACAAGCCTTCTCTCCTATAAAATAATACAGCTCTTTATTAATCAACTTTGTAATCATTCTTCTAAGATGTGCCAAACAGCCTGCATCATACCAATGCAATGTCTGGCAATATTTTATGGTGTTAACCCGGCCAATATTTTATGGTATTAACCAGTCGATGAGACTTTAAATTCAGTGATACTTCTTCTGTTTGGTGTTTAGCGTACATCAAGATACCTGCAGATGTTGGAGCTACATTTGCAGACAGCAGTTCTGATTATCTGTTCAAGCAAAGCAATATTTTAAAAAAGTCAGTAAATAACTGCATGGTGAAGCAAGCAACAAGAACAAAACTACTCAAAAAGAGGTTTTATTGACTTTCAACATTTTAGAAAATGAAAACAAAAAGTTGATTAATAAAAATGTCATGAAACAGATGTTTTCACATTGGCCCTGTTACAAGTCCTCAGCTAGTCATATTGGCCTTCGGATGGCTGTATTGGCCCTCCACTTCGCCTCGGGCCAATACATCAATCCTCAGGCCAATTTGACTGCCCTTGGACCTGTAACAGGGCCAATATGAAAACATCCATTTAATAATATGATATTATGAACAATATTCACTAATATCAGTGCAATAATCCGTTTATTACATAGCTGTAAATATTTCATGTCATTTTCAGTTGTTTGTAGCCTCAATCAAGGCATGTTTGTTTTTCATCTAAAATTCAGGATCTGCGCAAATGTTTGACAAATTACTACTCTTAACCACCCCCTGCTGGGATCTCATAATGATTTCTTCATGACATGCCTTTAATCTCTCCTGAATAGAGTCTGGGTAAGGACAGTGGTACCTTTTTATCTTTAATTTTTACCACTCTCTCTGGGCAGATTCTGCAGACGACAAATTAATGGTATTTTTCCCAGAAAGCCTTAAGACGTCATCAAAAGCAACATCATGTTAGTGTAACCTTCTTGCACATCAAACCTCTTCTGAAAAGGGGTGTACTGTAAAAGGGGTGAATTTTCCCCTGAGCTTCTTGAAAGGGGTCTGTTCTAAAAGGAAAGAATTTGCTCCCAAGGGAAGCAAGTTATTTCCTTTCAGAGCGAACCCTTTTTCTGAAGGTGTTAAAGATAATGTGCAAGATCAAGTAAGCATACTGCTATCAAGTGATATCTGTGTGCTTGCTCCTTGGATTTTGTTGCATTTTCTATCATTCAAAATTTATAGCTGTATAATAAAGTAGTATAATAATAATGTAATTGGGAATGATTTTATAATAGGATGTACTGAATTCAGTATGTACAGTACATACTGAATTCAGTATGTAAATAGATTTGTTTGTCCGAAATAGAGTTGTTTGTCGGAAAGCTAACCCTTATTTTACGTATTGCAGATGAAAAATGTAACAACTTTCATTCTCGTACCCATGCTTTTGTTCGTGATATGATTAATTTCATGAGGCATTGCAAGTTTCAGACAAACACAAATGACATATTGTTTACCCGAGGAAACCGTTTGCTATTATCCAAAATAGTCAAATAGTAAAAAAATATGCTGAGATTTAACCGCTGTTACTTTTAATGCTTAGCATATTAGCAGACAAATTTAGAACTAGTAACAATGTTTACAGAGAAAGCAGATGTCTCAGAAAACTGGTTTTGGCATTTCATGCAAATTGTCTTTAAAAGCAAATTCAGCTTAGGAAGAATTCCTGGTATTTTTTATTAACGCTTAGCATGCTGGGTAAAATTTTCAGCAGATGACATATTGAAATACTTTTTAATTGTCCTCAGAAAATAGGCTTTAACATTTCAAGCAAATGTCTCCACAGGAGACAATTAGCATGGAATGTTAAAGCCTATTTTCTGGGAAAAATAAGAAACTTATTCCAAAATGTTGTCTGCTGAAATATTTTCCCAGCATGCTGGGCCCAGTTGTTCAAAACTAATGATGTCAATAGTTAATGTATCTTTAAAACTTTGATCATTAAATATGGCATATACGCTTATATTTTTGCTGAAAAAAATGTAAGTAACTCACATTTTTTCAGCAAAAGTAGCTGTGAATTAGAGATTTCACTTACTAGAACAGTTAACATTTTGACCACTAACGAGCTAGTTATGCTAACAATGGTTTGAACAACAGGGCCCTGAGCATTAAGAATATAAGTGTTTAGATATTTAGGGTAAATACACTACACAAGAAGAGCGATCTTCTCACACGGTGGTTCAAATTTCTTGCACAGTCAAACTTCAATGGCTCATTTTTGGGACCACTGAAATCCTTTGTATAAAAATTAAAAATTTAAACCCTTCAGCTTCAATGTATTGTCATACAAATAAAATGTGTGTTGGTATGAGTGGCTCATCATATATATTTTATATGTCTTTGATATATATATATATATATATATATATATATATATATATATATATATATTATATATATATTATATATATATATATATATATATATATATATGTGACAACCCTGATGATTTCCTCACGGCTTCAGGGTAAATTGTCATGGAGTTCAAAATGAATAAAAAATTCCTTTTCCAAAAAAAAAAAAAAAAAAGGCATATGGCGATAATTCAGGGAAGTCTTTTTGATCTTCTATACAATAAAGGTATTTTGAGAGTACTCATTAAAATCACCTCAATGAATCTATTCTAATGAGTACAGAAAATATACAATTTCATGATAAAATAAGAAAACTTCTCTAAAATATCCCTAAATATTTGTTTTCTTGAGCTATCAGAAGAATTTCATAGGGACTCAAAAATGAGTTCAGTCATGGTAAACAAGCGATATGTGTTCGATTTATTGATGTTAGACTGTATACGATAAACCTACCTGTTCTGATGCCATGGTGGAGGACCACAGGCTTGTTGTTGTTCTGGGATTGAGACATCTGACCCATACCAAATGGAGCTGTGGAACAGCCCCAAAACTGTTGTGATATGGCCCCTATTCTAGGTGGGGCCCATATAGGACTATATATCTGTGGTACTCTTTGTCTCATATCAGGTGGTGCATGGACAGGTCCCATGAGACACCTGTTTGATACTATTGACACCAGGTGGGGCTCTGATAGGGACACTGGTTTGTGGACCCGTATCTTCAGTTCCAGGTGGGGCTGGCTGTGATGAAGTCTGTTGTGTACTTGGTATGGTTAGGAAAGTTTTGCTGATCTGTGGTGACCCATGTCCTGTACCGGATGGAGTCAGCAAAGGAGTACTGGGCCCATTTGTTTAAAACTAACGGTGTTGTTAGTTAACAATTCACTAAAATTTACATCGAGTGATTCGCAAATAATGCATAAATTTTTTGCTGAAAAATGTGAGTTGCTTTTGCAGTGCAAAAGCTACTCACATTTTTTCAGCAAAAAAATATCAGAATATTGTATATTGAATCCGTTAAAACAGTTAACAAAATGACCCTTAACAAGCTCGTTAAGCTAATGATGCTTTGAACAACTGGGCCCTGGTTGGTGTTGCAGTCTGACCTGTAGCAGATTTAGACACTGACTGAATACAGACTGGTGTTGCTTTCTGACCTGTAACAGATTGGGACAACAATGAAATGCCGGTTGGTGTTAATGTTTGACCTGCAGCAGATGGGGACATTTGGCTAGTGTTGATGCCTGGTCTATAGCAGATAGGGACAACAATGAAATGCTGGTTGACCTGCAGCAGATGGGGACAATGACTGATTGGCTAGTGCTGATGCCTGATCTGTGCCAGATGGGGACAGCAATGAGGTTGGTGCTGCTGTCTGCTTTGTAGCAGATGGGAACTCTGACTGATTGTTTGGTGTGGATGTCTGATCTGTAGCAGATGGAGACAACAATGAAATACTGATTGATGTTGCTGTCTGCTCTGTAGCAGATGGGGACACTGACTGTATGGTGGTTGGTGCTGTAGAGTCCCTGGGAGGAGAACTGGATGGATTTACAGGATCATACAACTGATCGACTTTTACTTCTGAAAATGAAAAAGAAACCCTTAAAGCACTAACCACAACTCCAGATTTTTAAAGCACTAACCATAACTCCAGATATCTTGATATTTTGCATCACATATAATTGATGGATACTCATTTCAAATGCATCACTGGAACATTTCAAAAGAGTACCCACAGCATATTTTGATGCAAAACAAACAAAAGCAGTCCTAAATCAATTAATTTACCAAAAGTGTTGGGACAAACCGGGCCAATGTCAGGCCCAAGAAAACAGTGCAAACCCAGATCAGATATCACAGAATGTGGCATCTGATCAGGGTCTACACTGTTTGCCACTCACCCAACATTTTCAGCCATACTAATGATGGTTGTAAAACGGACTTGTTCGAAGTTTGGGATGAGTGTGATAAGGAGTCTTGAATTTTCAAAACATTTTTGGTAAATAGAAAATTATAAAAAAAAACTAGAGCAAGTGCCCAGAGGGTCAAGAATACCCCCAGCCGGCACCATTTCTTAATTATAAAATATTTTAAAGCTTATGACAATGATGTAAGGCAAAATATAGTTTACAATGTCAGTCTCTGAGTGACACTGATCTATCATCCCAAGTACAACTTTTCTGGAGTAAATAGTCTTCAAGACATGAAGCAAATTTGGTGGACCATTAAATATAGGTCACGGACCTACATATACTTGAGAAGTTAATCTCAGTCACATTGATCCATTACGCCAACTATGATGTTAATCCATTAAATAATCTAAAAGATACTAAGCAAAATTACTAGACCATGAAATATAGGTCATCCTGATATATATTTACTTTGAGGTGAAAGTTTGGGTCACACTGTGTCATTATATGTAAATATGACATTTGTATCAAATAGTGGGAGATATAAGACAAAATCACAGGGCTATGAAATATAGGTCACATAATCCCAAAATATGACAGTAATACATCAAATTGCCTTCAAGATGTAACAAAAAATCACTGAAAGATGTAATATAGGTCACAGTGACTTACCTTTACTTTTAGGTCAACTGTTGGATAATACTGATTCATAATCCCAAATAATGATGTTCATATATCAAATAACATTCAAGATATAGGGCAAAATTACTGGACCATGAAATATAGGTCAAGGTGACCTACATTGTTATGATGTCAGTTGTGGTGTCACACAGAACCAGTATTCCCTGTATCACATTAATTAAGAAATAGTCTTCAAGATATAAGACAAAATCGCTGGAGCATGAAAATAGGATCACCATGACCTTGACCTTATTACACTGAATGTTTATGTAATAAACGTGTCTGATGCCCATCCTTCTTTATTGTTTGTATAAACACAAACGGCAACATACTACTTTATTGAGGCATTAATCCATGAAATGGTCTTAGAAATATAAGGCAAAATCACTGAGCATGAAAATAAGGTCAAAATGATCTTGACCTTATTACCCTAAATGTTGATGTAATAAACATGTCTGATGCCCATCCTTCTTTATTAAGAGGTTGTTTGTATAAACAAACTGCAATATACTTTATTGGGGTGTCCTAGATTTTGACCTCTACCCCCACCCTGGGGCATGACACAGGGGTTCATAGATGTAGAATGGAAGAGAATCCTCCCAGGTACCCCCATACCAAATATGAAAAGTTTTTGATCAGTGGCTGTAGAGTTAAAAGTAATTAAAAAAAACTTCAGGCTGATCCGAGAGTGCACAGGCTGATCCGAGAGTAAGCTGTTTGCATGTGGCATAAGGGCCCTTATATCATGTATTGCATCATGTATTTACATGATTAACTCCCATAGCCTTTAGGAACACTGAAAGAAGCCCTTTTCTGGAAAAAAGTAAAAAAAGGAAATCAAACTTAACATCACTGGGTAAAAAACCAAAATCCCTATTTACAATGTTCAAAGGGCCACAACTCCAAAAATAGGTAAACTACAGTTATAGTTCTTGTGTTCTGCAAGTTGTTTGTTTGTGTTGAGGTTTAACCGCGCAGTCAACCCAATGGGGTCATGTCGAGCGCGGTCAGTTTACCTAACCACACGTTTACTGGGCAAGCTTAGTCCTCTAAGCGGTTAACCAGTACTGTGGACATTCTTTCACCAGAAACTGACAACTGCCCTTCTTGAATCAGCGGAAGGGAGAGAATGACCGTAGAAAATATTTCATGATCAATCTCCACGAAAAAATGATGCCGACCTCGGCAGGGGTTGAACCCGCGACCTCCTGGTCTCCAGTCGGACGGCGCATCCAACTGAGCCACCGAGGCCAGCAAGTGGTATGATGGTGGTAAACATTTCTGTAAATTTTCGTAAAAATAGCTCAAACACTTTTCAGGTTACAGGGTGGACAGAAAGACATCCACGGTAAAATAAATGTCTTCCAACCTGAAGGGTAGACATACCAAAAAACAGCAGAGGAAAACTCTTTCAGAAAAAAATGGAATAGTTAACACAGTTGGAAAAGCAACTGATTTAAAAAAAAAAATGAAACAGGAAACAGCAATGGCAAAAAACCCAGATAGTAGTGGGAAATGAACAGTCCTTCAGAAAAAAAAAAAATATAGAATAAATATCAGCAGAAAAAGGAAGAAAAAATCTGGAATGGGCATCAACTGTGGGAAATGAGCCCCTTTTTTAAAGAAAAGGTCAAATCTGCAAATGCAGAGGAATAAAGGTTCCAAATGCTATAATTTTTGTAAAGGTTAATCCATTACGTATTAAACCAAGTGCATGGCTGAGTAAGATGAAGTTTGCACTTGAATCTTTTAGATTCCAGAGTAAAAGTATGCTGGAACAGGATTGCACTATATAAAGCTTCACACCCTTACAAAACACAGGTTTCAAGTTTCAACCGAAATATTTACTTTGTCTTTGATGATTTTTAGCTGATCCTTAAATGTGAAGAGGTTAATCAACAACTAAGCCTTGCATTTTGCCTACTGATCAGTCTATTTTCCTGTACTGCCTTTAGTTTAGTCAGGATGTTTTCACTAAGTTATCTGGTTCTTCATTCAGTTTATCTGTGCTGTTCTTCAGCTGGGCCCAGTTGTTCAAAGCATCGTTAGCTTAACGAGCTCATTAAGGGTCATTTCATTAACTGTTTTAGCGGATTCAATATACATTATTTTGATATTTTTTGCTGAAAAAATGTGAGTAGCTTTTGCATTGCAAAAGCTACTCACATTTTTTCAGCAAAAAATTTCAGCAAATTTGCATATCACTCAATTAAAATTTTAACGAATCGTTAACTAACGACATCGTTAGTTTTGAACAACTGGGCCCAGATCTTTTGTCTGTCCTAATCTGTCTGAGCTCTCATTCAGTTTGGCTGTGCTGATCTTTTAATGGATTCTGTGTCTGCATTAAACATATTTGTTCTTTACCAGTGTCTGAACTGATTCTTCTGTTTATTAAGCATAGTAGATTCTTCAATTTCTTTGTACTGGTCTTTAGGTGGTCCTTAAAACTGTCCAAAAACTTCAAACTGTTTTCAGTTTAGACTGCACTGATTTTAAGCAACTTTTCTTGTACTGATTTTAAGCTGATTTTTCATTCAGTTTACCCTTATTGCCCTGATCCACCCACTTGTTGATACTAAGCTTGTCCTTTTGTTTGTTAATTCGGATCTTTAGACGGCTCTTCCAGTTTTCTGTAATGATCTTTCAATTGGTCTGAATGATCCATCCACCCACTTGTTGATACTAAACTAGTGCTTCTATTGGTTGCTACTGAATTGTTCTGAATGATCCATTTGTTGATACTAAGCTGGTGCTTCTGTTTGTTGGCTCTTTCAGGTTTCTGTACTGATCTTTCAATTGGTCTGAATGATCCAACGACTTATTAATATCAAGTTACTATTTCTGTCTGTTGGTAAGCTCATCCAGTTTTGTGTACTGATCTTTCAACTGGTCTGAATGATCCAACCACTTGTTAATATCAAGTTAATGCTTCTGTCTGTTGGTAAGCTCTTCCAGTTTTGTGTACTGATCTTTCAATTGGTCTGAATGATCCAATCACTTGCTGATATCAAGTTAGTGCTTCTGTCTGTTAGTTTCGTGTACTGATATTTCAATTGGTCTGAATGTTCCAATCACTTGTAGATATCGTTGGTGCTTCTATCTGTTGGTAAGCTTTTCCAGTTTTGTGTACTGATCTTTCAGTTGGTCTGAAAGATCCAACTATTTGTTGATACTTCTGTTTGTTGGTAGACTCTCCCAGTTTTCTGTACTGATCTTTCATTGGTCTGAATGATCCACCACTTGTTGATATCAAGCTAGTGCTTCTGTTTGTTGATAGGCTCTTCCAGTTTTCTGTACTGACCTTTTAATTGATCTGAAAGATCCAACCACTTGTTGATATCAAGCTAGTGCTTCTGTTTGTTGGTAGGCTGAACTGATCTTTCAACTGGTCTGTATGATCCACCAACTTATTGATACTAAGCTGGTGCTTCCGTTTGTTAGTAAGTTCTCCAAGTTTTCTGTGTTGATATTTCAATAGGTCTGAATGAGCCACCCACTTGTTGATACTAAGCTGGTGCTTCTGTTTGTTAGTAAGTTCTCCAAATTTTCTGTATTGATATTTCAATTGGTCTGAATGAGCCACCCACTTGTTGATACTAAGCTGGTGCTTCTGTTTGTTGAAAGGCTCTCCCAGTTTTCTGTACTGATCTTTCAGTTGGTCAGAATGATCCACCAACTTTGTGGCAGAGAGCTTAATGCTCACTTTTAAAGTGCTGTTGCACTGAAATACTACACCCCAGGCACTTTACATGATATTCCACCCAGTCACATTATACTGACACTGAGCTGACCAGTTTTGATTCCTAGCTCCACTTTCTTTAATTCTGAGTGCCCAGCAAAAGAGTGGCTAGTACCATTTTTAAAGTCTTTGGTATGACTTAGCCACAACCTCCTGGTCACAAAGCAGATGCTCTACCAACTGATCCACCCTGCCAGTCCCCCCACTTGTAAGATTAGTTTGGAGAATGACAAACACCACAATCTCTTTATAACATTATTGCTGGGATCCAAAGCAAAAGCCGTACTACTTAAACAATTGTTGTAACCAAACAAAAATGTAATATAGAAAAATGACCATAAATGGTCATTTTTCCATAAAACCTACACATTTTTGTTTGATTACATTTTTTTTTCTTCAGAGGTGGGGGTTTTATAAAGAACCAAGTTACGAAGAGGCGCGGGTGTGTAGTTATCTATAGGACCTGAAAATTTATGTCAGTCAAACTGGTTCAGTTGGACTACAGGTAAGAGCAAAAGCTCATATGATCACATCACATCAGGTCAGACTGTGATCAACACTATCACCGCCTGCACCCCAGAAATCTTCAATCTTATTTCAATCTTATATTTTGTTGGCTTACTGTTTTCTTAACTCCTCAAGTTCCATCAAAGCTTTTTTGTCACATCAAATAAATGAACTTCAGCCTAAGAATATACCATAATGATCCGAAGTATTGGGACAAACAAGCCCAAGCAAAAAATGTAGATACAGATCAGGGCCCAGTTGTTCAAAGCATCGTTAGCTTAACGAGCTCGTTAAGGGTCATTTCGTTAACTGTTTTAGCGGATTCATTGTAACTGTTAACTGTTTTAGCGGATTCTAATATATTTTGCTGAAAAAAATGTGAGTAGCTTTTGCACTGCAAAAGCTACTCACATTTTTTCAGCAAAAATTTCAGCATATTTGTGTATAACTGGATGTAAATTCTATCAAGTCGTTTACTAACGACGTCATTAGCTTTGAACAACTGGGCCCAGATGCACAGAACATGGCGTCTGATCATAATGTACACAGTTTGTCACTCATTTGCCAATTTTTAGACTCATTAAAAGGTAAGAAAACAGACTTTTTGAAATTTTAGGACAAGTACGCTAAGGATTTGTTTGTGTTGAGGTTTTACGGCCCAGTCAACCCATTGGGGTCATGTTGAGCGCGGTCAGTTTACCTAACCACACGTTTACTGGGCAGGTTTAGTCCTCCAAGCGGTTAACCAGTATTGTGCACATTCTTTCACCAGAAACTGACAACTGCCCTTCTTGAATCAGCGGAAGGGAGAGAATGACAGTAGAAAATATTTCATGATCAATCTTCACAAAAGAATGTTGCTGATCTTGATAGGGGTTGAACCCGCGACCTCCTGGTCTCAAGTTGGATGGCGCATCCAACTGAGCCACTGAGGAGTATGCTATGGAATTAAGGTGTCTCAATATTTAGGGCTTATACTGTAGGGTCTTTGGGTCAAGATCCAGATCAGCCAACAAAGTTGCAGTCTGATCAGGGCCTTTGCTATACATTGGTTATCTTCTGCAGCATCCAGTGATTATGTAAGCGGACAGGAAAAGCCCTGGTCACACTGCATATCGAGGGTTGAGCACAAGACTGGCGTAAGTCAGATGGTTGTTTTTCCCCAAACCTAATCTCCTCACCATGAAGGCATTATGAAGATTACATTTCTTTCTGTAAACAATGAAAATTTAGGTGCCATTGCTCGTATGAGCAATGGCACCTAAATTTGCATTGTTTACAAAGGGGTCCAAGTTGCCCCTAAACAAGGGTTTCAAAAATATGTTTGAGTTACTATAGTCTTGCGCTCAACCCTCGATATGACAGCTGATCAGGGCCTACATTATCCATGTCACACAGGCACAATAAACACTTCCACAGGCACAATAAACACTTCCACAGGCACCATTAACACTTTCATCAATCTATCTTCTTAATCCTTTTCTTCCTGCTGACCAAAGCAGATACTTATGTAAACAGTGTAGATTCAGATGAGATGGCTCTCACTTTGCCATTCTGTTTTTGATTTTAGACTGAAACCCATATTTGCAACAATGACTGTATCCAAATTCAGAGAATGGAGGAGTCCATTTCATAAACTCAGGGGACAATCCAGGGTAAGCATTTATCTAAGTGAACAAAAATGGGTAATCCAAGGAATGAAATAAGCAATAAAAACACTCCTTTTTTTTTGTTTTATTTCCATACAACACAAATTCATAACCACATTTCATTCATACAGTATATTTACATCCTACCTACTGAACACATTTATAATCAAATAATACCCTTAGTGGTCATACAGTGGAAATTACCACTGCCAGGAAGGGAAGTAGGATAAATGTTCCAAAATTTCAAACACTTTATTTTATACATATACCTTTTTTGGCCTAAATTTTGCTTTTTATGCAGTTGTTCTTTAAAATAGACAGAGAATGGCAAAGAGTGTAGATCCTGATCAGACTGCTCCTTTGAGCAGTCTGATCTGAGTCTACACTATTTGCATAGGCCATTTTGTCAGAAACTAGTGTATAAAATTTTTGAACATTTTTACTGTATTCAATTTAGTGATGATGATTGTAAGTTCAGGTTTAATGATGCATCAACCCATTAGGGTCATTTGGGACAAAACTATTTATTAACCCATTTACGTTGAGTGGACTCTTCTACCACAACTCAGTGGACCGATCTGTTTCCAACAGTAGGGTGTCTGATCAGTTTTTAATTTCACTATATTTATTAAAGAAATTTCTGTATTTAATGCAAAGAGTGTAGACCCTGATCAGACACTGCATTCTATGACATTTGATCTGGGTCTGCACTGTTTGCCAATAATTTTTTTGGGGGTCTCCAGAGTAAAATGGGCTAATCTGGTTTTGTATTTGAACTGCTGTAATAATAATGAGTCGGGTAGGCAAGAAAGTACAAAACTGGAAGAATTTAAAAATGAAATAGTTATATTTTGTTAAAAAGATAAATGTGTTTTAAAAACAACAGAATGTTATCTGCTGTTATATCTAGAAATAAATATCTCAAGACATTCGTCTAAAATTGGTGGCTAATATAAGAGAATTCAATGCAGTCGATCAAGAAAGTGTTTCACTGTAAACAGGTCCTTACAGCTTATACAGATGGTGAGTTGGTGTTTTACATCCATTTCAGCATTATTAAACCCTTGTCATGCTGAATAAATTAAGTTGCCACACCCACTTTTCATTTTCAGCCAATCAGATTACTTGATCCAGGTTGTTAATACAGATTCACATACTTACTGAAAAACAGTGCAGATCCAGATCAGTTGGCGTCTTCGGAAGCCAACTGATCTGGATCTACGCTGTTTTCAAAGACAGGGTATATCCAGGTTCAGCAGGACAAGGGTTAAGTCTCATAAAGATGATGGAAGGATGATAATGAAAAGCTCTGTGCAATGAACTGCTGCACAGTCAAGAGCTGAATTCTGCCTCCAGGGACAGGGAGCACTAACCACTCTGCTACCTGGACGCTTCACAGCTGATACAGAATCATTGATCTTGTCATCTGAGTAGATCAGAATGTTTTGGTTTTTTTGTTTAATTGTTTAACCCATTGTATACTGAATAGATTCTCCCATACTATATATTGGAAGAGTCCAATTTCAATTTTAGGTACGTCCGGCTATGAGATTTACATATTCCTAAAGAAAAATGGCTAAAATATTTGCAAACAGTGGAGACCCTGATCAGACGCTGCATTCTGCAGTGTCTGATCTGGGTCTCCACTGTTTGCCACTTACCCTTTTATGGGTCTCCCGACTACAATGGGTTAAGTAGATAAGAATGCGTAAGTCTAGTATTTGTCACCAGTATATTATCACCTCCCGATCACCAGTCGGACATGCATCCGACTGAGCCACCAGAGCTAGCTCCAAACAAGAATATCGGTGAAACCGATGGATGCTCCCCGAACATGCAATAGTCGGAACAGGAAACATTATCCTAGATAAAGAGCGGTATACTGTGTATACTCACTGTACTTCAAAATGGAGTATCACAAAACCTGTTGGTGGACAGATAAGCTTGCCTGAAGGCACTGTCATACAAACATCAGCAACATAAAAGTTGGAATAAATGAAAGGAAGTGTCTTCAGGTACGATTCCATACCCCAAGATTCTAGGTGGTAGTTTAGCTATATATCTGTGACAAATCATCTAACCAGAAAGATTGAACAATATGCGCATCCCCTATTGCTGCTTAAGATTCCATTAAAATTTCGTTGAATTTCTGCCAGTATTTGCTAAGAATTTGCGTGGACACGAACAGTACCCTATATATTCATGCAGAACTCATCAAAGGGCAATAACTCTTGGAAAAATCATCGAACCAGAACACGCAGGTGAATGTCGAACATGCTCAAGATATTTAAAAGCTGCAGTGACCTTGACATTGAGCCCAGGACACTGGAAATTGAAATTGCTTGAGATGTTATCATACTCAACATTTTTGTGAAATTATATTAAAATCCATCAATAAATCTAGGCACTAGAGCAAAAACAAAGTTTTTCTAAAAATAGCCACAGTGACCTTGACCTTGAGCCCAGGACCCTGAATGTCAAACATGCTCAAGATATTATCATACCCAACATTTGTTTGAAGTTATATCAAAATCCATCAATAAATGTAGGCACTAGAGTGTTGACAAATTCTTTTCTAAAAATAGCCAGTGACCTTACACTGCAGCTTTAAACAAAGTAGCATGACTCTGTGACAAATCATCTAACCAGAAAGATTGAACAATATGCGCATCCCCTATTGCTGCTTAAGATTCCATTAAAATTTCGTTGAATTTCTGCCAGTATTTGCTAAGAATTTGCGTGGACACGAACAGTACCCTATATATTCATGCAGAACTCATCGAAGGGCAATAACTCTTGGAAAAATCATCGAACCAGAACACGCAGGTGATATGCACATCCACCTTCCATACTTAATATTCCCATGAAGTTTCAATGTAATCCGACTAGTAGTTTCCGAGAATTCGCGTGGACACGAACAGTACCCTATATATTCATGCAGAACTCATCAAAGGGCAATAACTCTTGGAAAAATCATCGAACCAGAACACGCAGGTGATATGCGCATCCACCTTTGATACTTAATATTCCCATGAAGTTTCATTGATATCCGACAAGCAGTTTCCGAGAATTTGCGTGGACAAGAGCGGGACGGACGCACGGACGCACGGACACACGGACGCACGGACGAAGCGGCGACTATATGCTCCCCCGAAATTCTTCAGGGAGCATAAAAAACAAATGAGCTTCAGCATAAGAACAGGGGGTCTTTGGGTCAAAGTCAGATCAGCCAGCAAAGTTGCAGTCTGGTCAAGGCATTTACAGCGAAACCTGTGGAAGAAAGCCACCCTTGACACTGACTTTAGCAGTTGATGTGGAAAAGTGGCTGTCTTATAAAGATACATGTCATGTAATTTTGCTAGCAGCAAAATTACATGACATGTACCTTTATAAGACAGCCACCTTTCCACATCAACAACTACTCGAAGTCAGTCTCAAAGGTGGCTCTCTTACACAGGTTTCACTGTGCTATAAACTGGTATCTCCTATGTGACTCATCCAAGTGTAGGTAGTTAATGGCTCCAAAGCTAGTTAATGGCTCCTAAGCTATTTTAACAACTAGGAAGATCTCTCTCTCTCTCTCTCTCTCTCTCTCTTCTCTCTCTCTCTCTCTAGGCTTTTAACAGCTATAAAACTCTGCTTTCTCTAGGCTATTTTAACAGCTAAAAAGGAGATACTTGTGTGTGTGTGTGTGTGTGTGTGTGTGTGTGTGTGTGTGTGTGTGTGTGTGTGTGTGTGTGTGTCCTTTTCTGTGCAGCCTGGAGTTGTGAATGTTTTTAATAACTCACTCTTGAGGTCACGTATATGTAACAAGGAACAGGACAATAACAAAGCTTGAAATATTAAGGATTTTCTCTGTTCCCTAGATTTTAACGCATAGCATGCTGGGTAAAAAATTCAGCAGATGACATTCTAAAATATTTTTTCTCATTTTTCCCAGAAAATAGTTTTAACATTTCATGCAAATCGTCTCCTTGGGAGACAATTTTAATGGAATATCAAAACCTATTTTAATCTGACATTTTTAATGCTACCGCCATTCGAAGAATGGTGGAAAGGGCATATAGTGTTACCCCTGTCCTTCTGTCCGTCCATCGGTCTCCGTCTGCGTCTTGTGTTAGCAATTTGTGTTTAAGTTTTTCAGGCCGGGGCATCTATGTCCTTTAGACATATTTCTAGTTTTTCCAGGATAAAATTTGCATGGAATGTCAAAAATTATTTTCTGAGAAAAATAATAACTAATTCATCTATTTGTTGTTGGCTGAATTTTCCTAGTGTGAAAGGTCAAGAAAAATTAAACCAATACTATGCTCACTTGTAAGTTACTACTGGTACTCTTTGCCAAATAGGGAATACCCATAAATTGATGGTTACAAGTATAGTTTTAATCTTAACACTTAGCACTCTGGGTAAAAAAAATTTAGCAGATGACAAATTGAAGGCTTTTTTCATGATTTTCCCAGAAAACAGGTTTTGACATTTCATGCAAACTGTCTCCAATGGAGACAAATTGGAGATAATTTGCATGAAATGTCAAATCCTGTTTCCTAGGCAAAAACATTTTATAAATGTCCCCTGCTGAAATTTTTACCCAAACTGCTAAGTGTTAAACCCAGCTTTCTCCCAACTTAAAATATATATGAATAACTAAAAAAATCTGAATTTCTCTAATCCGTACAAGTTAAACGATACAAGAACCTTTCTACAAAAGAACTTTGTACAGAACCTAGTTCCAGATAAGGAGAGTAGCCATATACAGTCAATTCTCATTAACTCAAACTCTAGGGGACCAGAATATTTGGTTGGAGATAACAGTACTTTGAGGTAAAAGGTGTTAAAATGTAAGGAAAACACAGCAAGCCAAACCAATATTATCCTATATTTAGTTTGACTTAGGCAATAGTTTGAGTTACGAGTGTTTGAGATAATGAGAGTCAACTGTAAATGCTTTTTTTTTTTTCATTTCTCCATGAAAACATACATTGTGGGTACTCATTAGAAGTGCCTCAATGAGGTGCTTCAAATAAGTACTCAAAACTATGGATAAAAAGGAAAATTTTTAGAATATACATATATATATATATATATATATATATATATATATATATATATATATATATATATATATATATATATATATATATATATATATATATATATATATTTGCTGGAAAAAAACAAATTAGAACAAGACCTTATCTGGAGATGCATAATACTTCTAAATCATGCATCAAATATTTGGTAATAGATTCTAATATGAATATTACATGGTATACCTGGTTCTGCAGAACCCAGATATGCCCTGCCTTTGTAAACAGTGTAGATCCAGATCAGTTACCTTCTGAAGAAGCCAACTGATCTGGATCTGCACTGTTTGTCATTTAATATGTGAATTTGTATCAACAACCTGGATCAAGTGATCTGATTGGTTGAAAATAAGAAATGGGTGTGGCAGCTTAATTTATTCAGCATGGCAAGGGTTAACTCAAATAATACCACATACCCCAAAACCCCCCAAAACACATTAGCATAATAACAAATAGCCGTTTTAACCCTTCCCATGCTGAATAAATAAACACTGTTTGCAAAGGCAGTGCATATAAGGGACAAGCAGGACCAGGGTTAACTTCACAAAGAAAGCTATCCAAAGCTATAACCATGAAAAGTATTTCGGATCAATATCAGTTTCTGTGGAACTGTTACCATATTACCTCTATATACTGGAACCCCATTACCTCAAACCATATTGATCCAAATATTTGATCAAATCTGTTTTTAATTAACTCCTTGTTGATGTGTCTCAAAAAAGTGCTGAATTAATCGCAAACAGTGCAGACCTTGATCAGATGCCACATTCTGCAGTGTCTGATCTGGGTCTACACTGTTTGCTCAAGCCTATCCGTCCCAGTACCTAGGATTAATATGGTACTTCCAGAATTTTCATGGTGAAAGAAACTGGTTCAATACAATGACAATGTTCAATACAATTATTTAATATAATCTATAACTACACTATTATAACTAATATTAACATCCTTGTATTAACCCTTCTCTTGCTGAACACGACATGCCCTGTCTTAGCAAACAGTGCTGATCCAGATCAGTTGGCTGCAGAAGCCAACTGATCTGGATCTGCACTGCTTGTCATTAAATATGTGAATTTCTATCAAAAACCCAGATCACAAGTAACCCGATTGGCTGGAAATTAGAAGTGGGCAGGGCATCGTAATTTATTCAGCATGACAAGGGTTACACTTGCAGGGCCCATTTTCTACCATTTGTTACAAGGGAGACAACTTTTGTAACTTTCTGTTTGCTTTCTTGCACACAAAGCTCCTTTGAAAAGCGATCGTAAAGGGATTTTCACAGAGCTGCCGCCTATGAAAATATACCCATTCCCCTTTTGCCATCCCGGTATCAAGTCATTCAAGTAATTCATTCAAAGGATGACACTAATCAAAACTAATGGAAACTTCACATTTGGATGTTTCATCCTTCACACTCTTGTCCTTCCCTTCCTTCCCAGTGGAAGCTTTGGAACTGGACACTTCAATTGATGTCCTATCCTTCTTAGTAAGTTTCTGCTCTTCTTCTCCAAACCCAATTTCTACCATGCACCGACTTGAAGCAGTTTCATCCTTCACACTCTTGTCTTTCCCTTCCTTCCCAGTGGAAGCTTTTGAACTGGACACTTCAATTGATGTCCTATCCTTCTTAGTAAGTTTCTGCTCTTCTTCTCCAAACCCAATTTCTACCATGCACTGACTTGAAGCAGTTTCATCCTTCACACTCTTGTCCTTCCCTTCCTTCCCAGTGGAAGCTTTTGAACTGGACACTTCAACTGATGTCCTATCCTTCTTCATAAGCTTCTGCTTTTCTTCTCCAAACCCAATTTCTACCATGCACTGACTTGAAGCAGTTTCATCCTTCACACTCTTGTCCTTCCCTTCCTTCCCAGTGGAAGCTTTTGAACTGGACACTTCAATTGATGTCCTATCCTTCTTCGTAAGCTTCTGCTTTTCTTCTCCAAACCCGATTTCTACCATGCACTGACTTGAAGCAGTTATACTACCTGAAACCTCATCCACTTTTTTCTTGCTATCCTTATCTTTTTGCTTCTTATCAGCTTCACCACCGAACTCTATTTCAATTGAACACTGGTTTGATTTTGGAGCCTCTATTGTGGTCTGTGCTCGTTTCGGTTTCTCTACTGGTTTACTTGATACTGGTACACCCAGAGAGGAAACGTCTTTCACTAGACCTTTTGAACTAGCAATCAAACCAGCTTTTTCAGCATCACCTGTCTTGGCTTTGACTTGCAACGGCTCCGGTTTGGTGTTGATCTCAATCTGAACCATGGGAATATTACCTTGTTCCTGAAATCATAAGAAAAATGGGTCACATCATGATCAAAAGTACCTTAACCCTTCTCTTGATGAACACATCATGTCCTGTCTTAGTGAACAGTGTAGATCCAGATCAGTTCGAGGGTTGAGCGCAAGACTGGCGTAAGTCAGATGGTTGTTTTTCCCCAAACCTAATCTCCTCACCATGAAGGCGTTATGAAGATTACAACATGTCTTTCTGTAAACAATGAAAATTTAGGTGCCATTGCTCGTATGAGCAATGGCACCTAAATTTGCATTGTTTACAAAGGGGTCCAAGTTGCCCCTAAACAAGGGTTTCAAAAATATGTTTGAGTTACCATAGTCTTGCGCTCAATCCTCGAGTTGGCTTCTGGATCTGCACTGTTTGTCATTAAATACATGTATGTGAATTTCTAACAAAAATCCGGATCAAGAAATATGATTGGCTGGAATTTAGAAGTGTGTGTGGCATCTTTATTCAGCATGACAAAGGTTAAGATCAGTGGATTTTCCATTATTTTTTTGTAAAGGGAGACAACTTTCGTGACTTCCTGTTTGCTTCTCTGCACACCAAGCCTTTTATGAGAAGGGTTCTACTCTACAAGGAAATGATTTGCTAGTGGAGAGGAAACTTTTTTCTTCATTTCATTCTCAGAGTTGTTTCCCTTGGAGGCTCTTGGGGCTCCGATTCCATAAAACATTCAAGTTTCTTCCACATAAACAAGGCCTCATTCTTGCTGCACAAGCATAGCTGAGCTTTCATCTTTCACACACAAGCAATATCTCCTGAATGAGCTGATAATTTAGCATCACGAAAACATGCCTATATAATTTTGACCCCCTTAAACTCCACTTTTATATAACAAAACGGGGGTTTACAGGGGTATACATTATTTTTCTTATTTCTGTTCAAAAACATAGATTGTGGGTTAGGCCTCTAAGACTTAGGTTAACCAGTATTGTGCACATTCTTTCGCCAGAAACTGACAACTGCCCTTCTTGAATCAGCGGAAGGGAGAGAATGACCGTAGAAAATATTTCATGATCAATCTCCACGAAAGAATGTTGCCGACCTCGGTGGGGGGTTGAACCCGCAACCTCCTGGTCTCCAGTCGGACCCGCATCCAACTGAGCCACCGAGGCCAAGTTTCGAGTCAATTGGCCTTTTTGTTCTGGAGAAGAAGCAAAAAAAACAGATTTTCAAGATGGCTGCCATGGTGGCCATGTTGGATTTCCCATCGGACCAATTTTAGCTATTTTTGCTCTACAAGTCACCCCGATGCTTCCTACCAAATTTCGTGTCAACTGGCCTTTCAGTTCAGGAGAAGAAGCGAAAAACAGATCTTCAAAATGGCCACCATGGTGGCCATCTTGGATTTCCGATTGGAACAATTTTAGCTAATTTTGATCTACAAGTCACCCCGATGCTTCCTACCAAGCTTCAAGTCAATAAGCCTTTATGTTCCGGAGAAGAGAAAAATAGATTTTCAAGATGGCCACTGTGGTGGCCATCTTGGATTTCTGATCGGAACGACTTTAGTTATTTTTGATCTACAAATCATCCCCGATGCTTCCTACCAATTTTTGTGTCAATTGGCCTTTCAGTTTAGACGACAATCTTGGATTTCCAATCGGAACAATTTTAGCTATTTTTCTAGTCAATTGGCTTTTCGGTTCAGGAGAAGAAGCGAAAAATAGATTTTTGGACAGATTTTAGCTGTTTTTGATCTACAAGTCACCTTGACGCTTCCTACCAAATTTCTAGTCAATTGGCCCAGGGGTGTAGGAGGAGTAGGTTTTTAAAGCAATTGTTGACGCTACACGACGCACGACGGACATTGACTGACCACAATAGCTCACCATGAGCACTTCGTGCTCAGGTGAGCTAAAAAGGAGTGTGCAGTAACTGGCTTGCACTATATGCAAACTTACTTGACCAACTGAGAATCACAATCTGTAATAAATGGAGTGGTAAACTCTTTCTAAAGGAATTCTTTTTCAGCAAGACAATGCAAGGGGCTACAATTGCAAGATTCCAATGGATGCCTCAGAGCAAAATGGGTATGAAATAATACATCCTGCCCACTTGCCAGACTTGGCAACTAGTGATTACATTTTATTGCCAAACTTAACAAGAGCACCGCAAACAGGGCAATATACACCCGTTCACCAGTTAATCACAGGGACAAACATAGCTACAGATAAGAGGGGGTATCCACATAATATTTTTCTTATTTCTTGACGAATACATATGTTGTGGGTAGTCATTAGAAGCGCCTCGCAGAGGCGCTTCTAATGAGTACCACAACATGTTTTCATTGAGAAATAAGAATGTTATCAGCATTTTTTGAATGAAAAAAGCGCCTAATCTGTTGCTAACAAAGTTTTAATGGGAATGGTTAATATCTCTGTAAATAGGAGGGAAAAAGAGTAACCTCGAAACAATATGCGCTACTCCACATCATGGTCTAACTATATATCAAGTTTCAGTTTGATCAGATGTAAACTGTAGGAGTGAACCAGAAAATAAAAAGTTAACAGAAATTTTAAAAAGGGCATAACTCTGTTAATATTAATATTTGGTGGACTGCAACCTTGAATATGTATGTGCTGCTCCACATAATGGTCAAACTATGTCAAAATTCAGCTTGACTGGATGTACTCTATAGGAGGAACTGATGGGATGTAAACTGTAGGAGGAGTTAGCTAGAATATTTGGTGGACTGCAACCTCAAAACAATATGCACTGCTCCACATCATGGAACACCTGATGAACAAGCAAATTCCATAGGGAATTTATGTCCCCAGCCTTATTTTATTTGAGCTGTTAAAAATGGGTAAGTTAACCATTGGTCCTGTATCACTTACCTAAGTATTGAAGCAGGAAACCAGTGATAAAAAATAATTTCAGGATTCTGAAAAAAACACATGCATTATCTTCAGACCATCCTTAAAGCACCTGTAAAGTTTCAAAAGGATCGGCTTAAAACTGTGGTAGGAGTTACAGGGACAAGGTACCTACTCCCTATATGCTTCTGTAGTATTAGAACTCAAAAAATGTCTAAGTTAAAAATGCAGAAAAGGTGATAAAATATTATTTCAGGATTCTGAAAAAAAAACACATGCATATCTTCAGGCCATCCTAAAAGCCCATGTAAAGTTTCAAAAGGATCGGCCAAAAACTGTGGGAGGAGTTAACAGAACAAGGTATCTATTCCCTATACACTTCTGTAATATTAGAACTCAAAAAATGTCTAAGTTAAAAATGCGGAAAAAGTGATAAAAAATTACTTTAGGATTCTGAAAAAAACACATGCATATCTTTAGGCCATCCTAAAAGCCCATGTAAAGTTTCAAAAGGATCGGCCAAAAACTATGGGAGGAGTTAAGGGGACAAGGTACCTACTCCCTATAGACTTCTGTAATATTAGAACTCAAAAATTGTCCAAGTTCAAAATGTGTAAAAAGTGATAAAAAATAATTTCAGGATTCTGAAAAAAAAACACATGCATATCTTCAGACCATCCTTAAAGCACCTGTAAAGTTTCAAAAGGATCGGACAAAAACTGTGGGAGGAGTTAAGGGGAAAAGGTACCTACTAAAAATTCGGAACCACGCACCACACGCCACGCACCACGGAAAGCCGAAAACAGTATCCCTCTGCTTTTCTTCGAAAAGGCGGGGTCAACTACCGCCTGAGGCCAATGGCCTCGGGCAATAATTCATCAAGTGTTCCACAGCACCGAGGGGCCGATAATTTTGACTGTTTCCCAGAAAGATATGAAATAGTTGTATACTATCTGCATATGGTGGACATTTTCCACTGTGTGCTTCACTTACCATTGTAGGTTTACTTTTGTTTATCCCTGTTTTAGCCTCACTTTGGTTTTTCTGGACTGATGCCTGGAAAAAAACAAAATCCTTTTATGGAGACTAGATAAACTGAGTAGATTTTCCACCATTTTTACAAGGGAGTCAATTTTTGTGACTTCCTGTTTGCTTTCTTAGAAAGAAAGGGAGCAAATACTTTCCTTTCAGGATAGGCCCCTTTTCAGTAGGGAGTCAGAACAATTTTGAAAAAGTTGCCTCCCCTAAAAGTTACCCAATTACCTTAACTCATTGCATGCTGGGAAACGTTGCATGTTTTTTTTTTCTGCTGTGGATTTTTTTTTTTTAAATCACCTTTCTCAAAAAAATCTTTCAGGAATACCATCAGAGTGTCAAACAGTTTAGATCCAGATAAGGCCCAACTTTTATCGGGTCTGATCTGGGTCCAAACTGCTTGCAAGGTTTATCAGCAGACAACAAAAGTCGCCACTAACGTGGAAAGAGTTACCTAATAACAACTTTAGCAGAATGAAATCCATGGTATTGAGTGTATTGTTATGTATATGCTGCTTTCTCCAGTTATTGTCCACCAAACTATATTATGCTTTGAAAAGTGATTTATTCTGTATGTTTACAAATTTTTGATTGACGAATGGGCCCCTTACACGGTTCAGGAATTAAGCCAAACAAACAAAAATATGAGTTTAGGGTAACCCTACCCTACCAAATTCTCCTGGTAAAACCTAGCAATTTTTTTTTTCATGTTTTCTCAAAAAAAAAAAAAATAAATAAATAAAATAAAATAAATAAATAAATAAATGAAAATAAAACAAGAGGCCCATGGGCCACAACGCTCACCTGAGTTAACTGCTGTAAGTTAATCAGGTTATTTACTCATCATTCCCTATCAGCCTGTATGGCTTGAACAGTTTTTGAAATATCTTGCTTACAAGGTTAAAATGCTGAAATTTTCAAGGGGCCATAAGTAAAAAAAAAAATTCAGATTTTTTTTTTTTTTTCAGAAGTTAATTGGGTCATCTACTTATCCTGTCCTTTAAAGGCTTTTTTTTTTTTTCTTTTTTTTTCTATTTTTAGCTCTGGCAACCATTTTGTTCAGCAGAGCAGAACCATTTTAGCAATTTTGGTAAAGGGGCATAAGAGAAACACTGATGTGAAATTATTTTGAAGTCTGGCCAATGGCCACGGAGATGTCATTTAAAGGTTTTTTTTCTATTTTTAGCTCTGGTGACTATTTTGTTCAGCAGAGCAGAATCAATTTGGCAATTTAGGTAAAGGGGGATAAAAGGAACTTTAAGAGAAATATTTTTTTTGAAATCGGGCCACTAGCCAAGGAGAAGATGTTGTTTAAAGGTTTTTTTTTTTTCTATTTTTAGCTCTGGTGGCCATTTTGTTCAGCCAAGCTGAACTATTTTAGCAATTTTGGTAAAGGGCCATAAGAGGAATACTTCTGTGAAATTACTTTCAAATCGGGACACTGGCTGCGGAGAGGATGTCTTTTAAAGCTTTTTCTATTTTTAACTGTGACTGCCATTTTGTTCAGCCAAGCGGAACCATTTTAGCAATTTTGGTAGGGGGCCATTGAAGGAACACTTCTATGCAAATATTTTGAAAACGGGTCATTGGCTAAGGACTAGATGTCGTTTGAAGATTTTCTACTTTTTGCTCTGGTGGCTATCTTGTTCAATGGAGCGGAACCACTGTGGCCATCTTGGATTTCCAATCGACACAATTTTAGCCCATTTTGATCCAGAAGTCATCCTGTTGCTACAGAGCGAGTTTCTGCTCAAAACTACCAAAAGTTTGGGAAGAAATGTTGAAAACTGATTTTCAAGATGGCAGCTGTGGTGGCCATCTTGGATTTTCTATCGGCTCATTTAGCTGTTTTGTGTCTACTAAGCGCCCTAATGCTCATCATGGTTTCGATTCAACTGGATTATAGAGGAGATGTCCAAAATATGAATTCTCAACATTTTTCCCATATAAATATATAGGGCCCATACAAATGTATGGGGAAGCAAATTTGACTTTGCCGTAAAAAGGTCAAATGTCAACGTAGGACCATCATTTTAGCAATTTTGATAGATCTCCTGTCCCCGATGATTTGTGCAATCCCAGGGCTTGTTCGGTTCTGGAGAAGAAGATTTTTAAAGGTTTTTACCATATATGGGCATGGCAGCCATCTTAGTCAATGGACCTTTTGTTCCCCTGCCCCAAGGAGGCTCCACATGAAATTTGAGCAACATTGGCCCACAGGCTTTAGAGGAGGTCATTTGAAATTATCATCATGAATGGGGCCCATACAAATGCATACGGAAGCAAACGACCTCACCGTAAAAGGGTCAAAAGTCAATGTACGACCATCATTTTAGCAACTTTGGTAGACCTCCTGTCCCTGATGATTTGTGCAAAGATTCAGCCCCATCTTGGTCAATGGACTACGACCATTTTAGAAATCTTTCATTCCCCTGCCCAAAGAAAGCTCCACATGAAATTTGAGCAACACTGGCCCAGAGGCTTTCAGAGAGGAAGTCTTTTGAAATTCTCAATATTTTCCCATACAAATGTATGGTGCCTATACAAATGCATAGGGAAGCAAATTTGACCTCGCCATAAGAAGGTCAAATGTCAATGTACAACCATTATTTTAGCAATTTTGGTGAACCTCCCATCCCCAATGACTTGTGCAAAGATTCAGCCCTAAGGCATCCTCGGTTCTGGAGAAGAAGATTATTAAAGGTTTTTTCCATATATGGGCATGGTGGCCATCTTGGTCAATGGACTGCAACCGTTTTAGCAAGCTTTTGTTCCCCCAACCTAAGGAGCTTCAAAAATGAAATTTGAGCAAAACTGGCTCAGCGGCTTCAGAGGAGAAGTCGTTTGAAAATGTCAACGGATGGACGGACACACGGATGGATGGACAAAAAGTGATCACTATAGCTCATCCTGAGCATAGCTCCAGTGAGCTAATAAAATAAAAAAATAATAATAAATAAATAAATAAACTAGACTGAACAGTTACAAAATCCCCATGCGCTAACAGTGTGACAAACGGACGGAAGGACAGATGGACAGATTCTCACACCTTACCACAAGGGGAAGTCATGTAGCAAGTTTGATTAAATTCCATCCAGTCACTGAGGAGGAGACAGCGCAGTTGACAGACAGACAGACAGTAACCTTTTGACTCCACTCAAAGGTTACATAGGCAGAGTGAAAAATAATGTTGCTTCCGCACACCCTTAACACGCGGGGGAAATCATATAGCAAGTTTGATTAAATTCCACCCAGTGACTGAGGAGACAGCGTGGCAGACAGACACTGACCTTTTGACCCCATCCAAAGGTTACGTAGGCAGAGTGAAAAATGTTGCTTCCTCACACCCTTACCACGCAGGGAAGTCAAGCAGCAAGTTCAGTAAAATCCTCCCCCCCCCCCCTCCCCCGGTGGTTTAGGAGGATATAGAGTGCAAACAGATGGAGGCATTTACAATATCCCCATCACTAAAGTGTGGGAATAAAAATAGGTATCACTAAGATAAAAATATTTTGTGCCATCATATCTATGCTAAATATTCGGACAAGTAGGTTTGAGCAGACAGTGTAGACTCAGATCAAACTGCTCCTATATAAGCAGTTTGATCAGGGTCTACACTGTTTGTCATTCTTTCAATACTTTTTAGAAACATAAAAGGTAGTCAAACAGATATGGTAAAATTTTATGCGAGAGTACATGTATTTGGTAATAATTATACCATAATCATGGTATAATTCTATGAATAATAAAAAAACAAGAAAATGTGTTTGTAAAACACTATGCTCCTAACACATGCACTGACTGTAATACTTAAGCACTAAAACTGGCTAAGTTCAAAAGCCAAAAATAAGTGACAAAATTAAATTGACAATAATGCCAAAACCACATGCACATCTACAGACCATGACAAATGGGCCTGCAAAGTTTCAAATTGATCGGTATGAAACTGTATGAGAAGTTGGGCACACAAGTTACCCACCATCTGTCTTCAAATGCTGAAGTCAAAAAAGGGGAATAACTCCATAAGGAGAATCCCGATGGAAAAACAAACAAAAATGTGTGCTCTTATTTCTCATGCTGATGCTATATATAAAATTTCAGGATCCTAGCTCTAACCATTCCTGACCGGGTGCAAAGTGTAACAGGGAGATGGACAAAAATGGCTAAGTTCAAAAACCGAAAAAAGTGACAAAAATTAAAGTGACAATAATATGCCAAAACCACATGTACATCTACAGACCATGACAAAAGGGCCTGCAAAGCTTAAAATTGATCAGTATAAAACTGTAGGAGGAGTTGCGCAAACAAGGTACCATCTGTAATGCACTTTAATAGTATTTAAGCCCCAAAAATTGCTAAAAAAAATGTCAAAAATTAAATTGTCGAAAATGCCAAAAACACAGGCATATCTACAGACCATGACAAAAGAGCCTGCAAAGTTTCAAATTGATTGGTGTAAAATTGTATGAGGAGTTGCGCACACAAGGTACCCACCAGCTGTCATTAAATGCACGTCAAAAAAAGGGATTAACTCTGCAAGGAGAACCCCCACAGAATAGATATCATGTTGACAATGTTTTCCCATTGTAATATAGGCAAAGTTGAAAGAGGCACAACTCTGCCAACTGTTTATGAATTTTGCTCAAAATAATCAGATCATCTAACCATTGATCCTAAACAATATGAAAATATCAGGATCCTAGCTCAAGGGGTTCACTAGATATCCTGACAACAAGGTTTTCCTATTGTTATAATACAAGTCCAAAAAGCGGCAAAATTCTGTCAATATTTTATGGAATTCCCTCAAAAGTTAATCAGGTCATCTACACACTGATCCTAAACTGCCAAATATCACAATCCTAGCTCATGTGGTTTTCTAAATATCATGTTGTCAACCTTTTCCAATGGTAATACAGGCAAATTCAAAAGGGGCATAACTCTGTCAATGTTTTTATGAATTTCGCTCAAAAGGTGATCAGGTCATCTAAACATTGATCCTAAACAATATGTAAAATATCAGGATACTAGCTCAAGCAGTTCTCTAGATATCCTGTGGACAAGGTTTTCCTGTTGTTGTAATAGCAAAGTCTGCATTACTCCATCAATATTTTATGGAATTTGTTCAAAAGTTAATCAGGTCTCTACATATTGATTGTAATCTGTATGCCAAATATCAGAATCCTAGGTCATGCAGTTTTCTAGTTATCATGTTGACAATGTTTTCCCACTGTAATACAGGCAAAGTCAAAAGTGGCATAACTCTGTAAATGTTTTACGAATTTCGCTCAAAAGTTAAGCAGGTTATCTAAACATTGATCCTAAAATGTATGCAAAATATCAGGATCCTAGATAAAGTGGTTCTCTAGATATGGTGTTGACAAGGTTTTCCTACTGTTATAATAGAAAAGTAAAAAAAAAAGGCCTAACTCTGTCAATATTTTACGGAAATATAAGAATCCCAGGTCAAGCGGCTCTCTAGATATCATGTTGACAAGGTTTATCTATTGCTATAATGGCAACAGAATAAACTAGTCGAAAAAAATGGGCATAACTATGCCATAGTGGGTCCGATGGAAAAAAATAATACCAGTTCGCTTATTTTTCATGCTCATGACATGTATAAAATTTCAAGTTCCTCGCATAAGCCATTCTGCAGTTTCAGAAGCTCCTGAAAGTGTTACATGCAGACAGACAGATGGAAAGGCAAATCTTATATGCCACCCAACTTCTCCAAAGCTAGGGGCATAAAAAAATACCTAACCTATCCTATCTATTTTTTTCTAACATGATACCCTTAACACACATATTTTTTTATTTGGCTTTATGGCCCAGACTCAAATTTTGACTCAAAAATGGAAAAGGGGACAGTTGTGAATCTTATTGTTACATATTGTCTCATCAAACTTAGTATGTGTGTGAAGTTTCATGAAAATATTCCAGAAAGTTAATGAGATACAGCCAGGAGTGTAAAGGAACCACAAACAAATGGAATCCTAATAGCAGAGAATGCAAAAATGGAAAAAGCTAGAGTTGTGATTCTTGATCATGACACACCATCTCATCAAGCTGTCTGTAAGTTTTTTTAAAAATATGCCAGAAGGTCAATGAGGTGCAACCTGGACACACAGACTAACAGAATCCTACTATTACACATGTCCCCAGCTTCGAGCCACGGTTCACTCACCTGAGTGAAATATAGCCACTGCATATATGCAAATCTTGTGCAACATTTTTCCAATCCTGTCATTGCAACTAATGAAAGAATCACCATTTTCAGCAGTTCTTGGTTTAAAAGAAGATGAAAGTGTTCAATATTTTTTTTTACCATATATGGGCATGACAGTTAATGAAGCATGACCATTTGAACACACTCTTAATCTCATTTCAACAGTAGGATCAACATGAAATTTATTGATTCTGATTATTCCTACCAAGTTTTGAGTCCATTGGCTCAGGGTGTAGAGGAGTAGGCTTTTAAAGCAAATTGTTAATGCAGCATGACGGACATTGACCGATCACAATAGCTCACGTTGAGCACTTTGTGCTCTAGTGAGCTAAAACAAAATGGTGTTTGCTCCTATTTTGAACAGCACTTTAAGGATAAACCTTTATCACTCTCTGGGCTAGTTTACATAAGATAAACTGACATTTTTTTCTATTTTTCTCATAAAGTAGGTTTTGACATTTCATGTGAATTGTCTCCATAGGAGACAATTTGCATGAAGTGCCAAAGCCTATTTTCTGGGAAAAAAATAAAAATAAAATTGTAGTATGCTGATTTTTTATCCAGCATGCAGAGTGCTACTAACCACTTAATACTGTTGGATATGTCAACCACGACTACCAATAAGCCGGCTCTTATATTTGTTTGTTTGTGTTGAGGTTTTATGGCCCAGTCAACCCAAGCTGGCTCTGATATGGAAATTAACTGCCGCCAAGTCCTGAAGATCCCATTTTTCAAGGCATGGCTCCAGTTTGTTTATTTGTTCTTTAATCTTCAGCATGTGTGGCAAAAATATCAGCAGATGATTTGCCGAATCATTTTGATTTTTCTAAACAGAGAATTTGCAAGAATTGTCAAACCCTACTTTCTGGGAAAATAAGAAAAAAAAACAACCTCAATCTGTCATCCGCTGAAATTGCTCAGAGAGTGGTATAAAGGTTCATGAGAGAGTACTTACTGTACTTTTGCCATTCTTGTCTTGTCCTCTCCCTTCTGTCTTCAATCAGGGCCCAGTTGTTCAAAGCTAACGATGTCGGTAGTTAATGATTCGTTAAAATTTACATCGAGTGATATGCAAATATGTTGAAATTTTTTGCTGAAAAAATGTGAGTAGCTTTTGCAGTGCAAAAGCTACTCACATTTTTCCAGCAAAAAATATCAGAATATTGTATATTGAATCTGCTATAACAGTTAACGAAATGACCCTTAACAAGCTCGTTAAGCTAACGATGCTTTGAACAACTGGGCCCTGGATGTTGCCTTTAAAATATTATTATAATGGTCACTCTAATAAAAATTTTCTCAACACCACACAAATACAATAATATACTCACCAAAAAAAGAAATGTTCTCTTGAAATTCAGATTGGGTACATGTAAAAAGGAAAGATTTGCAAGGACAAGTCATTTACCATCATGTAGGCAAGCTTAAAGCGATTGTTTGTTGTTAATCGTAAAGCAGAAAGCTAAAAAAATATTTTTAAACATACTAGAATTTATTACAAACCCAACTTTTGAGAAATTTATGGTTATTACATGGCGACATCTCTTTTAGGGGTCAGTTAATAAAACTAATTTTGTGCAATTTGATTGGCTGAGGGCAAATTTGCCCTCAACCAATCAAATTGCACAAAATTAGTTGCATTGGTATATTATGTATATGAAAAAAATAAAAGAAAGGACTTTTGCCTTGTATTTGATGGATCATGTGATTGTATACAACTCCAACAGTATTTACCTAGACCTTTTTTTTTCTACTCTCTGGGCTAATTCAGCAAATGCCAAGTTAATAAAAAAATTTTATTCTTCCCAGAAAATAGATTCTGACATTTTGTGTAAATTGTTTCCTCTTTTCCCAGTAATAGGATTTGACATTTCATGAAAAAAAGTCACCAATGAAAATGCTTTGCATGTAATATCAAGGCCTCTTTTCTAGGGAAAAAAATCTTTTTCCCAGAAAATAGGATTTCACATTTCAAGCAAATTGTCTTCTCCCAGAAAATAGGCTTTGACCTGGTGATAATTTGCATGAATTGTCAAATCATATTTTCTGGGAAAAAAAAAAAAAATACTGTCAGTTTGTCAATGCGGACAATTTGCATGAAATTTCAAAGTCTGTTGTCTGGAAAAAAATATTTCAAAATGTTTGCAGAAAAGTTTATCCTGTATGCTAAGCATTTGTAGCATTCTGACAGACAAGTATGAGCAAACAAAGTAGAGCTGACATCAGAGAATGTGATAAAATTATGATCAAGGTTTACAATGTTGACCATCAATCCAGTAAAATGAGCAATAAAATGGTCTTGTTCAAATTTTACGGCTTAATGTGTACAACTATTAACCCTTAAAGTGCCAAGCAAAATCTGTAGCGGATGACATTTGAATTTTTTTTATTTTCAGAGAAAACAAGTCTTTACATTTCATGTGAATCATCTGCCAAGCAGACAATTCACATGAAATGTCAGGACTTAATTTCTATGAAAAAAAAAAAAAATATATATATATAAAAATTGTCCTCAGCTTCAGCTGTGACTGGCACTTTAAGGGTTAAGGGTAAATACTGTAATTATCATTTACACTTAAAATGCTTGGTAAATATATAGCAGACAACATATAGAAATATTTCTTATTTTTCCCAGAAAAAGGATTTGACATTTCAAGCAAACTATCTCCATCGAGAAAACAGGATTTGACATTTCATGCAAATTGCGTCCACTGGAGTATTATCAATTTGACATCTGCTGAATTAGCCCAGAGAGTGGTAAAGGTTGAAAATTAAGTTTTTCTTTTTCTTTTATGGTCTGTATGTATGCTAGATCTGTCTGCAATATAAAGCTATTAATTAAAAAATGTAATCTGAGAAATGAGGTAATATCTATATGGGGTATTCAGTAAGTTTTATCACTTATTTAAGTATAAGAGCATTCAGATTCACCAAGTTTCACAACTTCATTAAGATATATGGAACATTCAGAAAGAATGTAAAACGGTGCCAAAATTCATTCTTCTTTTTCTTGATATGCACTTTTCCAGTTAAGTTATTCAGCTTCTAAAATTCTTGATCAGAATGGTAGTCAACCCTTAGTATATGGTGATCTGCCTTCAGTACATAATCAACCTACTGACAAACTGTATGTAGTTTCTGTCAATAGTTTGTAGAAGACAATTACTATGTGTACTTCCAGGAAATGGAACATGGACGGATCTGGGGAAAGCAAGAGATGTGGCTAATGCACAGTGCTAAAATGATAAGGATTCATACAGGAGCAGTGACACTATCAGCACTTCTATTGCTCACCTTTCACTACTCAATATTGAAAAAATAAAGTGCATAGTCTTTGAACTCCTCTTTCTGAGACTATACTATTATGAAGATTCTAACAATCATAAGGCACCAGCAGTGACATCCCCTTTGTAATTATGTAAACTAATATAAATAGTGACATTCTGCTTTGTAATGTTAATTTAAGTGAATAGTGACATCCTCTTTATAAGTCTACCAACTAATGTGAATAGTGACATCTTATTTGTAAGGATGTCAGCTAGTGTGAATAGAACATCCTCTTTATAAGTCTGCCAACTAATGTGAATAGTGACATCTTATTTGTAAGGATGTCAACTAGTATGAATAGAACATCCTCTTTATAAGTCTGCCAACTAATGTGAATAGTGACACCTTATTTGTAAGGATGTCAACTAGTGTGAATAGAACATCCTCTTTATAAGTCTGCCAACTAATGTGAATAGTGACATCTTATTTGTAAGGATGTCAAAAAGTGTGAATAGAACATCCTCTTTATAAGTCTGCCAACTAATGTGAATAGTGACATCTTATTTGTAAGGATGTCAACTAGTGTGAATAGGAACATCCTCTTTATAAGTCTGCCAACTAATGTGAATAGTGACATCTTATTTGTAAGGATGTCAACTAGTATGAATAGGTACATTTTTTTTGTAATGATGTCAACTAGTGGGATAGAAACATTTTTTGTAGTATCAACTAGGGGGAATAGTGACATTATCTTTGTAATGATGTCGACTAGTCAGAACAGTTACATTTTTTATGATGATGTCAGCTAGGGGAGATAGTGACAACATCTTTCTAATGAAGTCAACTAGTGGGAATACTCGTCTAGTTGTATTTTTGTAATGATGTCAACTAAAGGGAATAGTGACATTTTCCTTGTAAAGATGTCAATTATGGGGAAAAGTGACATCCTCTTTGTAATGATGTCAATAAGTGGGAATAGTGACATTTTCTTTGTAATGATGTCAACTGGTGTAATTAGTATTAGTTTTGTAATGATGCTGACTAGTGGGTATAGTAACACTTTTTGTAATTATGTCAACTAGTGGGAAAAAGAGACATTTTCTTTGTAAAGATGTCAATTAGGGGGAATAATGACATCCTCTTTCTAATGTCAACCTCTGTGAGTAGTGACTTCTTCGCTGAGATGATGCCAGCTAATGTAAACAGTGACATCTGCCTTATAATGATGTCAACTAATCTGAATAGTGAAATATGCGTAAAGCTCCTCTCTAATGATGTCAACTAGTGTGAGTAGTGACATCCGCTTTCTCATGGTGTCAACTTATGTGACAAGTGAAATCTTTGTAATGATGTCAACTAATGTGACTAGTGACACCTTTGTAATGATGTTCACTACAGGGAATAGAGACATCCTCTTTTATGATGTTTACTAGTGTGAATAATGACATCTTTGTAATGATGTCAATTAATGAGGCATCTGCCAAGCACAAAAAATACTATTTGGAAAATTTATCACAATCTACCAGCCCTGTCTACTGAAAGCTGTCTTGTATTTTAAGGATGTCATATTTGTTTTCATTATTCCTTATGTACAGACCCATTCAAAAATAAATCTGCTCTTTTCTCTCTTAAGTTGTATTCTGTAATGCAGTATTCCACTAAGGTTGAAAGCACATGCCATAATATTGAGAACATTTGCTCACTAACCCACCTTAATACATCTCCCATACCACAACTGCAATATTTACATGGCAGCAAAAATAATTCATACCAGAGTTTGTTTGTGATGAGGTTTTACAGCCCAGTCAACTCAATGGGGTCATGTCGAGCACGGTCAGTTTACCTAACCACACGTTTACTGGGCAGGCTCAGTCCTCTAAGCACTTAACCAGTATTGTGCACATTCTTTTGCCAGAAACTGACAACTGCCCTTCTTGTATCAGCAGAAGGGAGAGAATGACCGTAGAAAATATTTCATGATCAATCTCCACGAAAGAATGTTGCCGACCTCGGTGGGGGTTGAACCCGCGACCTCCCGGTCTCCAGTTGGACCGCGCATCCAACTGAGCCACCGAGGCCGGCTCATACCAGTGGAAGTCTCACCTTAAGGACTTTTCTTTAAGCTTAAAAGTCAGACTGGTTTAGAAGGAGGTGCATCAGTGCGACTTCTCTAACCTTATAAGTTAAATTAGTTTGTGCTGTGAAGCAGTGGTAGCTCAATAAATGTAGCCCTCACTCGCTGATACTGCTGTTGGAAGTTCGAATTCCGCTCTGTAGAGATTTCTTCTCATAACCGTAGGGTGTTTCCTTGTTTCTTTATTATGTTCTCACCTTATCATTGTTCCGAATGGAACTACTAACTCGAGATATTAATACATTTACATACCAAATATCAAATGTGTTTGATAGGCTAGTAAATATCTACTCATCACGAATAATTTCATATTCAATGAATCACAAACAATTTAGTGGGAACCTAGACGTTGCCTATTCTCATATTCTGGCATGTATATCTCTATATTAAGGTGAGGTATTCTGAGTAATATCCATGCATACTGTGATAATGTCATACAGGGATGACATCCCTTATTCAATGATCAGACCCTACCAACTCAACTGGAAAGTGTAAACAGCCTTTGAAATTTCGGAAAGACCTATAGCTTTATCAGTGCTGCTTTCACCCTTTTTTCTTTTTGTTGTTGTTGTTTTTGTTTTGCATTTATATTCCAAATATTCACTATGTGTTGATTCTGTAAGCATATGGAGAATTACAAAGGACTGCAAACACATAAAAGAAATGCAACATTTTATCTTAGGTGCAAAATCTTAAAAGTCCTCTGTAATGCTATAAGACCTCTGTGATGCAGTTAGAAATAAAAAAATCTGAAAACCATTATCCCAGTTTTGAATGTAATGCTTCCCAGAGTTCAATGAGAAAACTATTCAGTATAAATTGTTTTTATGCTAGTACTGTATTAAAATAAATATTCAGTCCTTTCAGTAATAATGCAATTTCTAGTGACAGAAGAGTATATAACTGTCAAATATTTAAGATTTTATGATATAATTATGTGTTGTTTGTTATGAAAAGTAGACATCACATTTACTTTTCATGAACAAACATTGATCACAACACCTACCTGTTCATGAGAAGTTTTACTGTCACCAGTACTTTGTGACTTTCTAGACTGACTGCCTTTTGATCTTGACCTATCCCTTCTAGGAGATTCTTTGTCTTTTGATTTGGACCTATCACTTCTAGCTGATCTTCTTGATCTTGACCCATCCCGTTTAGTACTTCCTTTCCTAGATCCCTCTTTGGATCTGGATCTGGTTTTCCTCTGCTGTGAATCTCTATCTCTAGATCTTTGCCTTCTAGAAGAGCTATTATCTTTTTGCTTGCCATCTCTTGCACCTGATGACGTCTTTGTCTCTGAGTAACTTTCATATTTCTTAGGTAGATAACCTGTTGCCTTTGCTTCGTCAGTTTGCTCATCAACTTCACCTTCTTCATCTAATGTCACAAACTGGCTCAAATCCAGAAATTCATCATCATCTTCAGAATATTCATTATTTTCATCCTCGGCATCAATAAATTCATCAGTAACCTTAAAATCCATGCTTTCTTCTGTGTCATTATTCTTTTCAGACTCTTTTTTCTTTTTATTAGTACTGCTTCTTTCAGGCTGTACTTCAGCAGTTATTATGTTCTCATCTCTTTTTCCTTTTTGTTCGCCTGAAGGTTTTAAATAGGAAGATTCACCTTCCATTTCAAAAGTGACAGAAACTACTGAAACTAATTCTTCTGTCTTACTGTCTTGATTAGATAGTTCCTTTCCCTTACTATTTTCACTAATATCCATTGGTTCATCTTCACGCCATTCATCTGTTACTGCCCATTCATCTGGCAGGTCAACTTCCACTGATTCTGCTTTGTGTATTACAACTGTTGACCTAGCATCCCTTTTGGAACTCATTTCTGAAGCCTCTTCAGTTTTCTGCTGGAAGTTTCTTCTTTGATTACTAGATAATATAACTTCAACATTGTCTGCTTTATTCTTATCTTCTTTATGGCCTGTTTCCTTACTTTCTGGGGTTTTATTTTCATCTGCTGACATTTCAGTTCTTTTATCTTTCACAGAACTTCCCAATTTAAAAACTTCTTTTTTTGAAACATTACTGGCTTTTGTTTTGTCCAAATTATTTGAATCAACAGCCTTTTTGGTGCTGCTGCTTGCAATAGCTGGTTGTTTGTTATCAGTGTTCTGTTTCATCAACGTACCTGTGCTAACTTTAGCAATGTCAATCAAATCAACAGTAACAGTACATGATAGCTTATCAGTAACTGATAATGGGGTGGTCCCTTTTCCTTTCTTAATCTTTATTTCTGACTTTGACACATCATCTGTGTCTTGTCTGTCTACAATAATCTCCGATTTTCCTTCTGTTTGACTTTTCACAGTTTTGTTTTTTTCTATACTAGGTTTTTCCATTTCAGAACTTTTCTGTGGTGGTCTTTTCTTACTTGTCTTTTCTTCAACCTTAGATTTTGTTTCTGACTTACCAACTTGCTTATCAGAATGCACAGACTGAACTTCTACTTCATTCCCTTTATTATCCAGTGGTATATCTTGTTTTTCCTTGTCTGATCTGATGTTCATATCAGTTGGTATAAGCTCTATTGTAATATTACCAGCAATTCTTTCATCTTTTTTGGTGTTTTTGTTTCTGTCAGAACTGCCTCCTATTTCAATGTAAGAGCCACTTTTTGTTTTTTCTGGGAAAGTGGTACTTTTTCCAACACCGGCAGTCTTATCAGGCACTTTGGTACCTTGCTGAGAAGATTTTGGATAGGCTTTATTTTCCTCTTGTGTTGCTGATTTAGTTTTTTGTTCATCTTTAATACTATCTGAAGACTTGTTTTTACCTTTAGATTTGCTTCTTTCATCTTTGTGTTTTGTGTCAGAAGGTTTCTTGCTTTCATCCATACTCCTTCTGTCCAAAGACCTGTTTTTTCTTACATCCCCTGATTTATGATCTGATGATTTGCTTTTACTGTCTTCTCTTTTACTATCATCTCTTCTAGTATTATCTGACCTCATGTCAAAAGATCTACCAAATCTGTCAGTTCTACTGTATCTGTCCATTTTTGGACTACCACTACTTTGAGAATCTCTTGGTCTGCCATAAGAGCTGACTTTGTTTTTATGATCTCTCACACCACTACTAGGCTCTAAATTATCATCATCAATTAGAATTGCATTGCTTGCATTGCTACCATTTAATGTTTCTTGTTTATTACCTCTTTGTCTGCTATTATTATATTCTTCTTGTCTATTGTCTCTCTGGTGATGATCTGTTTTGGGTATCCGGTATTTTGAAATTGCAGATTTATTTCCTTCTGCAACATCAAAATTTTGAATCTGATTACCTCTTACATCTGAAACATTTCTCTGATTTTGATGTGATTTCTGAGTTGTCAAATGTGGACTAATTTGTTGTTGATGACCAAATTGCTTCTGATTAATAGGCTGACTAGGTCTCTGTACATTAGATAGACCAGCTGATGTCATCTGCTTCTGGGAATTAAAACCTGAAGGTCCCCGAGGTTGGCTGGTGTGTTGCTGTACCATACTGAGTTGATTTATACCCTGATTACCAATACTCATAACTGTCTGGTTCAATCCTGCTGAAGATCTCAACTGAACTGGATTTTGGATTCCATGGAATATCTGCTGTGGCTGTTGCATCATCACTTGCTGACTCCGCTGGCCAATATTAGGATTAGGTATTCCCATTTGGATAGTCTGCTGAGGTACTTGAATAGCATTTGGACCCATCTGTGTAACCATCTGTGACTGCTGAAGTGGCATCTGGAACTGCTGCAGCTGAGGTTGTTGCTGACCAAGTACAGTGCGCTGGGGTTGTTGTTGCAGCTGCTGCTGACCCAGGACATTCTGCTGAGGAAACTGAGAAAATGTTGGATTCTGCTGAATGATTCCTGGCTTTTGGTTCATCAGGGACTGGTTTAATGGGAGCATTGTTTGATTCTGCCCAAACTGAACCTGAGACATGCCTTGTGATGTTTGGACAGATTTCATTTGTCCGCCTATTGCAGTTGTAGTGGAAGCCAGTGACTGCTCCTGGCCAAACCGAGCCAACTGATTAGAGAGTCTACTTTGCATCTGACCAGACCTTTCAGGGAAGCTTTGACTTGGAGTAATCTGTGCTTCATCTGTTTCCAGTCGCATGGCTTTCCTGAAATGGTAATTTATACCTTCTGACTGTCAGAATGTTAAAATTACTGTAGTAAACTTACCACATCAACAGCTCATTTGGATTTCACCATATCTGAAAACTTAAATATCCATTATTTTCACAACTTTCAATTTACACAAAACCAGAAAACACTGGCCTGTGGTAAAATAATATTATAGTTTCTTTATTTATATAGAAGAGATCTTTATGACCAAACATTATTTCAAAGTGTTTAAAACACTTAACAGAATACATTATCTCTGTACTTGGGACAGAAATACCAGAAAATTCAAATTATTTTCTGTTACCGTTCACTCAACACATTAGGGAGCCTAAGATATTCCCAGGAACAATTTGTAGATCAGTATACCAGTATACAGCCTTATTAAGGGCAGTAATGTATTCTGGTATTCAGTCATGGTCTATTCAGATGCCTTTTTGTAAATTATGTTTCAGTATTGGGCACACTGTCATCTTTGCACTAAGAGGAAACAAGCAGCAGACAGACTACAGAGATCTGTCCACAACTTTCACCATCTTAATGAGTAATGACAAGATCTACAGCATGACTGTTAACCCATCCATTGTATACTGAATGAACTCCCCCACACTATATATTGGAAGGTTCTAATTTCGATTTTAGATATGTCCGGCTATGTGTGAATAAATATTTTACAAGGATGGGTTGGACATGTGTTTATTATTATAACTGACACTAAAATTGTTTAAGATATGATCAGTGATAAAAACCAACAATAATCTGGATTTTAAGTAATAGGCAAGAGGTACATTAGACTGGAAGAAGATACTATCACAACTAGGGCAGCAGGAAGGATATCACAGATTTTTTTTGGTTGCTGGATATGTACTCCTTGGTGTGTAGCTTTTATGGCCTTTTTACTTCAAATACAAATCTCTCACAAAATCAGTGTTATACTTCTAAAATAATCAATAACATTTTGCTTCTCCACAACTTCAGTTTTGGTCATCGAGTTAGGTGTTAGTAATATAGCTGTAAATGATTATGGGTTGATCTCAACATTCCACTATAATCTGTATGATTTAACTGTGTCATGGGAAAATCAATTATAGCATATGCGAACAGCACAGGTTAAGGTGAGCCTACAAATTTGGGCAGTCTCATCAGAGCCTATGCTGCTTGCTCATGTAAGCGGTAGGCCAAGAGGAAACTTCAGCAACAGAACCACTTTCAGTGTGCATGCCCAGCCCCTTAGCAAGGTCATGACCTTGCTAAGGGCTGGGCATGCACACTGAAAGACTGATTCTATGAAAAGTCCGAAGAGCCACTTTATCACATCTTGCTTAATATTTCTTTATCAATCTTGTCACTGGAAATTTAGCATATCCCAACATCATTGGAGAAGAATCCTCATTGGTGTTATTGCAGATCAGTGCAATGCTTTCGATTATGGGACTAATTGTTTCCAGCTGTACCATTCATACATCACAATCTTGTCTATCTGCCCATATCATTCAGCATGTATTTCTGTTTGTACTTGACATGACAAATGCTTTGGATGCTCAAAATAGTTAAAGTAAGTAGACTGAATAAGAAACACCCACATACCAAGCGAAAAATCATTCTTGCAGCAAGCACTCTGCAAGAAATGAAATCCTGCAAACCAATTTGAAACACTATAACAGGCAACAACTGCATGATACAAAACCTCCAAAATCCTGGCAAGCCAGAACAAATAGACCCAATGGATGATAAAACTGGAGAGGAATCTCTGCAGAACTCTTAGTACACTTTCTACTGCACACACAAGTTATGTCTGGATAACAGGACAGCAAGATGAATTATGGGACTGGGCTAATCAGCTTGATTTCCAAGGCTAGCATAAACTAGCTGCTTTTTCTATCCCTGCATTGGAACACAGTGTTTAAAATTACACTTTATATCCTATGCATAGAAGCTGGTTTACCCATATTGTGGGCCCTTCTCTGAAGGGACTTTACTGGAAGAAACAAGGACAATTATCAACCGAGCAAAACCATTTCATCTTAAATTGAGTGAAAGAATAACAGAAAAGAAATTAGTGAAGAAGTACTTAGTGCATCTTGTTTTATATTGAATTTTGAGCATGTTATCAGTTCCAATGTTCAACAACCACATATGATAATCCAGTTTAAACAACTGTCTTGACAAGATATTGTACTCATGTTTGTACTATTTTTATTTCCCTTCAGTTTTACAGCCCAGCAGTCAGTATACCAGATTTTATCAAGTTGTCTCTCAGATGGAGAGAGAAAGGGAAGGATAGAATGGGAAATAAACATGCTGCAAGAGCAACAGGTTCTTGCGCTACCTTTAACCATGATGGTAGGGCAAACTATCATACCAGAAGCTACAACATCATGTGCCCCCACCTGTCCACCCACGATAACATGCATGTTGAATGGTCCATCACCAAGATGAATAAAATAAAAGGTGAAAAAAAGAAATTATGATGAGACATATAGCCTTTTCTCCTTTCGAAACTATTCAATCAAACACCATGCTCTACCATATTCATCAAGCCTCAGCCTTAGCTCCAGATAAGCCACTTTTTTCAGCCAACAACCATTGGTATTTTTCTTATTTCTCCACAAAAACATTCTTGGCCCAGTTGTTCAAAGCGTCGTTAGCTTAACGAGCTCGTTAAGGGTCATTTCGTTAACTGTTTTGCGGATTCAATATACAATATTCTGATATTTTTTGCTGAAAAAATGTGAGTAGCTTTTGCACTGCAAAAGCTACTCACATTTTTTCAGCAAAAAATTTCAGCATATTTGCGTATCACTCGATGTAAATTTTAACGAATTGTTAACTAACGACATTGTTAGCTTTGAACAACTAGGCCCTGAGGTACTCATTAGCACTGAGGTGCTTCTAATGAGTACCCACAACATATGTTTTCATGGAGAAATAAGAAAAATGAAATTCTTAAAGTAAATCATAGTTTAACAAGTAGTACTTAACCTATGGATAATGTGCTATTTTCATCTATACTTAAACCTTCCATAGAAATATGGCTTAAGTCTTTATCCAGAAGGTCCCTTTAAGGCTTGTGATGTTATCTTTCCCACTGTTTTGATCATGTGTTCAGTTTCTTTGTAGAATTAAACAATATAACTGAAGCAAAGCAGGGAGAGAAGTGGGCAATCTGCTATCTATAAGTAAAATATTACTTGTTGAAATATGTTTTATTTTAAAAACTTCATTTTAACTTCATATACATTAACTTATGGATAATATGCTAGAATTTGTAGACTAGGAGGGAGGCATACGTAAGATCTATGTTTGTTTGTGTTGAGGTTTTACGGCCCAGTCAACCCAATGGGGTCATGTCGAGCGCGGTCAGTTTACCTAACCACACATTTACTGGGCAGGCTTAGTCCTCTTAGCGGTTTACCAGTATTGTGCACATTCTTTCGCCAGAAACTGACAACTGCCCTTCTTGAATCAGCGGAAGGGAGAGAATGACCGTAGAAAATATTTCATGATCAATCTCCACGAAAGAATGTTGCCGACCTCGGCGGGGGTCGAACCCGCGACCTCCTGGTCTCCAGTCGGACGCGCATCCAACTGAGCCACCGAGGCCGGTGTAAGATCTATGGAAACAGCCCAGTTCTTGACCAATATCGACTAAAAAACTGGCTTGTTTGTCTCCATCTTGAAAGGTTGTTTTCTTATACATAGATTTAAGGGGGCCGGGGGAGATCTATTGTGGGGCGTAACTTTCCATTCTTTTTGGGTACAAGAAGTAGCCAGGAGCAAAAACTTGGGAGTTCCCTGATCTGGTACCCTTTCCACTTCGTTTCTGGAGAAGTTCTATTATTTCTTCTCGTAAAAACGGGGGAGGAAGACCGACAGACTTATTGGAACTGTAGATAGAGGTGTGTGTGTGTGTGTGGAGGGGAGGTGGGGGGGGAGGCAAATTGAATGGAATCCTGAAACCCTCTTGGACAATATAAGGACCCATTTGTTTTGAGTTAATTCTCGCCACTGTTCCACAAAGTGGGCCAACCTTCTTCCCACTGGAATATCTGGAGGTGGTAAGATAGGCAGTGACTGATTCTTAGACCTATATGGTTGGTTCTGTTTAGGTCTAGAAAATTTAGTAGGCTGTCTAGGTTTCCTGAAAGGACCTGTAGCCATATAGGATGATTCTGAGGTTGCATAGTCAGATTATTGGCGGAAGCGGCCAAGAATCTATGTTGTTGTGCTTCAGGATTAGATTTTGCCACTTCCTTAATCTTATCGTCAAAGAGTAATTGAGATTTAATTAGAGCATTTCCCAGTGCATGACTAGAATGATCCAAAAGAACTTTTGAGGAAGTTAAGGCTGCATTGCGTCAATGAAACAACTCTATGGCGTAGATAGTGGACATAGCTGTAGCATGCGTGATAAGTCTTGACCACAGCTTCCAAGAGTCTGGACAAAGAATTAACTGACACAAACTCTTGTTGCAGACATTGGTAAGCTGCAGAAGGAAATTTATCAGCATGGGAATTAATTGCCACTAGACTCCGAGCTCTTTTTTCCTATACTCCCATGTTCTTAATTGGAACAGAATATTTACCCCTGCTAGAAATATCTATTTGTGAAGTGTCAGCAGCTAGAAAGGGAATTTTGAGTAGGAAAATATTATGAATTACTCTTGTAGTATCTAACAGGAGCCAAAGATTTGACAAATTATTCAGGACACACCCAATCCCGACCAAGTTTATCCGTATCAAGTTTGCTTTGAATATACCTGGTAGTATTTTCAACCAGCTTAGACTGAAGGAGAACTGGTAATGGAGTTGTACGAGACTCCATAAGGAGTTCAAATCCTGATAAAGGTTTGGTGGGAGTGTGATCTTCAAAAGGTCTAGGACACATCTCCTCCCCCAATAATCTGAAGACTTCATTGGTACCTTTATCAAAGGACCTGGGCCCAGTTGTTCAAAGCGTCATTAGCTTAACAAGCTTGTTAAGGGTCATTTTGTTAACTATTTTAGTGGATTCAATATACAATATTCTGATATTTTTGCTGAAAAAATGTGAGTAGCTTTTGCACTGCAAAAGCTACTCACATTTTTTCAGCAAAAAATTTCAGCATATTTGCGTATCAAATGATGTAAATTTTAACGAATCATTAACTAACGACGTCGTTAGCTTTGAACAACTGGGCCCAGGACTCCTGTTCAGAATCTAATCCTGAATCCTTTGATATAAAACGATAAATTCTGTGATTCCTCTGAAACCCTATCAGGTTGTATGGATGTATTATTGGTGTCTCCTCTTCTGATGATAATGTTTCGACTTCTTTGATTTCCAGCTTCTTTTAGGTGGACAAAGAAGAAGAAGAGGCAGAAGATGAATAGGAACTATATCTTCTCCTCTTTCTGTGTTTAGATTTAGGTAGATCTCTTTTACTAGAACGTAGTAGATCTATTAGATTTCCAAATATTTGTAGGCGGTTCAATAACAATATTTGGAGCAGATAGAGTATTGAAATCTGGCTCCAAAAGCAACAGAAGTCTGTTTATTCATGGAGCTCTGAGGTTCATTGATAGCTGATAGCTCCGAACTCAAAGAATGTCTATAATCAGCTATCCTGTACTGGGTGCCTAACAACAGATGCTCCGTACCCTGTGCCTGGTGACCGATGCACGGTAACTAGTGCCTGATGACCTGTGACTGGTGACTGGCGAAAAAGTAAACTGCCTGGTTACTGATGCCTGGTGACCAGTGCAGAGTGTCTGAAGGTCTGTACTCACTGACTGGTGCCTGGTGACTGGTGCCCAGAACCTGACATCCAGTGACTGATGACCAGTGACTGGTAAGGTTGACTGCCTGGTGACTGGTGACCGGTGTCTGGTGGGCTTACGCTATGAAATGTTTCGCCCAGAGAGCAGCCATCATTATGGTTCCTACCCCAGGCAGTAAAACCATGCAAAGTAGTGATCCCATTATCCTTTGAAGCAATGTCCTCAGATAATTCTGAACTGACATTATTTTTCTTCTTCTTAGATGAAGAGTTTGTCTTTGTCGTGTTCTTAAGTCTAGAGTAGTATAATCCTCTTTTATCTGCTAATTCCCGTGTACAGCCAGGCCAATTTCTACACACCAGAAATGTAGAATATACTGAACAAGAACAACAAGAAAGACAGTTAGTATGATTATCCTATGACGCATCAATAGTCGCCAAAATGTATGACATCTGCAACAAATCAATATCACAAGATCGAAAAATGAAAAAAAGGAAAAGAGAAAGTGTCATCTGTGAAAGGAATAAGAATACCAGAAAAGAATACCAGAAAATGAGAAATATCCAAGAGAAAAGAAAGAAAACTAGAATTTTTTCATCCGATAGAAGACACCTGAATTTATTTCTTTGTCCACAAAAAGAAACTGAACACGTGATCAAAACAGTGGGAAAGGTTTTTCTATTGAAGGTTTAAGTATAGAAGAGAATAGCACATTATCCACAGGTTAATGTATTATGAAGTTAAAATACTCTATGGATACCTCCTCTCATTGGTGCTATGCAGCAAGTGCAGTCCCTGATCGAACTGCTTCTAAGGAAGCAATGATCAGGGTCTTCTCTACCTTCCACATCACTAGGTAATCACATGGACTTGTTCAATAGTTGTTAGAACAAGTACGATAATCTTGTCACTGTTAACCCTAGTCCTACTGATTTTGATTGTGTTGGGTTTTACGATGCATCAACCATTGTGGGTCATTTGTGTCGTCTCCCAGAGAAAGGGAGAAAAGAGACAGAAGAGATTGATTGTGTTGAGATTTAACGACCCCTCAACCCCTGTGGGTCATTTTGTGTCATCTCCCAGAGAAAGGGAGAAAAGAGATAGAAGAGATAGTAGAATAGATGAAAGAGAGGGACAAGGAAGAAAGAGGAACAGGAATGAAAGTGAAGAAAAAGAAGAAATGACGCCCAGGTGACATAAGATACACGACACCTTGGCACCACCCAACCACCCCATCTAGTCCTACTGAACCTAGATATGTCCTGCCTTTGCAAACAGTGTAGATCCAGATCAATTGGCTTCTGATAAAGCCAGCTAATCTGGATCTGCATTGTTTGTCATTAAGCATGTGAATTTATATTAACAATCTGGATTAAGTAATATGATTGGCTGAAAATTAGAACTGGGCATGACATCTTAATTCATTCAGCAGGACAAGGGTTAACTTCACCTTAAATGTAACAGAAACACTCTGAGGTAAAGAACTTTGTCAAGAATTGATTTTTCTTCCATTCTGAAAACTGGTCTACTTCCAAAGAAAATACAGTGAGCCCTCGTTTAAACGACAGCATTTGTTCCCAAAAATGTTACCATTACAATGAATTTGCTGTTCTAAAAATTCCTTACTGGTAAGATAGGCCTTGTTTCATTATTTCCTCATAGAACATTTGTTTTGGATATTTGTTAGAATTGCCTCTAAAACAAAAAAAAAAAAAAAAAAAAAAAAAAATAGAAAGGTTGCACCTTCTATGCTTAGCTTATAAGACAGCTACAGAAGTTCAATGAAAGACTAGAAATGTGCATTTGTGAAACAGTATGCCTCTAACTATATGCTTGTCCCTATAAAACGCCATTTTTTTTTAAATTTGTTCTAAAGTTATTCAGGTAATCTACTCATTATTTCCAAAAGGTATGCCATTTTTACCTCAGCTGCTCTAACTATAAATGCTGTGAACCACTTTCTGAGGGCCCAAGACAGTGGATTCAACTGCTCTAAGACTACTGGACTGTGCCTATCAGGGGTCATCCTAGAGTGCGATTTGGGAGAAAAAGTCTCTCTAAGCTGGCTGACTTCTCCCTATCTTGAGCTGAGGAAGAAGTGAAAATGTATAGAATGTATAGGGAAATCCAAAATTTGGACCAAAACTTCTCCCTGAAATTCTGAAATTGTTGCAAAACTTCTCCCTCTCTGAAAGCTCCAGGATGACCCCTGTGCCTATGTAGGAGGGGACTAAGTTGAAAAAGTACTATGTTTGATTTTTTAAAACTGAGTCCATCAACATCAGGCCACAAACTTATCTATCATCCTTTGTGTCACAATAAAAAAAGAATTCTAGCAGATAGTCACTACCTACATTTCTGGCTGATGAAAGAGATACCTTTTTCTTGATGCAAAAGTCATATCAAGGCTTAGCATACTGGGCCCAGTTGTTCAAAGCATCGTTAGCTTAACGAGCTCGTTAAGGGTCATTTCGTTAACTGTTTTAGCGGATTCAATATACAATATTCTGATATTTTTTGCTGAAAAAATGTGAGTAGCTTTTGCACTGCAAAAGCTACTCACATTTTTTCAGCAAAAAATTGCAGCATATTTGTGTATCGCTGGATGTAAATTTTAACGAATCGTTAACTAACGATATCGTTGGCTTTGAACAACTGGGCCCTGGGTAAACATTTCAGCACACCACATTTTGTGAATATTTTACTAATTTTGCTCTGTAAAATAGGATTTTCCAAAGCACACAAATTGTCTTCTTATGAGACAATTTACTTTAATGAAATGTCAACTGCTATTTACAGGGGCAGGGGGAATCGTCAATTGCAAGCTGCTGAAATTGGCCAGAGGTGTTAATGGTTAACAGAGCACTCCAGAAAAGAAGTTTTGTAGACATGATGCACAATACACTATAAGTCCCTTATGCAACTTGCTAACAAAGCAGGCCCTGATCAGCCTGCACATTCACAAGAACTGCAGACCCTGATCAACCTGTTCCTTTAGAAGCAGTTTGCTCTGGATTTGTATCTGCCCTTAACAAATCCAGTGATTTAAGGTATATGAATCTTGCCTGGAAAATATTCAACTGTTAACCCTTAAAGTGCCAATCACAACAATTGTCGTCTGCTTGTAATTTTAAAAGTCATTTTTGCAAACAGTGTGGACCCACTGATCAGGGCCCACACTGTTTGCCTGTATGCAAAGATAGGTTTGAAAAGTTTGCAAGAATATCCAGCAGACAACATAAACAGACGACATTTTCAGATGCAGATTTTCGTGGCACTTTAAGGGTTAACAGTCTAATCTTCTTATCTGTACCACTGTGAAAGACAGAAAATAACAGAAGTTATAATGAGTAAATCTTACCCCTTTTCAAGTGATTCCAACACTTCTTTGTCCCTTCTTTTTGCTGCTTTCCGGGCCATTCTTGCTTCCCTAGCTTCCATACGAGTAGCTTTGGCAGCCTGACGCTGTTGTAGCTGCTCTTCTTCTGTTTCAAGCATCACATTCATCTAAACAGAATACACAAACATGTCAACAAATTCAAATAATGTGTGTGTGTGTGTGTGTGTGTGTGTGTGTGTGTGTGTGTGTGTGTGTGTGTGTGTGTGTGTGTGTGTGTGTGTGTGTGTGTGTGTGTGTTTTGACTTTGACACAATTCTGAGTTGACCTGGGCTCAGTTGTTCAAAGCATCATTAACTTAACAAGCTTCTTAGTGGTCAAAATGTTAACTGTTCTGGTAAGTACAATATCTAATTCACAGGTATTTTTGCTGAAAAAATGTGAGTAGCTTTTGCAAATGCAAAAGCTACTCACATTTTTTTTTTCAGCAAAAATATTAGCTTACATGCCATATTTAATGATCAAAGTTTTAACAATACGTTAACTAGCGACATTGTAAGTTGTGAACAAATGGGCCCTAGAGTTTTATGGCACAGTCTACACTCTTAAGGGCATGTTGTGCCAGTCTGTTAACCTACTCACACTTTTTCTGGCCAGGATTAGTCCTGTATGTGGTTAACCAGTAGCTTTGTACACACTTTCACCAGTAACTGACAACTGCCCTTCTTAAATCAACAGAAGTAGATGAATGACCATAGAAATTATTTCATGATTAATCTTCATGAAAGTGATGTGGCCAAGCTGGGATTTGAACTTTGTTTGTGTTCAGGTTTTACGGCCCAGTCAACCAATGGGATCATATCAAGCACAGTGAGTTTACCTGACCACACTTTTCTGGACAGGCTTAGTCCCATAAGCGGTTAAACAGCATTGTGTACATTCTTTCACCAGAAACTGACAACTGCCCTTCTTGAATCAGTGGAAAGGAGCGAATGAATGTAGAAAATATTTTAAGATCAATCTCCACGAAAGAATGTTGCCAACCCGGCGTGGGGAGTCGGACGCACATCCAAGCCACAGAGGCAGGCATGGGATTCAAACTTGCAACTGCTAGATCTGCAGTCAGAAACACTACAGACTGCACTATGGAACCTGGTGCTCTGATACAAAAGTAACACAGAGGAACGGTTAATGACTATTTATAGCTGGAGGAGTAACATTTCACTTGCCAGCTCCTACAAGGGTGTGAAATCACTGTGAAGAAAAAAAAAAAAAAAAAAAGCTGAAGAAAACTCCTCCAACTGGGCAAGATAAAAAAATATGTGGCAAAATCTGAAAAGCCTGAATAATCTAAGATCTGAAAGCATGTAACTTACTGTAATCACCTTAAGTATTGAAACAAAGAGGTCTGAGTAAATAGTGTAGACTCATGCCAGGCCCCTGAGATTATAAATCTTTTTTCATGCTCAACTCAGGTGAGCATGAAATTTTCTCTGCTAATAAATAATATGAAAATGCCAACAACAGTTGAACATTTCATATTTATTAGAAGAGAAAATTTCATGCTCAGCTATGTTTAACAAGAAAGAACTTGCAATTGTTAGTAATTTGAGATTTATTAGCAGGACAAATTTCATGCTCAGCTGAGTTGAGCATGAAAAAAGTTGTATAACCTTGGGGCCAGAATGAGCCATCTGGTCAGGGTCTTTACTATTTGCCACTCTTGCAATTTTTTAAATACATCAACAGGTGGTAAAACACAGTTGTTCAATTTCGATCCTTTCTATAGGTGTTATCAATGAATGATTTTTTCAGTTTTCAGATTTTTAACGCTGCCAGGCAACTGAGTCACATAGATGCAGCGCCTAATGTATGTTATGTAATAAATATTTTATAAGGGTGGGTTGGGGATGGGTTTATTGATTTATACTGATTGTGTTGGGGTTTAACGACATGTCAACCTGTGTGGGTCAGTTTGTGTTGTCTCCCAGAGAAAGGGAGCAAAGAGATAGAAGAGACAGTAGAGGAGATGAAAGAGAGGGACAGGAAGAAAGAGGATCAGGAATGAAAATGAAGAAACAGAAGAAATAAAAACATTCCCCCTCTACCCTTCCCTGCTACAAGGATAGCAGGCCTTCTTGCCCAACTGTAAGCCAGTATCAGTTGGATGCCCCGGTGACATAAGATACATGACACCTTTGCCACACCTGTTCACCCCTGTTTATTATTATAATTGATACTAAAATTGTTTAACCCTTAAAGCGCCAAGAAAAACTGCATCTGAAAATGTTGTCTGTTTATGTCGTCTGCTGAGTATTCTTGCAGACTTTTCAAACCTATTTTTGCATACAGGCAAACAGTGTGGACCCAGATCAGACTGCTCCTCTGGGTCCGCACTGTTTGCAAAAATGACTTTTAAAATCACAAGCAGATGACAAAGCAGACGACAATAGTTGTGATTGGAGCTTTAAGGGTTAAGTACTGCCCACAGTGTTTCTACCTCAATACTTTGGACAGTTCTCAATAAATATGTTTAACCCATTTTAGTCGAGAAACACCCAAAAAGGTAACTGGCAAACAGAAAACACCCAGATCAGATGCCAGAGATTGCAGCATCTGATCAGTGTCTATACTGTTTGTACTTAATACAGGAATTTCTATAAAACAAGGTAGTAATAAAAGCCAACCAGACAATCCTTCAATGGGTAAAGGACCTGACCAAAAATTTAAGGTAGCAGAGTCTATTCTGCATAAACCTGTTAAGGTATTTTTTCTTTTTTTAGTGAAAAAGTATTGATAGTTTGGTTATAAAACTTTTTCATGCTCAACTCAGCTGAGCATGAAATTTGTCCTGCTAATAAATCACAGATTACTAACAGAAGCAATTTTTTTCTTGCTAAGCTATTCTTGCTAAGCATAACTCAGCATGAAATTTTTTCTGCTGATAAATATGAAAATGCCAACTATTGTTGGCATTTTCACATTTATTAGCAGAGAAAATTTCATGCTCAGCTGTTGAGCATGAAAAGTTTTATAGTCTTGAAGCCATGTTGTGGGATACTCATCAGAACTTTTCTGACCAGTACCCACAAGCTGTGTCTCTTTTTGGTGTGTGGATAAAAAAGAAAACAGATCATAGCTCCAGATAAGGTGATTTTTCCAAACAAAAATTGCTGGACCCAGTTGTTCAAAACTAACGATGTCAAAGTTAACATCTTTAAAACTTTGATCATTAAATATGGCATATATGCTTATATTTTTGCTGAATAAAATGTGAGTAGCTTTTGCATTTGCAAAAGCTACTCACATTTTTTCAGCAAAAATACCTGTGAATTAGATTTTGTACTTACTAGAACATGTACTTAACATTTTGACCACTAACAAGCTTGTTAAGCTAATGATGCTTTGAACAAATGGGCCCTGATATTTTTCTTATTTCTCCATGAAAAGATATGTTGTGGGTACTCATTAGAAGCATCTTGGATAAAAACCAAGAAAAGTATGTTCCTGATACCCACTGGAGCTATGTCTTTACTCTTATCTAAAGCTATGAAACAATATAACTTACACTTCCTTTGCCATTTATTCTTATATAGTCAGTTGCATATTTCTCAGCCATCTTGTTCATATTACGTTTATCTGTTTTCTCCGTCAGTTCATGATAGATATCAGGATCCTTTATTTCCTGCAAAAAACACAACAGAACCATGATGATCCTATATCACTCACCTGAGCAAACAGGGCTCAGTTGTTCAAAACTAACGATGTGGTTAGTTAACGATTCCTTAAAATTTACATCGAGTAATAAGCAAATATGCTGAAATTTTTTGCTGAAAAATGTGAGTAGCTTTTGCAGTGCAATAGCTACTCACATTTTTTTCAGCAAAAAATATTAGAATATTGTATATTGAATCTGCTAAAACAGTTAACGAAATGACCCTTAACGAGCTTGTTAAGCTAACAATGCTTTGAACAACTGGGCCCAGATTTGCTTACTATTGAAGTTTAAACCAAGTTCACTGCTTTAAGATTTTTATATAAATCTTATGTTCAAGAGCGACACGATGCTCATATAAAATGGAATAGCAATGCCATTTATGGCAAGCAAGGCCTCATTTTTTTTTTAATCGTTCTTCAAAATTTCTATAAATATAGGGGAAATAAGCCCTGACCCATGGGGGCCATTTTTTGATGCATCTTGATGGCTTGAACAATCTTGATAGAGGGTCATCAAAAAAGCAATTCTTCTATATTATATAGAAATCAGTCCAGTGGTTTCTGTATAGAGATATGGGGAAAATAAGCCCCTACCCTGGCAGCCATGTTTATTTGACGAATTATGATGGCTTGAACAATCTTAGTAGAAGGTCAACAAAGGAACATTTCTGCCATATAACTGCAGTAGTTTCTGACAAGAAATATTATAAAGTTTTCTATATAGATATATAGCGAAAATAAGCCCTGTCCCCTGGCGGCCATGTCTTTAACAAATTATCATGGCTTGAACAATCTTGGTAGAGGAGCACCAAAGGAACATTTCTGCAAAATTATATTAAAATTGGTCTACTGGTTTCTGACAAGAAGATTTTTAAAGTTTTCTATATAGATATATAGCGAAAATAAGCCCTGTCCCCTGGCGGCCATGTCTTTAACAAATTATCATGGCTTGAACAATCTTGGTAGAGGGTCACCAAAGGAACATTTCTGCAAAATTATATTAAAATTGGTCTACTGGTTTCTGACAAGAAGATTTTTAAAGTTTTCTATATAGATACATGGGGAAAATAAGCACGTCCTCCTGGGGCCATGTTTGAATGATGATGGCTTGAACAATCTTGGTAGAGGATCACCAAAGGAACATTTCAGCCAAATTATACTGAAATTGGTCCAGTGTCCATTAGTTTTTGACAAGAAGATTTTTTAAGTTTTTTCTTTTGGTTGCCATGGCAAACAGAATCCTGCTTGGATTCCAAATCTTTGAACAATTTTCAGTGAGTATCACCCGATCAATCCTGTGAAATATGGTTAAATTTGGCTCAATGATTTAAGAGGAGATATTGTTTAAAAAAATTGTGGAGGGATGGATGGACAGCCAGACATACAGACAAGGACAATGAGGATGCCAACCACGGACGGCGTGTGATCACAATAGCTCACCTTGAGCCTTAGGCTTAGGTAGCTAAAACAAAAGTTCAAACTTTGCTATAATGGGGACAGAATACACTTCATTCATTTCCTGCCATTTTCAAGAAGGGAGACAACTATGCTGACTTCTGGTTTACTTTCCTGCACATCTATCCCCTTCCAAAAAGGTTTTATTCTAAAAGGAAAGAACTTGCACCCCTTGGTTCTATTCTAAATTCTTTTAGAGTAGACCCCTATTCAGAACTGAAGCAAAAATATCTAACAGTGTTGATCCCCTCAAAATATATCCATTCCCTTAAATATTTAAACCCTTAAAGTGCTAATTAAACTGCAGCAGACAACATTCTTATTCATTTTGTTTTTATTTTTCTGATAAAAATATGGCTTGACATTCCATGTGAACAATTTGCCTAGCAGACGATTCACAAAATGCAGTTTTATTTTTTCTGAAATACACCACAACCTCTTTATAACACGGTTCGTTATATCACGATTTTGTATATAACACGATTCAAAGATGGATCCAAAAAATGTATAGATTATATTGAAAAATGACCATAAATGGTCATTTTTCAATATAATCTATACATTTTTGTTTGGATACTCATGGAAAGGTGGCGCTCTTATAGAAAGGAAATCATAGAGAAATGATCAGGAAAGTTGAAGGCTGGTGCTTTTACGCAGGTGGCGCTCTTAAAGAAGAGGCTGATTCAGCAAGTTTGACTGTAACTTCTTGAATCAGCAGAAGGAGGAGACCTTGAAATTACCAAAGACAATGAGTAATCAAAGTATATGCTTTTATGGTGAACTAGATAAAACTATAGAGGTGATAATCTGGGCCCAGTTGTTCAAAGCGTTGTTAGCTTAACAAACTCGTTAAGGGTCATTTCATTAACTGTTTTAGTGGATTTAATATACAATATTCTGATATTTTTTGCTGAAAAAATGTGCAAAAGCTACTCACATTTTTTCAACAAAAAATTTCAGCATATTTGAGTATCACTCAATGTAAATTTTAACGAATCGTTAACTAACGACATCGTTAGCTTTGAACAACTGGGCCCTGAAGACTAAGAAATTATCCAGAAGTAAGCTAAAAGGTGTACGTAGGGTAATTATCATAGCTCGAGATAAAGCAATTTTTTTCAACAAAAATGTAGATATTTTTTCTTATTTCTCCGTGCAAACATACATTGTGGGTATTCATTAGAAGTGCTGCAGTAAGATGCTTCTAATGAGTACCAACAACATATTTTCATTAAGAAATATTAAAGAAAAATATTTACCTGATACCCCTTTTATCTGCAGATATGAATTACATCAATCACAGTATTCATATAAATAGGATACTTACAAAGAAGTTTAATTTATGTTTCAAGCCCAACAAATGTGGGAGTACTGATCCAGGAATCAATTTACAATCACATATGTCACAGGTATAATGAGGCGGCTTCTTTGAGTCAACTACCTGTACCTCCACCATATATTCCAAGCCTGAAAAAATACATATCTTAATTAGCAGCTGTTCAATCATAGCTTAAGCTAAGACTTGTTTTCTTGCACCCAAAACTACTGTATACATACAATACTGTGGGTACATACACTGTGGGTATGCACTGGAAATGCCTTGTAAAAAAATCTAACGAGTACCCACAACATACATTTTCATGCAGAAACTACAGCTATGGTTGAGCGAAATGGTGCCTTTAATCATGTAAATGCTCAAGATTCCGAACATCTGTTTATACACAGTCTCAACATGGTCTTTGCTGTTCAATAATACCATATTTACCCTAAGTATTCAGACACATTCAAAACATTATTTTTCTTTTTTCTGATAAGTAGTACCCACAACATATATTTTTATGGAGAAATAAGAATTTTTACCCAATACCCCATATTTGTAGCTATATATAATATTAGTACTTGGGTGCATAAGGTACAGCTATTATTAATAGCTTATCAATTTCATATGAAATGACCAGCCATATTAGATCATTATTGACCCATGTCATGCTGAATAAATTATTATGCCACACCCATTTCTAATTTTTGCCAATCTGATTACTTGATCTAGGTTGTAGATACAAATTCACATACTTAACCCATTTAAATCTAGCATCCCATAAACGTGACATTGGTAAACAGTGTAGACCTGGATCAGATGCTGCAGAATGCAGCATCTGATCCAGGTCTAAACTGTTTGCATTAAATACAGGATTTGTAAAAAACAGCAATAATAAAAACTAACCAGAGACCCCTTATACAGGAAATGGACCAGTCCAAAGAGATGAGGTGGAAAGGTCCACTCAGCATAAATGGGTTAATGACAAATCACAAATGATGCAGGTCCAGATCAATTGGTTACTTCCAACTGATCTGGATCTACACTGTTTGCAAATGCAGGGCATATCCGGGTTCAGCAGAACAGGTTAATGCAGGGACGACAGGTTAATGCAGGGATTATCAAATTTTATTACTTGTCCACCTTCAAGTAAATGGTCAAAATCCACTTATCCAACCAAGATTTACCTGCCCGAACACTGACATTTTTTCTTATTTTTCGAAGAAAGCATATGTTGCGGGTACTCATTAGAAGCGCCCCATTGAGGTGCTTCTAATGAGTACCCACAACATGTTTTTTTCAAGAAATAAGAAAAAAATATATCTTATAATCTGGATACTCTTCTCCAGAGCGATGAATTACTTGTCCCAGGACAAGTAAATTGAAATTTCTTACTTGTCCTCGGGGAAATGGGACAAGTTGGACAAGCCCGGCATGGTATTTCCACAGCCCTGGTTAATGTCGCACGTACCAATAAGTGGTCCCTTTGCCTTGAAGCCATGTAATGCATGAAATTTGGGTCTTGCTCCAGGAGGATTCCGTATATTCAGGGCAGGTTCATGGGCAGCTGCAGAAAAAAACAGAATTAGTTAACATTTACCAATCTTGCTCATGAAATGTCTAGCCTTATTTTTTCTGAAAAATACACATGCACAACTATAAAAACATTAAACAATACCCATCCACTATCACATTGCAGGCTGATATCTCTGTCCATAAAGTGACACAATTTACCCATTAGCAATACCAAACCAGATCTCCGCAATATAAATGCACATGCTGTACTAAGTTTGGTGAAAATCCACCGATATTCACTCTTATAGTTTGGAAACAAAAATATAAACAGACAGACAACAGACGGAGAGATGCAGGGATGACCAATGTGAAACCATGACACCCTGTCCTCTGGCAGGGTATAGAAATGGAAATGTTGTCAGTTGCACTTGAGATTAGTACTTTAAGGGTTAAATGAAAGTATATGAAAACATATGCCTATTCCAACCAAATCATACAGATATGAGCCATGCCGCATCAAAAATGAACCTTCTGGATGAATAATGATGATAATGATTTAGTGTTTGACGTCCCTTTCAACATTATTAAGTCATATGGAGATGAAGAAAGGATAATAATGAAAGACTGTACAATGAAGCACTGTAGTCACGAACTGAATCTGCCTCTAACACCAACTACTTAGCCACCCTGACACTTTTGAATGGCAACCAAAGCGCAGATCAGCCGGATTATCGGCAAAATCTGATCAAAGCTTTCACAGTTCATTTACTAATTAAATGGATACTGTGGTATCAGAGCTCTAGATAAGAGGGAGTAAAGGGTATTTCAGCATTGACTTTTTGAAAATCAGATTGTAATTGAAGCTAAAGGGGTAAAAATACTCAAAGAAATTTAGGATTTCAGTACTGAAATCAAATTTAGGGGGTAAAGTTTTTCAGTGAACTTTACGTCTTTTCTTTGTGTTGAGGTTTTACGGCCCAGTCAACCCAATGGGGTCATGTCGAGCGCGGTCACTTTACCTAACCACACGTTTACTGGGCAGGCTTAGTCCTCTAAGCGGTTAACCAGTATTGTGCACATTCTTTCGCCAGAAACTGACAACTGCCCTTCTTGAATCAGCGGAAGGGAGAGAATGACCGTAGAAAATATTTCATGATCAATCTCCACGAAAGAATGTTGCCGACCTCAGCGGGGGTTGAACCCGCGACCTCTTGGTCTCCAGTCGGACGGCGCATCCAACTGAGCCACCGAGGCCGGCTTTTAGTATGAAGCAATTTCCTTCACATTGAATCTGTTGTGAGCAGGAGCAGTACACTAGATCAGAAAGGGCTTAACCCTTATGCTTGAAAGACAAAAGCATTACTAGATGTTTTTTGGGTTTTTTTCTCTTTTTTTTTTTTCAGATAAAATAAAGCTTGGCATTTCATGTGAATTGTCTGCTATGTGATAAGCATTCTTTAAGGGTTGGATTTGTGGAGATGAATTAACCATTAGCACTTTCTGGGCTAATTAACACTTAGCACGCCAAGGAAAAATTTTTAGCAAAGAACATATTTAAACATTTTTCAAATTTTCCCCAGAAAACGGGTTTAGACATTTCATGCAAATTGTCTCCAATTGTTTGTGTTGAGGTTTTGTTTGTTGAGGTTTTACTGCCCAGTCAACCCAGTGGGGTCATGTCGAGCGCGGTCAGTTTACCTAACCACACGTTTACTGGGCAGGCGGTTAACCAGTATTGTGCACATTCTTTCACTAGAAACTGACAACTGCCTTTCTTGAATCAGCGGAAGTGTGCGATCCCTATATTAGTCTAGAAGTCTTGGTGTTTTAGAAATGAATACACAGACTTAACATTACTGATACTAACACCAATGCTGCAACCAGAGAGTGATGCCTATGTTGCTCCTGCTTGCTAAAGCAGTCTCAAAAAAAAAAATGAAAGAAAATCTACTAAGAACATCAAGTCCGCTTAACCTTAACCACTTGCTGGGCTAATTCAGCAGACAACAAGTTGATGACATTTTTCTTTTTTCATAAAACAGGATTTGACATTTCATGCAAATTGTCCACTAGAGAGAATTTGCATGAAATGTTTGTTTGTTTGTGTTGAGGTTTTATGGCCCAGTCAACCTAATGGGGTCATGTTGAGTGCGGTCAGTTTATTTTACCTAACCATACTTTTACTGGGCAGGCTTAGTCAAGCAGTTTGCCAGTATTGTGCACATTCTTTCACTAGAAACCGAAAATGCCCTTCTTGAATCAGCGGAAGGGAGAGAATGACCGCAGAAAATTATTTTATTTTGATCAAATCTCCAGGAAAGAATGCTGTCGACTGCGGGGATTGAACCCACAACCTCCTGATCACAAGTCCGATGCGCATTCAACTCAGCCACCAAAGACAGCTTGCATGAAATGTCAAATCCTATTTTCTGGGAAAAATATTTCAAAATGTTGTTTGCTGAAATTTTTCCCAGAGTGCTAAGCTTAATGTATGTACCTGATTTAACTGGTTCTTCTCTTTCCCCCATTTCCTGATATCGGTCTCCAGTTGTTAGTCCATGTTTATAGTCAAAAGTCATGGGTCTATCACTCATATTACCTTGTGATAGCCCCGGTCTAACTTCACTTCTTTGAGGTCCAGACCCCGTATCTGTTGTCTGGCGTGATCCCTGCCTAGTTTCTTGGGACCTAGATCTGAATGGAATCTCTATAGCTCTGATGTCCGGAATTGTAGGTGCTTGCTTGGCAGCAGGCTGCTGTGCTTTTTCACTCAATTCTGAGAGCAGAGGTTTTGGTTTCTTTGGCCCCTTTTCCATTAATACCTCTATAACTTCATCACCTGGGGTCTTTGCAATACCTTTTGCAAATTCTTCAATCTTCTCATTTAGTTCCCCACTTTCAAATGTGGAAACTTTCAGTAACTCATGTAAAGTTGGATGTTCTTTTTGCTGTAATATAAGGATAAAGATATTTGACCTATGTTCCCAGAAAAAGGCATCTTATGGTAGCTGCAGATGGTAAAGATTTAGATCAACTGATTCTAAAACGAATGACCCTTGAGTTTGTTTGAGTTCACTTAGAGTTTTACTGCCCAGTCAACATTGTTAAGGTCATGTCATGCAAGTCAGTTAATCTACAGCAGGCTGAGTCCTCTATGCCTATAAATAGTACTTGTGAACATACTTTTGCCAGCAATTGACAACTGCCCATCTTAAATCAGCAGAAGGGGGAGAATGACTGTAGAAATGATTTCCTGATCAATATACATGAAAGTAAACTGGTCAAGCCGGGATTTGAACTTGGATCTGCAGTCAGACATGCTACAGACTGTGCCATGGAGCCTGGCAGGGATGACCCTTGACACTTGAGGAAACGCTAGGAAGGAGTATTAATTTACAGGTATGGTAAATGTGCTAAAATTTTGTATACCAAAGTGTCTGTTTGTTTGTTTGTGTTGGGGTTTTACGGCCCAGTCAACCCAATGGGGTCATATCAAGCGCGGTCAGTTTACCTAACCACACGTTTACTGGGCAGGCTTAGTCCTCTAAGCGGTTAACCAGTATTGTGCACATTCTTTCGCCAGAAGCTGACAACTGCCCTTCTTGACCAAAGTGTCTGACAAAAACGCATATGCAAACAGTGAAGACCCAGATCAGACTACTCCTGAAGGAGCAGTCTGATCAGGGTCTACATTGTTTGCCAATCCACATGGTATTTTAAGAAACAACTGCAAAATATGCAAATTTGGACCAAAAAAGTTTAGAATAATGTGTTCTAAATTTTAGACATTTACCATATTTGATAACAATTTGTCTTGTTTCTCAAAAAAAAAAAAAACATGTAGCTACTACATGTAGTTAAAGGTACCTCAGTAAGAACTCACAATGTATACTTTAAAGGGAAACGCCCACCAAATGCAATGTATGTCTGAAAATATTAAGCTGTAAAAAATCATGAACTTTGGAGCAAATTTGATCAAAATTGGTTAAGAAATAAGAAAAATGATGTTTTTTAAAAGTAAAACATATTTTAACTAGCAATACTTAACCTATAAATAATGTGCTATTCTATTCTGTTTTTCACTCCCTCCACAGAAAAACGACCTTTCAGTCGTGATAAAATCTTAACTCAGAAGGTCCCTTTAAATAGTTACCTGTGTGATGTAATTCCTCCCGCTCAATTGATCACGTGTCAGTTTCTTTTATGTGTGAAACAATACACAATTAGGAGAAAAGAGCGTGGGTGGGACCATAAATACTTATCTATAGGTTAAGTATTGCTAGTTAAAATATCTTTTACTTTAAAAAAAAACTTCATTTTAACTGCGCAATACATTAACCTATAGATAATGAGCTAGAATTTGCAGAATAGGAGGGAGGATTTCTCCTAATAAATAAGTCCCAACTTCTGAATTAAGACTTAGGAAACCCTAACTTTAGATATATCAAATAAAGGACTTCATTAATAAATGTGTAATAAAAGATAATCCAGGGTTAAGATATATCAATTAAAAGGTATAATATAACATAATTAGTGTATATTAAGTACCTTTCTAGTGTAGCATCAGGTGTAGGAGGCTGTTGACATTGTCTATGCTTCCAGAGCTGGATGCTGTTGGCCCCCCACCACATTTTGGGCCACCACAATGGGGCTCAAACTTTGTAGATTTTCTGCTTGTTGAGACATGTCCCTGAGGTAGAATCTAGCAAAGGTTGATGATCTATTCCAAACTGCTGCTTGAAGGATATCATTGAGAGGAACTTTGTCAAAGAAAGCCCAGGAAGACGAAAGAGATCTTACTTCATTAGCTTTGATTTTAAGGAAAGAAATGTCTCGTTTAGTGAGTTTCCTGTAGGCAAGTTTAATAGTGTAAGGTATCCATCTCGAGATAGTATCTTTCGAAATATCTTGATTGCCTTTAATGGGAAGAAAAAGTCTAGTTCTGTTCAGGCAATAAGAACTAGTCATTTTAAGATAGAACTTCAGAGACCTAACGGGGCAAAGAAGTCTGTCCAGATGTTCCCTTTTACATATTCGAGCAAGACTAGGGACAATAATAGGGTCTGGTTTAACAGAATGAAGTTGGTTTTTCACTAAGAAACCAGTTTTAAGCATCAAGGAAACTGAACCATCAGTTTGATTGAATCTTAAGTGTTGTGAATCCATAGCCAATGCATGTATTTCGCTACATCTTTTAGCAGTGGCAAGGGCTAAGAGAAAGGCTGTCTTAATGGTAACGTGAAATTTAGAAGCCTTATCAAGAGGTTCAAAAGGTGGCTTTTGTAGACATACTAAAACCCATGATAAATCCCATTTAGGTGTAAGAGATCTTTGTACTGGTCATTGCAGTTCTAAAGACCTGATTAGTTCAGATAAGACTGGATTAGATCCGATTCTATTAGCAGTTTTAAATTAAAGAGTGTTAGAGATCATAGCTCTATAACCTGTAATAGTACTGATTTGGCATTTCTTTTCCAAGAAAAGAAAGATTAAGAACTCGGCTATAACTGTAATAGGGGCCGAGATCGGATTAACCTTTTTTGTATGACACCAATTAGAGAAGATGGTCCATTTTGCATTGTAGACTTTTTGTGTAGATGTTCTTCTTGATCTAGAGACAAAATCTGCAACGTTTTGCGAAAATTTTTTATCTCTGATTGACTGTTTGATAACTCCCAAGCGTGAAGGTCGAGAAGTGGGAGGTTTTGAGAACAAATCTTCCTTTTGATTGAGTCAAGAGACTTGGAAATAGTGGCAGACGAATCAGAGCTGACACTAAGAGAAGAAGTTCTGAGAACCACTGTTGCTGTGGCCAGAACGGAGCAATCAGAACTATTCTGCACTGATGTTGTCGGATATTTTCCAGAACAGCAGGAATCAGAATAAAAGGAGGAAAAGCATATGCATGAAGATGATTCCAGTCCATGGACAGGGCATCTATCGCTAGTGCTTTGTTGTCTTGTACTGGAGAGACATAATGGGAGTTTGTGATTGAATCGTGTCGCAAACAGGTCCACATTTGGGAAATTAAGCATCTGGAATAGTGAATTCGCTACTGTTTGATCCAGAGCCCATTCTGTCTTGATAGGTTTGTCTAGTCTTGATAGGCGGTCTGCAAGAATGTTGAATTTGTCTGGAATGTGACGAACTCTGATAACGATGTCATGTTCCAGGCACCAGTTGAGAATTTCCCAAACTTCTACACAGAGGTTGGGGGAATGAATGCCACCATGTTTGCTGATATATGAGACCACCGTTTTGTTGTCTGTAGATATCATGATGCAAGAATGGTGAATAAATGTTATGGCTTGTTTCAGTGCTAATCGTATGGCCATCATTTCTAACATATTGATTTTGAGCTGGGATTGGTCTTCTGTCCAGCGACCATGAAATGATAGAGTTGTCGGCTCTAAATGAGCTCCCCATCCGTAATGACTGGCATCCGTATAAAGGAAGAATTTGGGATCTGGAGGATGGATAGTAGTCCCAGTCTCGAATCAATTGAGGTTTATCCACCATTGTAAGTGAGATCAAATCATACCGTTTATCGTAATAGGATGATCGAGAGGAAGAATATGAGGTTTCCAGACAGACAAAAGACCCATCTGAAGAGGACGTAAGTGCAGTAGAATGATGTCTGCTGCAGCACTGAGTTTGCCCAAAAGGGAAAGGAAAGTTCAGGCCGATACATGTTTGAATGACAGAAATTTCTTGACTGTCAGAAATAGGTTCTGTACACGATCCGTTGGAACCCTGACTAAATTTTGTTGCGTCAGAAATTCCATGCCTATAAAGGTGAATTTCTGAGACGGAAAGAGATCGGATTTCTTGAGATTTGGCAGAAACCTACACTTTGAATAGTTTGAATGCAAAATCTTGTCTGAGTAATCAAACGGTTGCAAATCAGATTTTTGATCAGCCAATCGTCTACGTATGGAAAGACTGATATGGCACGTTGGCGTAGAAACGCTGCTATAACGTCCATCAGTTTCGAAAATATCAATGGACTCAGAGACATTCAGAACGGAAAGGCCGTGAAGTGATAGACGTGATCTTCGTAAACGAAACGAAGATACTTCCAGGATTGATGATGTATCGGAAAGTGTAGGTATGCATCTGTTAAGTCTATGGAGACAGCCCAACATTGAGTCTCATCGCTTGTCTTACCGACTTGATTGTCTCCATTTTGAAAGACTGTTTGGTTTAAACATATTTTATTTCATAAACTCATAATACAATTAACATAGAAACAAACAATTTTACAGAACAGAGTTTACAAATTGGGATTCAGAAAAAAGCCAACAGACTTATTCAAATCTGTTTCTTTATGTATTGGTTCAATAAAGAAAGGTCTATGATCAAACGTAACTTTCCGTTCTTTTTTGGAACTAGGAAGATCCTGGAATAAAAGCTGGGAGTACCCGGATTCTGTACCCTTTCCACTGCCTGTTTGTTGAGAAGGTTTTCGATCTCTTCTCTGAGAAATGGGGAGGAGGACTGACTCATTCTGATCGGAACAGATGACAAAGGAGGAATTTTGCTGAATGGTATCCTGAATCCATGTCGTACGATAGAGAGAACCCATTTGTTGTCTGTAACTTCCTCCCATTTTTCCACAAAATGGGCCAAATGTCCTCCCACTGGAATGTCCGAGTATGGAAGAGCAGGCAGTGGAAAGGGCTGGCCTTCATAATCTTGTGGAGGAAGAGGCAGGTTCAGAGGAGGGGAACTGACGGATGTTACCAGTCCTCTTGATATTTTCCTTTTTAGTGTGAGAAGATGAACTTTGAGGTTGAGTTTTGGACCTATACGATTGTGTAGGTTTAGGTCTGGACATTGTTTGTTTGGCAGGGTATTTAGGTATCTTGAAAGCTCTACTCGGAGTAGGAGGCTTAAAAGAACAAGATTGTGATTGAATGGAAGTAGAAGCTAAAAACCTTTGCTGTTGAGCTTCAAAATTAGATTTGGCTATTTCTTTTATCCTACCATCAAATAATGTTTTTGAGTTGATAGGAGTGTTCCTTAACTCAAATGAAGAATTGTCAAGAAGCAGTTTTGATGAAGCTAGGGCTGCGTCCCTCCTAGCTTGAAAGATTTTGGTAGTTAAAAGAGTAGACATGGCGAAAGCATGCTTAATCGATTTGGCTACGGCCTCCAAAAGTCTGGAAAGGGCCGCAACCGACATCGATTCCTGTTGTAGACAAAGGAAGGCAGCTGAAGAAAATGTCAGCATGGGAATTAATAGAGACTAATTTCCTAGCCTTCCTTTCCCATGCTTCCAAATTCTTCAAAGGAATGGAAGCTCTTCCTTTATTAGAGATGTCTAGGAGAGACGCATCTGCTTCTAATTGTGGAATATTGTCAGTGGGCAAATATTGGTTTTGGCTCTTGTAGAATTTAGTCGGAGCAAGAGCGGAAACCAAGTTTTGCGGGCATATCCAGTCTCTAAAACATTTATCTGAATCAAGTCTGTTCTGAATGTACTTTGTGGTATTCTCAACCAGTTTAAACTGGGGCAGAACAAGTAATGGAGTCGAACGGGACTCCATTAAGTGTTCTATCCCAGAAAGAGGTTTAGATGGGGCTTGATCCTGCTGAGTCTTAGGACATAACTCAGCAGGAAGAAGCCTGAAGACCTCATTTATAGCATGGTCAAAAGACCAGATTTCAGTTTCGGTCTCCAAATCAGACACTTTATTCATTTGAGGAAGATTTGGATGAAATTCATCAATATTAATTGGTTGAGTATTGACTGGAATAAAACTGGGCTACTCAGGTTGAATGGGAACAGGCGTTTGAACAACCTGGGGAGATTTTTTAGCCCTTTTACATCTACCAAAGTCAATTTGAGATTGAGAAGTATTAGAAGAAGAAGAAGGCGTCATCGATCGTCTTCTCTTTTTGTGTGAGTGTTTAGATCTCTTTGAATTCTTCTTTCGTCTAGACGAATTCAAAGAGTCTGATTTAGAAGTGGAAGAGGAGGAAGAAGATGATCGATGTCTTCTTCTCTTTTTTGATTTATGATCTCTTCTTGACTGTTCCCTCCGTGAAGGTCTAGTCTGAGAAACATCAGTAGAAATGGGAGGATCAATCATCACACTTGGGTCTGACATCTGCGAGAAGTCAGGCTTAAGTGGGATTAACTGTTTGGAAGAAGTAGCTGAATTTGGGAACTCTGACATTTCAGAATGTTCATATCCAGGAGTATGTACATTTGGTAGTCTACGGATACTACCGTGAAATAAATGGCTGTTTATAAATTGAGTTTGAAAGTCATATGCGAATGACTGGTGACTGGTGCCTGGCTGACCGGTGCCTGGTTGACCGGTGACTGGATGACCGGTGAGTGATTGACCGGTGAGTGGTTGACCGGTGACTGTATGACAGGTGACTGGATGACCGGTGACTGGATGACCAGTGATTTGTTGCCTGGTGACTTGTTGACTGGCTGACTGGTGATTGGTTGACCGGTGGTATGTTGACCGGTGATTGGTTGACCAGTGGACGGTTGACCGGTGATTGGTTGACCGGTGATGTGACCGGTGAACTTAATGCCTGGTCGAACTCTAGTTCCCCCGGGCTACCACCTTGATCGGTCCTGCCCCGAGCAGTATAGCTAAGTGGGGCGGTGCTCCCATCAAGAGTCCAATTGTCAGACAAGTCTGACTGGGATTTTTTAGTCTTCTTAGATTTCTTCTGTCTTCTTTCCTGTGTCATGACCCATTTGCAAGTGGCGTATAGACGTCTCTTCTCGGCAAGACTCCACACTATTTTAGTTCAATTACTGCAAACAGAACAAGGAGAAACAAGTAGACAAGCAGTACAAGACATACAAGAAGGGTGATTATCCCATTTGGCCTTCAAATGACCACATTTGCAACGGGCGATATGCATCAAATGACGCGGAAACTAAAGACACAGAAAATAACACTAGAAAAGCAAGAAATTGAAAATCGATAATTTCAAAAGAATTACATGTTTAGTAGAAGGAATGAATATAAAACAAGAGAAAAGCAAGGATAGAGAAATTTAACTGAAAAAAAGTAATAAATACGAACTGCTTTCACAGGTAAATAATCCTTGAGCTTTTTCACTGTCCACAGAAAAGAAACTGACACGTGATCAGTTGAGCGGGAGGAATTATGTCACACAGGTAACTGTTTAAAGGGACTTTCTGAATTAAGACTATTACGACTGAAAGGTCGTTTTTCTGTGGAGAGGGTGAAAAACAGAATAGAATAGCACATTATCTATAGGTTACTGTATTGTGCAGTTAAAATACTGTATATTTTATATAACACTGAGCAAGGGCACCACCATTTTGAATATTTAATTAGATACTTAATTTTTAAAGACACAAATAAAAGTTGCCTATTGACAAGAATATTCTGCTTATGTGAATTAGTTGACAGTTTTTATGCAAATGAATACATTTACAGTTACAAACAAAATACAACAAAATATTGTTTCAGCTGTGATTTATTCAATTTTTGCATATTTGATTAGGTGGTTATGATGTCACTCACTCATAAAAATGGCGACTTACATGACAGCATTTTCTAGAATTTTAAAATCCAATAACTTTCTTAATTACCAACCGATTTTCATTTTTTTTTTCACCAAATTACTCTGCCAATCATGCTCTTTATTTTCGAACATGCTTTTTATTTTATGTACTTTTTATGACCCTGCATCAGATGATGCTCAGCATTCCCATTCACGTACTGCAGTATGTAATTCACGTAGAGAATCTGCCATGAGCGTACAGAACTGTTGGTATCTACGTACATAAACGTACCAAAAATTTGGTGCACGTATAAATTGCAACATGCGTACGTCCTGCTGAGTCAGTATTGGCTCAATAGCATATCCTATTAAATACTGATAAAGCATCGAAACACTGCGGTTGCTGGCGGACAATAACGAATGCGTTTGACCAGTGCATTTAAACGGACGGAAATCCCGGAATGTATTTATATTCTTACCGAGAGGGATAAGATTATTGTTCACTGGTTATTGTGTATGATCTTTTTTGCATTATCCAATCACTGACGACCATTACATTGTATCGCGGTTCAGTGAACACCACTTTTTCTCCGAGTTTCGATACGGCTCGGTTCGCTCAAGCGTATACAAAAGTTGTCAATTAGATCGGTAATTACTGCATGCAAAAAAATATTTTGTTTCATTTAGATTAATTTAGGATAGTTGTACTGCTGCATGACTTCTTTAGCCAAGTTTTTAATGACTGTTATCAACAAAAACATGTACTTATTGCCGTAAAATCTACATGTCATAAGTTTTCGCGACTTCCTAATTTCCCGAAAAACTTTAATTATTCAGTCAATAAACACTGTTATGAATATTAAATGCGCTCAGAACTCCCAGGAAAATGTCATACACTCTTTCATAGAATTTCCAATCTTTCATGCCATTTTGCAGTAGCGATTTTCTATAAAATCAGTATGTCCGGCTCACACTGAATGAAGCCGGCCTCGGTGGCTCAGTTGGATGCGTCGTCCGACTGGAGACCAGGACGTCGCGGGTTCAACCCCCGCCAAGGTCGGTAACATTCTTTCGTGGAGATTGATCATGAAATATTTTCTACGGTCATTCTCTCCCTTCCGCTGATTCAAGAAGGGCAGTTGTCAGTTTCTGGCGAAAGAATGTGCACAATACTGGTTAACCGCTTAGAGGACTAAGCCTGCCCAGTAAACGTGTGGTTAGGTAAACTGACCGCGCTCGACATGACCCCATTGGATTGACTGGGCTGTAAAACCTCAACACAAACAAACAAACACACTGAATGAAAGGAACAACATTCTGGACAGAACCTGTTTTACCTGTTTTCAAACATTGTATATCTTGGAAGCTTTAATACTTGAACTTGACTGTTAGTATTAGGTTCTTTTGACTAAAGAATATGTTTTGGAAAAGTGACGTCTTGATATGATTGAAGCACAGTTTTCCATTTATTTAAAATACTAAGACAAAGTACCTAAAACTGACCACAATGACATTTAAAGTATAAAGTCTTCCCAGTGCTTAACAATGCATTTAATATGTGTACCCTCAAAAAGTGATCTGTACCCCCAAATGCTAAACCAAAGGAGTACATGTACCCCTAAATCAAAATGTGAGTGGGAATGCTGATGCTGGGGGCATATAGTTTTTCGGTTTTCCGTACCTGGGTACGTGCATATGAATATACGTCCTTCTGTATGAATTAGTGTATGTATGTACATACATACGAATGTATGTGATCCTGTTAGACTCAGGTTAAGGCATTTGTACCAGGTAGAATTTTGCAGTTTTATAGTCAGGTACCCCACAGCGGGGGCATCCATGTACTGTGGACACATTTCTAGTTCCTTTAATAAAGAACTGCAGAATCTATTAATGAACTGAAAAGACCCTTAACATACTACCAAGGCTAATCTGGCTCTTCTCTGTTCACATAAAAACAACATAGCTTCAATTAAGTCACTTTTTTCAACCGAAAAGTAAAGATATTTTTTTCATAACTCCATGAAATCACATGTTGTGGTGCTCATTCGAAACCCCTTGGTGAGGAGCATCTACTAGGTACCCACAACATATTTTTATGCCCCCGCATCTGATGATGCCGGGGGCATATAGTTTTTTGGTTTTCAGTATGTGCATACGTGGGTACGTGCGTACAAATGTACGTCCTTCTGTACGAATGTGTGTACGTATGTACATACATACATATGTACATGATCCTATTAGATTCAGGTTAAGGCATTTGTACCAGGTAGAATTTTGCAGTTTTATAGTCAGGTACCCCACAGCGTGGCTCTCCGTGTACTGTGGACACATTTCTAGTTTGTGAAGAAATAAGAAAAATTTTGTGGATACCCCCTCTTATCTGGAGCTTTGAAATAATTTTTGTGTTTATGAAAACCTTAATCTTTTGACATATTTATCTTATGATTTGACCTGGGCCCAGTTGTTCAAAGCATTGTTAGCTTAACAAGCTCGTTAATGGTCAAAATGATAACTGTTCTAGTAAGAACAATATCTAAGTCACAGGTGTTTTTGCTGAAAAAATGCGAGTAGCTTTTGCAAATCCCCCCTGTTACCTGCAGATATGAATAATACTTACAATGTAACTCATTCGATGATAAACAGATATGACGTGATCAACAATATCATCCCAGCTGACTTTAGAACGACAGAGACGACAAAGATACCAAGGTTGACTGTTCTCTCCCGTCTGTTGGAATTCTGTCATCCATTCAAGACCTAAAACACAAGGGCCAAGTCTACACTATTTAGCTTATGTTTACTTAATCATACATTGCCTGGGCAAACTTGGTCCACTACTTGTGTACATTCTTTGGACAAATGCTATTCTTGAATCAGCACAAGTAAGAGAATGACTGTAGAAAACATTTCAAAATCCATCTCCACGAAAGAATGTTGCCAAATCAAGTTCTAAAATACAAGGGACAATTTTCCTAGCTCTAAGATACAGTATATAACCTACATGCTGGGACACTCAGAGAAGATGTTAACCCTTCTCTTGTTGAACACGACATGTCCTGTCTTGGCAAACAGTGTAGATACAGATCAGTTGGCTTCTGAAGAAGCCAATTGATCTGGAGCTGCACTGTATGTCATTAAATATGTGAGTTTCTAACAAAAACCCGGATCAAGTAATCTGGGATGATTTTTATTTTTCCACAAAAATGAATGTTGTAGGTACTCATTAGAAGCACCTCGTCAAGGCGATTTTAATGGGTGCTCACAATATGTTTTCAGAGATTGTGCCAGCCTATATACAAACTTCCCCATCCCACCCCTCACCTTCCACCCAGCATAAAATTAGGTGTGTCTCAGTCATTAGTCTTATCACTGGTAAAATACTGGACACTACAAAACATAGATTTCTGTCAATAACAGACAGATAGAGGCCCAACAGTGCTGGCTTATTTATCTGGGCCCACTTGTTCAAAGCTAACGACATCGTTAGTTAACGATTTGTTGAAATTTTCATTGCGTGATACGCAAATAAGCTGAAATTTTTTGCTGAAAAAATGTGAGTAGCTTTTGCAGTGCAAAAGCTACTCACATACTTTCAGCAAAAAATATCAGAATATTGTATATTGAATCCGCTAAAACAGTTAACGAAATGACCCTTAAAGAGCTTGTTAAGCTAACGATGCTTTGAACAACTGGGCCCTGATCCATACGTAACTCAATCTGTTATCATCTCAAAAATATTTATTACCCTTCAGACAGCCTCTTTACTACTTCTTGTTGGGATCTCATAATCACCTCTATATGACATGTCTTTGATCTCTCTTGCATAGTGGTGGGGGAAATAAAATCATGTGTGAGTGGTACCACTTTTGGTCTCACTTTAACTATGTCTTTTAACCCACTGTATACTGAATAGACTCTCCCATGCTATATATTGGAACAGTCCAATTTCAATTTTAGGTAAGTAAGGCTATGAGATTTACTGTATTCCTAGAGAAAAATGGTTAAACTATATGCAAACAGTGGAGACCCTGATCAGACGCCGTGTTCTGCGGCGTCTGATCTGGGTCTGCACTGTTTGCCAATTACCCTTTTACGGGTCTCCCGACAACAATGGGTTAAGCACTTACCGATAACAGGAAATTTTCCAAGAAAAGGTTTGTATGTCTTCAGAAACTTTGCTGGCTCTTTTAAAATGGTGATTCTTCCATCACCTATTCTTTTCTTTATCTCCCCTGCAACAAATTAAAAGAGACATGGAAATGCCGACATCATTAACATACATAACATACATTAACATACAGTCTACCCAATGGGGTCATGTCGAGCGCGAACAGTTTACTTAACCACGTTTACTGCAGGCTTAGTCCTCTAAGCAGCTAACCAGTATTGTGCACATTCTTTTGCCAGAAAGGTATTCCTTCTGATCTGATCTGTCTTCTCAGGAAATGATTCACATCAAATGTATACCTGTTTCATAGCCCCAGATAGGGTACTTTTTCAACTGAAAAGTATTAATAGTTTTCATATTTCTCCACAAAAACATATATTGTGAGTACTCATTAGAAGTGCCTCAGTGAGGCACTTCTAATGAGTACCCACAATATATGTTTTCATGGAGAAATAAGAAAAATACTATGTGGATACCCACTCTTATCTACAGTTATGCTATTTTCAAGAAAACACATCATGTTAATTTCTTGATTTCTGATTATATACCACAAATCGAGGGTTGAGCGCAAGACTATGGTAACTCAAACATATTTTTGAAACCCTTGTTTAGGGGCAACTTGGACACCTTTGTAAACAATGCAAATTTAGGTGCCATTGCTCATACGAGCAATGGCACCTAAATTTTCATTGTTTACAGAAAGAAATGTTGTAATCTTCATAATGCCTTCATGGTGAGGAGATTAGGTTTGGGGAAAAACAACCATCTGAGTTACGCTAGTCTTGCGCTCAACCCTCGAAATACATACCATTAATTTCCTCCCATTTTTCATCATCCAAAAGAGCTGTGTCATGAACTGAAAAAAAAGTAAAATGCAATAATAATAATTAGCATTTTGAATTAAACTTACCGGCAAACAACATTTCAAAATACCTTTTTTTATTTGCCCAGGAAATTATGATACTTTAATCGAAAGAATTCTTTTGATCACATCCAAAGAATTTTCACTTACTGTAATAGTTCCGGTTCTCATCGAGTACCATCATCAGATTGTGACCTTGACCTCATGACATCATGGGACTTGGACTGCTTACCACTAGACTGGTTACTAGTGGTAAACAAATACCTGTAGCTGTTGCTCAGGTTATATGCTTCCAGATCCCAGTTCATGATGTGTGGAGACTGACTAATCCTGAGAGCTAGTATTGATTCTGAGTCTCTGATTATTCTCCCTGATAACTACTTTTGCACCTTCCCAACTGATGACATGGTCAGTCTTAAATATACGATCTGTCAGTGCACTTTTGTTAAAATATGTTTCAAAGGACTCATGCTCTGACCTGGTGTATACCTGGAATACATTTCTGGCATTTTTCTGATGTTCACTAAGTCTCGTGTTTTTCTGCCCATTTCATCTACATGTTATGTATTTTACCTGTGGTTTCTTGAAACTTACTTAAATCAGCAAATTAACGCTTTCTTCCCTGTGTTTCTGAAGTTGGCTGGTTGGAATAGTTTTAACTGCCCAGTCAACACTATTAAGGTCATGTCGAGCGGGTCAGTTTATCTAGCCGCACTTTTCCTGGGCAGGCTTAGTCCTCTAAGTGGGGTTAACCAGTACTTGTACACATCTTTTGCCAGAAACTGACAACTGCCTTTCTTCAAGCAGCAGAAGGAAGAGAGTGAAAATAGAAAATATTTCACAATTTATCTCGATGAAAGAATGTTGCCATACCAGCTGTGACCAACCTCGCGACCTTCTGATCACCAGCTGGATTGCATCTGACTGAGCCACCAAGGTCGTGGACTCTTCATCTTTGAATTTGGATATATTCATTGTTGGAAATAGGAAAGTCAGTCAAAAATAAAGAATAGTTTTGATTGTGTTGGGGTTTAACGACACGTCAACCCTTAAGGGTAGAAGGGCACAATTTAAAACCTGATGAGACAACTCAATACAAGCCATCTCATCTGGATCCGCACTGTTTGCAAAAGTACAGTGTATCTGTTTTGGTAAGCAGGGCTGACGGGGTTGAATAAAATCCTTTTCTCAGGGCTGTGGAAATACCATGCCCAACCTCCAATTTGTCCCATTTTCCTGAGGACAAGTAAGAAATTTCAATTTACTCATCCTGGGACAAGGACTTCATACATTCTAACTATGAAGAGTATCCAGACTACAAGATATTCTCAATTCTAATGCACTCGCGTATGTAACGCGACGTCTGATTGGATAACATCAAAAATTTGCGACGGTATATTCTGCGATATACTGTCGCAAATCCGACGTCATCACGTAACGTCGCTTCTCATTGGCTGGCATTTGGCTTTACGCAGCTCACACCACTTGTCATTTTGTGCAAATAGTACATTTTTTCAATAGAAAAAATGAATAAATGCATTAGAATGGGGATAACTGCATCAAATTTGTCATTTGGAGAGGTAAATTGGCGGTTTTACGGTCGCAAATTACGTTTTATGGCTCCAGTGACACGTCACCGTAAAACGAAATTTCCAACCGTAAAACCGCCGATTTACCTCCCCAAATGCCAAATTTGAATGCAATTATCCCCTAAATAAAACATCATAAGTGCCTCACAGACGTGCTTCTAATGAGTACCCATAACATATTTTTCTTTAAGAAATAAGAATAAGAAAAATGTCAATACTTGGGCAAGTAGACCTTGGTTGGACAAGTGGATTTTGACCATTTACTTGTCCGTAGACAAGTAACCAGAGAACCAATGGTCCTTTAGCTCACCTGAGACTATTTGGGTATGGTAGCTGGCACAGTTTGAAAAGCCTTTGGTCTCTGGTTCCGCAGAAGATTTTTAAAGGGTTTTTACCATATACCGACATGGCAGCCATCCAGATCATGTGACCCAGATGTGGCCAACAAACTTTCGTTTATCCGGCCCATGAAGGTTCCATATGAAATTTGGCTTTGACTGGCCCAGTGGTTTCTGACAAGAAGACATTTGAAGAGTGTGGATGATGGATGTAGAACAGACGGATTGACAGGGTGAGGGGACAGCAGAGCCTGCCTATACTTAAGCTCATCTGTGAGCCTAAAGGCTCAAGTGAGCTAACAAAATTTGATAATTCCACAACCCTGCTTTTCTGAAAACTTACTTAAATCAGCAACGAAACCTCCTTCTTTTGCTGTTCCTTTGTTTGAACTGAAACTGGTTTTTGCCATTTTGTCACCATAGTCTTTCGTGTCTTCTGAGTTCCTAGCAGGCAAATCTGATCTGGCGTCTGCTGATTGAAAAAATCATACCACAGCTCCATATAGGCACTTTTTCGACCTAAAAGTACCTATATTTTTCTTATTCATTGCGAAAACATGCCTATTCAAATATATTGAAAATTTTACCATCAAAAAATGAAAATTTTCAGATTAAAATTCTGATATTTTTACTATTTTTGCTCAAAACATAGATTGTGGGTACTCGTTAGAACCGCCTCGATGAGGAGGTTCTAACGAGTACCCACAATCTATGATTTTGAGCAGAAATAAGAAAAATAATGTTTACCCCTGTAAACCCCAGTTTTACTATAAAAAAGTGGAGTTTAAGGGGGTCAAAATTATATAAGTATGTTTTTGTGATGTTCTCCAAACATATGTTGTGGGTATTCATTAGAAGCGCCTTGGTGAGGCGCTTCTAATGAGTACCCATAATATATGTTTTTGTGGGAAATTAAGAAAAATATTATGTGGATCAAATAAGGCACTTTTTTCAACTAAAATGTACCAATATTTTTTCTTAATTCTCTATGAAAACATATGTTGTGGGTATTCATTAGAAGCGCCTTGGTGAGGCGTTTGTAATGAGTACCCACAACATATGTTTTTATTGAGAAATAATAAAATTACAATGAGGATACCATCTCTTATCTGGAGCTATTTAGTTTAATAATTTGTTTTTAAAATTATTTCAGGCATATATTAACCCAAATAACTACCTTTGATACAAAAGATGGTCTTGTGAACAAGTGTAATGGTGAATTTTCATGTTTAAAATAAAATCAGGGTTAGCCCTTAAAGCACCAAGCAAAATTTGTAGCAGACGACATTCTAAAATTTTTATTTTTTATTTCTCAGAGAAAACATGTCTTGATATTTCATGTGAATCATCTGCATGGCAGACGATTCACATGAAATGTCAAGACTTGTTTTCTTCTGAAAAAAAAAAAAAATCAAAATTATTGTCTGCTTTAGTTGTGACTGGCACTTTAAGGGTTAATCCTGAAGTTTCCCTGTAAGATTCTATTTCTCAGGCTAGAATTGTACCTATCCTGCTTTTGACATCTTTTGTGTATTAAAAATGTGAAAACAAGCACCAGAAGAGTGAGAGATGTCATCCTTGTTTAGCTCTGTGACATATAAAAAATTAGTGAAGTTGAACTAAGTGTAAAGTTTTACAGTTTGTAGATTTTAATTAGGGTGAATGCTAGGGTGGACACAGGAACACAGATGAAGTGAACGAACAAACAGATGGAGACTCGCCAAAGTCCCACTTGCTCATGCAGGGGTGTGACAAAAAGAAAACAAAAACATGAAACAACAATACCCCACCATTATCATGTCACAGGCAGATAACTTTGTCAAAATTGATGAAATTTGCAAATGAGCAATCCCAAAGCAGATCTCCACAATATCAATGCACGTATCAAATTTGGTGAAAATCCATTGAGATTTACTCAGTTATTGTCTTGAAAGTAAAATATGGATGTACTGCGGGCAGATAACTCAGTCAAGTCCAAAGCAGATCTCCACAATATCAATGCACATACCAAGTTTGGTGACAATCTATTGACATTTACTAAAGTTACCGTCCAAAAATGAAAATACAGATGTGTGACAAGCAGATAACTGTCAAAAACTGTTGAAATTTGCCCATCAGCAATCCCAAACCAGATCTCCACAATATCAATGCACACACCAAGTTTGGTAAAAATCCATTGATATTCTCTAAAGTTATCTTTCAGAATGAAAATACAGATGTATCAAGGGCAGATAACTCTGTCAAAAATTGATGAATATGCACATCAAGCAATCCAAACCAGACCTTCACAATATCAATGCACACACCAAGTTTGGTGAAAATCCATTGAGATTAACTAAAGTTATGATCCAGAAATGAAAATGCTGACAGATCGATGGACAGACATGAAAAGCCAACATCATACCATAATATCCCACCACTATCGTATGGTGGGGTATAAAAAGACCTAACAAAATTTGAATTTATTCTCTAGCCATGCTAATGAAGCAAAGTAAACAATTCAATTTTTCCTTAACCCTTAAAGTCCCAATGATAACTACAGCAGGTAGACAATTCCAAGGTTGGGCAGTAAATTCCACCTCTGGTATTTACCAGAGGTATTTACCTGTCAGGAAAATACTCCTAAAGTGGCAAATACTGGTCGTGAACTTTCTCACCTTGAAATAACTGCAGAATATAAACCTTAAAATAATAAATAATCAAACTAAATAACTTAAAGATGTTTTAGCTTATTTTTTATATAAGGTTATCACCATAAAGAATAAAATAGTTCACAATTTAAGCATGCTGAAACAGCCAAAAAGTGAATTAATGGCTAAAATTTTAAAATTATTTAGCATCTTGAATTTTAAAAAAAAATCATCTTTATTATTTGGACTTAACTCCATAGCATAAAAAAAGAGGTAAAAATCAAGGGTAAAAAATTCACCTGTGCAATTGGCCTTTGACACCTAATAGCAAGACCATATAGTCCAAAGTGTCAAGAAAGTGTTTAAGGGGGCACAAGATAGCAAAGGGAAAGGATAAAAATAATAAAATGTCATAGAAGTTATGAACTGAATTATGTTTCAAATATGGAAGAGTTCCCTTCAGTGGTTGCTGAGACATAAATAGTTAAATAAAACCTTGTCCTAAAACTTTATTAAAGTGAGTGTGACCTAATTTTTGACCCCTAAGACCAGCTCCAGGGTCTGACCCTGGGATATGGTGTTAGGGAATCTAAGGTTATGTTATGGTATGATTATGATCCTAACATGGATCCCTAAGGCCCCCTCCAGAATCTGAACCTTAGGTATGGTGTTACAGAATGAACAGTTATGGTGTGATATGGTTGTTTTCCACATATTGAAGGGTTCTGTCTAGTGGCTGCTGAGATATACAGTCAAACTTCAATGGCTCTAACATCTTATGATCATGGAAATTTGTTCGAGACATGGTTAGTTTGAGCCACTGAGGGTTAATCACAGCGCCAGGTCAGGAGGCAAATGGGGATAATTCAGGATTGTCTTTTCCAACTTTTATATAATAATTGTATGTTGTGTGTACTCATTTGAATTGCCTTGATGAGGCAATTCAAATGAGTACACACAAATTACATTTTCAGCATAAATTAAGAAAATATCTCTAAATATTTGTTTTCTTGAGCTATCGGAAAAAATGTCCTACGGACTCAAAAAACTAGTTCTAGTCATCCACGGTAGTTCGAGCCACTGAGGGTTAATCACAGCGCCAGGTCAGGAGGCAAATGGGAATAATTCAGGATTGTCTTTTCCAACTTTTATATAATAATTGTATGTTGTGTGTACTCATTTGAATTGCCTTGATGAGGCAATTCAAATGAGTACACACAAATTATATTTTCAGCATAAATTAAAGAAAATATCTCTAAATATTTGTTTTCTTGAGCTATTGGAAAAAATGTCCTACGGACTCAAAAAACTAGTTCCAGTCATCCACGGTAAACAAGCCATCCGTGTTCGAGCCATTGAGGTTACACTGTAAACGTTAAAAAGATTTTGTCATAAAAATTTAAAGTGAGAGCGACCTAATTTTTTACCCCTAAGACCCACTCCAGGGTCAGCTCTGGGGTATGGTGTTACAGAATGTAAGGTTAAGCTATGATTATGTTCCAATAAGGAATGAGTCTGTCCAGTGGTTGCTGATCAAGAAACTTTTGTCATAAAACTTTAAAGCGAGTGTGACCTAATTTTTGACTCCTAAGCCCCACCCCAGGGTCTGACCCTGGGGCATGATGTTATAGAACAGATGGTTATGCTGTGCTTTGATTATATTCAAAATACGGAAGGGTTCTAGGCAGTTGTTGCCGAGATGTGTTTAAAAAAACTTTGGCGTAAAAAAACTTTGAAGTGAGACGGACCTAATTTTTGACCCCTGAACACCACCCCAGGGTGAAGCCCTGGGGTATGATGTTATGGAATAGAAGGATATGCTATTAGATGATTATATTTAAAATATCACAGGGTTCTGGCCAGTGGTTGTTGAGATCTGAATTATCAAAAAATTTGTCGTAAAACTTTAAAGTGATTGTGACCAAATTTTTTATTCCCTAAGCCCCCCCAGCTATGATAATACCGTATTCGACCTAATTACCGCACATACCCCTATAAGTGCACAGTCAAGAAATTCCGTAGTCTTCAGATTACAGCCAGTGTAATTTTTTCTTTACTTCTTTTTAAAAGCATATGTTGTGGGTACTCATTTGAATTGCATTGACTTGTCGATGCAATTCAAATGAGTGCCCACAACATATGCCTTTATAAAGAAAATCAGAAAAAATCACATAATCATCATCAAATAAGTCCTTTTTCTGATCTTTTTTATAGTGTATCCTTAGTAGGTAGATACATATTTTACCACAAATGAGTGTTCCCAGTAATTTTGAAAAACCTAAGCGCACAGTGCGGTAATTAAGTCGAATACAGTATTTCAAATATAGAATGGTTCTAGGCAGTGATTGCTGAGATATGAATATTTAAAAAACTTTGTCGTAAAACTTTAAAGTGAGTTTGACCTAAATTCTGAGCCCTAAGTCTCACCCAAGGGCCTCACCATGGGGTATGATGTTTCGAAATAGAAAGATATGATTATAGTCCAAATCTTAAAGGGTTCTGGCCAGTGGTTGGAAATAGAAGGATATGATTATAGATTATATTCCAAATATCAAAGGTTTCTGGCCAGTGGTTCTTGAGATTTGAAGGTTTAAAGGAAGAGATCCAAGGGCCATGATTCTCACCTGATAAGAACAGCTATTGCATTATGCAGCATATCTGCAAATACCATGCAACTTCTTTCAGTTTTGCCACAGCAACTAGAACACAAATTTGACCATACCATAAAAAGGTCAAAGGTCACCCTAGTATCATTTCAACCATTTTTGTAGACTATGAGTCCCTGATGATGTATACCAAGACTCAGCCTCAGAGCTTTCTTAGTTTTGGAGAAAAAAAGATTTTTAAAAGTTTTACCATATATGGGCATGGCAGTCATCTTGTTCAATGGCACAGAACCATTTGAAAAAATTGTCAATATCCCATCGGCAGAAAAAACCATGGGAAATCTCATGAAAACTGTTCAAGCAGTTTCAGAGAAGACATTTAAAGATTTCACAATTTTATTAATGTATATAGCCCAGGGGCAAGGGCAGATAACCAAACTTTTGACAGTAACTAAACAATTTTACTACTTTAATTCTACGTTTAAGTTTCAGCCATTAGTCTTTAGTATCCAATGAGAAAATGATTTTCAACATTTTCCCCATACAAATGCATGGGGTGCAAATTTGACCCTGCTGTAAAAAAGTCAAAGGTCAACCTATGACCATCATTTGAACAAACTTGGTAGACCCTGAGTCCCTTATGCTATATACTAAGATTCAGCCTTAAAGCTTTCCTGGTTCTGAAGAAGAAGATTTTTATGTATTTTTATCTTATGTAGGCATGGCGGCCATTTTAATTAACATGAATGTGACCATTTGAACAAATTTTCAATCTTCCTTTAAGAGAAGGCTCCACATGAAGTTTGAAGAAAATTGGCCTAGGAGTTTCAGAGGAGAAGTCATTCAAAGGTGTGGACAGATGTATGAAGGACGGACGGCAAGTGATCACAATAGCTCATCCTGAAACTTCAGCTCAGGTGAGCTAAAAACTTTGGCGTAAAACTTAATAGTGCGATGCCGACGTCAGGGTGACAGCAATAGCTCCCTGTAATTTTGTACAGGTAACATTTATAATGACCATTTATAATCTATACATTTTAATTTGGATACAACACAGTTGTTTAGCTTACATGGTTTTTGCTTTGGATTCCATGAATAGTGTTATAAAGAGATTGTGGGGTATTATCACAAACCTTGTTTTGAAGGAGTTTTCATAAAACGGGTAAGATTCAGATTCATTCCCTTCATTTTCCATGGCACATCATCAGCAGCAACAGTGCAGCGAATCATGTCTTGTGGATATTCATTCATATAATTTCTTATTTCAATTCTTAAACGTCCCGATCTCTTGCTCTCGTCATCAGCACTTTTGATCCAACTGTATGTCTGCCATTTCTTCTTTTTCTGAATAAAATTATGATTTGGTGTTTTACGTTTCATTCAACTCTATTTCAGTCATATCGAGATAATGGTAGGATGATAATGAAAGGCTCTGTGCAATGAAGCACCATACTGTCATGAGTGGATTCCAGCTGGAATTGAACTGGGCACATTAATCACTCAGACTCCTAGATGCTCCTTCCAAAAGTTTGAGAAGAGTACTGGCGTGTAGCCAGGAGGAACTATGAAGCCCAGGCTTCAACATAAATTTGGCGATTTAACCTTATTTTCACCTAAAATTTAACCTTATTCTCACCTAAAATTTGTTCATTTGATGACATCAAATTGGCCAGGGCACAGCATTTCCTACAAGACCACATATCTGCTAAGCAATGACTCAGATCAGCCTGATCAGAGTCACTGCTTTGCACTGATCTGCCAAACAGCCAAGCTTTCTTTAGACGAACGACACAGCTTCTGCTTAGAATGTGTGTATGCCCAGGCTGATCTGAGTCTTTGCTGGCCACATATGCAATCTTGTAGGAAATGCTGTGCCTCGACTGAAATTTCAGAGATTCTATTAGCAATCTTCATCTTCATAAAGTTCTTAGCTATGCCCCTGGAGTGCACAAGCCTACCAGCTCCAATGTTTTTACGCAGATAGCTTAAGATAAGGCCCTTTTCAACAAAAAAATACTGGGCCCAGTTGTTCAAAGCGTCGTTAGCTTAACAAGCTCGTTAAGGGTCATTTCGTTAACTGTTTTAGTGGATTCAATATACAATATTCTGATATTTTATGCTGAAAAAATGTGAGTAGCTTTTGCACTGCAAAAGCTACTCACATTTTTTTCAGCAAAAAATTTCAGCATATTTGCGTATCACTTGATGTAAATTTTAACGAATCGTTAACTAAAGATATCGTTAGTTTCAAACAACTGGGCCCAGATACTTTATTTCTACACAAAACAATAGCTCTGCTGAGCAGGGCAACATATGCCAATTGGGGTTTTCCTTAACAGGAATATCTGCATCATATCAGCAAACAAAAGGTCCATACTGATCCTGTATAGCTTCCCTGAGAATCCAAGCAAAATAAGGCCTCTTGCCTTTGACAACTTAAGTTGACTAGCTTGGTTTTGTGCTTGTTAGTAAAAAAAAGGTAAGAGAAAAGTCCAGGGAGTGCCACAATCACAAAACGCAACCCTTCCCAGACCCCAAGAGGAAGAGGAAACCGACAAATCCAAACAAGCACAAATCGAACAAACGTACGAAAAGCACTAAGATTAGCTCTCTCTTCCCCAAGCGAGGTAATCGCAATACTAAAAGGACTGAAAAACACAAGAACAAAATGACACACGGAAAGACATACAACAAATCGCCTCGTAGAATAAACCACAAAGCAAGAAAGAATAAGACTAACACCGGGACCACCGCCTTAGAACAGTCAGTAGAGAAAGTAAATGTTCACAAAAAATCCAGGAAGATATCAGCAGCTTTAGTGCTTTATGGCAAAGAATTGTAACTTTACTCTTTCTATGACTTCGGACAAAGGTAAAGGATGATCCTTAAGAAGATATGGAATCAACAAGAACATACAAAGGGGCATAAATATGTCAAAACTGGAAGAAAGATTACTGTTCCTCTTCTCTGCACATTGTCTATTACCAAAATTTTCAAAGGGGCATAACTGCTAATATTTATTGAACTGTAACATCAAAACAATTTCACTGCTCTACATGATGGTCAAACTATAATTCAAATTCAGCTTGATCAGATGTAAACTGTAGGAGTTAGCCAGAAACAAAACATTTACCAAAGTTTTTAAAGTGGCATAACTCTGCTAATATTTGGTGTACTGTAACCGCAAAACAATACGGGCTGCTCCACATCATGGTCTAACTATAAATTAAGTTTCAGCTTGATCAGATGTAAACTGTAGAAGTTAGCCGGAAATGGAAAGTTTATAGAAATTTTCAAAGAGGCATAACTTAGGTATTATTTGGTGTACTGTAACATCAAAACAACCAGTGCTGCTTCACATTATGGTCTAACCAAAAATCAAGCTTCTGCTTGACTGGATGTAAACTGTATGAGAAGTAAGCCAGAAACGAAAAGTTTATGGAAATTTTTAATGCAGCATAACTCTAATATTTAGTGTACTGTAACCTCGAAACAATATGCCCTGCACCACACCATGGTTTAACTATAGATCAAGTTCCATGTTAACTGTAAAGAAGTTAGCCGGCATCAAAAAGTTTACGGACAGATGGACAGACGGACACCAGACCCCGTAACATAATATGTCCTGTTTTCTTCAAACGGGCATATAAAAACATGTTGTGGGTACTCATTGAAGTGCCACACTAAGGCACTTTAAGAAAAACATTGAAATGGCTACCTTCTTAACTGCAGCTAAGTATATAGCTCTATGAAAAGGCTATATGTACCTATCTAAGAGTGAATCAGATTTAATGTTCTTTTTTTTTTCTGACAGATGCATAATGAACCCTAATATTTCCATGTCAGTTATTTCCCTTCGCACCCTATCCATTTGCCTTACTGAAGATTAACACTTAGCACTTTAGGTAAAGTTTCAGCAGACAACATATTGAAATATTTTTTTCTTATTTTTCCCAGAACACAGGATTTGATATTTCATGCAAATTGTCTCCGATGGACTTGAAATGACAAAGTTTGTTTTATGAGAAAAATATTATCAATTTGTTGTCTGAATTAAACCAGTCAGTGAAAAAGGTTAACAAATGTATTGCAGTTTCAATGAGTACTGCAAAATTTTCACCTTTTTTTTTATTTGGGTTTTACGACCCTTTCAAGAATATTTATATCGAGCCATTTGTCATTCATAAAAAGTGGGCAAAAACTGGAGAACCCAGGGAAAAACCACTTTACCATCCGTGAGCAGCATTTGGCTTTCCCACATTGGACTTGAGGAGGCTCGAACCACAGAGGTGAGAAACCTAATGGATAAAGAGTCAACTCTCCTATCCACTGGGCTACGGGGGCCCGCAGCAAAATTTTCACCCTATCAAGATCTGTGTCTTCTTTTACTTACGTTCTGGATTTATATAGCTCTAGATAAGGCGTTTTTTAACTGTTAGTATTGATATTTTTCTTATTTCTGCATGAAAACATATGTTGTGGGTACTCATTAGAAGCACCTCACTGAGGTGCTTCTAGTGAGTATCCACGACATATGTTTTTGTGCAGAAATAAGAAATACAGTCAAACTTCAATGGCTTGAACCCCTTTGGGACCATGAAACTTTGTTCGAGACAGCGGTAGTTCGAGCCACGGAGGTTTACTATTAGTGCCATACCAGGAGGCATAATGGAGATAATTGTGGGATATCTTTTCGGTGTTTTATATTATAAACGTATGTTGTGTGTACTCATGAGTGCACACAGCATACATTTGCAAGATAAAAGAAGAAAATCTCCCAAAATTATCCGTATATCATATTTGGAGGAAATCCCTGCGGACTCAAGAACGTGTTCGACTCATCCATGGTAAATGAGTCATCGGGGTTCGAGCCATTGAAGTTCTATTGTATATTGATCTGGATATCCTACTTATCTGGAGCCGTGGGATTCAGAGAAGAGGAGGTAGGCCCAAAAGTCCTCACTCATTTCTGTCCTATATGCTTAGCATGAGCAGCAGAGATTACTTTCGATCCATCATCCATGAGGGCCTTGCCATGAGAAAACCTGTCTTCTGACAGCGAAGGCCCAGATCAGCCTCAGTATCTGCAGTCTGATATGAGCCTTCACTGTACGCTTACAGAATCATTAGATACTACAAGAATGTATGAAAGGAGAGCAAAAGCCCAGGGCCCAGTTGTTCAAAGTGTCATTAGCTTAATGAGCTCGTTAAGGGTCATTTCGTTAACTGTTTTAGCAGATTCAATACACAATATTCTGATATTTTTTGCTGAAATAAATGTGAGTAGCTTTTGCACTGCAAAAGCTACTCACATTTTTTCAGCAAAAAATTTCAGCATATTTGCGTATCACTCGATGTAAACTTTAACGAATCGTTAACTATTGATGTCATTAGCTTTGAACAACTGGGCCCTGTTGTTCAAAACTAACAATGTCATTAGTTAACGTATCGTTAAAACTTTGATCATTAAATATGGCATATATGCTAATATTTTTGCTGAAAAAAATGTGAGTAGCTTTTGCATATGCAAAAGCTACTCACATTTTTTCAGCAAAAATACCTGTGAATTAGATATTGTACTTATTAGAATAGAACAGTTGACATTTTGACCAGTAATGAGCTCGTTACGCTAACAATGCTTTGAACAACCGGGCCCAAATAATTTGTGCATGTGCAGGATAATCTGAATCTGTGCACTTTGCTCGTGTTCAAAGACACTTTTTCACTTAGTGCCACACACATGTATGTCCTTTCACACTTTTAAGGGGACTTAACACATAGGCTAAATTTTCTTTTTTTTCTGTACAAGGGACAACTTTTACAACTTCATATTTTGCTTCCCGGCACACCTATTCCATCCAAAGGGGTCTTTTCTAAAAGGAAGAATTTGCTCTCAAGGGCAGCAAATTCTTACCTTTTAGAATAGACCCCTTTGCAGAAGGGAAGCAAAACAATTTTGACAAAAGTTGCCTCTCCTGAAAGAGTACCAATTCCCTTTAAAGGGTTCTTTTCAGAAACCAATGAAACAATTCAAACCTAGCTTACCAGGGTAAGGGGAATCTAGGCCCCAAGGTAATAAAACTTTTTTCATGCTCAACTCAGCTGAGCATGAAATTCATCTTGCTAATAAATCTCAAATTACTAACAATTGCAAAGTCATTTATTGCTAAACACAGCTGAGCATGAAAATTTCTCTGCTAATAAATATGAAAATGCCAACTACTGTTGGCATTTGCATTTTTGTATATCTAGAAAATTTCACGCTCAGCTGAGCTGAGCAGGAGAAAGGTTTTATAACCTCTGGCCAGGTTTGCAAAATTGATGCCTGGATTTTAGGCTTTGTGGGCTAACTGACCCTAGTTCCTTTGGCTAGTTTATGTCTGGGAAGGCAACATTTGTTTGTTTGTTTGAGTTCTTGTCCAACGACATGCCAAACCTTGTGGTTTACTTTGTTTCATCTCAAAGAGAAATTGAGAAAAAGACAGAATAACAAGTTAAGGAGAGGAAAAAGGAAAGGGTTCCTGCCATGCCTTTGCAGTGTATATCCAGATCAGTTGGCTTTTGAAGAAGCCAACTGATCTGTATCTACACTGTTATAAAGTATGCAAATTTTTACTAACAACCTGGATCAAGTATTCTGATTAGCTGAAAATTAGAAGTGGGCGTGGCACCTTAATTTATTCAGCATGGCAAAGGTAAAGAAGAGTGTAAATGACAGTACAGCTACAGAAGAAATACTAACTCTTGTCATGCTGGATAAATTAAAATGTCTCATTCAATTCTTATTGTCAGCCAATCAAATTACATGAACAAGACTGTTGATATAAATTCACATATTGAATAACAAACAATGCAGACCCAGATCAGCTGGCTTCCAAAGAAGTCAACTGATCTGCATCTACATTGTTTCCAAATGTGGGGCATATCCCATAGCTCTGGATAAGATGTTTTTTTTGTGTTTTTTTTTTTTCAATCCAAAAGTACTGATATTTTTCTTATTTCTCCATGAAAACATATTTTGTGGGTACTCATTAGAAGTGCCTCAGTGAGGCACTTCTAATGAGTACCCACAACATATGTTTTTATGGAGAAATAAGAAAAATATTCACCTGATACCCACTCTCATCTAGACCTATGAATTATCCGGAACAGCAGGACAAGGGCTAATTTGCCCCTTTCAACAACCTGCTGTAAATTGATTGATTGTGTTGGGGTTTAACGACACGTCAACCCTTGAGGGTCATTTTGTGTCGTCTCCCAGAGAAAGGGAGAAAAGAGATAGAAGAGAGAGTAGAGGAGATGAAAGAGAGGGACAGGGAAGAAAGAGGAACAGGAATGAAAGTGAAGAAACAGAAGAAATAAAAACATTCCCCCTCTACCCTTACCCACTACAAGGATAGCAGGCCTTGCCCAACTGTAAGCCAATATCAGTTGGACGCCCCAGTGATGTAAGATACACAGCACCTTCGCACCACCCGACCACCCCACCTGCTGTAAATACAGCAGTGCCTTTATCACTACCTACCATCCAGAATTCACCCCAAGTGTGCAACGTGTTTTACTTACAAAGAAGGCAAAACCATGACTCTTTCCCGTGACATGTTGAATAATTCCCTTGTGATCTGTGCTAAAATTGCAAAGCTCACAGCAGTACAATGGTGGCTCAGTATCTTTCGGATGCCGAATTTCAACACATTCACCCAAACCTGAAATTAGATGTTTCTATTCACCTTTAACCCTTGTCATGCTGAATAAATTAAGATGTCATGCCCACTTCTAATTTCCAGCCAATCAGATTCCTTGATCCGGGTTTTTGAGAGAAATTCACATGTTTAATGACAAACAGTGCAGAGCCAGATCAGTTGGCTTCTTCAGAAGCCAACTGATCTGGATCTACACTGTTTGCTAAGACAGGGAATGTCATGTTCAGCAAGAGAAAGGTTAATCCTGTCATCCCTTAATTTCAGAAGTGGACTCGTCCATCCTTACATTTAGACATGTCCACCAATGCAAATAGGGGGCTCAGTCTTTAATCAGAAACAGAATGGTAAACAGATAATGAGCCATCTCATCTGGATCTACACTGTTTGCCTAGGCATCTGTACCAGCCTACAGGATTGAAAGGATTAACCTACCAGCAGATTACATTTAAAAATACAGTTGAACTTTAATGGCTCAAACATCTTTGGGACTGTGGAAAATTGTTCTAGACATTGGTAGTATGAGCCACTGAGCCCCTGAGAGTTTAATCATAGTGCCAGGTCAGGAGACAAATGTATTTTATAATTTTTTTGGGGGGGATTTGGGTTTTATGTCCCTTTCAAGAGTATTTCACTTATATCAAGCCCATTGTTCATCAAAGGTCGGCCAAAACTGGAGAACCCGGAGAAAAACCACCTGACCATCCGTAAGCATAACTTGGCTTTCCCACATGTGACCCGAGCGAGTCTCGAACCACATGTGAGAAACCTAACATATTAAGAGTCAACTCTCCTATCCACTAGGCTATGGGGCCCCACAATTTATAAAATAATGGTATGTTGAATGTACATATTAGAATCACCTCAATGAAGTCATTCTAATGAGTACACACAACATATATTTTCATGACAAAATTAGAAAATTTTCTTTAAATATCTTTAAATGTCTTTTTTCTTTTTGAGCTATCAGCAGAATTTTAAGGGTCTCTCTCTCTCTCTCTGAGAAATGATTATCGTCCATATAAGGCATATCCCTATACCATGAACTACTCCCACCATCACCTTTTGACACAAAAATGAATGTTATAAAGACAACTTATGTCTGATCACAGTTAAATTTATTTCATACAGTCAAGCTAAAACGTAACTATCCTATATATCGATGCAAAGTGTAGAAATTACCACATTTTGCGTCATAATGATGGTCAAATAAAGTAAAGCAATAAAATAAAATTTCAATTATGTCACTATTACTAAAGTTTCTCTAATACAAGACAGGGTTGTGAAATTATAAAATCTCATTACTTGTCCACAGATAAGTATATGGGCAAATTCCACTTGTCCAACTAAGATTTACTTGCATGAAAATTGACATTTTTTCTTATTTCTCAAAGACATCATATGTTGTGGGAACTCATTAGAAGCGCTTGTAAGGCAATTCTAATGAACACCCACATTTTTTTTTTTTTTTTTTTGAAAAATAAGAAAAATATATATCTCATAGTCTGGATACTCTTCTTAGCTTATGCTATGAAGTCCTTGTCCCAGGACAAGTAAACTGAAATTTATTACTTTTGTGTTGAGGTTTTACGGCCCAGTCAACCCAATGGGGTCATGTCGAGCGCGGTCAGTTTACCTAACCACACGTTTACTGGGCAGGCTTAGTCCTCTAAGCGGTTAACCAGTATTGTGCACATTCTTTCGCCAGAAACTGACAACTGCCCTTCTTGAATCAGCGGAAGGGAGAGAATGACCGTAGAAAATATTTCATGATCAATCTCCACGAAAGAATGTTGCCGACCTCGGCGGGGGTTGAACCTGCGACCTGGTCTCCAGTCGGACGGCGCATCCAACTGAGCCACCGAGGCCGGCGAAATTTGTTACTAGTCCTCAGGGAAATGGGGCAAGTTGGTCAAGTCTGGCATGGTTTATCCATAGCCCTGTACAAAGAACTCCTCTGACTTTTAACTGAGGGATCAGATTTGCTTTTAAATAGATAAGCATTGTATCAACTACAATCTGAAAGATCAGAGAGTCAACACTAAAACTCTACCTTCTGTCATCACTTCTCCTCAGAAGTTAAATTATATTTTATTCTATGCATCCAAAATACATTTTGTATACATGAAATTGTGAATAATCAACAATGTTTGATTGAAATAAAAAAATAAATCTATCATGAAGGAGCCTAGTAATTCTGTAAAAAACTTGTTCCAAAGGAACAAGTTTTTTTACAGAACTACCAGGCTCCTGAGTGACAGTTTGTTCACAACAAACAAACACTGTACCTTTTTGCTTATATGAAATTGTGAATAATCAACAATGTTTGATTGATATAATAAAAAATCTATCATGAAGGAGTCTGGTAATTCTGTAAAAAAAAAAAACAGTTCCAAAGGAACAAGTTTTTTACAGAATTACAGGCTCCTGAGTGACAGATTCTACATATTAAGTAAACACTGTTGATTATTCTATTCATTATGTACTTTTTGCTAGTACCGTTTTCTTAAGAGCACCACAAAATTGTTTCTATCTGAGAGGAAGAACAATAAACAACATAAGAAAATGGCATTACTCAGTCTCTTCATTAGCAATGCTGACATCACTTCATAACATAAAGTCAAAGGTTTCTTAATGCTATGGTAACCTCTTACATTTGGTTGGGTTTATGTCCCTGTTGGCAGCTGAGGATGTAAAGGTGAAATGCAATTACATGGGAAGCAGTCTATAAAAACAATGCTTATACTTGAAAGTAATTCACTAGTTACTGCTATCATATCATCACACTGTGAATTATAGGAAATAACTGAGAAATTCCTATACCACCTCTAAGTATATTTGTTTGTGTTGAGGTTTTACGGCCCAGTCAACCCAACAGGGTCATGTCGAGTGTGGTCAGTTTACCTAACCACACTTTTACTGGGCAGGCTTAGTCCTCTAAGCAGTTAACCAGTATTATACTGTGAGCATTCTTTTGCCAGAAACTGACACCTGCCCTTCTTCAATCAGCGGAAGAGAGAGAATAACATAAGAAAATATTTCATGGTCAATCTCCATGAAAGAATGTTGCCATCCCAGCGGGGCTTGAACCAACAACCTTGTTATCGCCAGTCAGACACGCATCAAACTGCGCTGTCAAGGCCAGCTCTAAGTATATAATAGATAATTTTTATCTCTGTCAACCAGAAGGCAGTACATGTGTAAAGAAAGTTCAAAATGCTAATACTGGATCTACTTCAAACACCTTAACTCATTATAGACTGAATGAACTCCTCCACACCATATACTTTTCAGAGAAAGACCGACTGGTTTGTCTTCAAGAAAAATACGAATTCTTTTTTGTTTGGTTGAAAAAAAAAAGCACCCTATTTTGAGCTATCATAAATTATAAGTCTGCTTAACTCTTAGCACTCTGGGTAAAAATTTCAACAGACCACATTTTATAATATATAATATAGTTTTTCCTTTTTTTTAATTTTTTCCCAGAAAACAGGTTTTGACATTTCATGCAAATTTCACCATCAGAGACAATTTGGATGAAATGTCAAAACCTGTTTTCTGAGAAAAGTAAGCAAAATGAAAATGTCATCAATTGGTCTCAATTGGTCATCTGCTAATTTAGCCTAGAAAGTGGTAAAGGTTAAATCTTATTCTTGTCAGGCTGATAATGGTTCAATATAGATTTAAGCAGAATGCTAGCTGGGAATATATACTGGTATCAAAAAACAGACTTACCAATGATTGGTTCATCACGACCAGCAATTAGATCGCTAAAATGAACTACTGTGCCATCAGCTTTCTTGCCATCCCTTTTCAACTGTTTCTCAAGCATGTCCTGCTGATGTGGTGTTAGTTTATCGAAGTTGGCTAAACGCTTCTGTAGATCTTCAGCCCTTCTCTCTACTCTACTCTTATTCTGAATCTCAAATTTTGAAGCACTCGAGTCTTTTGCTGCTTTTGTGGTATTTGCTGAATCTTCTTCAGCTACTTCAGGAATAGGGGCTTTGGTGGCTTTTGATGGCGCTTTAAAAAAAAAAAAAAAACACAACAAAAACCATTATTACCCTTAAATTTTTACCACAAATCGAGGGTTGAGCGCAAGACTGGCGTAAGTCAGATGGTTGTTTTTCCCCAAACCTAATCTCCTCACCATGAAGGCATTATGAAGATTACAACATTTCTTTCTGTAAACAATGAAAATTTAGGTGCCATTGCTCGTATGAGCAATGGCACCTAAATTTGCATTGTTTACAAAGGGGTCCAAGTTGCCCCTAAACAAGGGTTTCAAAAATATGTTTGAGTTACTATAGTCTTGCGTTCAACCCTCGAAATATTCAGACAGTAATGACTAGGCAAACAATGTACACACAGATCATATATGCCAGAATACATTGTCAGACCAGGGTCTCATTGCCACTCATCCAGCAGTTTTAGATATATACTAATAAACCATGTTTGAACAACAGAAATAGCGTACCATGGTTTGATTTTAAAAGAATCATTTTCATGCAGCAGTACCGCCGCCTATTCTTAATTTCTTAACACTAAGCACTCTGGGTAAAATTTTCAGCAGACGATATTTTGAAATATTCTTCTTATTTTTCCTAGATAACAGGATTTGACATTTCATTATCTTCAGACAAAAAAAATTCTAGGGAAAAATTTAACATAAAACCTAAGTCTATGACCTTGATCCCGAGGGCAATAAAGAAGAAAGACCTGGGCCCGGTTGTTCAAAGTGTCGTTAGCTTAACAAGCTCGTTAAGGGTCATTTCGTTAACTGTTTTAGCGGATTCAAAACACAATATTCTGATATTTTTTGCTGAAAAAATGTGAGTAGCTTTTGCACTGCAAAAGCTACTCACATTTTTTCAGCAAACAATTTCAGCATATTTGCGTACCACTCGATATAAATTTTAAAGAATCGTTAACTAACGACGTCGTTAGCTTTGAACAACTTGGCCCAGAATAGTATCTAACATGTCCCAGTATCAAACTGACAGGCTAGGCTTTCAAAAGACACGGAAGTTTAGAAAACTCTCAGCAGACGACCAAAAATTTTCCGCAGAAGACATTTTGAAATATTTTTCTTAATTTTCCCCCAAAAAAGGTTTTTGACATGTCATGCCAATTGTCTCATTGAAGACAATTTACATGAAATGTAAAATCCTGTTTTCTAGGAAAAACACGATAAATATTTCAAAATGTTGTCTGTTGAATTAAAGTTTAGACAGCTTTCAGCAGACATCAGAAAATTTTCCGCAGATGATGTTTTGAAATATATTTCTACTTTTTCCCAGAAAACAGGTTGCTGACATATCATGCATATTGTCTCACTAGAGACAATTTGCATGAAATGTAAAATCCTGTTTTCTTGAAAAAATATTTCAAAATGTTTTCTGCTGAATTTGTCCAGAAAGTGGTAAAGGTTAACCTAATGGTCATATAAGTGTGGCAGGGATGGTTATAAGAAATAAAAGCAACACAAGCATAATATCCCAGGAGTTTTGTGAAAATCCAACAACATTTACTCAAGTTATTGTTCAGAACGAGAATATGGGCATGTCTCAGGCAGTTAACTCCAAAACTTGACAAAATTTCCCTATCAGCAATCCCATACCAGACCTCCATAATATCATTGCAAATACCAAGACTGGCGAAAATCCACTGATATTTACTCAAGTTATTATCCAAAAATGAAAATAAGGGCATGTCTCAGGCACATAACTCCGTCAAAACAGATGAAATTCGCCCACTGGCAGTCACAAACCAGATCTCTACAATATCAATGCAGATACCAAGTTTGGCGAAAATCCAGTGATATTTACTCATTAACATTGGAAATGAAAATATGGATGGACGAACATACGATGGATGGACAGACACACACACGGACAACTAACATGAACCCATAATATTCCGCCACTATCGTGTGGCCCACTATCATGTGGTGGGGTATGACAAGAGCTCCGCCAGTAGGCCATCATACGCCTGTGGCAAGTAATAAGGCGTAGCACATAAACTGACTCCTGTATAATTCAGTGCTCCAGATGTAAACTGTAAGTGGAATTAATTGGAAACAAAAAAAAAAAAAATTTAAAAAAAAATTTCAATAGGGCATAACTCTGCTGATATTTGGTGAACTGTAACCTAAGGGTCCAAGCTGGCCAAGAAATTTAGGGAGAAGTGATTTCTCCCTCCTTGGAAAATAGGGAGAAGGGCTTTCGGAAGAAAAAAATAAATCAAACAACCACATTTCACAAATCAATGTGTAATTTGACTCCTGAAGTTACAGATTTATTGGAAATATTGTGGAAAAGGGGAGAAATTGCTCCTTAGGACTCTTTTCCACAATATTTTGTTACCTGTTGTTAGATTTCCGTGTTAAAACAGCGACCAGATTTTCACTTCCACCTAAGCGGTTATTTGAGTTAAGCGAAGTTGAGATAATAAGAATTTCTAATGCACTTACGTATGTAATGCAACGTCTGACTGGATAATGTCAAAAATTTGCGACGGTATATTCTGCGATATACTGTCGGAAATCTGACGTTATCACGTAACATCGCTTCTCAATGGCTGGCATTTGGTTTTACGCAGCTCACAGCACTTGTCGCTTTGTGCAAACAGTACATTTTTGCAACAGAAAAAATGAATAAATGCACTAGAATGGGGGTAACTGCATTCAAATTTGTCATTTGGGGAGGTAAATCGGCTGTTTTATGGTTGCAAATTACGTTTTACGGCTCTGCTGGCGCATCGCCGTGAAACAAAAATTTCCGACCGTAAAACTGCCGATTTACCTCCCCAAATGACAAATTTGAATGCAGTTATCCCCTAATTGACAGTACTTTTACACAAGCAAGCTAAACATAATAAGACTTACCATTCACTTTTATTGTTGAGAAAGTGACAGGCGAATTCAGGTCTTTTGGCGGGATCATCTTTACCACAGTGAGTGGTTCTCGGCCTTTCTCATTCTCTATATCCCGACAATATTTATTAGCCATCTCTTTATCATTCTCGGCATCCTTCAATAGCTCGGGATAATTTTCTTTCTAAAAAAAGTAAAACAAGAAATGTCAATAAGCAGTGCTTATTACATAATCCCCGATCAGACACCAAAAACATAATGGACAAATGAATGAAGGGACATACAGACGGACCTGAAAACAGTATACCCCACACACACAGTTTAGTGCCGGTATAAATACAGTCTAACTTTGATGGCTCGAACCCCTTTGGGACCATGAAAATTTGTTAGAGACAGTGATAGTTCGAGCCACGAAGGGTTACTATTAGTGCCATAGTAGGAAGCATAATGGAGGTAATTGTGGGATATGTTTTCGGTGTTCTATATATTAAACATATGTTGTGTGTACTCATTAGAATCGCCTCATCGAGATTTTAATGAATGCACACAGCATACATTTGCAAGATAAAAGAAGAAAATATCCCTAAATTATCCGTATATCATATTTGGAGGAAATCCCTGCAGACTCAAGAACGTGTTCGACTCATCCATGGTAAACGAGCCATCAGGGTTCGAGCCATTGAAGTTCTACTGTATAGAGAGCAGTCATTAACCCTTTCTGCCCTTTGTAAAAGTGATAACTTCAAAATGAGCCTGGGCAAAGCATTTCCTTTAGGACTGCATGTGTGCCTGACCAACGAAGACTCGGATCAGCATACGCATCTGCTCATCTCATTAGTCATTTGTGGGTAGCAAAGGACCCAAATTGTCTAAAGGTGGCCAGTGAAGACTCTGATCAGCCTGCATGATCAGTCTTCAATGGGTACATATGCAATCTTGCAATCTTGTAGGAAATGCCCCGATGAAACTTTCTGTATGACATGCAAGATGATGTGTATCTGCAGTAACAATTGCTATGTAGCTTGCAATATACCCTACCCTGTGTGAAGCTTTGTGACAAATGATCATCTGACTTACAGCATATCTTGCCCTGTGCACACAGCTCCACATAACATGTTTTTTTTCAACTAAACAGTATTAATATTTTTCTTATTTCACCATGAAAATGTAAGTTATGGGTCAGGACTTGAGAAACTGAAAATTGCCCATTGGTCCAGTCATGGAGAGTTGGGCCAGTCATTTTTGGCCATATTTACAGAGTCTGCCAAGCGGAGATTTTGGTAGTTTCTGTAACCATTGTTAACCCTTGTCCTGCTGAATAAATTAAGAAGCCACACCCACATCTAATTTTCAGCCAATCAAACTACTTGATCCAAATTGTTGATGTAAATTCACACACTTAATGGCAAACAGTGCAGATCCAGATCATTTGGCTTCTAAAGAAGCCAACTGATCTGGATCTACACTGTTTGCAAAGGCAGGGTATATCCGGGTTCAGCAGGACAAGGGTTAAAGAATTTTTGTATTTCAATTTCCACACTCAGATGCTGCTTTATTACTAACATAATAAAATGATATACCAACATTGCTTACACTTGCTGAACTTACATACGCATAAGTATCACGATTATAAACAGTAATATAGCTCAATATTATCAGACATGAGTGATTTATCGTACTTTCACAACAACCGAGCACATAGTTGCTGAAGAGCACAAAATGGAAACAACCAAAATCTCTTCACGTTGTGGCAAGTAGCGTTTTCATGTTCCCATTGTGCTGCAGCTAGTCCCTACATTTTTTATTGCAGGTTGAGCAGGTTAAAATTACAATAAAGCACTTTAAACAGGTCTTTTAAAATTAAATAAACAAATTAACAACAGCAAGAAAAACATCTTTTATTGTTGTAATGTGCGACCAAGCAGGCATGATAGCTGTCCCTTGTATACTTACTGTATAGACCCAGATCAGAAAACATGTGGCTTCTGATCCACATCTACACTACCACTCATCCAGCAACATTTTAGATGCATTGAGATGTAGTATAATACGAGGGTCCTGCAAAAAGGTTTGTCACTGGGTTGGGATTACTTCAGTGCTACGTTTTATCAAACATATTTTTATTACAAACCCTCAATGTATTCCCCCTTTACTGAAACACATTTTTGTAACCTTTTTACCCAGTCGCGAAAAGCAGATAAATAGTCTTCTTTTGATATCTGTTGGAGACACTGATAAATAGCGCTGCCAAGAGAACTTCTAGATGTATACTTATTTCCAAAAAGCATTTTCTTAAGCCTTGGAAATAAAAAGAAATCACAGGGACTCGGGTCAGGTAAATAAAGTGGATGGTTTAAAACTTTCACCTTTTCAGAAGCCAAAAAAGATTTAACAACCTCACACTTATGAGAGGAGGCGTTGTCATGTAAAAGGTGGATTTCTGACCATCCTTTGCTTGGTCGTTTCTTATTGTAAAACTCTTTCACTTTCTTCAGTACAGAATTCTTGTAGAATCGGCCAGTGACTGTATGACCAGATGGACAAGGCACTTGAACGACTGGCCCACTTGAATTAAAGAAAATTGCATACAACATCTTTTTCGAACTTATGGTTCTCTTGGAAATACATGGGCGTTTTTTATCTTTTCGCTTCCATTGCTTATTATCAGCCCTTCTTTGTGGCTCAAACATGTGCACCCAGGTTTCATCACCTGTTAGCAAGTTAGAAATAACCCGACTATTACAGCCTTTGTATGTTTTCAAAAGTTCCCGAGCACATATAAGGCATTGTGTCTTTTGCTCCTCAGTGAGCAAATGAGGTACCCACCTAGCGCAAACCTTTTCTCAGGTCCAAAGGATTTTTCAGAATTGTTTGCACACTGCCTTCTGATATGCCTGTACAACTAGCTATATCTTTGACAGACAAACGCGCATCCTGTACGACCACAAGCTTTACAGCAGCGATGTTAGCCTTGGTAACAGAGCTTTTAGGCCTTCCAGGACGGGTATCAACTTCAACAGAAAATTTCCCAGCTTTAAAAGCTTTAACCCACCTAAAAACTGTGCGCAGTGAAATGGTCTGAGGTCCATATATACCACACAATTCATTAAATATCTGCTTTGAATCTATATCAAGCCTAATGCGGCATTTAATATAGCTATGAATTTCAGTCTTCTGGTCCATGTTCCAATGTAACAAGTAAATTGGTCAATGTATATGACTGCATCTATTTCAATTTGAAATAACTCGGTCAGTTGGAAAGCAATTTGCACGAAATAAACGGGTATCATTAGCTATTCAACAAACCATTCAAGTGCAGTGAAGCATTTGAAAATATACCTTGGATAAAACTAAGGAAGCCTATTAGTGACAGAACTTTTTGCATGACCCTCTTAGACCTGTTCAAATTTTAGTAACAGCCGGTATTGATTTTTTCATGTCAATCAATGGGCAGTTACTTATTTTTGACATGCAGATCAAGCGGTGTTGCAATAACAGGCTGGTATGTAGCTAAAGGTGCTTTCTGGTACATAATGCTGTTACATTAGAGTTTATCGCAAAAAAAAGTAGACAAAGAACCACGTCATTTAGCTATTGTTTTGAAACTCCGTTCCTAACGTACTGTTGTCTAGTATGTATGGCTTTTATGTAGGGAATAACTACAAAGCGGTGTGAGAACCTAGGTGTGCGCTTTCCTAATGTCAGTGTTCAAACATGTCGATGCTAGAAATGGCTCTCCGTATAATCGTACTTCTTATTTTCTTTTGTGGACTGGCGACCCTGCAAAAGCCTGTAAGTAGTATTGTCTAACTTTAATGTTACACTATTCAACTATGATGCTTGTTTATTTGTTTGATTTGTTACATGGCACAAGTATTTTTAAATTCTTGCAACATTCTGAGAAAGTAATAGTTGACATGAATACTTTAGACAGGTATTTTTAAGATAACAGTTACACTTTTTTAAGGGGAATGGACCCAGCGGCCACGCAACATTGAGACAACGTCATATCATGGTGTTATGATTGTGTTGACAAAAGGTTTGTTTGTTTTCATAGCTCCACATAAGGTGTAAATTTTACAGTCGGATTAGAGAAGATGAATTATGATGGACCCATTTTTTGATGTCCTTCTGAAGTGAAAATCGGTCCAGCTCTTCAAAAACCGGTCTTGCACTGAAGAACCGTCATTTTCTTGAGCCATGTTGTGGGTACTCATTAGAAGTGCCTTAGAAAGGCACTTCTAATGAGTACCCACAACATATGTTTTTTCTTGAAGAAATAATAAAAATATTAAGTGGATACCCACTCATATCCTGAGCTCTGGCACATGTGTTAATATCCTGTTAAGTGTGTTTATTCTGCTTACAATACATGCTATCCCGTGCTCCAGATAAGGTACTTTTTCTTTCACAATAAGTACTGATATTTTTTCTTACTTCTCCACTAAAACAATGTTGTGGGTACTCATCAGAAGTGTCTTGGCAAGACGCTTCTAATGAGTACCCACAGATATATTTTCATGGAGAAATAAAAAGAATCTTGAGCTATGGTAAATGTGATGCTGTCCTATTACATGTTTGTTTGTTTGTGTTGAGGTTTTACGGCCCAGTCAACCCAATGGGGTCATGTCGAGCATGGTCAGTTTATCTAACCACACATTTACTGGGCAGGCTTAGTCCTTTAAGTGGTTAACCAGTATTGTGCACATTCTTTCACCAGAAACTGACAACCGCCCTTCTTGAATCAGCAGAAAGGAGAGAATGACCGTAGAAAATATTTCATGATCAATCTCCACGAAAGAATGTTGCTGACCTTGGCGGGGAACCTGTGACCTCCTGGTCTCCTGCCGGACGCGCATCCAACTGAGCCACCGAGGCCTATTGTTACATGTGTTTATCTGACTTACAATATAAGCTATCCTGTGTTGATGTCCCGTCAAATGTGTTATTATAAATGGCTTGGAAACTTCAACAACACAGAGTCCGCACTTGAACTTGGGAGGATCATAGCTATTATAGCTCTGAGTTTCTGTCACATACCTCAAACCTGTAACAATAATATAGGGATCAAACATGGTTTTTCATGCATTAACATTCGCCAGGTCCCGAGGGAGGTGCTGAAAATGGAGGCCGGAGGCCTCAATTTTCAACAGCTCCCTAGGGACCTGGCGAATGTTAATGCATTGTAAAACCAAGTTCGATCGCTATTATTGCATAAAAACTGGAAACATTTGCTACATTTCGCGTTATTTCTTGCACTATTTTGTATTGCCTTTTTACCTATGTCTCTCAAATGCAATATCAGGGATCATTTTCTGGCACGATTTCGCGATATTCTCGCATTTTTTTGCAAGAAATCGCATCAGAATTCCAGGAGTGAGAAAAAAAATCGCACGCTGAATTTTTCTCATTTCGCGCCGTTAAGTTTCTATTTTGCACATGCGGTTCATTTCGAGACTATCGGACTGTTCTGTTTGACCGGTTTCTGAATTATTGTGGCGCCAAAATTCATTACACATACGAACGCAGGTAACCATTCATTAATCTGTATCATTGAAAAGCTTTATCGTAAAAACTCATTGTCGGTCTCTGGTTTAAGTAAGCGTTTATTTGATCGCTACCTCGAGTCAGCAAAAACATGTCCGCCGACTCGGAAAAAAAAAGAAAGAAAATTATCCGACCCGAAGCCATCCAGTCGGGATGGCAACATGTTAAAGTATCTTGTTCGAGCACAACCCAGCACGACAGAAGCGGCCACGCTCTCCTCCCCTGATTCGGATGACGATCTCGGATCAAACAGAAGACCGAGCTGAGCTTGATGAATAACAAGCCCATGAAGCCCTTATTCAGCCGTTTGCATTTTATTACGAGCCAGGCGTAACGAGTAAGAAATGAAAGTGAAACCAGCAACAAGCTTTAAAATTATTTACAGTATTAGTTGATAACAAAAAATAAGAAAATGTGCAAGACAGAAAAATAAATGTAAACAGTACCTTTCAAGATAATCAGTGATTTATTTACAGTTTGATTCTATTCAGTCTCAATTGAAATTCCATAAGTCCTGTGAGAAAATCATGAGTCTGTAATATATTTTAGAGCAGATATATACTGTTTTTTTGTGAGTTCAGGGACTCACTTTTATAAAATTTGTGAGTCCTAGAGAAAAATTATGAGTATATGAATTGGAACTCCCAGGCAAAAAAAAATCATTGGATAATGTCACAAAATCCCAGAGAAATAATTCCTGAAGAATTTCTGAAACAAATCCTTTGAATTGCAGTTTCTGATCCCACAATTTAAAGTCCCTGAATTCAGAGTTTAATTCCAGAATTAATGAAACATTGAAGTAATCCAATAAAAAATGAAAGTGTACAAAGATGCTCATATGAAAATCTTCGCTCCTTATATAATATCAAAGAACATTCTAAAGAAAAAATAGAGTACTAGAGGCATCACTTATTTTCCAGTATTTGTCAAGAAAAATTTAAATGTTCTGTGACATTCCAAAAATAGCTTAATCTAGACTATTCCATTTGGAAATTCTAAAAAGAATATAAACAACTTGTTATTTAAACATGATTTTCCAGAAAGTTCAAATTTATATATAAACACTTGCAGTAAACATGAAAATAATGATACTTAAAATAATCAAACACCCTATATATAACAATTTTATTAACCTGATTTAGAGTACATTACAAAATAAGCAATAATAATACTTATACATACAATTCTGATACAAAATCTGGCCTTTACAAAAAAAAAAAAAAAAAAATCTCACTCAGTTTGTCCGAGCGAGCGAAAAAAAAATCTCACTGAATCTGAAAATCTCTCACTGTTTTTGTCCAAATGGGATTTTTTCTCTCACAAAAATCTTAGGTCAGAATAATCCCTGCAATATCCATGGACTATGCTCGTTCTAGGGCCGGCCACTACATATTGTGTGACGGCAGCTATTATGTGGCCCAGGTACATGCACAGTGAAAGTTGCGTAGCTGTGCATTAACAGCGCATGAATTGCCTTGTTAATATATGGCTTTTCGCTGGTTAATGCACGGCTGTTAATAACGTGTGGCACTGCTTTTTATGCAATAATAATAGTTTGTACCATACAATATGCTTTTGACATCATTCAGAAAGTTGATTTTTGCCTGGTGCTTTACACAGAAGAAATAAATTTGCAAATATTTGTTGTGAGCTATTCCAAATTCTCAGTTGTAACTACCCGCACAAAAGTTTTTATTAGATTTAAAGTTTCAAAATATTTGAAGGTGCTCACTTTTCCCATAGTAAAAATGGCTGCAAATTACGCAAAAATCAGTAGGATAGGTAAATTGGAGACAAAATTTTTAACAAGTTTGACTTGTTAAAATTTTCTGAAATTTTTACAATACATGTATTATACAGAAAAATCAATAATTAAAAATCAGCAACGAAATGTAAAACATATTTTTTTTTGACACATAAACATTCCCCCAAAAAATCACTGTACTCTAGAAACTGCAGTCAGACTAATTTTTAGCCATGAATTAAATTCTAGGGCAAATATTTGAAAACAAAACACAGATTCTTTTCACTTAAAATAAAATGCAAAGCTACAAACATCTTTCCGAATGATGTCAAATGGACAGCAAGTAACAGGATATACAGAATGCAGCATCTGACCAAGGTCCCCACAGTTTTAGGACACAACAACAGGCTGTTTAATGGACTTGTTCAAACCTTAATTGACGCTCTGCTTGCCACGGTTTCAGCAGATATTTTGAAATATTTTCCCCAGAAAACAGGATTTGACATTTCATGCAAATTGTCTCCAGTCAACAATGTTAAAATCACATCATGCCGGTCAGTTAATCTACTTTAATACACTTTTCTGGGGCAGTGCACAAAGTACTAGTTAATCTTTATTAAAGTGGTTAACCAGTACTTAGTGCACATACTTCTGCCAATTACTGACAATGTCCTTCACAGGAAGGAGGAGAAAAACTCTAGAAATTATATCATGATCTATCTCTATGAAAGTTCTGTGGCTAATCTAGGATTTGAACTTGCAAACCCTGGCTTTGTAGTCAGACATGCTAAGGTTATAATGGTGTACCTACCTACTAAGGGCTCATCGTCCATATTTTTAGTCATTTCAAACAATTGAGCCTTACTACTGTCTTCTTCTATCAGTCCATCTGCTGCAGATTCTTTTTTTCCACTAGCTGTATTCCCCATGTTGACTGCCTGTAAAATAAACAATACATTTTTAAAAATCGTTTTATTTGCCAAGGAACACGACATTTCGGCTGTGAGTGGCCTTTCTCAAGATCAATTCAATATAAAATTGAATTGATCTTCTTGAGAAAGGCACTTTGATGGCCGAAACGTCATGTTCCTTGGCAAATAAAGGGATTTTTAAAATTCTATTTGGATCCCTTATTCATTTGGATCACTAGTGTCATGAAGATAAACAATATACATGTATATATAAAAATTTTACCTGTTGGAGTTAAAGGCAACAGATGACATTTTTTTTTCTCTCATTTTTACCAGAAAACAGAGCTTGACATGTCACCATGTGAAATTTGGTCTCCTAGGAAAATATCAATCTGTCACCATCAGTTTGTGCTCATTATGAGGGGTTATCCTCATAATATATTTTTTCTTATCTCTCCAAGAAAACATATGTTGCATGTACCTATTAAAAGCGCCTTGCTGGCTGCTTCTAATGAGTAGCCACAACATACTCTTTCGTGAGGAATAAGATTGATTGTATTGGGGTTTAACGACACGTCAACCCTTGTGGGTCATTTTGTGTCGTCTCCCAGAGAAAGGGAGAAAAGAGATATAAGAGATAGTAGAGGAGATGAAAGAGAAGGACAGGGGAGAAAGAGGAAAATGAATTAAAGTGAAGAAACGGAAGAAATAAAAATAAAAACATTCCCTCTCTACCCTTACCTGCTGCAAGGATAGCAGGCCTTACCCAACTGTAAGACAATCTCAGCTGGTGAGGAATAAGAAAATATCAGGGCCCAGTTGTTCAAAGTGTCGTTAGCTTAATGAGCTTGTTAAGGGTCATTTCGTTAACTATTTTAGCGGATTCAATATACAATATTCTGATATTTTTTGCTGAAAAAATGAGAGTAGCTTTTGCACTGCACATTTTTTCAGCAAAAAATTTCAGCATATTTGCATATCACTCGATGTAAATTTATACGAATCATTAACTAACGACATCGTTAGCTTTGAACAACTGGGCCCAGCACATTTCAATTGTAAAAGTACCTTATCTAGAGCTATAATCACAGATGCCCCAGAAAAGAGTGAGTATACATAATACAGTTAAACCTCAATGCATAGCAACAGATAGGGCGTGTTTTTCATCCGAAAAATACTGATATCTTTCTTATTACTCCACGAAAACATGTTGTGGGTACTCATTAAAAGTGCCTCGTCAGTTAACCTACTCACTTTTTCTGGGCAGGCTTAGTCCTTTATGCATTTAACTAGTACTTCCGCACATGCTTTTGTCAATACTTGACAACTGCCCTTCTTGAATCAGCAGAAGGAGATAATGACCATAGAAATTATTTCATGATCAATCTCAAAGATGGGCCGAGATGGAATTCAAATTTTCGACTCCTGAATCTGCAGTCAGATGAGCTACCGTTTGAATTATGGAGGTAGCGCACATGGTCCTATAGAAAAAACAATATGTCTGCCCCATAGTGTAAAATATTTAAAGTGTTAGCTGACAATTGCATAAATGTTTAAGCTGGGGAAGTTTATCCTTGTTACATGAAAACAGAACAGACCAAAGATGTTATGCCACTGCTAGTGAAGTATAGCAATGGACAAGAACTCTCATCTACTTAACCTTTACCCCTCTCTGGGCTAATTTAGCAGATGACAAATTGGTGAATTTTTTCTTGTTTTTCTATGAAAACGGGATCTGACATTCATGCAAATTGTCTCCACTAGTGGAGACAATTTGCATGAAATGTCAAAACCTGTTTTCTGGGAAAAAAAAACTACATGTATTTCAATATGTCATCTGCGGACAATTTTACCCAGTCCTAAGCATTAAGGTACACCAACTCACCTGAACTGAGGCCTTGCCTTGACCAGCTGATGTTGGTCTACTTATTGGTGGTGCAGCAATGTCTCTGCTTTGTCCTGTACCCTGTTCACCTGGTATTTGAGAGAAGAAAACAACACTATAATGATGATAATTTGGTGTTTTATATCCCTTTCAACATCGTTTTTCACATCAAGATGATGGAAGGGTGATAATGAAAGCCTCTGTGCTATGAAGTGCCATGAGTTTTCCTGCACACTATCCCCTTCTGAATTGGGGTCAACTCTATAGGAAAAGAATATGCTCCCTCTGGGAGCAGATCCCTTTCAGGACACAAAGGGCTAAATTCCACCTTCAACAATGGCCCCGAACAAAGGCCTGTTTGTAGTTAAATATATCTGCCTTCCTACTCACTGGGAGCTACTTTAGGAGCAAATTCTATACAAGCAGCCTTAGTTACTGAAAGGTTCCAAATACTTGAGAAACAACTTCCTGTTTGCAAAAGTTGTCTCTCTTTGCAAAATGGCAGCAGAACACTGAAGTGTACCCATTTAGTTTTAACTCTGCTTTTTACGCACAAGGAAAAGAAACGGTTGGAAAATTTTTACTTTAAATCTTTAATAATTACCCAGGGCCCAGTTGTTCAAAACTTAACAAAGTTGTAAGCTAATGTGACGTTAAAATTTCTATCTTGAAATATGGTTGATCTCCACAAAAAGTGTGTAACCCAGCTGGAATTTGAACTGGCGACCCTAGAATCTTCAGCCCAGTCAGACAAGTCATGAACCTGAGTTTTGCACCAGTCAATGTCCTTGAAACACAAAACTGAGTTTGAGCTGGAGTTTTATGGTTCAGTCAACACTGTTAAGGTCATGTCAAGCTGGTCAGTTTTTAACTTACTCACACTTTTCCTGGGCGGACTTAGTCCTCTAAGCAGTTAACCAGTACTTGAGCACATACTTTTTAGTAAACAATACAAAGGATTATATATCTAAATTTCTGGAAGATTTTCTTGCAACATACCAGAGATTGTTTCTTCTCCAATACGCAGAGTCCCTGTTCCATCTTTCATCAACAAGTCTTTAACATGTCCTTGTACAAGATTTCTCTGAGTACTTCTATTGCTGATTTTATTACAAGCCAAGAAAAGATCATAATGTCGACGTCGCTGAAAGACATTACATATTCGACCTAATTACCACACTGTGCGATTAGGTTTTTCAAAATTACTGGGAAAACTTGTGATTATCTAAGTATCTACCACACTAAGGGTATAATTTAATAAAAGATCAGCAAAGGACTTATTTGGTGATGTGTATGCGATTTTTTGTTTTGATTTTCTTTATAAAAGCAAATGTTGTGAGTACTCATTTGAACTGCATCGACAAGTCGATTTAATTCAAATGTGTCCCCTCAACATATGCCTTTATAAAGAAGCAGACAAAAATACACTGGCTGCAATCTGAAGACTACGGAATTGCTTGATTGTGCGCTTATATGGGTATGTGTGGTAATAAGGTCGAATATGGTATTTTTAATGCTTAGTATGCTTGGTAGAAGTTTCAGCAGGTGGCATTTTGAAATATTTTTCTTTATACTTATCCCAAACAAAAAGCTTTGGCATTTAATGCAAACTGTCACCTTAGAAAACAATTTGCATGAAATGTCGTAGCCTATTTTCTGGGAAAAATGAGAAAAATATCAAACTGTCATCTGCCAAATTAGTCCAGAGAGTGGTATTCATTAAACCAGGGCCCAGTTGTTCAAAACTTAATGAAGTTGTTAGCTAAAGCAAAGTAAAAATTTCTTTCTTGAATATGGCAAATGCATTGATTTGCAGCAAAAATATCAATGTATTTGAAAATACCTCAGCTACAACAGTTATTAAGTTTGCCATTAACTAGCTTGTTAAGCTAATGATGCTTCGAACAACTGGGCCTAGAATCTAGACTAGCTACCATGTTTTAACCGTTAAAGTACCAGACAAACTAGAGCTGGTGTTTGTAAAACACTATGCCCCCAACTGCCTGACTCTAACACTGTTTGACTCCAACACTGCTTAGCCATGACGGTAACAACAGTACAAATATATGATTTCAATGTTATTTTATCAAAGGGAAATAACTCTAAAATAGGAGATGATTGGGATAAGAAAAAAATACGGATCACCTATTTTTTCATGAGGAATCAAAACATGAAATTTCAAAACATTAGCATACATGGTTCTAAACTTATGCTATACACAATAAAGCAACGACACTAAATGGCCCGAAATTGCAAAGGGCCATAACTCCAACATTTCATTTAATTGGTTCAAAATTTATTCAGGTGATCTCCTCCTCAATCCCAATCAGTATACCAAATATCATGGCTCTAGCTTAAATACTTTTTGAGATATCTTGCTGAAAAAGTCAAAATGCCTAGAACTACAAAGGGCCATAACTACATCAATTTTTCATGGAATTCCCTAAAAAACAAACCAGGTAATCTCCACATCATCCCCAATCAGCATATAATATTTCAAGACCCTAGCTTAAGTGCGTTTCGAGAAATCTTGCTGACAAGGTCAAAATGAGCAGAACTGCAAAGGGCCGTAACTTTATCAATATTTTCATGGAATTCTCTCAAAATATAATCGGGTAATGTACACATCATTCCCACTCACTGTATCGAATTTCAAGAACCCAGCTTAAATACTTTTCAAGATATCTTGCTCACAAGATTTAATTCTGATTTTTTTCAAAGGGGCATAACTTTAAATAAACATGCTAGACAAGAAACAAAATACGGGTCGGCTATTTTTTCATTGGGAACCCAAATATAAAATTTCAAAACCCTAGCGTGCTGGGTTCTTAAGATATGGCATGCACAAAAAAAGCTTGATGAACGGACAAACAGTCGGATGGACAAATGAAGGCAAAATAATATGCCCCATCAATTACATTCGAAACTGGGGGCATAATCAGGTCATCTACTCATCGCTACCAATCTATTCATCAAGTTTCAAGGCTCCAGCTTCAATAGTTTTTGAGATATTTTGTTCACAAGGGAAACATGCCCAAATTTACAAAGGGCCATTACTTATGAAATATTTTTCAGAATTTACAAAAAAATTAATCAGGTCATCTACTCATCATTACCAATCAATTCACCAAGTTTCAAGTCTCTAGTTCTAATAGTTTTTGAGATATTTTGCTGACATGATAAAAATGCCCAAAATAACAAAGGGGCATAACTCAAGAAGTATATTTCAAAATTTCTTCAAAAGTTAATCAGGTTGTCTACTCATCACTACCAGTCTATTCATCAAGTGTCAAGGCTCTAGTTCCAACAGTTTTTGAGATATTTTGCTGACAAGGTAAAATTGCCCAAATTTACAAAGAGCCATAACTCATGAAGTATTTTTCAGAATTTCTTCAAAAATTAATCAGGTCATCTACTCATCACTACAAATCCATTAACTAAGTTTCAAGGCTCTAGCTCTAACAGTTTTTGAGATATTTTGCTGACAAGATAAAAATGCCTAAAATTACAAAGGGGCATAACTCAAGAAGTATATTTCAAAATTTCTTCAAAAGTTTATCAGGTTGTCTACTCATCACTACCAGTCTATTCATCAAGTTTCAAGGCTCTAGCTTCAATAGTTTTTGAGATATTTTGCTGACAAGTTAAAAATGCCTTAAATTACAAAGGGCCATAACTCATGAAGTGTTTTTCAGAATTTCTTCAAAAGTTAATCAGGTCATCTACACATCACTACAAATCCATTTACTAAGTTTCAAGGCTCAAGCTCTAACAGTTTTTGAGATATTTTGCTGACAAGGTAAAAATGCCCAAAATTACAAAGGGCCATAACTCAAAAGACATTTTTCAAAATTTCTTCAAAAGTTTATCAAGTTGTCTACTCATCACTACCAGTCTATTCATTAAGTTTCAAGGCTCTAGCTCCAACGGTTTTTGAGATATTTTGCTGACAAGATAAAAATGCCCAAAATTACAAAGGGCCATAACTCATGAAGTATTTTTCAGAATTTCTTCAAAAGTTAATCAGGTCATCTACTCATCACTACAAATCCATTTACTAAGTTTCAAGGCTCTAGCTCTAACAGTTTTTGAGATATTTTGCTGACAAGGTAAAATTGCCCAAAATTACAAAGGGCCATAACTCAAGAAGTATTTTTCAAAATTTCTTCAAAAGTTAATCAGGTTGTCTACTCATCACTACCAGTCTATTCATCAAGTTTCAAGGCTCTAGCTTTAATAGTTTTGAGATATTTTGTTGACAAGATTGCATCCATATTTTTTCAAAGGGCCATAACTCAGAAAAGGGGCATAATCCTGTCAAGAAAAAAAATATGTGTCAGCTATTTTTTCATGAGGAATCCATATATGAAATTTCAAAACAGTAGCATTCACGGTTTTAAAGTTATGCTATGCATCAAAAAGCGTGACGAACGGACGGACGGACGAACAACCCAGAAGCAATATGCCCCTCCAACTTCTTTGAAGTTGGGGGCATAAATAGCAGAAAATGACATTCAATTTTTTTTTCATTTTTTTTTTATTTTTATTTATTTATTTTTTTTTTTTTTTTTTTTTGAGAAATTATAGCTTGGTATGGTTCAGGTTCACACCTGACTATCAATGTCTGTGGTCAAGCCCATTGTGGTCCTGTTTGTGGTTTTCTTGTGTTCTGCAATCAGATTACAATTGAGCCCTTTGCTCTGTTTCATCAAAGTGTTTGTGACAATATGGGTTTCACTGTTCACTATGCAGACCCCTCAACCCTTGTCATGCTGGATAAATGAAGATGCCACACCCACTTCTAATTTTCAGCCAATCAGATTACTTAATCCAGATTGCTGCTATAAATTCAAATACTTAATGGCAAACAGTGCAGATACAGATCAGTTGGCTTCTTCAGAAGCCAACTGATCTGGATCTACACTGTTTGCAAAGGCAGGGTATATCGGGGTTCAGCAGGACAAGGATTAAATTAAATATTTGTAATTTGGAGCTTAGGGTGAGGTTTCACGCACATCACAGAAACATACCTATAAAATTTTGACACCCTTAAACCGCACTTTTATATAGTAAAACTGAGGTTTACAGGAGTATACATTATTTTTCTAATTTTCTGCTCAAAAACATAGATTGTAGGTACTCGTTAGAACCACCTCAGTGAGGTGGTTAGGTACTCGTTAGAACCACCTCAGTGAGGTGGTTCTAACAAGTACCCACAATCTATGTTTTGAGCAGAAATATGAACAATATCAGAATTTTTATCTGAAAATTTTCAGTTTTTTGGTGGTGAAATTTTCAATATATTTGAATAGGCCTGTTTCCGTAATGACATAAAATTGGTTTAAGCCCCGCAGTAGTTTCTATTGACCGTTCAAAGGCAGTTTCTCTGTTGAAGTTCTTTTCTGTTTGTGTGTCAGTGATTTCATATGTGACGTTTGTTTTGCCATAGTTGTTTGTCACCGCTCCTTCTTTTGGGGCCTTGGGAAGCTTGTACTTCATGATTGTTGCATTTCCTGTGTATCTTAATTCATGTTTTGACATATCTGCAATGAAGAGACTGTACCATTGTAATGATAACGTCATGTGACATGGTGCCAGGAATCTCTTCTAGTGAGTACCCACAACATATACTTTCATGGAGAAATAAGAAAAATATTACCTTTTGGTTAAAAGAGCTATTGATTTGGAGATATGATTCTTACCAAGTATTCCAATCTATGTGCCAGTCCTATGATATGTTGGATGATGTTGTTAGCACTCAACTGACTATCACACAATGAACAGGTGAAGTGGATCAGCCCAGTTTTCGCTGAATCTGGCTTCTCTTTGATGAAATCTAGACCTGCAAGAAAATGATCTTCTCACCTTCAGATATGCACAAGAAGAGTATACAACCACATTTAACAAATGAATATGTAATTTGACTACTAAAGTTAGAAATATATATATAAAATAATGTTGAAAAGAGGAGAAATTGCTCTTTAGGAGCAATTTCTTCTCTTTTCCACATTATTTTGTTACCTGTTGTCATAGTTTCATGTTAAAACAGGGACCAGATTTTCACTTCGAGATAAGCGGTAATTCAAAATAAGCGAGTTCGAGATAACGAGGTTCGACTGTAGTTTTCTCATTTCTACATGAAAACATACCTTGAAAGGTACTCATTAGAGGCACCTTACACAACACATTTTTTTCATGAAGAAATAACATGTATGAATGCACGACAACCTCGTTATAACACGATTTTGGATATAACACGGTTCAAAGATGGATCCCAAAAATGTATAGATTATATTGAAAAATGACCATAAATGGTCATTTTTCAATATAATCTATACATTTTTGTTTGGATATAACACTGTTATTTAACTTACACGGTTTATGCTATGGACCCCAACAATAGTGTAATAAAGAGGTTGTGGTGTACTTTTGGTGAAAAAACCTTATCTGGAGCTACGTGAGAAATTCATAAGAAATTTGCTGAATAGCTATGTCCCAACTGCTGGTGGTGTTCAAGAAATGGAGCTAAGCTTACAGATCAAACATTCTTCAGCCAAGCATGAAAACTTGGTCAAGGTCAGTAATGGTCGATGGCAGTGGGCAGAGTGCTTTTTTCTCTTATCTGGGCTTTACGTCGCTTCAACAATCTTTCAGTCATATCGTGAGGGTGTATGGATGTGGCAGGGAGCTCAATGCTAACTTCTATAGAGCTGCCTCACTGAAGTTTTTTTTGTATTTTTTTTAGATTTGGATTTTACAGCCCTTTCAAGTACATTTCACTTATATCTAGCAGATCGTTTATCAAAGGTGGGCGAAAACGGAGAACCCAGGGAAAACCACCTGACCATCGGTAAGCAGAACTTGGCTTTTCCACCTGTGACACGAAGCACAGCAATGAGAAACGTAATGGATTAAGAGTCCACTAGGCTATGGGAGCCCGCACCTTACTGAAGTATCATGGCCCAGACACTTGACGTGATATTCCACCCAGTCACATTATAACGAGCCTAAGCGACCTGTGAAGCAGGTCATCACCTGCGCAGCAGGTGGCGAAGCTTAAGCTCGTACTATAGGTATCGTGAGTCTCTCACATACTATGCAGAAGAATTTGCATGCGGCTGACTGGTTTCCCAAATCTACAACGGCTTAATGTTGAACCCAAAAACCAACGCTACTTTATGTCCGTTGCCAGCCTGATTTCCGAAAAATATGATGATCAGATACGCTCCGCTGCAAACATGGAAAGCCAGTCAGCCGCCGCAAGTGATCTCATTGGCTGTAATGAATCGTATAGCCAATGAAATAGATACATTTTTTACGACACTGACACAGATAACTGCGTGAGTGATCTGCATTTTTAGCCGCCATATTTAATTTGTGACTTCTCTCGCAGTAAACAACATTTTCACGTATTTAAGTGTAAATACTGAAGTTTTGCCGTAAAAAAATGGATTACATTCCTACAGCACATAACAGGAATTATGCATGCAGAAGAATTTATCACTGACAACATGAAAAAGGTAGGATATGCAGTGATTTCAGTTGACTGGCGATTGGCTGATCGTTTGCGGATTGTTTTTTCTTTTCTTTTTTGACGAATTGAGCCTATAAAAATAAATTTTCGGGGTATATACATAATTTCTTTTTATTATAAGACTAAATATTTATTTATACACATCAAACAGGTGAAAAAAAATTTATGCCATGACCAGGGATTGAACCCGGGCAGTCCGCGTGACAGGCGGACACTCTACCACATTACTATAAAGGCCAACTTGTACCGCAAGGCAGTACAAGAGTATCATATACCTATACCTGGTGACACAATAATGTACAAAGTTGTTCACTTTGCCACTATATTTAAACAGGTTTTGTCTGGTCCGTGGCTCTACATACCTAATGAATAAAATGCTTAAGCTCCTTTCATAGGTAACACCTATTTATTTCATATTACTAACACTGAGCTGACCAGTTTTGATTCCTAGTTCTACTTTCTTAATGCTCAGTGCCAAGCAGAAGAGCAGCTAGTACCAACTTTACAGTCTTCAGTATGACTTTGCTGGGAATTGAATCTGCTCCCTCCCTGTCACAAAGCGGATGCTCTACCAACTGAGCCTACGGTGCCTGTATGTGGGCAGAGTGCATCATGGTGCATGAGTCTGAATTTTTATTTGCCTTGGTGTATGAGATAAACAGTAAAACACACAGAAATAACATTGTTAACAACAACACCAACCCCAAAAACGATGCAGGAAAGTGATCGCTATATCACTCCTGCTGGCTAAAGCAGTCAAACAAAAACTATGTCAGATCACAGGACTTGTTAAGGTGGAGTATTTGGTGATAATTCTGGTATAATTTTCTTAATTCTCCATAAAAACCTATGCTGTGGGTATTCATTAGAAGTGCCTCACTGAGGCACTTCTAATGAGCACCCACAACATACGTTTTTATGTAGAACTGGAGAAGGTTATTCCTGAATAATCATCAAATACTCCTCCTTAACTAGTCCTCTGCATATGCAAACAGTGGAAATCCAGAACAGTTTGTGCATTCATTAATGCTTTTTTTGTTTAGATTTTAGTATTAGTTCTGTGTTTACTTAAATATCTGACAGATATGCTTGACTTGAGAATACAGTGTAGCCCCAGCACTGTTGTAATTCTACCAACACTTCACAGATAAATCATTAAATACTTACTGTCCTTTCGACATCATTCGGAAAGACGCTTTTTGCTTGGCCCTTTATTTTAAATGAAAATATTCAGCTCTGGTTGAACATATATTATCAGAAATCATTTGTCTTTCCTGTTTCTGTATTTTGTTCTCAAATATGTACCCTAATATTTATTTTACAGCCAAAAATTGGACTGACCTATGCAAATTCTATAATAAAGTGATTTTTTTTTATTTTTTTGTCTAAGAAAATATCTTTTGTCTCTTCTTTGCTGAATTTGATTTATTGATAAATTGAACAACAGGAACTTGTTAAAAGTCTGCCTTCAAGTTACCTACCCTACAGATTTCTGCATAATTTGCATTCGTTTTTACTATGGGAAAAGGTGAAAATATTTGATTTTTTAAAAAGCAATGTTTAGAATAAATTTTTTTGTGCATAGATAGTTACGACAAATGGTTCTGCATTTAATCATAACTAAAGTTTGCAAATTTACTTCTTCTGAGTAAAGCGCAAAGCGGAAAATGACTTTCTGAAAGATGTCGAAAGCACAGTAAATGGACACAAGGTTTATTGAAAGTAGTCTGAACATTTTAGGCTAATATGGTAACCTGTATGTGTAAACAACAAAGGTCCTTGCCGAATAGCCCAGAATCAAAGGCTGATTTACTGTAAAGACTTTAGCTGGAATACTTAAACAACACTAGTAGGATTACAGAACAGGTAAGATAGTGTCACATACAAGAATGACAACTCTTTCTCTCTTTTATTTATATCTTACATAAAATTAGGGAAAGATCTATTAATATTGCAAAGCATGGGTTAAGCTCGGATTCAGACTTGTGACCCCTGGATTGCAGTCAGATGCACAATCAATTGTGCTATGGAGCCTTGAGTACAAGCTGTTTTCTCTTCAATCTTGACAGATGGACTGACTGACCAATGATCAATTCCTATAAACCAAATCATGCTAGGCACAGTGAGAACACCACTAACCACTTTTAATTAAACCCTTGTCCTGCTGAACCCGGATATACCCTTCCTATGCAAACAGTGTAGATCCAGATCAGTTGGCTTCTTCAGAAGCCAACTGATCTGGATCTGCACTGTCTGCCATGAAGTATGTGAATTTGTATCAAAAATCTGGATTAAGAAATCTGATTGGCTGACGATTAGAAATGGGCGTGGCATCTTAATTTTTTCAGCATGACAAGCGTTAAGCCTGATAAGATCATACAAACAAACATTACATTACCTAGAACTGGCTCTTTAGTTGATTTCAGTTTTTGTTTAACAATTTCAGCTGCCTTACTTGTTGCAGCTATGGCTCTAGGAGTGTCTCCTCTAACCTGCAAAAAACAACATCAGAAAACGTACCTTCGGATGTGCGCCCAATGACAATTCAGATCAGCCTGCGCATTCGTAGTCTGATCAGAATCTTCACTGGGTACATTTTCGATTGCCGGGGAAGCAGAGTCTCTTCAAGCGGACAACTTAGACAGATCAGACTCCATCCCTCTTCTCCCCCAACACCACCCTAGAAGAGAATTTTCAGTTTTACTACTGCTGTGACCTTAAAAATTAGGTCAAGGGTCATCGAAATGTGATCAGGTCTTTGATATTTCCCAGTTATATATCCACGAAAATTTGGTAAGAAACCAACCATTGGTTCACAAGATATTGTGCAGACAAGAAAGTGTCACACAAACGCCAACAGGATCTGCACCAAAATCATTATGTTCCCCACCCCCCTAGGTGGCGAGACATAATACTCCTTAAGATGGTGCTAGGAGGCCTAGCAATTTACACCGCTGTATATAAAGAGACTTAAAAAAGCTGAGTCTCTAACTGCATTTTTTTTTGTGTGATTTTTTTTTTTTTTTTTTCAAAAGACAATCATGATGATTTTTTTGTGTCTTCTACATTCATGCTGATCTTATGAATTTTTTGCATAATTTAGCAAATCATTCCTGGTAATACAATTAGCATTTAAAGTACTTTTAAAGCAAAATAGTTGCCAATCACATCTTTTTTTATTATTGTTTGTGTTGAGGTTTTACGGCCCAGTCAACCCAATGGGGTCATGTCGAGCGCGGTCAGTTTACCTAACCACAAGTTTACTGGGCAGGCTTAGTCCTCTAAGCGGTTAACCAGTATTGTGCACATTCTTTCGCCAGAAACTGACAACTGCCCTTCTTGAATCAGCGGAAGGAAGAGAATGACCGTAGAAAATATTCCATGATCAATCTCCACGAAAGTATGTTACCGACCTCCGCGGGGGTTGAACCCGCGACCTCCTGGTCTCCAGTCGGACGGCACATCCAACTGAGCCACTGAGGCCGGCTTTTTTTATTAGTTTTAAAGAAAATAAGATTGGCATTTGACGTGAATCATCTACCAGGTAGACATTCTCATGAAATGTCAGCCTTATTTTGTCTGAAAAATATAAAAAAAATTAAAAATGCCATTTGCTGCAGCTGTGATTAGCACTTTACAGATTAACTCTTTCACTGCCACAGGCGATAATAACAGACTTTTGCAAACAGCATAGATCCAGATGAGACGGCTCAATGAGCCGTCTCATCTGGATCTACGCTGTTTGACATTCAGACTTTCAACTTTACATATAAATGTCTTTTCAAGCAATGGTTTGTAAAAATAAAAAAGCAACGTCGTCTGAAATTTGGCACCGAAAGAGTTAAGGATCATTTAGTTTCTAAGTTTTATTTATTCTGTGAGATCAAATTAAGTTTCCAGCACACAAAAGAGGAAAAAAACATCATACCTCCAGATAATATATATTTTTTTTCAGACTAAGAGTAATGATATTTTTCTTATTTCTCCACAGAAACATACATTGTGAGAATATAGTAGAATGACTTAGGGAGTTATTTCTAATGAGTACCACAATGTATGTTTTAGTGGAGAAATAAGAAAATATTTATCTTTTTTTTTTTTTGATTTGGGTTTTACGGCCCTTTCAAGAATATTTCACTTATATCGAGCCGATTGTTCATCAAAGGTGGGCGAAAACCAGAGAATACGGGTAAAAAAAACACCTGACCATCCCTAAGCAGAACTTGGTTTTCTCACATGTGACCCGAGCTAGGCTCGAACCACAGCGGTGAGAAAGCTAATGGATTAAGAGTCAACTCTCCTATCCACTAGGCTACAGGGGCCCAAACGAAAATATTTATCAGGGCCCAGTTGTTCAAAGCGTCGTTAGCTTAACGAGCTTGTTAAGGGTCATTTCGTTAACTGTTTTAGCGGATTCAATGTACAATATTCTGATATTTTTTGCTGAAAAAATTGAGTAGCTTTTGCACTGCAAAAGCTACTCACATTTTTTCAGCAAAAAATTTCAGCATATTTGCGTAAAAGAATCGTTAACTATTGATGTCATTAGCTTTGAACAACTGGGCCCTGGATGCTCCTCTTATCTTGAGCTTTGAAACATGCTTTCAGAAGTTCGATCTATTATTATCATTATGGAGAAATAAGAAAAAAAAATATCCCAGAATTAACACCATACGTATACATGTACTCCTCTTTAATTCCTCCGGATATCCTTTGCTTATCTGACTCTTGTCAGAAAACATACCTGTCCAGGCTGCTGTGTTTGTCCTATGGGGGGTACCGTCTCTGAAAAACAAAAAAAAAAAAATCTCTTTTTCTATGGTAAAACTTTATGGATAACTATATTTTTCTTCTGTAAAAACAAAAAAAAAAAAAACCCTTTTTCCACACAAGAAATCACAGGGCCCAGTTGTTCAAAACATCGTTAGCTTAACGAGCTCGTTAAGGGTCATTTCGTTAACTATTTTAGCAGATTCAATATATAATATTCTGATATTTTTTGCTGAAAAAATGTGAGTAGCTTTTGCACTGCAAAAGCTACTCATATTTTTTCAGCAAAAAATTTCAGCATATTTGCGTATCACTTGATTTAAATTTTAACGAATCGTTAACTAACGATATCATTAGCTTTGAACAACCGGGCCCTGGAGAAGGCAGTGTGCCTGTCAGACTTCAAGTCATACTGTCCCCTGAAGTGGAGGATGATGATGATGATGACTGGTATTTTCATAGCTCTTAATAAGATGCTTTTTTCGATCCAAAAGTATTGATATTTTTCCTTAATTCTCCACAAAAACTTATGTTGTGGATACTCATTAGAAGCGCCTCACAACATATAGAATACCCACAACATATATTTTCATGGAGAAATAAGAAAAATATTTATCTGATACCCACTCTTATCTAGATCTATGTATTTTACATCTCGTTCGACAATTTTTGTCATACTGAGATGATGAAAGGCTCTGAGCAATAAAGTGCCTTGCAGTTTGTTTGTGTTGAGGTTTTACAGCCCAGTCAACCCAATGGGGTCATGTCGAGCGCGGTCAGTTTACCTAACCACACGTTTACTGGGCAGGCTTAGTCCTCTAAGCGGTTAACCAGTATTGTGCACATTCTTTCGCCAGAAACTGACAACTGCCCTTCTTGAATCAGCGGAAGGGATAGAATGACCGTAGAAAATATTTCGCAATCAATCTCCATGAAAGAATGTTGCCGACCTTGGCCAGGGTTGAACCCACGACCTCCTGGTCTCCAGTCGGACGGTGCATCCAACTGAGCCACCGAGGCCGGCGTGCCATGCAGTCATGAGGCGATTCAAACCAGGGAAGTGTGATCCAAAGTCAGGAGCACTCGCGACATCCACCTGGATGGTTCTCACTAAAATTAAGGTACTGTATTTACCCTAAGTATTCAGACTCCTAACCGCACATATCTTAACCCTTAAAGCGCCAATCACAACTACAGCAGACGATAATTTTTTATTTTTTTTTTTATTTTTCAGAGAAAACCAGTCTTGATATTTCATGTGACTGCTCTGCTTAGCATATGATTCACATGAAATGACAAGACTTGTTTTCTCTGAAAATAAAAAAAAATTAGAATGTCGTCTGCTACAAATTTTGTTTGGTGCTTTAAGGGTTAACCCTTAAACTGCCGATAACAACAATTGTCGTCTGTTTCGTCATCTGCTTGTGATTTTAAAAGTCAATTTTGCAAACAGTGTGGCCCCAGATTAGACTGCTCCTCTAGGAGCAGTCTGATTTTGTTTGTGTTGAGGTTTTACCGCCCAGTCAACCCAATGGGGTCATGTCGAGCGCGGTCAGTTTACCTAACCACACGTTTACTGGGCAGGCTTTGTCCTCTAAGCGGTTAACCAGTATTGTGCACATTCTTTCGCCAGAAACTGACAACTGCCCTTCTTGAATCAGCGGAAGGGAGAGAATGACCGTAGAAAATATTTCATGATCAATCTCCACGAAAGAATGTTGCCGACCTCGGCGGGGGTCGAACCCGCGACCTCCTGGTCTCCAGTCGGACGCGCATCCAACCGAGCCACCGAGACCGGCAGGAGCAGTCTGATCAGGGTCCACATTGTTTGCCTGTATGCAAAAAAATATGCATAAATGGGTTTGAAAAGTTTGCAAGAATATTCAGCAGATGCCATAAACAGACGACATTTTCAGATAGATTTGTTTGTGTTGAGGTTTTACAGCCCAGTCAACCCAATGGGGTCATGTCGAGCGCGGTCAGTTTACCTAACCACACGTTTACTGGGCAGGCTTAGTCCTCTAAGCGATTAACCAGTATTGTGCACATTCTTTCGCCAGAAACTGACAACTGCCCTTCTTGAATCAGCGGAAGGGATAGAATGACCGTAGAAAATATTTCGCAATCAATCTCCATGAAAAATGTTGCCGACCTTGGCCAGGGTTGAACCCACGACCTCCTGGTCTCCAGTCGGACGGTGCATCCAACTGAGCCACCGAGGCCGGCGTGCCACGCAGTCATGAGGCGATTCAAACCAGGGAAGTGTGATCCAAAGTCAGGAGCACTCGCGACTCAGCCACCTGGATGGTTCTCACTAAAATGAAGGTACTGTATTTACCCTAAGTATTCAGACTCCTAACCGCACATATCTTAACCCTTAAAGCGCCAATCACAACTACAGCAGACGATAATTTTTTATTTTTTTTTTTTATTTTTCAGAGAAAACCAGTCTTGATATTTCATGTGACTGCTCTGCTTAGCATATGATTCACATGAAATGACAAGACTTGTTTTCTCTGAAAATAAAAAAAAATTAGAATGTCGTCTGCTACAAATTTTGTTTGGTGCTTTAAGGGTTAACCCTTAAACTGCCGATAACAACAATTGTCGTCTGTTTCGTCATCTGCTTGTGATTTTAAAAGTCAATTTTGCAAACAGTGTGGCCCCAGATTAGACTGCTCCTCTAGGAGCAGTCTGATTTTGTTTGTGTTGAGGTTTTACCGCCCAGTCAACCCAATGGGGTCATGTCGAGCGCGGTCAGTTTACCTAACCACACGTTTACTGGGCAGGCTTTGTCCTCTAAGCGGTTAACCAGTATTGTGCACATTCTTTCGCCAGAAACTGACAACTGCCCTTCTTGAATCAGCGGAAGGGAGAGAATGACCGTAGAAAATATTTCATGATCAATCTCCACGAAAGAATGTTGCCGACCTCGGCGGGGGTCGAACCCGCGACCTCCTGGTCTCCAGTCGGACGCGCATCCAACCGAGCCACCGAGGCCGGCAGGAGCAGTCTGATCAGGGTCCACATTGTTTGCCTGTATGCAAAAAAATATGCATAAATGGGTTTGAAAAGTTTGCAAGAATATTCAGCAGACGCCATAAACAGACGACATTTTCAGATAGAGGTTTTCTTGTCATTTTAAGAGTAAAGATTGGAACAAGTCCATTTTACAACCTCTTGATGAGTAAAAAAACTTCTAGATGAGTGGCAAACAGTGTAGACCCTGATAAGGTGAAAATTGCGTACGGGGCATACACGGACACTAAATCCCCTATCAGCCTCTGCATTTGCACAATCTGCTCACAGCCTTCATTTCCTGCTTACAAGACCGTACTGATACACAGCCACCTCCTATATCAGATTGTACAACTCTACTGGCTGATCTGGATCTTAACTGTTTGCACGTCACGAAAACGTACCTATATACTATATAATTTTGACCCCCTTAAACCCCACTTTTATAAAGTAAAACTGAGGTTTACAGGAGTATACATTTTTTTCTTGTTTCTGCTCAAAAACATACATTGTGGGCACTCGTTAGAACTGCCTCTGCGAGGCGGTTCTAACGGGTACCCACAATCTATGTTTTGAGCAGAAATAGGAAAAATATCAGAATTTTTTATCTGAAAATTTTCATTTTTTTGCTGTAAAATTTTCAGTATATTTGAATAGGCATGTTTTCATAATATATGCCTTGAATATACCTTTTCTCTTGGCATGGCCCAAGCGTAACTAGTCCTATACACAGCATTGTTTTTATTTATATTTTTTTTTTATCATTTTTTTTGTCTGAAAATTCACATGCTTTCATTGACTTTAGAACTTTTGAATTTACGTTTTCAAATCAATGCAATTGCTGATATGAACAAGAAGTCAAGGATTTAGGTTAACACTCTGCACGCTGGGTAAAACTTTCAGCACAACAATTTGAAATATTTTTCTTTCTTTTCCAAGGAAATCAAGTTTGAACATTTTATGCAAATTGTCTCCAAAGGATTCATAATGAGTAATTGCAAGAATGTATTTGGAATCAACCCCTTTTTAAACAACGTTTTTTGAAAATCGTAACTCAGTTCTTAAACGTTTATCCCTTGAAGTGACGATTACAAGTGCAGCAGACAACATTCTGAAACATTCTATTTTTCACATTAAATATGGCTTCACAGTTCATGTGAATCATCTGTGTTCACAGAAAACAGGCTTCACATTTCATGTGAACTGTCTCAGTTGATTCACATGAAATGTAAAGCCTCATTTTTTTCTGAAAAAAAAAAATCAAAAAAAAAAAAAAAAAAAAAATCAGCAGCGTGCAAATTAGTAGCAGCCCGTATTTGATTTTTTTTTTCATTGCTGCTTTAATAATTAGCAACAGGAGAACTAAGCAAACCTTGTTGTTTAACTTCTTCTATATCTTTAACCTTCTGCTTGTAGGCAGTAATTCTTGAGAATAAGTCAGAGCGCTCTTCCTTCTTCTGGTCTTCCTCAACAATGAGTTTCTGTAAATATATTAACCGTTTTACCACCGAGTTTTTGAAGTGGACCCTTCCATCTTAGAATCTGGATATGTCCATTGTTACAAATGGGGATGTTAGTCATAAATCAAGACCAGAACGGCAAACAGTGTAGATCCAAATGAGCCGTCTCATCTGGATCTACACTGTTTGCAAACTAATCTGTCTCGGTCTGCATGGACAGAAGGGTTAACCCTTAAAGCATTAAGCAAAACTGCAGCAGAAGGCATTCTATTTTTTTTTATTATTTTCAGAGAGAAAAAAAGACTTGGCATTTTACTTGAATCGTCTGCCTAGGATCATCTGCCTAGGATTCGCATGAAAAGCTGTCTTACTTTCTTTGAAAAATACAAAAAAAAAAAAAACAGAAAAAAAAACATCATCTGCTGCAGATGTGATTAACACTTTAAGGGTTAATCCTTAAAGCGCCAATCACAACTGCAGCAAAAACCAATTTTACTTTTTTTTTTTTTTTTTTCAGAGAATAAAGTCTTGACATTTCATGTGAATCATCTCACATGAAATGTCAAGACTTATTTTATCTGAAAAATAAATAATAATAAATAAAAAAAAAAAAAAACATATGTCTGCTGCAATTTTTTAATGGTGCTTTAAGAGTTAAAATCCAAATGATGGGAAATGTGTGAAAAGGACCCATATCAGCTCTTCAAACAAAATAGTTATTTTTTTCAACCACAAAGAAAACAAAACCATATGTCACGGTACTCATTAGAAGTGCCTCGGCAAGGTATTTCTAATTTGAGCATCTACAAAATGTGTTTTCATGCAGAAAACATTTTTTTTTTTATCTGGATACCCCTCTTATCGAGAGATAGGCCTGATGCAATGATCTGGATCATGAGTTTCTGTTTGTTGATATATTGGGGATTGGAGAGGAAAATCACAATCAATTATCAGAAAAGTAAAACCTGATTGATTATTGTATAATCAGATATCCCATAACTGGCTTCAGATAATAGATCTGGGCCCAGTTGTTCAAAGCGTCGTTAGCTTAACGAGCTCGTTAAGGGTAATTTTGTTAACTATTTTAGCTGATTCAATTTACAATATTCTGATATTTTTTGCTGAAAAAATGTGAGTAGCTTTAGCAAAAGCTACTCACATTTTTTCAGCAAAAAATTTCAGCATATTTGCGTATCACTCGATGTAAATTTTAACGAATCGTTAACTAACGACATCGTTAGCTTTGAACAACTGGGCCCTGATGATTATAGCATATATGCTTTATGTTTCTGTATATCTTAGAATGCAACAAAATATAATAGCCTTGCTAAGTTAATTCAAGATATAGGTTGTTTCAAGAAAAAGCATATGTTTTCAGCTAAGTTTCTAGTCAATGAGTCTTTCACAATACTCTAAATTTGTATGTCTTATTATGTGACCTTTGGTCCATGTTTCTAAAAATAGAATTTGAAAAAATCAATAGTGAAAAAAATCCATCGATAGCTACCAATAGTAGCAGGCTCATATGATTAGTTTTTATTTCTATTAATCGGCACAACACTCTATTCTACCGTGTCCATAGATTCTTAAAGTAGGTGTGAATGTTCAGGGCGATTTAGGCCTCTATCATCTGCATATGTGGTAAAAGCCCTTTTCTCATATAAGAAGCTTGAGACCAGACAGAAATATCATCATCCATTTAAAAACTACGGGCTATACACTCTATCAGAATTTGGTATTGTAACCTTAAAACAATATGCACTCTAACACCTCATGGTCTACCTGTCCATCAAGTTTCAACACAATCTAATGAAGACTGTAGGAGGAATTATCTGGAAACGAAAGTCGAACAAAAATTGTTAAAAAAGCATAATAACTATCAAAATTTTGTGTACTATAACCTCGAAGAAATATGCCCTTACCACCTCATGGTCTTACTGTCCACCAAGTTTCAACATGATCCGATGAAAACTGTAAGATGAGTTATCCGGAAGTGAAAGTTGTCTGAAAAAATTGTTATAAAAGCACAATAACTCTATCAAAATTTGGTGTACTATAACCTTGAAACTATATGCACTGAACCCCCTCATGGTCTAACTGTCCACCAAGTTTCAACGTGATCAGATGAAAACTGTAGGAGGAGTTATCTGGAAACAAAGTGCAGACACATGGACTGACAGAAGGACACCAGAGGTATACCATAATACCCCACCACTATCATATGGTGGGGTATAAAAATATGGGCCCGGTTGTTCAAAACTAACGATGTCGTTAGTTAACGATTCCTTAAAATTTTAATCGGGTGATAAGCAAATATGCTGAAATTTTTTGCTGAAAAAATGTGAGTAGCTTTTGCAGTGCAAAAGCTACTCACATTTTTTCAGCAAAAAATATCAGAATACTGTATATTGAATCCGCTAAAACAGTTAACGAAATGACCCTTAACGAGCTCTTTAAGCTAACGACACTTTGAACAACTGGGCCCTGATTTTTGAGCAACTTTACAGGGTTTAACACTGTATACATATATAGTACTCACTGGTTTTTCAGGATCCCTCACAACTTTGATCAGCTGTCTACCCTCCTGTCTCTCAACATCAAGGGCATATTTCAAAGCTTCCGAGGTCAGGAATTGTTTCTGTTGACTCATTGATGTGATTCTTGAGTGTAGCTCAGGGTCTTCCTTTTCCTGTCAAAATATAGGAGACAAAGCATGAGAAATTAGCTTCAACCCAAAAATATAGGGCCCAGTTGTTCAAAGCTAACGATGTCATTAGTTAACGTTTCGTTAAAATTTATATCGAGTGATATGCAAATACACTGAAATTTTTTGCTGAAAAAATGTGAGTAGCTTTTGCAGTGCAAAAGCTACTCACATTTTGTCAGCAAAAAATATCAGAATATTGTGTATTGAATCCACTAAAACAGTTAACTAAATGACCCTTAACGAGCTCGTTAAGCTAACAACGCTTTGAACAACTGGGCCCTGATATTTTTCTTGTTCCTGTATGAAAATATACTTTGGGCCTAAAATAAAAAAGTGTGTGTTTCAGGTTACCCAACTGTGCCTTATTTTTCAAAACCAACCCTTAAGTTTTTCAAGGTTTCTGGGGGATTTCCCTGTTATATTGTTTTCCTATTAACCTCATATAAAAACTTTAAACAAAAAAATATTTTCTAACCTACCATCCCTATTTTAAAATTCCATGTAACCTGAAACACACTAATTTCTTATTTGGCCTTGTGGGTACTCATTAGACGCGCCTCAGCAAGGCGCTTTTGATTAGTACCCACAACCTATGTTTTGGTGGAGAAATCAGAATAATCCCTTGAAGATAGCCCCTCTTGTATGGAGCTCCAAGAAAATCTCCAACATAACAACAGATAAAACATGTTTTACTACCTTTCTTATTTCTCCGCAAAAAAATGTTTGTCATTTATAGCTGTATAAAAGATTAGTATCTAGGGCTCAGTTGTTCAAAACTTGGCTCAGTTGTTTAAAACTTAGCGAAGTTGTTAGCTAACATGACTTTAAAATTTCTGTCTTGAAATATGGCAAATACATTGATATTCATTTGCTAAAAAAATGTGAGTAGCTTTTGCAAAAGCTACTCACATTTTTGCAGCAAAAATATCATTGTATTTGAAAATGCCTTAGCTACAACAGTTAATAATTTGTCATTAACAAGCTCGTTAAGCTAACAATGCTTTGAACAACCTGGGCCCTGATGAATATCAATGTCTGTCTGCATAAGGAAATATGAATAAACACATTTAACCAGTTGTAGACTGAATGGACTCCCCAACACTGTATATTTGAAGAATCCAATTTCAATTTTAGGTATGTCCGTCTGAGATGAAAAATGGCTAAACAGTTTGCAACAGCTGAGACCCTGATCAGATGCTGCGTTCAGCGGCATCTGATCTGGCAGATGTCGTGTTCTATGGCATCTGATCTGGATCTGCACTGTTTGCCAATTACCCTTTTAGGGGTCTCCAGACTACAATGAATTAACTCCAGACAACCAACACGATTAAACCTCAAGCAATAAGCATGCTTTACTGTGAAATCTGCCAGACATCCTTCGCCTCAAATACCATGCTGAAGAGAAGCAGAAAGACTATGTTTTACAGGATAAACTATTTTTTCAATCTTAGCATTGCCACAAGATGTATAAGCAAAAGGAAAGTGTCATACAGCCATAGCCCAAGACAAGAGAGAATATCCGATAAATAGTTTTCTTATTTCTCAATGAAAATATATATTGTGGGTACTCATTATTTTTTGTTTGTGTTAAGGTTTTACAGCCCAATCAACCCAATGAGGTCATGTCGAGTGCAATCAGTTTACCTAACCACTTGTTTACTGGGCAGGCTTAGTCCGCTAATCGGTTAACCAGTATTGTGCACATTCTTTCGCCAGAAACTGACAACTGCCCTTCTTGAATCAGCGGGCGGGAAAGAATCACCGTAGAGAATATTTCATGATCAACCTGAAACCTCCTGATAACCAGTCTATCCAACAGGCTTTCAAGTGCCCTCCGTCAAAAAAGTAGGGATAAAGTAGGGCTCAAAATATTGAAAAAGTAGGGCAAAAGAGGAAATTTTAATTATGAAAAGTAGGGATAGTAGGGATGTTCTGAATGTTTTAAGACTTAGAAAAAGATATAATAAGCAAATAAAATTTTCTCTGAACAATAACACTACATTACCATGGAAAGGAAATACCAAAATAAATGTTCCAGAAAAAGTTACAAATGAAGTAAAAATGTTTTACAAACTTTTGCATCACGGCTGCTCAGATTAAGTTGATCTAATTTTTAGAAACTGCGAGCGAGCAAAGACAGTGTGGAAAAAATTACAATTTTTGGTCAGTTCAAACATTTTTGGACTAAAAATTATGGAAAGTAGGACATTTTCAGAAAAAAGTAGGGAAAAGTAGGAGCACAAAAATAAAGTAGGGAAAAGTAGGAATAGTAGGAAAAGTAGGGCCCGCTTGAAAGCCTGTATCCAACTGAGCCACTGATGCTGGCTGGTTAGTCATTAGAAGTGCCTCAACAAGGCATTTCTAATTAGATCCCATGTTTTTGTAGAGCAACATAATGGATTAACCCTTAAAGTGCCAGTCACAGCACCAGAAGACAATATTCTAAAATATTTTTTTGCAATATTTTTTTAGAAAAGGAGGCTGATGTTTCATGTAAAATTGTCTTCCTAGCAGGCAGGCAGATGACAACATGAAATGTCAAGCCTTATCTTCTCAGAAAAATATCATTTTAGAATGTCATCCGCTACAATTTTGATTAGCACATTAAGCATTAAGAAGCCAAGTTTTTTTAGGGGAACAGATACACTTTCAGGGAAGTAACTCTTGACAGAATTGTTTTTACACCCTTTTAAAATGGTATCTACTCCAAAAGGAAAGAATAATTATGCTCCCAATGGGGAGCAAATTCTTTCCTTTTAGAGAAACGGGGCAAACTCTTTCCTTTTAGAGTAAGGGAGCAAATTCTTTCCTTTTAGAGTAAGGGAGCAAATTCATTCAGAGTAAGGGAGCAAATTCTTTCCTTTTAGAGTAAGGGAGCAAATTCTTTCCTTTTAGAGTAAGGGATCACATTCTTTCCTTTTAGAGTAACGGAGCAAATTCTTCCTTTTAGAGTATGGGAGCAAATTCTTTCCCTTTAGAGTAGACTCCATTTCAGAACTGGACTTGTGAGCAGGAAAGCAAGCAGGAAGTCACAAAAGTTGTCTCCCTTTTAAAACACGGCAGAAAATCTGGTATCTAATCCCCTTGAATATTTACCATGTGTTTCATCCTATGTTTAAAGCCGGACACATGGCCAACAATAGAGCCACCATGTGGTGTAACGCTACACAAGTCACAGGCATATCGTGGTGCAGCCTTGAATGGTGATGAATACTCAGTCACATACTCCAAACCTGGAAAGTTAATAAAAACACAGGTATTAAATGATAAACCATTGAGCTGGTATTAACCTTTTTGTCCCTAGCATCCCATAAAAGGGACACCGGCAAACAGTGAAGACCCAGATCAGATGCCGCATAATGCGGCACCAGCATCTGATTAGGGTCTACAGTTTGCATTAATACAGGAATTTCTATCAAACATAGTAATAATGATAACGTCATTGGAAATGGACCTATACAAAGAGTAATGGTAGAAGAGTCCACTTGGCACGAATGGGTTGAGCCAGTCTGTCAACCTACACATACTTTTTCTTGAGCAAGCTTTAACCAGTACTTTGTGCACACTCGTACTTTTGCCAGTAACTGACAACTGCACTTTTTGAGTCAGCAGAAGATGAGGAGTGACTGTAGACAGTATTTCACGATCAATCTTAAAAAAAACATTAAGTGGTCGAGCTGGGATTCAAACGCAAACCCTGGATCTGCGGTTAGAGGAACTACTGGATGCATTATGGAGCCCAGCCTTGTTACATTCAAATGTTCATTGATTATTAAAGTGGACAGTGAAGGCCTTGATTAGACTGTGCTGATGGGCAAGCTTGTTCCAGAAGACCAGGGCCCAGTTGTTCAAAGCTAACGACGTCATTAGTTAACGATTCGTTAAAATTTAGATCGAGTGATACGCGTATATGCTGAAATTTTTTGCTGAAAAAATGTGAGTAGCTTTTGCAGTGCAAAAGCTACTCACATTTTTTCAGCAAAAAATATCAGAAAATTGTGTATTAAATCTGCTAAAGAGTTAACGAAATGACCCTTAACGAGCTCGTTAAGCTAACGACGCTTTGAACAACCGGGCCCTGTTTTTTTTTGTTTTGTGTTTTTTACATAATGTAGTTCATACAGTTAAATAAGAAATAAAACAAATTCTGGGCCCAGTTGTTCAAAGCGTCGTTAGCTTAACGAGCTCGTTAAGGGTCATTTCGTTAACTGTTTAAGCGGATTCAATGTACAATATTCTGATATTTTTTGCTGAAAAAATGTGAGTAGCTTTTGCACTGCAAAAGCTACTCACATTTTTTCAGCAAAAAAATTTCAGCATATTTGCATATCACTCGATGTAAATTTTAACGACTCGTTAACTAACGACGTCGTTAGCTTTGAACAACTGGGCCCTGAAAAATATTAACATTCTGGGCACATTTGTTCAAAGCATCATTAGCTCAATGAGCTTGTTAATGACAACTCGTTATTGATTGTGTTGGGGTTTAACGACACGTCAACCCATGAGGGTCATTTTGTGTCGTCTCCCAGAGAAAGGGAGAAAAGAGATAGAAGAGAGAGTAGAGGAGATAAAAGAGAGGGACAGGGAAGAAAGAGGAACAGGAATGAAAGTGAAGAAACAGAAGAAATAAAAACATTCCCCCTCTACCCTTACCCACTACAAGGATAGCAGGCCTTGCCCAACTGTAAGCCAATATCAGTTGGACGCCCCAGTGATTAACTGGTGTAGCTAAGGTTTTTTCAAATACATTGATATTTTTGCTACAAAAATATCAATGTATTTGCTATATTTCAAGATAGAAATTTTAATGTCACGTTGGCTAACAACTTTAATATGTGTTGGGGTTTAACGACACGTCAACCCTTGTGGGTGTCATCTCCCAGAGAAAGGGAGAAAAGAGATAGAAGAGATAGTAGAGAAGAAAGAGAGGGACAGGGAAGAAAGAGGAACAGGAATGAAAGTGAAGAAACTGAAGAAATAAAAACATTCCCCTGATACCCTTTCCTGGTACAAGGATAGCAGGCCTTGCCCAACTGTAAGCGAATATCAGCTGGACGCCCCAGTGACGTAAGATACACCCTTCGCACCACCCGACCAACCCAAACAACTTTGTTAAGTTTTTATCAACTGGACATTTAGGAAATATAGCTCTTTAATTAACCTTAACCGTTAAAGTTCACCTCTCTGGGCAAATTCAGCAGACAAAAATTTCATATATTTTTTCTTATGTTTCCCAGACAATAGGCTTTCCTAAGGAGACAATTTGTATGAAATGTCAAAGCCTGTTTCCTGGGAAAATTAAGAAAAATATTTCCAACTGTCATCTGCAGAATTTCTTACCCAGCATGTCAAGTGCTGATTTTTTTATCCAGCATGCTAATGGTTAACATAAAACTCTAACAAATGATTGATTGTATTGGTGTTTAATGACACGTCAACCCTTGTGGGTCATTTTGTGTCGTCTCCCAGAGAAAGGGAGAAAAGAGATGAGACAGTAGAGGAGATGAAAGAGAGGAACAGGAAAGAAAGAGGAACAGGAATGAAAGTGAAGAAATAGAAGAAATAAAAATATTCCCCCTCTACCCTTACACACAACAAGGATAGCAGGCCTTGCCCAACTGTAAGCCAATATCAGCTGGATGACCCAGTGACGCAAGATACATGACACCTTCGCACCACCAAACCACCCCAAAAATTCTAACAAAGGTACCAACAAGTGGGGATGGTGGGAGGAGTGCAACAGCTTTTCCAATACATTCACATTCACACAGGGCTGCTAAAAATAACCATAAGATGATGAGTTCAGGTTTAATGACACATCAACCCATGAGGGTTATTTGCATCAAAAAAAAAAAAAATGACTACATACCTATAAGAGGAATATTCTCCTGCCCTTTAATGAACTCTTCAAAATATTCTGATGGTTGTTTCTTTGGCATAAGAGGAGCAGCTGGTCTACTCCTGGGAGGAGGCAGAGTTTCTTTTGTGACAAAATTTTCTGCATCTATAAACAAGAAAAAACAAGACAAATGTAATTTTACTTCAACCACCTACTCATCTTGCTTAAGAGAAAACGTATAAACTTCAGGGGAGCCGACTCCATCAAAACTGGTTTGTCTCCCTTCTGAAAAGGGGTCAATTTCAGGTGCAGGAAAGCAAACAGGGTCATAAAAAAGTTATCTCCATTTGAAAATCACTGCAAAATCTTCAGGAGCATCCATCTCCTTTTTAGGAGACTATTGACCACCTCCAAGGGTGATTACTCTGTCCTTAAAGTATTTGTACAGCTCAAACAGGGTTACTCTTCCTGCTGGAAGCAAATGATTTCCCCCCTGAGAAGGGTTATACATACAGTAAAATCAAAATGCAAATAATTTCCTTCTGAGAAGGGTTATACATACAGTAAAATTCCACTAATAAGATCACCTTTGGTACTGTCTAAAAGTGATCTTATTAGCGGGGCGGTCTTAATATTGAATGTAGTACATAGCTCCAGATAAGGTGTTTTCTTCAACCAAAACGCATGATATTTTTCTTGTTTCTCCACAAAAAAAATATGTTGTGGTACTCATAAGAAGCATCTCTTCGAGGAACTTCTATTGAGTATCCAAACATATGTTTTCATGGAGAAATAAGAAAATATTATGCAGATACCCCTCTAATCTAGAGCGATGTATTATAACAAGAAAAAAATACACTTGGGACTAACAAAAGTTGGTCTTAATAGTGGAGTGGTCTTATTCTTCAATGGTCTTAATAGCAGAATTTTACTGTACCAGGAAAACAAATTATCTTCTGCTGGTAAGATCTTTGAAATGGGATGAATTTTGGAAAATCGTTTTCACAGAAAATCAATGTCCTTCCGCTTTTGATCTCTGCTAGGGAAGGTGGGGTGGGGGTAGGGGGAGGGGGGCAGAATGTGGGGTACAGACCCCGGTCTGGAAAGATGCACAATAACAAAGTCTCACAATTTCTTCGAAATAATGGTAATAAAAATCACACTGTACTTACCATCTACTCCCATGGATACATAGTCATCACCTACAAATACAAACACAATCATTACAAACAAAAATAGAATTATAGCTCTTGGTAAGTCGCTTTTTTCAACCCAAAAGTATTGATACTTTTCTTATTTCTCCACAAAAACATATCATGTGGGTACTCATTAAAAGTGCCTCGCTGGGGCACTTCTAGTGAGTACCCACAACATATGTTTTTTTGGAGAGAAAAAAAAGAACAATATTTACCTGATACCCACTCTTACATGTATCTAGATTTATGCAGAACTTATCCTAAAGGTTCAGACACCTAAGTAGATTAGATATGTTTCATAGATTTTCCTTCATTTTTTTCACAAGAAAAACAACTTCTGTGACTTCCAGTGGGCTTTCCTGCACACCAAGTCCCTACTGAAAGGGGTCTACTCTAAAAGGAAAGAATTTGTCCATGTGGGGGCAAATTCTTTCCCTTTAAGAAGAACCCTTTCAGAAGGGAGATAAATAATTTTTACAGAATTGCCTCCCTTGAAAGTGTATCAATTCCCCTCAACTCCTTGTCATGCTGAATAAATTAAGATGCCATGTCCTTTTCTAATTGTCAGCCAATCAGATTTCTTGATCCAGACTGTTGATATAAATTCACATTCTGAATGGCAAACAGTGCTTCAGAAGCAAACTGATCTGGATCTACACTGTTTGCAAAGGCAGGACATATCCGGGTTTAGCAGGATTAGGGTTAATTCCTTATCCTTAAACTTGAGCAAGTCCATTGTACTACCTGTTGACAACTAAATACATTTTTAATTACAGTTTTACGGCCCATTCAACAGTATTAACACTTTTCTTTGGCAGGCCTCCAAGTGGTTAACCAGTACTTTGTGTACACGTTTTGGCCAGTAACTGACAACTGTCCTTCTTGAATCAGCGGAAGGGGCAGAATGACTGTAGAAATTATTTCATGATAAGAGTTCTGTGACCGAGGTAGGATTCGAACGCAAACCCTGGATCTGCAGTCAGAAGTGCTACCTGCTGCACTATGGAGTTCGGCGACATCTAAAAATACTGCATAAGTTTCAAATAGTGTATACCCTGATCAGTTTAGACCCTAATCAGTTGCTGCCTTTTCACTGTTTGCTCATCCCAGTCTGTCCAAATACTTATTCATTGTATATCACAGGAAAATGTGATAGCTGGCATATGCTTACCAAAAGCATTGATATTTTTCTTATTTCTCTACAAAAAACATATGCTGTATGTTATTATTAGAAGCACCATGCAGAAAGCAAGGGCTGTGCATTTGTGCAAAATGAGCTGCCTGGGTCCAGTTATTCAAAACTAACCATGTCGTTAGCTAACATATCGTTAAAACTTTGGTCATTAAATATGGAAAATATGCTAATATTTTGCTGAAAAAATGTGAGTAGCTTTTGCATTTGCAAGAGCTACTCACATTTTTCAGCAAAAATACCTGTGAATTAGATATTATACTTACTAGAACAGTTAACATTTTGACCACTAACGAGCTTGTTAAGCTAACGACGCTTTGAACAACTGGGCCCAGAAGTTTGCTCATTATAAGCAATTTGTTGTTAAAAACAGTGACTATATCAAACAAAAAGGTGAAAAATACTGTTAACTTAATTTGTACATTATGTTAAACCTTTACCACTCTATGGGCTAACTGGCAAATGACTAACTGATGAAATTTTACTTATCTTCCCCATAAGATAGGCTTTGAAATTGCAAAAAATATCAAATCTTATTTCTACTGAAATCTACAGAGCATGCAAAGCATTAAGTTCAATTAAGGGTGACTCTCAGCTAATAGTTGTTTCAAGTACTTTTTTTTTCTATTTTTCACAAATAAAAAAAAATATAAAAACTTTGTTAAAGTTTATGTTGTACCTGCATACTAAAACATGAAAACAAGCACCAGTAAAGCAAGAGTTTTAACTCAGTGATCAGAGAAGTCAAATTGACTCTCAAGTTTTATGGTTTGCAGACTTAATTTAGGCTACACAGATGAATAAACTGACAGACAGAAACTTGCAGGCCTAAGTCACCCATGCCAAAGCCGGGACAACAAAAATAGGACAAGACATTTCATGCAGAGACACTATTTTTCACATTACCTGATTTTCTCGTGTCTCCACCCTGCTGGTGCAACAAAAATAGGACAAGACATTTCATGCAGAGATACTATTATCTACATTACCTGATTTTCTCATGTCTCCTCCCTGCTGGTGCAACAAAAATAGGACCAGACATTTCATGCAGAGATACTATTTTCTACATTACCTGATTTTCTCGTGTCTCCTCCCTGCCGGTGCAACAAAAATAGGACCAGACATTTCATGCAGAGACACTATTTTCTACATTACCCGATTTTCTCATGTCTCCTCCCTGCCGGTGCAACAAAAATAGGACCAGACATTTCATACAGAGATACTATTTTCTACATTACCTGATTTTCTTGTTTCTCCTCCCTGCTGGTGCAACAAAAATAGGACCAGACATTTCATGCAGAGATACTTTTTTTCACATTACCTGATTTTCTCGTGTCTCCTCCCTGCCGGTGCAACAAAAATAGGACCATACATTTCATGCAGAGATACTATTTTCTACATTACCTGATTTTCTTGTGTCTCCTCCCTGCTGGTGCAACAAAAATAGGACAAGACATTTCATGCAGAGACACTATTTTTCACATTACCTGATTTTCTCGTGTCTCCTCCCTGCTGGTGCAACAAAAATAGGACAAGACATTTCATGCAGAGACACTATTTTTCACAGTACCTGATTTTCTCGTGTCTCCTCCCTGCCGGTGCAACAAAAATAGGACTAGACATTTCATGCAGAGATACTATTTTCTACATTACCTGATTTTCTTGTGTCTCCTCCCTGCCGGTGCAACAAAAATAGGACCAGACATTTCATGCAGAGATACTATTTTCTACATTACCTGATTTTCTCGTGTCTCCTCCCTGCCGGTGCAACAAAAATAGGACCAGACATTTCATGCAGAGATACTATTTTCTACATTACCTGACTTTCTTGTTTCTCCTCCCTGCTGATATTCAAACCTAGCATTGATGAATGTACCGAAGTACAAGCTTCCCTGGATTTCGTCGACCATTCTCTGAGCATCTCTATCATCATCAAAATCAAAGTAGGCGGACCTACAAAAAAAAGTGCAGTAATTTCAACTAAGGTCATAAGACTTTTCATGAGGAGTATTTGATGATAATTCTGGGATATTTTTTTCTTAATTCTCCATATAAACATAGGTCTAGATAAAGGAGGGTATCCGGTAAATATTTTTTTCTTATTTCTCCACGAAAACGTATGTGTTGGTACTCATTAGAAGTGCATCGCTGAGGCGCTTCTAATGAGTACCAACAACATACGTTTTCGTGAAGAAATAAGAAAAATATCAATACTTTTGGATTGAAAAAAGCACCTTAACTAGTGCTATGATATAAACATGTTGTGGCATTTCTAATGAGTACCCACAACATATGTTTTATACAAACCTTCCTATACTTTCCATAGATCTAGAGAAGGGTGGGTATCAGGTGAATATTTTTCTTATCTGTCCATGAAAAAAAATGTTGTAGGTACTCATTAGATGCGCCTCGCTGAGTACCCACAATGTATGTTTTTGTGCAGAAATAAGAAAAAATATCAATACTTTTGGTTTGAAAAAAGCATCTTATCAAGAGCTATACTTTCGTACAGGTGAGCTACCGGTTCATTCAAAACATCCAATTTAACCCTTCAAGCTCCAGTCAAACTGGCAGATGTCATTCTGGAATTTTCTGAGAGTTAAGATTTCTCAAAACAAGAGTTGTTGCCTGACAGCTCAGCTCACCTGTATAAAAATCAAAGTGTATTCCTAAGCTAATGCTGGTGTGATTGTTTTTACACAGCTCTAGTTAAGACGCTTTTTTTTCAATCCAAAAGTATTGATTTTTTTCTTATTTTTCCACAAAAGCATATGCTGTGGGTACTCATTAGAAGCACCTTGCCGAGGCACTTCTAATGAGTACCCACAACATATGTTTTTGTGGATAAATAAGAAAAATATTAACCTGACATCCACTCTTATCTAGGCCTATGGTTTGAAATACCTGTTCATGTACCTTCCTGCAAATAAGTTCAAATGAAATAAAAAGAGCCGTCCCAGGACAGTGCAGCTTGCCTGAATCATGCTCTTCCTCCAAAAGCGTTAACATACTTTAACCAAAAATTTTAAAGGCTCTATATTCTTCAAAAATAGACAATTTTTTTTTTTTTTTTTTTTTTTTATCCAAGAAAGGTTTAATAAATTGATATATAGTATCAATAGGATCACAAAATGTGGCATCTGACAGCCTGTAAAATTTCAGTTAGTCTCTCATTTCTTAACTGGATCAAAAATGAAATGATTTTTTATCGTATCTCTGAATTAATGTTGGCAACATTAATTCAGAGACACCATAAAAATCATTTCATTTCAAGACCAAGAGACTAACTGAAATTTTACAGGCTATCAGGTACCACATTTTACAATCGTATTAATACTATATATCAATTTATTAAACCTTTCTTAGATAATAAAATATCTATTTTGTGGGGAATATGGAGCCTTTAACATAGTTTTTCTAAGTACCTTGACCTCAAGGTCACTCATGTGGGTTGGTATGGTACAGCTTAGTCAGACCAGTATCTAACATCAGGGCAAGTATCAACTACTTCCATCAAGAGATTCAGAAGATATAGCCTTTTAAAAACTTTAACAAAAAACTTTAAACAATGCCGACACCATGGTGACTGCTATAACTCTACCTATATTTTTTATAAAGGTGAGCTAATAAAAATAACAAGAACACACACACAAAAAAAAGAACACACAAAAAAAAAACAAAAAAAAAAAAAAACAACAAAAAAAAAAAACAAGTTTTGTTCAACTTACCCAGTTTGATTAGAAGCCATGTCTCCTTCAATAAAATTCATACTTCTGTAGTTGAGATCACTAATAAAATTCTCCAAATCAGCCTGTAATATAGAATACAGGGAGCATTCCCAAGTGAAAAAGTGCCTTTAGGACAAATGCAGACAGTGCAGGGCCTGATGAGCACATCTGTGCAGGCTGATCAGGACCTTCACAGTCTGGTTACAAAAGTAGAGCAAGCGACCTGGCCCCGAGGTTATAAAACTTTTTTCATGCTCAACTCAACTGAGCATAAAATTTGTCCTGCTAACAAATCTCAAATTACTAACAATGCCAAATTCTTTCTTGCTAAACATAACTGAGTAAAGAAAATTTCAAGCTCAGCTGAGTTGAGCATGAAAAAAGTTTTATAACCTCGGGGCCAGATCACATAATCATATATCCCAGCTGGCAATTATCACATCACCTTTGCCACTGCCAAAGCACCAAGTTTCAAGTCAACTGGCCTTTCAGTTCAAGATAAGGAGTTCAAAATAGGTTTTCAAGATGCTGGCCCTGGCAGCCATCTTGACTTATCAGAATGGTTTTACCACTTTTTAAATCTTCAAGAGGCCCCAATACTTCTTACCAAATTTGGGGTCAACTGACCTTTCCCTTCAGGAGAAGAAATTAAAAATAGAGTTCCAAGATGGTGGCTGATTCAACCATCTTAGATTTTGAATTGGAAAGATTTTAGCAATTTTTTATCTAAAGTCGCCCCAATGCCCCAAACCCAGTTTTAAATCAATCTATTCCACAGTTTCGTAGGAGTTATTGCAGTTGTGAAAAGCTAAAAAAACGGACAATCAGACGCAAATGATTTTAGCTATTTTAGATCTAAAAGTCATTCAGATTCTTCCTATCAAGTTACGAGGGCAAGTCAATAAGTAACCAGCCTATCCCATTTCCAATTGACTGAGACACCCAAGATTATCATGCCTTTTCAATACATTTTTTAGGCCTGAGGGCAAAATTGCACCCCAGGACAATGCGAGAGTCCACACTTGCAAAATTGCAATGGATGCTGTTGAGCAGAATGGGTATGAGCTAATACCGCACCCAGCCTATTCTCCGGACTTAGCTCCTAGTGACTATTTCCTATTCCCAAACTTAAAAAAGGATATCCGTGGACGTCATTTCCAGTCCAACGAAGAAGTTATGGCGGCAGTTGAGGAGTGCGTCAGAGACAAGGACCCTGGCTATTTCAGTTCTGGGCTGATGGCACTGGAACACCGTCGGTCCAAGTGCATCATTCTAGAGGGCAATTACATCGAAAAAGAAGAGATCGATCTCACCCAGAAATAAGTTAGGCTGGTTTTTTATTGACTCACCCTCGTACAAGTCAATTAGCCTTTCAGTTCAAAACAAAAAGTTCAAAATAGATTTTCAAGATGGCAGCTGCGGTGGCCATCTTGGATTTCTGATCAAAACGATTTTAGCTATTTTTGATCTACAAGTTGCCCTACCACTTCCAACCAAGTTTCAAGTCAACTGGCCTTTCGATCAAGACAAGAATTTAAAATTTTTTTTCAAGATGGTGGCCATGGCAGCCATCTAGGATTTCCAATCAAAGTGATTTTACCTATTTTTGATCTACAAGATGCCCCAATTCTTCTTACCTACTTTTGAGTCAATTGGCCTTTCAGTTCAGAACAAGTTCATATAAATTTTTCAAGATGGTGGCCTTGGCAGCCATCTTGGATTTATGATCGGAATGTTTTTAGCTATTTCTGATCTACAAGTCACCCCAATTCTTCTTACCAAGTTTCAAGTCAAATGGCCTTTCAATACAGAACAAGAAGTTCAAAATAAATTTTCAAGATGGCAGCTGTGGCCACCATCTTGGATTCTGACTGGAAAATTTTAGCTATTTTGTGATATACTAGCCACCCCAATGCCTAAACACAGTTTCAAATCAATCTATTCCACGGTTTTGGAGGTGGTGTTGAAAATGTGAAAAGCTAACGGATGGATGAACACACGGACGGACAAGAAGAAGGAACCCTCCGTCCGATTTTTCAGGGATTATAAAGGGGAATAACTCTACAACTATTGATCTTGTGACACTTCCTTTTCTATAAAAAGCAGCATCTTGTGAATATGAACTTTCATGCAAAAACATGATGAAATTATTGAATTCTTGTACAAGTTATAAGGAACATGAGCACTGCAAAAGTCTGCAAGCGGGGCAATATACGCCCATTCACCATTTAATCAAATGGATCAATATGCCCTGCTCTACATCATGATCAAACCATAAGTCAAGTTTCAGCTTGATTGGACGTACTCTATAGGAGGAGTTGATGGGATGTAAACTGTAGGAGTTAGCTAGAATATTTGGTAGACAGCAACCTCAACACAATATGCACTGCTCCACATCAGGGACTAACTATAAATTAAGTTTCAGCTTGATCAGATGCAATCTATAGGAGGAGTTAGCCATAAACAAAATGTTTACAAAAAATTTCAAATTCTGTATATATTTAGATGACTGTAACCTCCAAACAATATGAGCTGTTCCACATAATGGTCTAACTATATATCAAGTTTTAGCTTGATCGGATGTAAACTGTAGGAGGAGTTAGCCAGCAACAAAATGTTTACAAAAATGTTCAAAGGGGCATACCTCTTTTAATATTTAGTGGCAACCTCGAAACAATATGCCCTGCTCCACATCATGGTCTAACTATATATAAAGTTTTAGCTTGATCTGATGTAATCTATAGGAGTAGTTAGCCCAAAACAAAATGTTTACCAAAAATTTCGAAGGGGCATAACTCTGTTAATATTTAGTGGACTGTAACCTCGAAATAATATGCACTACACATCATGGTCTAACTATATATCAAGTTTCAGCTTGATCTGATGTAAACTGTTGGAGGAATTATCTGGAAATGAAAAGTTTACAGGCGGACAGACGGACAGCCAGACACCAAAGGGCATAACATAATACAACCGCTTTTCAAACACTTTTAACAAGCATATAAAAACCAAAATGCTATTAACAAACTGACGAATGATGGGCAGACAATATGAAAACAGTATGCCCCAAACCAAACAGGTGCAGGGGGTATAAAAAGTACATTATCTAAAGTTATGACTGATAGAGTCTGAGAAACTACACTCTTGAGCCTTTGCTTTTTTTTTGTCTGGGTTAGCAGACTTGTTACACAATGCTGTTCGTACCATTGCTTCATATAAGAGATGGTGTACAGATAATTTATTTTTTTATTTCTACAAGCAAACATCTTTTGTGGGTACTAAGTAGAAACACCTCCGACAGTGAGTAACCACAACAGGGTGTTTCAGAACTCATTAGATGCATCTCTAATGGTACCCATAACCATAGGTCTTGATAAGATGTTTGTTTTTAATCCAAAAGTATTGATATTTTTCTTATTTCTCCACAAAAAACATGTTGTGGGTATTTATTAGAAGCTCCTCCATGAGGCACTTCTAATGAGTACACAAAAACATATGCTGTGGGTCCTCATTAGCAAGGTGCTTCTAATGAGGACCCACAACATGTTTTCATGGGAGAGGCGCTTCTAATGAGTACCAACCACGTTTTTGTGGAGAAATAAGAAAAATATTTACCTGATACCCACTCCTATCTAGACCTATGCATAGCCAATATTTTCATTGATAAATAATAAAATTATCGAACTTTTCAGATAAAAAAAAAGGTGCCTTACCTGTAGCTATGCTATACTGTACTTTTCTAAGTCCAATTATAGGCACTTACCCGTGTTGATGTTGAGGGCAAATTCCAAATGCAAACTTGCTTCTTGGACCCTGGTGGCTTCTTTCCTGGCGGTTTCTTTCCAGAATTGGACTTTGATTCATATGAGAAATTGTCTGAAATAAAAATCACAGGAAACTGGTTTACTTTGTTTTGAGGTTTATATATTTACCATAAATACTGGGAGCCAATTTACATGAAATGTCAAATGTTTATGTCTCTGAAAAAAAAATTAGAATGTGTTATTGGCACTTTAAGGGACAGTAACCATATTTACCCTACTGTCCTTTCGACATTACTCTGAAAGATGTTTTTTTGCCTGGCATTTTATTTTAACCCTTGTCCTTGCTGAACCGGGATATACCCTGTCATTGCAAACAAAAAAACAGCTGATCTGGATCTTCACAGTTTGTCATTCAGCATGTGACTTTTTATCAACAGTCTGGATTAGGTAATCTTATTGGTTTACAAGCAGAAATGGGTGTGACACCTTAATTTATTTGGCATGATAATGGTTAAATGAAAATATTTTGTTCCGATTGACCATATCTTACCAGAAACCATTTGTCTTTTCCCTTACTGAGTTTTATTCTCAAATATTAACCATAAAATTAACTTTACGGCCAAAAATTGGGCTGACCTATGCAATTTCTATAGTAAAGTGATTTTTTTTTTTTTTAATTTTTGTTTAAGATAATATTTTTTACTTTTCTTTCCTGAATTTAAATAATTATTGTTTCACAACAATATTACATGTATTCGGACACCTTATCTACTTACCATACTTGTCCTATAATTTGAAATACTCCATTCTACTAACTCTTGATATGTCTAAATTATTGCTGTATGTATGGCAAACAGTGCAGACCCTGACCAAATGCCACATCTGGGTCTACACTGTTTGCAAAGGACTACAGGTATCTGTCCAGATACCTAGGGTTATTACAGTATCTAACTTTATCACTCTTGTTTGTTTGTGTTGAGGTTTTACGGCCCAGTCAACCCAATGGGGTCAGGTCGAGCGCAGTCAGTTTACCTAACCACACGTCCTCTAAGCGGTTAACCAGTATTGTGCACATTCTTTTGCCAGAAACTGACAACTGCCCTTCTTGAATCAGCGGAAGGGAGAGAATGACCGTAGAAAATATTTCATGATCAATCTCCAAGAAAGAATGTTGCCGACCTCGGCGGGGGTTGAACCCGCGACCTCCTGGTCTTCAGTCGGGCGGCGCATCCAACTGAGCCACCGAGGCCAGCAACTTTATCACTCTAGGCAAAGATATGTATGTAATATATTTTACGTTGGGAGGTTAAAATACTTATGCTAAATATTCAGACAAGATGGTATGGGCAAACAGTGTAGACCCAGATCAAACTGCTCCTACAGGAGCAGTTTGATCAGGGTCTATACTGTTTGTCATTCTATCAGTACTTTTAGACACATCAAAGGACAGTCAAATAGACTTGGTAAAATTTTATGTGAATTATGGTGCGAAGTCCAAATATATCTGGCAATTATGGTATAATTCTACATAAAACAAAATGTGAAAAAAAAAGTCTCTATCTACCTAACCTATTTTTTTCTGTTACCCTAGACATACATATTTTTTTAAATTAGCCTAATCTTTAAAATACTATTAAAGCATATTTGAAGCAGAAGAAAGTCTATTTTTTTATTATCATTATCACTTTTTAAAGAAAAAAAGACTTGGCATTTTGTGTGAATCACCTACTAGGCAGATGATTCTCAATTCTCATGAAATGTCAAAAAAAAAAAAAAAAATAATTAAATGTTGTCTGTAGCGGTTGTAGTTGTGAACATCAGAGTTCCTATTACCTGATGTGACGGACAAATCTGGGATGAAATTTTCCTCCTCTCCATTTTTCAAATCTCTACACACAAGGGAGCGACCATTTACTTCCATGCCATTGAATGTCTTCTGAAGATTTGTTGCCATCATGGACGAGACCAGCTTCACAACAAGAATTCTGTATAAAATCATAAGCCTGAAGGTTATAAAACTTTTTTCATGCTCAACTCAGCTGAGCATGAAATTTTCTCTGTTAATAAATCATTTTCATATTTATTAGCAGAGAAAATTTCATGCTCAGTTATATTTAGCAAGTAAGAATTTGCAATTGTTAATAATTTGAGATTTATTAGCAGGACAAATTTCATGCTCAGATATATTTAGCAAGTAAGAATTTGCAATTGTTAATAATTTGAGATTTATTAGCAGGACAAATTTCATGCTCAGTTATATTTAGCAAGTAAGAATTTGCAATTGTTAATAATTTGAGATTTATTAGCAGGACAAATTTCATGCTCAGATGAGATGAGCATGAAAAATGTTTTATAACCTTGGGGCCAGATAAAACCATAGCAACAGATATGGCGCTTTTTTCACCGAAAAATGTTGATATCTTTCTTATTTCTCCATGAAAACGTATGTTGTGGGTACTCATTAGAAGCACCTCACCGAAGTGCTTCTAATGAGTACCCACAACATATGTTTTCGTGGAGAAATAAGAAAAATATTATGTGGATACCCCCTCTTATCTGTAGCTATGTAAGACACATTTTTTTTTTTTTTACCAAAAACTACTAAGATTTTTTTCTTATTTCTCCAAGAAAACATGTGCTGTGGGTACTCATTAGAAGTGCCTCACTGCTAATGAGTACACAACATATGTCTTCATGGAGAAATAAAAAATATTTTGTGGATATCCGTCAGATATCTTAAGACATAGCTCTAGATAAGTGGGGTATTCTGGAGTATTTGTTTTGAATTGGTTTAATGGCCTAGTCAACAATATTTCAGTCATGTTAAGACCATTCTGGGAGAAAGGGAGACAGTAAATGATGGGATATTTCCATGTGCTTTACCATAAGTTGAATTGACTGGTGGTAGATACACAAATCCTATAAATAAATCACAATTAAGTTTTGTAACTTGTTTCTGTATACGAACCCAGACAACATCACTATCACTAAGTGGATAAAACTTACAATAATTTCTCAAACATTCTTTTACTAAAACCGCTATTCCTGAATTGCTGAACTCCAAAATTTCATGAGTATTTTTATCCCCTTAACATAAATTTTAATGCTGATTTTCAAAAATTCAATGCTGAAATACTCTTTACTCCCTCTTATCTAGAGCTCTGAATCCTCCAAAAGATTCAATAAGAGAGCACACAACACCAGGACCCACAACATTCGGGTATATTTTTCTTATTTCTCAACCAAAACAGATGTTGTTGGTACTCATTAGAAGTGCCTCACTTAGGCACTTCTAATGAGTACCCACAACATGTTTTCATGGAGCAAATAGAAAAATAATCTATCTGGATACTCAAGCAAGTATTAACCCATTTTAGACGGAATAGATTCCCCCACACTATATAGTGGAAGAGTCCAATTTCAATTTTAGGTTTGTCTGGCTATGAGATTTAGATATTCCTGGAGAAAAAAGGCTGAACTATTTGAAAATAGTGGAGACCCTGATCTGACGCAGCATTCTGCAGCATCTGATATGGGTCTGCACTGTTTGCCAATTACCCTTTTAGGGGTCTCTAGACTTTAATGGGTTTACTAAACAGGAAATATGCAGCGCATAATTTCACTTTCCTTTTGTTTGTTCAATGTCTTGGATAAACCATAGAACCCAAAGCATAAAATGTTCCTTGGGACATGGACACCCAGCAAAATCAGCCTGCACATTCTTGAAGCCTTAGTAGTCTTTGTTTGCTGCTGCCTGAATAGCCATAGTTCCAAGGCTTCTACCGGTGGCTAATGATTTGGTTTGTTTTGTTTAAAGTTTAACAAAATTAAGGTTATGTCATGCCGATCAATTTACATGTAGCTAACCACACGTTTAATGGTCAAGTTTAGTCCTCTAAGCGTTTAACCAGTATTGTGCACATTCTTTTGCCAAAAACTGACAGCTGCCCTTCTTGAAACAGCGGAAGGGAGAGAATGACCGTAGAAAATATTTCATGATCAATCTCCACAAAAGAATGTTGCTGACCTTGGCAGGGGTCGAACCCGCGACCTTCTGATCTCCAGTCGGACACGCATCCAAATGAGCCACCGAGGCCTACTGCTTTGGTTGGAGTTTAACACTATTAAGGTCATGTCATGCCGATCAGTTTACATGTACCTAACCACACTTTGCCTTAGTAGGCTTAGTCCTCTAAGTGGTTAACCAGGGCCTGGTTGTTCAAAGCTAACGATGTCGTTAGTTAACGATTCGTTAAAATTTACATCGAGTGATACACAAATATGCTGAAATTTTTTGCTGAAAAAATGTGAGTAGCTTTTGCAGTGCAAAAGCTACTCACATTTTTTCAGCAAAAAATATCAGAATACTGTATATTGAATCTGCTAAAACAGTTAACGAAATGACCCTTAACTAGCTCGTTAAGCTAACGACGCTTTGAACAACTGGGCCCAGTAGTTGTGCAAATTCTTTCACTAGAGACTGACAACCCCTTCTTGAATCAGCATAAAAGAGAGAATGACCACAGAAAATATTTCATGATCAATATAAATGACAGAATGCTGCCAGACCCAGCAGGGATCAACCTGCAACCTCCTGATCACCAGTTGGATGTGCATCCAACTAAGCCACCAAGGCCGGTTAGGTGGCCAATGAATATTGCAAGTGGGCAGATGCACAGTCTGATCCGAGTTCATTTGGGACATAATTCTGACTATACATTACCTTCCATTACCAATCATGCAACTTACATATTTGCATTGTTGAACTTGTGTCTTCGTAGGCTGTAGGACATTATACCAGGAATGTATTCAAACATACTGTCTATCTTCTCCTGAAACAGTTTGAAAGCAACAAATTCACTCTTGCCATGCTGAATAAATTAAGATGTTATGCCCATTTCTAGTTTTCAACCAATCAGATTGCCGAATAAATGAAGATGTCACACCCACTTCAAATTTTCAGCCGATCAGATTATTTGATCCAGGTTGTTGATACAAGTTCACATACTTAATGACAAAACTGTAGTCCAGATCAATTAGCTTCTTCAGAAACCAACTGATCTGGATCTACACAGCAAATACACAACATATCCAGGTTCAGCAGAATCAGGGTTTACATAACAATATCCTCACCTCAAAACTAAAAATAAGCAGCACAAATATATACACAAGCCCATAGTTACAGATGAGGTGTCTTTTTTTAACTGAATTTTTTCCACACAAACATTTGTTGTGGGTACTCATTAAAAAAAGCCTCACCTACAACACATATCTAAATGGAGAACTGGAGAAAATTATCCCAGAATTATCATCAAATACTCCTCCTTAACAACTCCTCTGCATGGTATAATAAGAAAACAATTATCAAACAAGAGTCCCACAGGCCACGGCTCACTCACCTGAGTGAAATAGCCACTGCAGACATGCAGATGTTATGCAACGTAAGATCATCATATGAGCAGTTCTTGGTTTTGAAGAAGAAATGTGTTTATTATTACTATTTTTTACCATAAATGGGCATGACAGCTGATGGAGTGTGACTATTTGAACAAACTTTCCATCTTGTTCACAGTTTCAACAGTAGGAGCAACATGAAATTTGATGAAAATTGGCTGAGTGGTTTCTGAAGAGAAGTTGTTTAGCGATATTATGACTTTATACATGTATACAGTACATGTTACTTTTAAGGCTCCATATCCCTCAAAAATAGACATTTTATTACCCAAGAAAGGTTTAATAAATCGATACATGGTATTGATATGGTCATAAACTGTGGCATCTGACAGCCTGTAAAATTTCAGTTAGTCTCTCGTTTTTGAAATGAAATGATTTTTTATCGTATCTCTGAATTAATGTTGCCAACATCAATTAAGAGATACGATAAAAAAAATCATTTCATTTTTGATTCAGTTCAAAAACGAGAAGACTAATTGAAATTTTACAGGCTGTCAGATGTCATATTTTATGATCATTTTAATACTATATATCAATTTATTAAATCTTTCTTTAATAATACAATGTCTATTTTTGAGGAACATGGAGCCTTTAAGCTTTTGCTACTTTCTGTTGCCATGGCAACCTAACCAAGAGGCAGATTACCATAATTTTAGCTATTTTGAATTGCCATTACGGTACCCAAGCAACATTTGTACCAAGCTTCAGTGGTTTTGGAGGAGTTGTCACTTAAAAAAAAAAATAATAATAAAAATTTCATGTTGCCATGACAGCCAAACAAAATGGCCACTGGTCCTAAAACACATAAACTGGATAGTCAATCATCAAAAGATCATAACTGCCAAATATGGTTCACATCATGGAGAAAATGAAATTGGATCATTTTCCAATTATAAGTCTATGGGCATTATCTGTTGCTATGGCCACTAAACAAAGCGGCTGCATAACTTAATTGTAGCTATTTAATTCCACCTACCCAAGCAACATTCTTACCTAATTAGGAACTAATTGCTTTAATGGCCTTGGAGGGGTTGTCTTTTGAAAGTGTTAATGGAGAGACAGACAACCGGACAGATCGACAGACAGCTGGATGGACGAAGGACAAAAAGTGAACACTACAGCTCATCCTGCGCATAGCTCATGTGAGCTTATAAAGACATGAAACAACAATATCCCACCTTTATTGTGATGTGGGCAGATAATTCTGTCAAAAATTGATGAAATTTGCCCATTAGTGAGCCAAAACCAGATCTCTATAATAGCTATGCATATAACAATTTATGAAACTATAATACCCAATCACAATCGTGTGGCTAGGTATAAAAAAGCTGGTAACTCCACGGGACTGAATTATTCACTCATTAGCAGTACCTTTGTAATAGATGTGGGAAGATTTCCAAGATACATCAGTTTTTTCTCGTGTGTCCTACCAGATCCAGCTGCTGAAACAAACAAACAAATGTGCCACGTTAGGACCATAGCTCCAGATATGAGGAGGTATCCAGATAATATTTGTCTTATTTCTCAATGAAAACATATGTTGTGGGTACTCGTTAGAAGCGCCTCACTGAGGCGCTTCTAATGAGTACCCATAACATATGTTTTTGTGCAGAATTAAGAAAAATATAAATACTTTTCCACTGAAAAAAGTGCTTATCTGGAGCTATGGGGATGCCACATCATAGCTCCCGACAAGACAGGGTATCCACATATTATTTTTCTCCACGTAAACTATGTTGTAGTACTCATAAGAAGTGTCTCATATGTTGTGGTATTCATTAGAAGTACCTCACTGAAGCACTTAGAATGAGTACCCACAACAAATGTTTTTATAAGGAAATAAGAAAAATATGACTACCTGAACTTTTTTGGATAAAAAAAATGACCATATCTGGGCAGGGATCAAGCTTCAGGGCGACTGGGGCGAAATAGTCGCCCTAGAGGGTTCAAAGTCGCCCTGGGAAGCCCAGAGGGCGACAAAAACTTCGCCCTCCGTTTTTGCAACTTTTGAAAAAGCTAGTACTTGTGCAAAACGAACTTTTTGTTGGGAGAAATCCAGTGAAAAATGAGCAAACATGCAAAGGTAAAAATCTGTTGAAAAATGTTGTTAGATGTATCAGAAATGCCACTGAATGAAAGTCTGATGTGATTTAACAAGTTTTGGAGGAAAACTATTCGCCTATTAAGTGACCAAAAGATCGTTTTCATCAATGTCATTAGTTTTCGTGGGTGTCCGTTTTTTCATAAATGAGCCATTTACATGCTGAAAATTGGCCAGAAACAGCATTAAAAGTGCAAAAACTAAGTTTAGAAGTTGGCAGACACTTTAGTTTCACAAATCTATTATTATCATTATGTTTATAGCTTACTTACCAAGCCACAGACCTTGATGTTTTGACTGTATCTACTCAAAAGAATTGTCAATTTCCAAAAAGATATGAATGAACTTATGTATCCAGATATAATGTATTTGCCCTACTCATGTCTGTGTTACTTTGCATCATTTAATTGGTTTAGAAGTAAGAATGAACAGGTCTACAGTAAAATTTGTTTCCTTCTTTGTTAATTCCCAAGACAATATGGTAAAAATTCCCGACAATGCAGTAAAGTGAGTCGAGAGTCCTAAACTGTCGAGCTTTCAGTAAGGCGATAGGTGAACTGAGTCTTGACTTCTCCCTCATCCTATAAAACTTCTCCCTGTTTTGTCTGGAAGGAGAAGTCACTTCTCCCTAAATTTTTGAGCCAGCTTGATCCCTGTCTGGGGTTGATTGTCATGTAGTGCTCCAGCTAGCCCTAGGGCCTCTTAAAGCTGTCCTTTGCCTTATTTCAACTCCAGACATCAAACCCTACATTTTGGAGACAATTTCATTTGTCTGACTAAAATTAAACAAGAGTTGTCAGAAGACAACGTAGCTCACTGGAAAGGGCTGATCGTATAAGAAAACAATCTTTAAATATTAAAGATTACATGTAAATGCAAAACTTAAACATAGCAGTAAATGACAGAGTATGACCTGACTTTGATGTTGGAAGAATGTCAAACTGAGGGATAGGGTATATGCCACTGAAACATCTTCCCTTAGGCTGGTGTGGACGAAATATGAAAGCTATATCTTACATACTTCAGCAGCCATGTACACTTTTCAAAACTTAAACACACCTATAAATGACAAAGTATGACCTGATCTTGACCTAGGCAGGAGGTCAAACTGAAGAAGGGGTGTGTACTATTTAAAGATCTTACCCTAAGGTAGGGTGGGCCAAACATTAAAGCAGCATCTTGAATACTTTAACAGTTATGAACACTTTTCAAAACTTAAACGCAAAACTCAAACATGGGTTTAAATGACAAAGTATAACCTGACCTTGACTTTGACAGAAGGTCAAACTGAGGAAAAGGTCTGTGCTATTGGAAGGTCTTACCCTAATGTTGGTGTGGGCCAAATATTAAAGCTGTATCTTAACTACTTCAGCAGTTACAAACACTTTTCAAAACTTAAACGCAGAACTCGAACATGGGTTCAAATGACAAAGTAAGACCTGACCTTGACCTAGGCAGGTCAAACTGAGGAAGAGGTGTGTGCTGTTGAAAGGTTGTAACCTTAAGGCTGGTGTGTGCCAAATATTAAAGCTGTTTCTTGAATACTTCAGCATTATGTACACCTTTCAAAACTTAAACATGGGTGTGAAAGACAAAGTAAGAACTGACCTTGACCTACATTAAGTGTCTATTTTGGGGATGGGGGTGGGTACTTTTGAAAGGTCTTACCCTAAAGTAGGTGTAGGCCAAATATGAAAGCAGTACCTTTAACAGTTAAAAAACTATGCACACATTTGAAAACTTAAACATTGTGCTAACGCGGACACGGACGCCAACAGCCGCCAATGACTGGGTGACAACATAAGCTCTCCAGAGACACAGTCCCGGCGAGCTAATAAAATATCAATATTTAACCATTACCACTGTCTGGGGTAATACAGCAGACGACAACTGATTATATTTTTCTTATTTTCCCCCAGAAAACAGGGAGAAGAGAGATAGAAGAGATAGTATAGAGATAGAAGAGATAGTAGAGGGTGAAAGAGTGGGACAGGGGAGAAAGAGCAAAATGAATTAAAGTGAAGAAACAGAAGAAATTAAAACATTCCCACTCTACCTATATCTGCTGCAAGGATTGCAGTCCTCGACCAACTGTAAGCCAATCTCAGTTGGAGCCCAGGTGAAATAAGATACACAACACCCTTCCCTCAGCCAACCATCCCCTCCATGAAAACGTGGGTACTCATTAGAAGTGCCTGGGTGAGGTGCTACTAATGAGTAGCCACAACATGTTTTCAAGGAGAAATAAGAAAAATATGAGAACCTTTTGGATGAAAAAAAAAAAAAAAAAAAATGACCTAATCTGGAGTAAGTCCAAATCTATTGGTTTTTTTTTGTTTTTTGTTTTTTTTTGCTATTACCATGCTTTTTCAAAGGAAAAACTAATGGAAATACTCTTCCTTAACCCTTAAAGCGCCAGTCACAACTATTGTCGTCTGCTTTGTCTTCTGCCGGTTACTTTAAAAGTCATTTCTGCAAACAGTGTGGACCCAGATCAGACTGCTCCTTTAGGAGCAGTCAGATCAGGGTCCACACTGTTTGCCTGTATGCAAAAATAGGTTTGAAAAGTTTGCAAGAATATTCAGCAGACGACATAAACAGACGACATTTTCAGATGCCGGTTTTCTTGGCGTTTTAAGGGTTAACAACTCCTCTGACAGCTTGGAGCCTCCAGATAAGATGTTATAGTTTTTTTCAAGCAAGTGCTGATATATTTCATAGTTTTCCATGAAAACATATGTTGTGGGTACTCATTAGAAGTATGTCTGTTTGTGTTGAGGTTTTACAGCCCATCAACCAAAATAAGTCCAAAATGACCAAAATGGGGTCATGTCGAAAATGGTCAATTTACCTAACCACACTATTACTGGGCAGGCTTAGTCCTCTAAGCGGTTAACCAGTTTGTTTGTTTGTGTTGAGGTCTCCAGTTGACTGGTCTCCAGTCGGACGGCGCGGAGGTCGCGGGTTCAACCCCCGCCGAGGTCGGCAACATTCTTTCGTGGAGATTGATCATGAAATATTTTCTACGGTCATTCTCTCCCTTCCGCTGATTCAAGAAGGGCAGTTGTCAGTTTCTGGCGAAAGAATGTGCACAATACTGGTTAACCACTTAGAGGACTAAGCCTGCCCAGTAAACGTGTGGATAGGTAAACTGACCGCGCTCGACATGACCCCATTATTGTGCATATTCTTTCACCAGAAACTGAGAAGTGCCCCACAGGAAGGACCCAAAAACAATATCATGCCCCTCAAATTTCTTCAAAGTTGAAGGCATAATAACAACCTTCAGTAAATACATGTACATAACAACCCTCAGTAAATACATGTACCTTGTGAACTGGAGCCATCAGACAGTCTTTGCTTCTTCCTGGAATCATACTCTTCAGCACCCCTTCCTGCTGTACCATACTTCCTCTTCATAGTATCCAAAGAAGTGTCTCTTTTTGGTTTACCAATGAAGTCTGATAATGTCAATGCATCAGCAGTGGATTTTCTAATGCCACCTGATGCAGGATAATTTGATCCACTCACATTAGATTGTCCAGAAGAGTAATCTCCACTTCTTCCATATCCACTTAAATTAGCACCACTTCCTGATCCACTATAGTAACCACTTCCCTTTTCATTATAGTTATAACCACCTCCAGAAACACCATAGCCACCACCACTTCCAGATCCACTAAGGTTGCCACCACTTATAGAAGCACTATAGTTGCCACCAGTACCAGAACCACCAAAAGTACCACCACTTCCAGAACCACTATAGTTGCCACCACTTCCAGAACCTCCGAAGTTACCACCACTTACGGAACCACTATAGTTGCCACCACTTACAGAACCACTATAGTTGCCAATACTTCCAGAACCCCCATAGTTACCACCACTTCCAGAACCACTATAGTTGCCACCACTTCCAGAACCACTATAGTTGCCACCACTTCCAGAACCACCATAGCTAACACCACTTCCAGATCCACTATAGTTACCACCAGTTCTAATTCCACTGCTTACAGGTGCACTATAGTTACTGTACGTATTTGTGGAGGCTGAGCTTTGATAATTATTTGACCCATAGCCCTGCACATCAGAGCCTATCCCGTAACTCTGACTAGCTGAACCAGATCCATAATACTGACTAGCTGAGCCTGATCCATAACTCTGACTAGTTGAGCCTGATCCATAACTCTGACTAGTTGAGCCTATTCCATAGCTCTGTTTGTAAGTGTTGGATCCAGTCCCATATATCTGACCAGCTGAGCTAGTATTTTGCATCCCAAATCTCGGCCCAGAAGAAGCACTTTGACTGGATTGGAGTGGATTTGACTGAGCTCTTGGTCCGGGCCTTTGTCCAAAAGACCTCTGACTCCCTCCAAAGCCATATCCAGACATATTTTAATGTCAGCGACTAGCACCTTAAAAATCAGTTATTTCTCATTTAGAAAGACAGACAATCTTGTCATTCAGTCTGAAAAAAAAATACATTCATATTAACCCTTGTCATGCTGAACCCTTATATACCCTGCCTTTGCAAACAGTATAGATCCAGATCAGTTGGTTTCTAGAGAAGCCAACTGACCTGAATCTGCACTGTTTGCCATTTAGTATCAGAATTTATATCAACAATCTGGATCAAGAAATCTAATTGGCTGAGAATTATAAGTGGGTGTGACATCTTAATTTATTCAGCATGACAAGGGTTAAATAAAAAAAAATTTAGCTTGACAAAACTACATTAATTTGCAAGAGGAAATGACTTATATACCGTATTCGACCTAATTACCGCACATACTCCTATAAGCGCACAGTCAAGCAATTCCATAGTCTTCAGATTACAGCCAGTGTACTTTATGTCTACTTCTTTATAAAGGCATAAGTTGTGGGTACTCATTTGAATTGCACCGACGGGTACCCACAACATATGCCTTTATAAAGAAAATCACAAAGATACATAAAAAAAACACATAAAGTCTTTCGTTGATTTTTTTAAAGTGTAACGTTAGTATAGGTAGGTACACATTTTACCAAAGCTTTTCCTAGTTTTTTTTTTTTTTTTTTTTTTTTTTTGAAAAACCTAAGCGCACAGTGAGGTAATTAGGTCGAATACGGTACATACTTAATTATAAATAGATTTATTTGTCAGAAAGTTTAAGTTATTTTACTCATTGCAGACAACAAATGTGATAACTTCCATTATCACCCCCATGCTTTTGTACCCGATATGACAAACTTCATGAACTGTCAAGTTTCTTGACAGAAGCAAGATCCCATGGTGCCTTATTTTTCTTTTATTTTTAGCTCTGGCGCCACCTTGTTCAGCAGAGCAAGACGGTTTGAGCAATTTTGGTAGAGGATCACCCAAGGAACATTCTTGTGAAATTATTGAAAAATCTGTCCAGTTGTGTCAGAGGAGAAGTCTTTTAAAGTAAAAATTGCAATGTAAGCATGTTTGACAGAAGCAAGATCCCATGGTGCCTTATTTTTCTTTTATTTTTAGCTCTGGCGGCCACCTTGTTCAGCACAGCAAGATGATTTGAGCAATTTTGGTAGAGGATCACCCAAGAAAATTCTCTTGAAATTATTAAAAAATCTGTCCAGTTGTGTCAGAGGAGAAGTCTTTTAAAGCAAAAGTTGCAATGTATGCATGTTAACTTTTATGGAAAATCAGCCCCTCTTATGGCTTTTGAAGGCCTGATGAACAGATGGATGAATGCATAAACAAACAAATGGAGGGGAATTTGGATACTTTGGATTGATATCTAACATCAAACCAAATATTAACTAAATCCATCATTTTGTTAGAAAAATATGAGCTCTTTAAATATTTTAACATAAAAGTTATGACACAAAAACTCAAATTGTGTTTCGTAGACCTTAAAAGTCGTGGGCTCGGATAATGATAATCTATAGCATTTTTCTTATTTCTGCTTCAATAGAATCCTATATAAGTCTATGTAAAAAATAGATTTTCAAGATGGCCACCATGGCGGCCATTTTGGATTTACGAGTAAAACGATTTAGCTATTTTTGATCTACAAGTCACCCTAATGCTTCCTACCAAGTTTCGAGTCAATTGACCTTTTGCTTCAGAAGACGCGACAAATAGATTTTCAAGATGCCGGCCATGGCGGCCATCTTGGATTTCCAATAGGGATGATTTTAGCTATTTTTGATCTATAAGTCACCCAGATATGTCCTACTAAGTTTCAAGTCAATAAGACTTTCCGTTTAGGAGCAGAAGCGAAAAACAGATTTTTAAGATGGTGGCCACCTTGGACTTCCCATCAGAAAGATTTTAGCTATTTTTTACCTATAAGTCACCCCGATGCTTCCTACCAAGTTTCCAGTCAACTGGCTTTTCAGTTTAGGAGAAGCAGCGAAAAATAGATTTTCAAGATGGCAGCCATGGCGGCCATCTTGGATTTCCGATCCGAACAATTTTAGCTATTTTTGATCTACAAGTCACCCCGATGCTTCCTACCAAGTTTTGAGTCAGTTGGCCTTTCAGTTCAGGCGAAGAAGCGATAAACAGATTTTCAAGATGGCGTCCATCTTAGATTTCCGATCTGAACAATTTTAGCTACTTTTGATCTACAAGTCACCCCGATACTTCCTACCAAGTTTCGAGTCAATTGGCCCTTCAATTCAGGAGAAGAAGCAAAAAATACTTTTTCAAGATGGCCACCATGCAGCCATCTTGGATTTCCGAAAAGGACGATTTTACCTATTTTTGATCTACAAGTCACCCCGATGTTTCCTACCGAGTTTTAAGTCAATAAGCCTTTCAGTTCAGGAAAAGAAGCGAAAAATAGATCATCAAAATGGCTGCCATGGTGGCCATCTTGGATTTCCAATCGTAACGATTTTAGCTATTTTTGATCTATAAGTCACCCTGATGCTTCCGACCAAGTTTCGAGTCAATTGGCTTTTGGGTTTAGGAGAAGAAGCTAAAAATGGTTTTCAAAATGGCTGCCATGGCGGGCATCTTGGATTTTTGATCAGAACGATTTTAGCAAAATTTGATCTACAAGTCACCCCCATGCTTCCTACCAAGTTTGGAGTCAATTGGCCTTTCGGTTCAGGAGAAGAAAATTTTAACATAAGAATTCAAAGTCTGTCACCTTGACCCCAAGGTTATGGTCATGAGAGCTGATGCTGCTGCTAAAAATTTGAAACCAGTATCTTTTACCATACCAAGTATAAACTAAATCCATCCAAAGGTAAAGAAGTAATGAGTTCCTGAAAACTTTAACATAAAATCTTTAACATCAAAATTCTAAGTCTGTGACCTTGACCTCAAGGTCAGGGTCATGGGTGCTGATACTGCAGATAAAAACTTTAGCCCAGTATCTATCATCAAGCCAAATATGAACTCAATCCATGTACACATAAAAAAGTATTGAGCTACTAAAAAACTTTAACGCAAAAACATTAACATTTGCTGTCCAAAATGGCGAAAAGATCAGCATCTCTGGGGTTTTGCTCCCCGAAAAAACGTGTTACAATAAACTAAAGCACCATAACCCATCCTCAAGATCATAGAAAAAGGGAGAAACCAGAAATAAAACATTCTGTCTCTTGATGACAAGTGAAATCAAAATGGCGATGCAACTGAACCACCAATCGGGATGACCCCAATTTGATAAGCATCTGCGTGATGGTAAAAATCACTTTCCGTGAAACTTTCTTCGGTCACAAGGAACTTGCAATAAAAAAAAGGTGGGGTTTAAAACTCGTCACAACACAAGTTACAGTTCTGAATTCGAGAAAAGGTTTAGGTTTTGCTCCCCGAAGCTTGGAAGCAGCTGAGAGAGAGGGATTGCAGAGAGTGGAAGCTCTTGGCTATCGACCCTCATGATAGACATACCTGATCTGGTGTCAGATCTGCCATGCATGCAGCAAGCCAGCTATCTGGAGGGGGTGGGGGGGGGGGGTTGGGTTGGAGGGGGGGGGGGTGGAGGGGGGGGGGGGGCACTGATGTGGATGTTGCCCCTGTTTACTACCTTTGTGAAGAGACTCCCACCCTAACTGTTCAATAATGCTAGTCATACTTCCAGTTTCAAACCTAGCTGCACGATTCTGAACCTTTTCCAATTCTTCCTGGACAACTATTCCATCTGGGTCCCAAACAGGGCTAGCATACTCCAGGACTGGTCGCACCAACCCCTTGTATGCCGCCTCCTTAACATCTTGGGGGGCATGTAGTCCAACAAGTAAGACGTACGCATGCACCCATTTATTGATAATTGCTGTTTATAGATATGCATGCGACATCTAACACGGACCCTATGTATTTCCCTATCGCACTTATAAAATTTTGGTATAGGCTGTCCACCCATTGCATTGTGCGTCCATTTTATGTCAAAGGTGGTAAATAGTTGAAATCTGGGATACAAATTGCATTGTACCTTTCTTGTTGTAAGAATATTTCTAATGAAAACAAGCCATCGCTGAAATGACATTTGTAGCCGCCATTGTGTTGAAAACATAGTCACGTGACATTGGTTACAACAAAAACTTGGAATTAAAACGTTTTTTTTTTTTGTTTGTTTTTTTTCCTAAAATTATGCATGTATGTGTGTAGAATGGGAGAGAAAAGAAGACGGTGAGCGTGGCAGTCCTCACTATACTGGGTAAAGATGCCCATTCGAGTAATGTAGCATAATAATAAAAAAAAAATAAACGAAATAACAAGGGAAAGACAAGGGTTTGGTACTGGGGAGAAGGTGTGTGGGAGGGAGGGATAGAATACGGTGAGCCATGGTCAAAAAATAAGGGAAACTGTCTTTACGAATAATGTAGTACAACACCTGCGGACATATTTTCCTTGGGCAGTCATCTGTAGATACGGAAATCTGAGGAAAAAAAAATTCCGACTGATGCGGATCTCGGTGGGGCTTATTGACTCTTCTTTAATGACCTTATTTTTATTGACTACTGAGTTTTGTCCTAAACTTTTAGTTACTACCAGATATACACTGATTTTTGTGATGTAGAATTTAACGATTAAACACCCCCAGCCACCGACCCCCTGCCCCCCACCAAAAAAAAAAAAAATCCAAAATATACCGATTTTTGTGAAGATAGCTTTGGGGTCTACCAATTACTAATTAAAGGGCTAAGATTTTTAATGATTAACGATTTTTGGTACCTCCCCCCTCCCCCCCCCCACCCCAATCCAGACCCTCATTAATTTGCACTTCTGAATGGGCTGCCAGAACGTAAAAAAAAAACGGCATCTATTCGTAGACTAATTATTTTCTGCATGAGAAAAATACCGCACAACGCAACTTGAAAAAAAAAACAAAAAAAAAAACGTTCCTATATCATTTTAGAACAGCGAAGGCTCAGATCATCCTGCACATCTGCGTTATCTGAGTAGTGTCTTCACTGTCAGGGCGATGAAGTCCTTAATCAGATTGGCTTGATGTACTAACTAATCAAGAGTTTTGCTGTCCCAATACTCTATATGGGTCATTCTTTTAAAGACACAAACACAACAAACAAAATCGTGTCCTCAAATACACATCTTTAACACTAGAAAAATATGTGAGCCGCGAAATCAGAAAAACCCCTATGTTGCAAGAGAGCGAATATCAAAATAAGCATGCGCATCCTATGTATTGCTGGTCACACGGTGTTTCCTTGGTTCGAAATTGACGGTTGTTATACGTCTCAACAGTCATGTAGCTTATTTCTAGGATGGACTCGTCTCATTAAACATGGAATTGCCATGCTAACGCCAGATAAATGAAGGAGATGAAAGAGCTATATTCATTCTCTGTAAAATCCCAAATACATTGTGCTTGGCTACTGTATAAATGGGAGACAATGCAGGCAATATAATTTACATCTACTGTTCTTTTGATTTGATCTAGGTGTACACTGTTCAGGCAAGTCTTTCCGAATAATAGGGAAATATGGTATTTTGTAACTTCTATAGTTTCATTTATTTATCTATTTTTTTTTTTTTTGTTTTATTATAAGATAGGGTGTTATCACTGGTTTTTAAAGAAGCAGTGAAGTTATCATAAAGTATTAAACTAAACCCCTGCCTTCAATTTCTCTCACACCGCCTGCTTCTTGCCAGTATATAACGAATTTGGGACAACCGATATTAACAAATTCGATATCTGGAATATCTATCTCCTACCGAGCGCAACTGTGGCTAGTATACAACGTATTGTGCTGTTTTAACTTTAGCTGTGAAAACTTTAGCAAGATCCTATCTTAAGAAATGTCGTGGGTGCATTTATGAACATTTCGATCAGTAAATATATAGAGGATATTCACTCTTTTGCTGTGAATACCATAAATATTGTCATTGAAAGAAATGAAAACCTCAGTATTTTTACGAGTGCGAAGCACAAGTAAAAATTTGAATGTTTTCATTATACGAGATGAAATTTTCTATGATATTCACTGAAAACGAGTAAATTTTCTTTTTATTTTATTGTTTACACGACAATGCGCACGTCTCACGTCATGACTTACGTCACCAAACAAAACAAGAACGTCATGGCGTTGACGTTCTGTGCTGAATATGTGAAGCGCTGCAGAGACAAAAATTAAAAGTTTTGGAAAATCAAAATAATCTTGATACCAAAATGTTCCTTACATTCTAATTAAGAAGAAGCATACCAACATTTGATAGTTTAGTTCAGGGACAAAGAAGTTAGAGGTGTTCAGAAATCCGAAATGTAGGTAACATCCTCTTCTGAAACCAAAAACCGAAGTCGTCCAAAGCGAGGAGTGAAAATATAAATTGTTTCAGTCACAAGTGAAATGATACGATACCATTTCACTAGTGACTGATACCACTTTCATTTTCACCAGATATACACTGATTTCACTGCTAACAATAAAATAAAAATGTGACTCCTCTGTAAAATCGGCATATGCATACTTGCCTAAAGCGTCTTTGAGAGCAATAAATAATAATAATGAAAATAATAATAATAAAAATCCCCCCACCCGACTACCGTTTTGACATACAATGTGTTTTATCAAACAAGAATTCCGCGGAAGGCGTCATCGCACCTGCTGGGGCAAAAGTCACAGGAGCCACAATCAGAACGTGGTTATTAAATAAGTTTATTTCATTCTTAGTAGTGCTTACTTGGAAAACTGGGTTGAAAAAAATGTAGACAAAGTGCCTAGTGGGGCACTTATATTCCAGGCCAGTCCCATTCCCTCTAATGGCTATATCTTCAGCACTGACTTTTCGTATCATAAAGCCCAATGATAATGGAACGTTGACGTAAAATGTGTAAAAGTCACTGGAGCATGAAATATAGGTCAAGGTCATGGGTCAAGGTACCTGCTAATTCAGTACATCAAGGAGAAGCACAATGCAAGGTATGGTGGTTGTAGGCCTTATAGTTGAGGAGTTATCAAACATTAACGTAAAATGTGTCAAATATAGGTCAAGGTCACCGGGTCAAGGTACCTGCCAAGCCAGTGCAATGAGGTGAAGCACTATGCAAGGTTTAGTGGTTGTAGGTCTTATATTTGAGGAGATACCAAACATCAACATAAAATCTGTCAGTCACTGGAGTGCACAATATAGGTCAAGGTCACCAGGTCAAGGTACCTGCCGAGTCAGTACATCGAGAAGAAGTGCTATATAAGGTTTGGTGGTTGAAGGCCTTACAGTTGAGGACATATGAAAGGGTGACGTAAAAGGTGTAAAAGTTAATGGAGCGTAAAATATAGGTCAAGGTCACCAAGTGAAGGTACCTGCGGAGACCGTACATTGAGGAGAAGCACTATGCAAGGTTTGATGGTTGTAGGCCTTACAGTTGAGGAGATATTGAACGTTGACGTAAAATGTGTAAAAGGCACTGGGGCGCAAAATATAGGTCAAGGTCACCGGGTCAAGATACCTGCCGAGTCAGTACATCTAGGAGAAGCACTATGCAAGGTTTGGTGGCTAGAGGTCTTACACTTGAGGAGATCTGGAACATTGATGTAAATTATGTCAAAGTCACTGCAGCCAAAATATAGGTCAAGGTCACCAGGTCAAGGTATCTGCCAAGTCAGTACATTGAGAAGAAGCACTTTGCAAGGTTTGATGGTTGTAGGCCTTATAGTCGAGGAGATATCGAACGTCGACGCAAAATATATCAAAGTCACTGGAGCGCAAAATATAGGTCAAGGTATATGCCAAGTCAGTACATCTAGGAGAAGCACTATGCAAGGTTTGGTAGTTGTACGCCTTATAGTTGAGAAGATCTGGAACGTCAACGTAAATTGTGTCAAAGTTAATGGAGCGCAAAATATAGGTCAAGGTCACTGGGTCAACATACCTGCCAAGTCAGGAGGTCAGGGAGATGTGTCATGCAAGGTATGATGGTTGTTGTAGAATTGTAGTTGATTAGAATACTAACTTCGACGTAAATGTCAAACTTCGACATAACAGAACTGTTAACAGACAGACGGACAGATGAACGGACAGACAAATGGAAAAGCGGGCACCTATGTCGTAAAGTCGGGAGGTCAGGGAGATGTTTCATAAAAGGTTTGATGGTTGTTTAGTTTTGTAGTTGATTAGAATACGAACTTTGACATAAATGTCGAACTTCGACATAACAGAACTATTAACAGATGGACAGACAGACGGACGAACAGACAGACGAATGGAAAAGTGGGCACCTATGTCGCAAAGTCAGGAGGTCAGGGAGATGTTTCATGCAAGGTTTGATGGTTGTTTAGTCTTGTAGTTGATTAGAATACTAACTTTGACATAAATGTCGAGCTTCGACATAAATGTTGACAGACGGACGGACAAATGGACAGACATACGGAAAAGCGGACGCCTATGTCGCAAAGTCAGGAGGTCAGGGAGATGTTTCATGCAAGGTTTGATGGTTGTTTAGTCTTGTAGTTGATTAGAATACTAACTTTGACATAAATGTCGAACGTCGACATAAATGTTGACAGACGGACGAACGGAAAATCGGACGCCTATATCGCACCCTGCTACAAGCAGGTGCGATAAAAATGTTAGCAGTTCGGTTTTGCCAAATATCTGACAGCACAATAGCTCTCATTTTGGTTTCAAGGCAGACTCAGGCGAAGAAAAGGCCACATTGTCATCTCTGTTGGCTATCTCTGTAAATAAAATATCTCCTTAGAATTGCCTTGATTTTTATACATTTGTACATGTAAGTGTCATTCACTCTCTTTTTCTCTCAAGGGCAGATTCAGATAGGGTTCATGGTTCAGCTGACCCCACTCTGACTAAAATTTTCATTCTCCTGATCAATTTAGGATACCGTATTTACCCTAAATAATCTTAACCCTTTTCCCCGTACTTCTCTTCAACTCGTCCATTTTTCTACCTACGAGTGGAGTAGCAAACAGTAGTGCAGACCCTGATCAGATGCCCCCCCCCCCTCACTTTAAAATGCTGATGCACTAAAAATCTTCCTTTCGAAACAAGTGATCACCAAGACACCTTCAAATTCATGGTGGATATCAAATAAACAACTTGTCAGCTCGCCGATAAACTGTGGTGATAAAGTTATTAAGGTGTTAAATGGCCAAGTGGTCAGACTGACACATTATCTGTGTCAATTAACGATTACCAGTGGGCCATCATAATTGAGACAATGCCACGGGTCAGTGATCTGGGTTGAAGATGGGCCGGCACATGTTTAGTAGCTTTCATATTTGTCGTGACATTTTGCGGCTCTTTTTATGTCGAAGACAATAATGTTATATTAACTGAAACATATTGCAGATCTTGAATTCAGATTCAGACTAGAAGTCACTTTTAGTGTGCATGTCCAAAGGGAAATCATTCTTGTGAGAAAGTATTCATCTCCCTGCTTATTGAATCAACTCCTATTGGGAAAAAAAATGCTACCTAGAGGAGCAAAGATTTCTTTTTGAGATAATTATTTCTGATACCAGGGTAGCAATTTGAGATAATTATTTCTGATACCAGGGTAGGAAATCCTTTTCCAGCAGTTATCTCTTTGGCATGCAGCAAGTGAAACCTGAAACACATTACAGATCTTGCACTTATTCAACTGCTTCTTGTCTTGTCCATTGTTATAGCAAAATAAAATAAATATTGCACTTAACTATACTTTTCTTTATACCATAATTAAACTGAGTATTGGGAGTCAAACAAATTCTTGTCTTTATCCTATCATTTGAACAATAAAGTGTCCACTCCAGTGCAGCAATTTGTGAAAAAAAAGTTATACACCCTAATAAGATCATTAGCAGCCCGAGAGGTTAATCAGCCATTAGTTTTTTTTTCTCAAAGTATAAAGTAGTAGCAAAGAAATAAGGGTTATGCACATTTATCCCCCTTGTGACATATATTTCTTTAAAATTAACAAATTCAAACTTCCAAAAGATGACTTTACCCTAGAAATACAGCGCCGAGAAAAATCTCACAGATTTTTTCAAATCTCACAGAAATTTTGCACCAGACTCACAGATTGACAATGTGAGCTTATGGCATGTATGACAATGGTGTGAGAATCTCATACTGGGATAAAATAAAGGTTAATTAAAGGTTTTATTTGGTAACTTTTTTGAACTTTTCTTGTTGGGACAAGGAATTTAAATATTATTAATGCAAGCCTCATGTGCATTTTGTTTACATAACGTTTTAAATGCTATTAATTCAGCCAGAAAGTGCAGCGCAACTGTCGCCTGCTGGGTACATTTTATATTGTAACATTTTTATCATTAAGCCATATAATATAGGTCACACTGACCTCGATGTATTTGTATGTAAATCATTTTGTCACATAGATATAATAATCCAGGTATGACAATTCTCCATGAAATAGTAATAAAAATAAAAGGCAAAATCACTGAAGCATGAAATGTAGGTCACAATGACCTAGATATAGTAAGTGGTCATTCATTGGGTCACATGGAACTAATATCCCAGGTGTGACATTTATCCAACAAATAGTATTCAAGATATAAGGCAAAATCACTGAACCATGAAATATAGGTCACAATGACCTAGATATAGTAAGTGGTCATTCATTGGGTCACATGGAAGTAATATCCCAGATGTGACATTTATCCAACAAATAGTATTCAAGATATAAGGCAAAATCACTGGACCGTGAAATCTAGGTGACCTGGACCGTAAAATGTAGGTCACCATGACCTTCACTCTCTTACACTTAAACCGATGTCACATAGTTAGCTGATGTATAACCAGTTGTGTCTATAACCTGTAGGCATATAAGATTTTACAAATATGTCCTAGATTTTGACTCCTAGCCCCACTCCAAGGCCCACCCTGAGGTATGAACCAGGGGTATGTTCTTTTGGAATCTCACAAGACTCCTCCAGGTACCCAAATTCTAAATATGAATGCTCTATGAGGAGTGAAAGTCAAGATATAAGAATTTGAAAAACTTGAACACAGTATTACAAAGGTGTCCTAGATTCTGACCCCTAGCCCCACCCAGGGGCATGAACCCAGGGGTTTATTCTCTTGGAATCTCAGAAGACCCTCCAAGGTACCTAAGTTCCAAATTTGATGCCTCTGTGAGGAGTGACTGTTGAGATATAAGCATTTGAAAAACTTTAACGCAAAGTTACAATTTAGTTAGTAAAGTGTGTTAGTTAATTCTTGAAGCATAGCAAGGTGTAAGAAACCTTCATACAAGTTTCTTCTTGGTGGTGGTCGGCTTCGGACAATGCTACCGGTCTCCTGTTACAGGACTGTTCAGGAAACGTTATGTTAAGAAGCTTTTCAAGAATGCTGCAAACGCTTACAGGTTTATAAATATTGGTCAATCTTGGCCACCATATATTGAAAAAAAAAGTAGTTCCAGCTTGGTTATTTTTTTATTATTCCAATTTTTGGAATCATGACTTTTTTGCCATTTTAACTGAAAATGAGTACTGGCAGTCCCTATAAACAACCTTAATCTACATGTTTGTAATAATATTTTGCAAATTATCATTGAAGGGTGATAATTATCATTTTTGCCCAAAACACACCAAAAAATTATATAAATATTAGCTTTTTAATTTCTTAATTTTGCTTTCAGTTGATCACTTTTGTACAAGCATTCATATGATGCATAATTTGCCAAAATTATTTATTGCTAGTCAAGTTTATTTGTAGGCTCAAATGTTGCCAAATAACTGTATTGAGGAACCTTAATATTATCCACATTTTCGAGGACTGTTCCTTCTAAGGTTTATTTTTCAAAACTTAACCGATTGATGAGCACCGTTTCTACCAAGAAGACCTGCCTAGAAAGCCCACGAGGGTGTATGGCAGTCATAGAAAGATAAAAATAAAGAAAGAATCGTGCAATCTGGAGTACCTGGCAGATTCACCACGGCCGTTTCAGCAGTGAATTGTGGCAGTGTCGAATGTGTGCACTACGGGAAATCTTGACTGCAATAAATCTGTGAAGCGTGGTGTATAACGATATTGCTAATATAATAGATATTATTCTTATATTTACACTGAGATTATACTTTTGCTCATTGATCGTTTGCATGCCAAACTATTAACAAATAATCATGAATTTTCTCGATATGCGTGCTTCTTGCCAAGGGAGGTCACCGCTTGAAAACAATTTATGATATTAACCCAATCACAGCTTTATGAACCCAACTAATAGCGGTTTAGCTAAAGCGCGAAAGGAGCGAAAAGAAGTTTACGAAAGGAAGAATTAAGGATTTTATTTAGAGTTCACATTGCTCCTCAGTGTAGAGAGGCTTTCATATGATCTATTATCCTTTCAACATGGTTGCAGGCTCGTCTCCATCTGTCCTGCCTAGTCTAGGGCTTTCTCAGTAATTTCTATCATGTCATTGAAGAAGAAGAAGAAGATGATGATGATGATTATGATGATAGTGAATTCAGATTTAACGAACCGTCAAACCATGAAGGTCATTTGCGTCAAAGTGATATATTACCTTGATTTGGTATATTGAAACGGCTAAAACGGATAAGTCATATAATGATGATGATTTTCAGATTTAACGACCCGTCAACCAATGAGGGTCATTTGCGTCAAAATGATATATTACCATGGTTTGATATTGAAACAACTAAAAAGATAAGTCATATAATGATGATGAGTTCAGGTTTAATGACATGTCAACCCATGATGGTCATTTGCGTCAAAATGCTTTGGTATTGAAACGGTTAAAAGATAAGTCATAAAATGATGATGAGTTCAGAATTAACGACCCGTCAACCCATGAGGGCCATTTGCGTCAAAATGGTATATATAAAGGATATTTACTCTTTTGCTGTGAATACCATAAATATCGTCATCGAGAGAAATGAAAACATCAATATTTTCACGAGTGCGAAGCACGAGTGAAAATTTGAATGTTTTCATTAAACGAGATGAAAATTTTATGGTATTCACTGGAAAAGAGTAAATTTTCTTTTTATTTTATTGTTTACATGCCGATGGGCATTTCTGACGTCATAACTAACGTCACCAAACAAAACATGGACGTCATGGCATCGACGTTCAGTGCTTAACTTGAGAAAGGCTGGAGAGACAAAAAAAAAAAAAAATCGGCAAATCAAAATAAACTTGCTACCAAAATGTTCCTTATTTTCTAACTAAGAAAATGCATAACAACACTTAATAGTTTAGTTCAGAAACAAAGAAGTTAGAGGTGTTCAAAAATCTGAAGTGGAGGTAACATCTACTTCTGAAACAATGAAGAAAACCGAAGTCGTCCAAAGCGAGGAGTGAAAATATAAATCGTATCAGTTACTAGTGAAATGATACGATATCAATTCACTAGTGATTGACACCCCTTTAATTTTCACCAGCTATACACTGATTTCATCGCTAACAATAAAATAATACGTTGGTTTGGTAATTATGATGAATTCAGGTTTATCGACGTGTCAACCCATGAGGTTCATTTGCGTCAAAATGATACATTACCTTGGTTTGGTATTGAAACGGCTAAAAAGATAAGTTATATCATTGAATCTGAAATAGCATAATAGTGGTAAAAGAGCAAAATCAACTTCAAGTTCGAAAATTCTTCATCTATTTAAGCTTGTATATAGACCTATTGGAGGTATTATTTTCAACCCGCATTAAGCAGCTACCTGTTTCCATAGAATTCAAAGCTTGTTTGTCGAACCTACGCCATCCTTGTGATTGGAAATTTGGCGCCTTACCGTGTAACTGTTACTTAATACATTCATATCTATTGGTTTACCGTAATGTATATGTACGGCTAACTTTGTCATTCGGAAATCGATGATTACCGAATTGAGTACAGTTGTACTTATGTCTCAGTTTGTTTTTGCCGTACAATACTATTATTATTTACATTAATTACTAAATGTATCAATATATGATTTGTCTCATTATGAGTATTAGTACTGCAACACCCCTCGTGAGGATTATTTCAGTCTTTCTTTCTTTCTTTCTTTCATGTTTCCATTTGAAACATAGTTTTTCATGAATATATAAATGCACAACACTGACGAATTGTTTTTTTTTTTTTTGGTTTTTTTTTTTTCAGAATTTGCAATAAATCTGATATAAGAACGACATGCAATAATATTCTCATTCTTGTCTTGCCTGTAAAGTAACGCTTCTTTCGCAGAAAGGTTGCTTTCATGAAAGTAATATAATTACATGAAAGAAAGATTTGTTTAGTCTGACCTCTTCCAGTAGAAAGTGCCTTCGAACATGTGCAAAATGCACAGATTCAGATCAATCTGCGCATGCGCAAAGTATCACGGACCTTTGCTCTATATTCATGCATTCTGTAGTATCTAATGATTCTGTTAGCGGACAGTGAAGGCCCTGATCAGCCTGTGTGCAGGCTGATCTGGGCCTTCACTGTCCGCATATGCCCGAAGATGCGTTTTCGCATGGTGGCCCATATGATATACGCCACAGCTGCAAATTCAGATCAGTCTGATCTGAATCTACCCATTTAGATAATAAGATTAATGAACGTGTCTGGGCCCAGTTGTTCAAAGCATCGTTAGCTTAACGAGCTCGTTAGTAGTCAAAATGTTAACTGTTCTAGTAAGTTTAATATCTATTTCACAGGTATTTTTGCTGAAAAAAAATGTGAGTAGCTTTTGCAAATGCAAAAATATTAGCATATATGCCATATTTAGCGATGGACGTTTTAACGATACGTTAACTAACAACATCATTAGTTTTAAACAACTGGGCCCAGAATTTTAAACATTCTGTTAACGAACAGCATAGACCCTGATCCTACTGCGTGGATGTGCATGCTGGTTTGGGTCTGCTTTCAGTAAGGTCGCTTTTTATTTCTAGGGCCCTTATATAAGAATCTGCTTGAATATTTTTAAATGAATTTTGAATGTATTATAAGAGAAATTTGCAAAACAAAAAAAATCCAAAAAGAGTTGTAGTTGGGCAAAAATATGCCGGTTAAAAAGTATACATGTAGTTGTGAAAGAAGGAAATTATTCTGGAAAGAAGCCATTTAATAGAAAATTGTTGAAAACAGTTACAAGTTAAGAGAAATTTAGTATCATCGCCGAACGATCATTTTGTATTTTTTTACATCACTTGAACCTAGGGTGAAGACACAGTACCAGAAAACATTGATTTAAACCCACTCTGAATTGATTTATAAAGTTGAACACACTTCTGCAACAAGGAATATCAGACCCAGAGTTTTACGGTGACCTAGTTTATAAATTTAGGAAAGCGGATGGGAAATTTAGTAGAATAAAAAAATATAACCTGTTATAAAGGATGGGATCTGACACGGATATTTTATGCATGCTTAGTTTTTAACCCAATCATGGTTGAAAGCTATGCTTTTCATCTTTAATTGCACTACGGCGGGTCAGGTCTCAGACTTAATGACAGTGCTGACATAAACCTTTCTTTATATGAGGTGGCCTTTTACTATAACTCCCCTATTTTGTGATATCACTAAATTGATTTTGTGATATCACTAATTTGATTTTGTGATATCACAAAATCGATTTTGTGATATCACAAAATCGATTTTGTGACATCACAAAATAAGACTGAATTTGTGATATCACAAAACCGATTTAGTACCACTAATTATTTCACCAATTTGATTTTGTGATATCACAAAATCGATTTTGTGATAACACAAAGTAAGACTGAATTTGTGATATCACAAAGTCGATTGAGTGATATCACATAATCGTATTAGTGATATCACAAAATCAATTTTTGTGATATCACAAAATGGGCATGATAATTCAATTTAATGATATCACTTATTCTGTTTAGTGATATCACAATTTTGTGATATCGCTAAATCGATTTAGTGATATCACAAATACATCTCTATTTAGTGATATCACAAAATCGATTTTGTGATATCACTAAATAGGTATGAATTTGTGATATCACTAAATCAAATATTGTGATACCACAAATTCAGATTTTCCCTGTGAATTTTTGGAATAATGAGGTCTCCCAAAATACCAGGTGTTGTCATTTGCTGAGCAACAAATGGATCTGGCCATGGTCTGTTTCGTATCTTCATTTCAATCTGGTCTCTCAGAGTTGTGATAGCTATCTCTATGTGTCGAGTATTGTCTGGGTCTGGAGAATTTGCAGATCCCTCAGACACTGACAGAATTCCATCAAAATCCTGCTGTCATCTACATCATCAGTCTCAAAACATCGTGTGTCATTCAAAATTGCCTGCAGAATGTTTGCTAAAATATCACTTTGATGTTGGTCTGTAGCACCTTCTCTGTCAGCCATTACTCAAAGGCAACAACTTTATTAGAGAGTAAATATTGCAATGTTTGCGAATCCTATATATTTAATGATATCACTGATTCAATTAGTGGTATCACTAATTTGTTCATATTTAATGATATCACTAATTCTATTTTGTGATATCACTAAAAAGATTTTGTGATATCACTTAATCATATGTATTTCATGATATCACTAAATCAAATTTGTGATAGCACAAAATCAAATTAGTGATATCACAAAAATCAATTTAGTGATATCACTTGTTCAATGTTGTGATATCACATTTAGATTTGATTTAGTAATATCACTAATTTGATTTTGTGATATCACTTATTCAAGATTGTGATATCACAAAATCTATTTTGTGATATCACATTTTATCTATTTAGTGAGGTCACTAATTCTATTTTGTGATATCACTTTTTCAATATTGTGATATCACAAAATCAATTTAGTTCTCTAATTTCATCTGTTTAGTGATATCACTAAATTGATTTTGTGATATCACAATATCGAATACGTGATATTCGGATTTATAGTAAAACAGCACATCATATCATTAGACGTTTGATATCTGATGTCTATGTTCGGAACTAGTGGTTTTCTTTAGCTCTGGCAACCAGTGTACGAGGGCGAGTCAATAAAAAACCAGCCTAACTTATTTCTGGGTGAGATCAATCTCTTCTTTCTCAATGTAATTGCCCTCTAGAATGATGCACTTGGACCAACGGTGTTCCAGTGCTATCAGCCCAGAACTGAAGAAGCCAGGGTCCTTGTCTCTGACCCACTCCTCAAATGCCGCCATGACTTCTTCGTTGGACCAGAAATGACGTCCATGGATATCCTTTTTCAAGTTTGGGAATAGGAAATAGTCACTAGGAGCTAAGTCCGGAGAATAGGCGGGATGCGGTATTAGCTTGTACCCATTCCGCTCAACAGCATCCATTACAATTTTGCAAGTGTAGACTCTCGCATTGTCCTGTTGGAGTAGAATCCCTTTGGAGAGTTTACCTCCGCGTTTTTCACGGATCACAATTCTCAGTAAGTCAAGCAAATTTGCATAATACGCATCTGTTATTGTACTTTTCTTTGCTAGAAAGTCCAACATAATAACGCCTTGTGCATCCCAAAATACAGTTGCCATCACCTTGCCAGCAGAGGGTTGCATTTTGAACTTCTTTGGCCTTGGAGACCCCGGCCCTACACTCTGGCGACTTTGAGCTTTATTCTCTGGCTCATAATAATGGATCCAGGTCTCATCTACAGTCACCAGACGTGAAAGGAAATCATCTTCCTTTGACCTAAACCGCTTCAACAAAGCACTGTATACTGATGCTCTGGTTGCCATTTACTCGTCGCTAAGGGATTTTGGGACCTAACGGGCTGTTAGCTTGTGCAGACCCAAGCGATCATGTAAAGTTGTTGAAACACTACCATGTGAAATATGTAATGCATTCTCTATTTCTTCCACCTTAATTCACCTATCAGAGTACACCAGATCTCGTACTTTGTTACACATTTCTTCATCGGTGGCATCTGATGGGCGTCCAGACCTGGATTCATCTTCTAAAGACATTCTACTGCGTTTGAATTCCCCAACCCAGAATTTAACTTGTGCATACGATGGTCCAGAAGACCAATAAACATTAGTCAACTCGCAATGTATTTCCTGACCTGTTTTCCCTTTCAAATACAAGTACCGAATTACAGCGTGGTACTCAACTTTTGACGAAAAGCTTACTTTTGCATCGCTAGCCATGTTTGACATTCAATATCTTATGAGTGAATGACACGATAAGGGTGCAATTTTGTTTGTTTGTGTTGAGGTTTTACGGCCCAGTCAACCCAGTGGGTCATGTCGAGTGCAATCAGTTTACCTAACCATACGTTTACTGGGCAAGCTTAGTCCTCTAAGCGGTTAACCAGTATTGTGCACATTCTTTCGCCAGAAACTGACAACTGCCCTTCTTGAAAAATTTTGCCCTCAGGCCTAAAACATGTATTGAAACAAGGCATGAAAATCTTGGGTGTCTCAGTCAATTGGAAATGGGATAGGCTGGTTACTTATTGACTTGCCCTCATATGAGATGTTTGCCACTATGTGCCTTCATCCTTGTTTCATCACAATTTAATTTGATTTTTGTTTAATCTGTGGTGTTTCACTGATAAGAGTTGTTAGGGATGTATGAGCTGAACAATTAATTTTAATTTTTACAACACTTGAACCTAGGGTGAAGATATGGTACCAGTAAAAATTGATTTAACCCTTGTCCTGCTGAATAAATTAAGATGCCACGCCCACTTTTAATTTCCAGCCAATCAGATTACTTGATCCAGATTGTTGCTATAAATTTGCATACTCAATGGCAAACAGTGCAGATCCAGATCAGTTGGCTTCTTCAGAAGCCAACTGATCTGGATCTACAGTTTGCGAAGGCAATGTATATCTGGGTTCAGCAGGACAAGGGTTAAACACACATGGTAGTTTTTACTTCTGACTGTTCTAGGGCGATGGGTCTGGTGATGTTTGTTCTTTATGTGGTCTTGTGGCTGCTCCCTGCTGTTTCCCTTTTTCCCCATATCTTTCCCTGTTTGTTGTCTTATTGTTGTGTTTGGTGGTTCCTGTCTGGCATTGTGATCACCTCCTTGGGGAAGAAGTAGACTGGCTCCAGTCTCTAGTGACTAAATACTTCTCTAATTATCCTGTTTGATAATCCACCAAGATAAAACCAAACAAAATATCATGACTATAAAGGCTGGTCACTAGTGACCAGCCTCTATAGTCATGATATTACTTTGGTTTTAGTTTAGTGGATTATTAAACAGATTATAAGAAAAAATAAATATTTAGTCACTGGAGACTGGAGCCAGTCTAGGGAAGGGGGAGCTGGTTGCTTTACTTTTCTTTGGTTTGTGACACATATACAGATTTTGTGAGCAGTTTGATCACTGTTTGCTTTAGGCTACTTGTTCTGAAAGGAATGTCTTTCAAAATATTTAGGGTACAACGTTTACCCTATCTATTCAGCCACCTTCACTCCTTACCATACTTGTCCTAAAACTTGAACAAGTCTATTTGACTACCTGATGACGTATATAAAAGCTGCTGGGCGAAAGGTGACAGGGTAGACCCTGATCAGAAGCCATATTCTGCAGCATCTGACTGGGTCTACATTGTTTGCTCAGACCTAATTGAAATATGGTAGATGAACCATCCCACATTTAACGCTTAGTATGCTGGGTAAAAATTTCAGCAGATGACAATTTGAAATATTTTTCTTATTTTTCCCAGAAAAAAGGCATTGGCAAAGCTTATTTTCTGAGAAAAATAAGAAAAATACCATCCATTTGTTGTCTGTTAAATTAGCCCAGAGGGTGGTCAAAGTTACAATTTTGTATTGGTACTGTATGTCAAGGAATACTTCAGGGAAGCTAAATGAACAATAATGCTTGGAGGAAGATATCTGCTTCAATTTAATCATAATTATATACATAAATATACAGTTTCAACATGATTAATAAACCAATGACCAACAATGATTTTGCAGGGCCTAAGGTAAATTCTGTAGAATTTGGAGATAAATGTCAACCCACCACACAAAAAAATTTGCCATATGCAGTATTAGTATAGACAGGCCTGAGCAAACAGTGTAAACCAGGGCCCAGTTGTTCAAAGCATTGTTAGCTTAACAAGCTCATTAGTGATCAAAATGTCAAGTGTTCTAGTAAGTACAAAACCTAATTCACAGGTATTTTTGCTGAAAAAAAAAATGTGTAGCTTTTGCAAATGCAAAAGCTACTCACATTTTTCAGCAAAAATATAAGCATATATGCCATATTTAATGATCAAAGTTTTAACAATACGTTAACTAACGACATTGTTAGTTTTGAACAACTGGGCCCAGATGAGACACCACACAATGCTGCATCTCATCAGGGTCTACACTGTTTGCCACTCACTTTTAGACATAACTGAAGGAAGTAAATTGCACTTGTTCAAATTTTAGAACAAATTTTGTTTGTTTGTGCTGAGGTTTTACAGCCCAGTCAACCCTGTGAGGTCATGTGGAGCGTGGTCAGTTTACCTAACCACACGTTTACTGGGCAGGCTCAGTCCTCTAAGCAGTTAACCAGTATTGTGCACATTCTTTCGCCAGAAACTGACAACTGTCTTTAGAACAAGTATGATGAGGAGTAAGGGGTCCGAATACTTAGGGTAAATACCTTACACGGAAGTCATGAACAGCCTATGTATTCAGTGGTCTTAACCCTTCCCAGCGGGCACATGACGTAAATATAACGTCGCCTCAACGTCGATGCAACGTCATGACGTTGCATCGATGTTGAGGCGACGTTATATTTACGTCATGTGCCTGCCAGGTTAAAGCTCAGCATGCTGGGGAAAAAAATCAGCAGACGACATTTTGAGATATTTATTTTCTCAGAAAATAGGCTATGCAAATTGTAGACTATTTGCATGTAATGTCAAAGCCTACCCTTGGATACACAAGAAAATTATTTTCAATTTGTCTTCTGCTGAATCTGCCCAGAGAGTGGAAAAGGTTAAAGTACCAACCACAACAGCAACAGATGACATTCTGACTTTTTTTACTCAAAGAAAATAAGATGAAATTTCACATGAATCACCTGCTTAGTAAACTAATGCTAGACAATTCATGTGACTCATCTGCTAGACAGATAATTTACATGAAATGCCCAATGTCTTATTTTCTCTGGAAAAAAAAAGAGCACAATAGAATGACATCTGCTATGAATTTGCCTGGCTTTAAGGTTCAAATTGTGTATGCTGAGTAAAGGTCTGGTCCAAGTTACATGGCCCCGACCTTTTCACATGCACAGGCCTGAGCAGACAGTGTAGGATTTTGGTTTAATATATATGTAATATATTTATGGACACCTTGTAATGTTGCAACAGCAAGCTAAAGGTTAAATCTGGGACAGTAAACCCTCCCACCACCCTTATGATCAGCTAGAATAAGAGCTTGTTTCATAACTCTAGATTAGAGAGCTATTCAGGTATTTTTTTATTTGTTAAAATGTGGTACTTATTATAAGCCCATTGCTGAGGTGCTTCTATTGAGTACCCAATGCGTGCTTCTATTGAGTACCCACAATGTATGTTTTTGTGGAGAAATAGCAAAAATATCAATCCTTTGTGGTTGAAAAAAAGCATCTTATAGAGCTGTGACTGTTCAGTTCACTTTTAGAATATTCACATAAAAGCACAGAATATTTTACTCAGCCGGCTGCTCTGGGTTAACATTTATCTTTCAAGGTCATTTAAATGCAATAATTAACACAAAAATCACAGTACTTTGATTAACTAGTTCATCTATTGCACATACCAAAAGCAAATTTCTACTTCTGCAAACACCTGAGACCAGTTCAATTTCTTTCGAACAATGAAAAGTAAAAGGATGATTTAACCCTTAAAGTGTCAATCACAGCAGCTGACACTTTATTTTTTTTTTTCTGTAGTAAAGAAGTCTTGGCATTCCTGTGAAGCATCTGCCAAGCAATAATAAAAACAACTCAGACTGTTGTATGATACAAATTTTGCATGGCACTTTAAGGGTTATTCCTTAAAATGCCAAGAAAAATTGTAGCACATGGCTGTCTAATTTTTGCATTATTATTTTTCAGAGACAATATGACTTGACATTTTATGTAAATTGTCTGCTAGGCAAGCATCCACCTAAAATATCAAGCTCTACTTTCTCTTTAAAACATTTCATATGCTTGACATTTCATGTGAATCAGCAGACAAGCCACATGAAATGTCAAACTTTATTTTCTCTGAAAAATGAAAAAAAACAAAACAGAATGTCGTCTGCTGTGATTAGCACTTTAAGGGTTAACATACAGACACCATAAAGCCACACCATACTGGCTCAAAAATTTGAAGAAGCCATTTGGCTTACTGACAATGTATCAGTGGCAAACACAGTGTCTACATCGTTTGCTCATGCAGACATTTGTCTCAATAGTTAAGGCAAATATGGTACAATGTATGATTCTATTGGTCTATACATTTGCCAAGTTACCCTTTATCTTTTCAATGTTCATTTCACATGACAACAGTAACTAGCACAAATTACGCAAATAATATACAATGTATATATGGTAACTGTCCTAAATTTTTGTACACCAGCTTTTCTTTCTGATCAAAGCTCTGAGTGCTGATAGGGGGTGCGGTTGGCTGAAATTCTCTAGGCCTCTAGAACTGATTGGGCTTTATGAAATTCTACAGGTCTCTAGAACTGATTGGGATTTATGCTGAAATTAAAAAAAAAAAAAAAAAAAAAAAAAAAAAAAAAAAAAGGAAGCCATACAAACAGTACCTGACAGCCCTTTTTTTGGTGGAAAGGGTCCTTTTTGGTGTTTAGTAGGACTGCAGCTCAGGTTACACTTCTTACCCACTGCTGCAGATTTGGTATGTCTTACTAGAGTATTCATATTCATCCGCTGATATTGTACTCAAAATGATGAAAATCTTATTTCTTCAAAAGTTTGAAGTTTTCTTTGGGTTTGTTTATTTATTTGCTACTTATAAGCATCAGAGTGCCTAAGGCTATGTTTGAATGCAGAATTTCGGTTTATCAGCATTAGCAGGGAACTATTTGTTAGGTGGTTATTAGGTTGGTAGAAACAGGAAAACGGATTGTCTAAATGTGGTATGTTGATTCTGGTGGTGGTTTGACAACTCCTCCCAATGAAACAGCACACCTAGTGCAGACCCAAATCAGACTGCTCCTAGGAGCAGTCTAATCATGGTCTATACTATTTGCCATTCTTCAAATTACAGTCAACTCTCATTATGTTAAACTCAAAGGGACCAGAAGTTTTGGTTTGAGACAAAAGTAGTTGGTGATGAAAGGAGCTGAAATATAAACAATATATCAAAATCTAAACCAATATTGCCCATTATTTTGTTTGAGTTATCAATGTTTGAGATAACGAGTCAGCTGTATTTCATGAAAAAAAAAATATAAAGAAAGCAAAATTAAGGCAAAAAAGGGATGGAATAGTGTTCAAAATTTTAGGACATTTACCATATATAAATAAAAAAAATCATCAGAAAAAATCTTAAGCAGTTGGTATATGGTGATTAAAAGCAGACCGAGGGAATTTCTAACTGGACTACCACCATACACCTGCAAAAAGGTTTGCCACCACACAGCAGTGGAGACCTACTTGACAGTTACCTCTGACAAAAGCCTAATGTTTACTGTGAAAAAAAAAATCCTCATGGGAAAGCCATAAGGTACTGGTATAGTAAAAGCAGAACAAAGGAAAATCTACCACCCTCCACCTGCAAAAACTTTGCCAGCCCACAGTAGGGGAGATCAAACTAATTGTTTCCTCTGATAAAAGCCTAATGGTTACTGTGAAAAAATTCCTCATGGAAAAGCCATTTGATATTGGTATAGTAATACAGTTACCTTCCTAATTCTTAACCCTAGTCATGTGAATAAATTAAGATGCCACACCTACTTCTAATTTTCAGCCAATCAGACTAATCAATCCGCATTGTTAATATAAACTCACAGCCAATCAGATTAATTAATCCAGATTGTTGATAGTAGTTCACATATTGAATGACAAACATAGGATCTACAATGTTTGCAAAGACAGGGTATATCCAAGTTCAGGAGGACCAGGGTTAAATTTTTACACCAGAACTGCTCAGAGAATCATATTCATTATGCAGAAACTGTTACAGCAAGAACTGTAATAATGGGTTATAGCACAAAATGTCTCAATGGAGACATTTCAACAATACATAGACTTGGGTCTAACTTGTTTGCTATCTGTAAGATGATGTTTGGTGTGTTTCCCTTTCAACATTATTTAACCCTTAAAGCGCCAATCACAACAACTGTCATCTGCTTTGTCTTCTGCCGGTTACTTTAAAAGTCATTGCTGCAAACAGTGTGGACCCAGATCAGACTGCTCCTTTAGGAGCAGTCTGATCTGGGTTCACACTGTTTGTCTATATGCAAATTGTAAGTTTGAAAAGTTTGCAAGAAGATGCAGCAGATGACATAAGCAGACGACATTTTCAGATGCAGATTTTCTTGGCGCTTTAAGGGTTAAGTCATATCAGGATGATGAAAGGATGATAATGAAAGGCTCTGAGCAATGAAGTGCCATGTAGTCATGAGCTGAATTCCACTACCAGCGGGATTCGAACCTAGGACCCTGTGATCTGAAGTTGGAAGTGCTAACCCATCGCCCACCCACAGGTTTCTGCTGTCTGTCAGAATACGTAGGGTAAATACAGTATTTACCATTCTGCTAACTATCCTCTGTAGCAGGTTTGAGAGTAATCAGCTTTCCATATTAAATGCATCATAAAGTAACAAGACTATCAAGCGTTTTTCACTGGAAGAACAAAATTGCATTGAACTTAAAAACATCTATATTCATTATTGCATTCAAAAAGAAGAAAACAAACAAAACTACAGACAGGGGATAGTATTTAACCTTTCCGACTCTCTGGGCCATTTCAGCAGACGACAAATTGATGATATTTTTCTTAGTTTTCCCAGAAAACAGGATTTGACATTTCATGCAAATTGTCCCCACTATTAAGACCACCTGAAATTAAGACCACTCCACTACTGTCTTTTTTGTTGCTATTACATAGTCAATAGTAAAGATAGTAAAATAGCAAAGATGGTCGTACTAGTGTAATTGTATTGTATTTCAATATGTCACCTGCTTTAACCTTTTCTCATTGAGCTGGGTTATATTAACTTGCAAAGGAAGATCCAGCTACTGTTCATGCAAACAGCAAAGACCCTTTCCAATCATGCTACTCTTATTATTGCATTAACACATAAATCTTTCACCCCTCAGTTTCTGAAATAAACTCTTCCATATCTAAATCTGGACACAATCATTATTGCAAATTGAGGTTTCAGTCAAAAACCCACAACAGAATGGCAAACAGTGAAGATCCAGATGAGATGGCTCATTACATGCCGTTTCATCTAGATCTGCACTGTTTGCAAAGGTATCAGTATTGGTCCGCAGGGCTGAAAGGGTTATGGCTTAGGATGCTCGGTAAAAATTTCAGCAGAAGACATTTTGGAATACTTGTCTTATTTTTACCAGAAAATAAGGTAAACCTTTCATGCAAATCATCTCCTTTGGAATGTCAAATGAATGTCAAAGCCTATTTACTGGGACAACTAAGAAAAAGTATCATCAATTTGGCTTCTGCTATATTTGTCTAGAGAGTGGTAAAGGTCAAAGCACCAATCACAACAGCAGCAGATGATATTCTTTTTTTCTTTGTTTTAATTTCCAGGAAAACAAGATGTGTTTGTGAAACACGAACCTGTCCCCGGGCCAATGTCAGTTTTTCCTTTAAAGTAGGTCACAAGTCGTCAAGGTCACAGGTCAAAATTTTTTGTATGAAGGCTCTATCTGAAATAGTTCAAAAGTTATGACCAATGTTACTTTTTTCTTTAAAGTAGGTCACAGGTCAAGGTCACAGGTCAAAAAGTTTTGTATGAGTGGGAAGCCCTTGTCACAAGGAACCCACATGCCAAATATAAAAGCTCTATTTCAAACGGTTCAAAAATTTTGACCAATGTTAAAGTTGTCCAAAAAATTCTTTAAAGTAGGTCACAGGTCAAGATCACAGGTCAAATATTTTGTATGAGTAGGAAGCCCTTGTCACACGGAACCTACAAGCCAAATATAAAGGCTCTATCTCAAACAGATCTAAAGTTATGACCATGTTAAAGTTGTCCAACCAACAAACAAACCAATAAACAGACAGGGCAAAAACAATATGTCCCCACTATCATTATTGGGCACATAAAAATACTTAGCATTTCATGTGAAGCAGATGATTCAAATTAAATGTCACACCTAATTTTCTCTGAAAAATAAAGGCATTTCAGAATATTGTCTGCATGGTGCTTTAACACTTAGCATTCTATGTAAAGTTTTCAGCAGACGACATACTAAAATATTTTTCCCAAAAAGGCAAAATGTCAAATCCTGTTTTCCAGGAAAAATAAGAAAAGTTTCATCAATTTGTCATCTGCTGAACTAGCCCAGAGAGTGGTAAAGATTAAAGGTAAAAAATGAACAATTGTTAACAACTGACTATTTTCATTAAAAAAAAAAAAAAAATAAAAAATAAAAAATAAAGTGAAAGCCAGTTTCGACAAAATTTCAGCACATCAATAAAATGGAAAATTTTGTAACAAGTACAGAACAAAAAAATAAGACTTCAGTCATCTACTTTGTATGACAGCCAGCTATTCTACGATACATATTGTCAAAAAGCAGAGCAAGAGTGGAAACATAAGCACAAACTGATATAACTACATGTTAACCCTTAAAACCCTCTCAGCCCTGCAGACCAAAACAATCTAACTACAAACATTGTAGATCCTGATGAGACAGCTCATAATGAGCTGTCTCATCATGATCTACACTGTTTGCCATTCTGTTTTCATTTTTGACTGAAACTCCTGTTCTCAACAATGGTTCTGACCAGATTCAAAGTTGAAAGTGTCCATTTCAAAAATTAAGGGATGAAAGGATTAAAGTGCTAAACACAACTACAGCAGATAATATTTTAATTTTTTTTCCGTATTTTGTTAGACAAAACAAGGCTTGACATTTCATCTGAATAGCAGACGTTTCACATAAAATGAAGTCTTATTTCTGAAAAATAATAAAAATAAAGTAACTGTCAGAACGCTACAATTTCTTTTCACATTTTTTAGAGAAAATAAGGCTTGATATTTTATGCTAATGGTCTGCCCGGCAGATGATTCACATGAAATGCCAAGTCTTATTATCTCTGAAAAATAAGAAGAAATTTAGAATGTTGTCTGCTACTATTCTGCATAGCAATTTAAGGGTTTATACCTCTTGTAAGACCAAGCCACAATCCTTCAAAGGCAAACACAGCATTTTATAGAATAATGTCTGCAACAATTTTTTTTTTTACTTTTCAGAGAAAATAAGGCTTGGCAGTCTGCCTAGAAGACAATTCACATCAAAAGCCAAGTCTTATTTTCTCTTAAAAGTAATAAAAAAATAAATAGAATATCTACTACAATTTTGCAAGCTACGGCACAAAACAATCCTTCAAAGGCAAACACAGCATTTCATCAATGTGCAGCAATATAAAAATATGCACGTAATAGAAGTTGTATGCCTAGCAAAGACTCAGATCAGCCTGTATGTCCATGCAGTCACAGTCTGCATGAAGAAACTTTGGATCCCGTTATGGGCAGTCCACAGAGGTACCCATACTGTATGGATACGCCGACTGCATCTGAGTCGTGGCTGGATATTGTACAGAGTTTCAAGTTGCATCTCATCTGATGAATTTTGGGGGATTTTTTTTTTTTTTTCACATTTCTCCACCAAAACATTGAGGTACCTTAGCAAGACAATTCTAATGATTACCACAATTTATTATATAATGAAGTATACATATTTCTCAAATACTTTCTATAATTCACTGTGTGATGATATGACAGCATAACTGTATCAGAACTCTTTTAATAGACGGCTTCCAGCATTATTGCATTTCATCTTGACGTCCTCGGCTGCCAAAAGGGACATAAAACTGACCAAATGAAAGATGTTACCATAATGTCATAAAACTGTTGACATTTCATCATGAAGCAACGTCAACATCGCTAATAAATGGAATGAATAATGTCATTTTCTTATATTAGTATGTACATGAAATGAATAGAATAATGAACAGTGATTGTTTGATATGAAAAATCTGTCACTTAGAAGCATGGATAATTCTGTAAAAAACAGGTTCCTTCAGAACTTGTTTTTACCAAATTACAATGCCCCTTCATGACCGATTTCTCATATCAATCAAAAACTATTGATTATTCTCTACATATATTTTAGTGGAGAAATATAACAACAGGACCAAATGGTCCTGGGTTGCTCACCTGAGCAAATGTATTAAGAAGAAAGAGCAAGGTGAAATTCAATGAAGAAACATTGAAATTTGTCGAACTATACATGTGGTCCAAATTTCTTTGCTGTAGCCTTTACAGTTACTAAAGTGATTACAAGGTCTTCCTTTCATTTGACCCCCCTGTGACCCAGTTTGAAAGACAATCTAAAGACCTGACCCTGCATGGCCTAACTTCAAACTGCTAAGCAATGTGGAAAAAAAGCTCTTAATATTAAATGTAAATGGTGATGGCTTAGGTCAGCAAACATACACACTGTTTGATAAGTTTTCTTTGCTCTCTGTTCATCAATATATTTTATAATATACAATCACGCATAAAGGGGGCAACAAGTACCCTATCAGACTGTGCAAATGCTCAGTATGATCTTACACTTACACTGTGCACCATACAGGAAAATGACATCAGAGCATTTGTGAAGGAGGATTATTTTGAGCATAATTCTAGAATAATTTTCTCCAGTTCTCAAGAAAAACAAATGTTGTGGTTATTCATTAGAAGTGCATCAGTGAGGCACATCTAATGAGTAACCACAACATACATTTTTTCATGGAAAAAAAAGTAAAAACTATACAAGAATTATCACCAAATACGCCTTTTTAAAGAGTCTTCTTAACCCTTGTCCTGCTGGATAAATTAAGATGCCATGCCCATTTCTAATTTTCAGCCAATTAGATTACTTCATCCAGATTATGGATATAAATTCACATACTGAATGGCAAACAGAGCAGATCCAGATCAGTTGGCTTCTTCAGAAGCCAACTGATCTGGATCTACACTGTTTGCAAAGGCAGGGTATATCCGGGTTCAGCAGAACAAGGGTTACCATTTCAATAATGAAATGCAATGTATCACAAAATTATTTGAGCCGCAATGTGAGAAAACCTGCCTAATATGTGTGCCTAACGAAAACTCAAATCGGCCTATAGATGTGTGCATTCTGATCAGTCTCTGTTGTCCGCATGACGAAACTTTGCGTTCTTGGCTATCAAAAATGTGCCCAGTGAAGATTCTGATCAGACTGCACGAATGTCTGGTGGTACACTTTCTGATACTGTGGCTCATTTTAACAAGGAAAGACATGAAACAGTTTAACGCTTAGCACTCTGGGAAAAATTTTCAGCAGACGACATTTTGTAATTTCCTTCTTACTTTTCCTAGAAAACAGTACTTGACATTCCAATGGAGACAATTTGCATGAAATGTCTAGTACTGTTTTCTGGGAAAAATAAGAAAAATATCATCAATTTGTTGTCTGCTGAATTAGCCCAGTGAGTGGTAAGGTAAACAACAATATTAGCTATTCTAAAACCTCAACCCATAGTTTTCTTATTTACATATAATCTTTCACATGCTAAATTTGGATTTACAGAGACCGGGGCCCACTTGCAGCTACATTTTCACAAGCTTGTATTCCCTATTTACACATGTATCCATATATCTTCTATATCTTTATCAAATAATAACATTTTAAACAGGGTATCAAAAAATAGTGGCTTAAAAGTGTTAGCATTTAACACACAATGTTAGTATCATCACCTTAGAACATAATAACATGAATTGGAGAGAAAAACTATAACGCCTTATCACAAAAGAAAAATTCCAGGCCAATCTGTAGATCTGAACAGTCTGTTCCAGGCCTACAGCTGTCATGCACTATCATAAAATTGTATGGAGCAGATGCTCTAACTTGGCCATTGCTCTAAACTGCCCATTGTTTGGTCTGAAATAAGTTTTCTCTCAACAAGACTCATACAAGTATGACCAACGGAATTGTTAAGAAAGATTATTTGGTGACAAATCTGGGATAATTTTCTCCAGTTCTCTCTAAAACATACATTGTTGGTACTTATTAGAAGCCCTTGCCGAGGCACTTCTAATGAGTACCCACAACATATTTTATAGAGAAATAAGAAAAATTTTGCCAAAATTATCACCAATTACTCTCATTAACTTGTTCTATGATAACCATGAGAAAATGACCTCCGGGGAATAAATATCAGTACAGCAACAGAGTACCTTAGTCATTCCATATTTTTGGGGCCTGTGTGGACAGGGAAGACAGGGATCAGCCTGCCCTTCTGTTCAGTCTATCATGTAACTTGTTAAGGAAGAGAATTTGGTGATTAATCTGGTATAGTTTTTCTTATTTCGCCATAAAAAGACGTGTAGTTGGTACTCATTAAAAGCACCTAACCATGGCGCTTCTAAAGAGCACCCACAATATAAATTCTAATAGAGAACTGGAGAAAATTATCACAGAATTATCATCAAATACTCATCCTCAACAAGTCCTCTGGTCTATGAATGGGCTCAAACTAATTACCAAGGAGGTCATTCACACATGATAAAGCATATAATATATTCAACAATACTTCCTTCTATGCAGACCAGCTACTTCGTAAATCAATATTAACATATGCATCATCTCACAGAAATACAGAAAATCTTCATTTACTTGTTAATATATGCATCATCCTACAGAAGTACAGAAAATCTTCATTTACTTATTAATAGATGCATCATCTCACAGAAGTACAGAAAATCTTCATTTACTTATTAATATATGCATCATCTCACAAAAGTACAGAAAATCTTCATTTACTTATTAATATATGCATCATCTCACAGAAGTACAGAAAATCTTCATTTACTTATTAATATATGCATCATCTCACAGAAGTACAGAAAATCTTCATTTACTTATTAATATATGCATCATCTCACAGAAGTACAGAAAATCTTCATTTACTTATTAATATATGCATCATCTCACAAGATTCTATCATACAATGTTCTATCATAGGACTTGTTGATGAAGAGTATTTGGTGATAATTTTGGGATAATTTTCTCAAGCTCTCCATAAAAATATATGTTCTGGGTACTCATTAGAAGTGGCTCACTGAGGCACTTTTAATGAATACCCACAGCATGTCTTTATGGAGAACTGGAGTAAATTATCCCAGAACTATTACCAAATACTCCACCTTAACAACTCCTCTGCTCCAGATGTGTTTTAATAAATAAGTTTTTCCTCCTTCTCCACAGAAACCTGTAGAGAAAAAGGAAATATTTATCTGGGTACCAGCCTATCTAGATCTACACTAACATCAGCAGTTGCATCTAGGAAACAACCACCTTTCGAGATCTCGACAATAAACTAATGATGTAGGGGTGTACAAACACCCAGCATAAGTACATCTTTAATTCTGGGACAATGGAAGTTGCTTTAAGGGGACTGGATACACTTGGTAGAGTTTCCACACCTCACAAGGGAGACAACTTTTATGACTTCCTGTTTGCTTTCCTGCATAGCAATACCATTCTGAAAAGGAGACAACTTTTATAAGTTCATGTTTGCTTTCTGGCATAGCAAACTCATTCTGAAAAGGGAGACAACTTTTATTACTTTCTGTTTGTTTTCCTGCACAACAAGTCCCTTCTGAAATGGGTCTACTCTAAAAGGAAAGAATTTGCTCCCGATGGGAGCAAATTCTTTCCTTTTAGAGTAGACCCTTTTTCAGAAGCAAAGCAAAAATGATTTTGACAAAAGTTATTTCCCTTGAAAGCATATCCATTCCCCTTAAACATAATAAATGCTTACAAAAGAAATACCAAACAATTATAAGAATTTCACTCCAAAATTAATTCAAATCTGCAACCACGAAAATCGTGAACAAGCACTAGACCCACAGAATTTATGCTAAATATTTGGACAGTCATGACAGAACAAACAGTGTACAGCAGTTGGATCAGTGTCTACACTTTTTGCCATTCAATAAGCACTTTTAAAACTCATTCTTTACCCTTAATATTCAGACAACTTAACACCCTACCACCCTTATCCTAAATTTTGAAAATTCCAATACTGTTGTGATCTGCCTAAAACATTGTGAGTGACTGACAAACACGGTAGATGCTTATATAAGTACTATGCAGTTTGATCTGGGTCAATACTGTGTGTTTGCCAAGGCCTGTCTATCTGCTATTTAGGGTAGGTATGGTACCTAAACTGGTAAATACCTAAAGGTAATCTGTACTTTAAACACACGGCAAATCCAATAAACAAAGCCATGTGACAGACATCTTTTTCACATCACTTCAAAGCCACTAGACACTGTCTATCTTATCAAAGAGTAATTTCTAACACATACTGTCAGAAATCTGTGTTCTAGATAGAAACAGTTTGAGATTTTCACTTAACATATTGATATTTTTTATTTGTCCATGAAAATATGTCTACATGTCTACAGCTGAATTGACTGGAGTTTTATGGCCCAGTCAAAACTGTTAAGAACATGTTGACCCTATCAGTTAACCTACTCAGACTTTTCCTGGGCAGGCTTATTCCTTTAAGTAGTTAACTAGTACATGTGCACACACTTTTGCCAGTAACTGACTAGTGTCTTTCTTGAATCAGCAGAATGGGAGAATGACCGTAGAAATTATTTCATGATTAGTCTCTATGAAAGTTATGTGGCGAAGCTGGGATCAATCTTGCCACCCCTGGACTTGCAGTCAGATGTGCTACCGACTGGGCTATGGAACCTGGATAATATGTCTGCAAGGTAAACTGAACATTTGAGGACATCTTTTATATATATTTTTTGCTCCAAATGTATCACTGTGGGTACTCAATGAAATGTTACAGCTTGTCTTGTACTTACATATAGGCAAACAAAAAATAACTTTTTTGCAGTAAGGATTGTGATGCCAATATATTAAATCATCTTGTCCAGTATATTAAATCAAATTGTCTTGCAACTTTCTTTGCCTTAACCCATTTACACTGAATGTACTCTTCTACTCAACTCTTAGGTCTGGTCTATTTCAAATAGCAGGGTGTCTGGTTAGTTTTTATTATTACTATGTTTTATAGAAATTCCTGTAAAAAATGCAAACAGTGCAGACTGATCAGACACCACATTCTGTGGTGTCTGATCTGGGTCTGCACTGTTTGCCAACTACCTTTTCTTGGGGTTTCCCCCGACTAAAATGGGTTAGATTAGCACCAGTAAATCAAAACAATAAATAAAATTATATTACCCAACAGAACAAGAACCTGAAAAGGTTTCAAAGCAAGCTTATGTTTATGGTCTTTTAAATGCATAACCAATAGCAATAATGAATAACGAAAAAGACACAACCATTTCCATAAGAGCACTAAGTATTCTGAACATTCCCGGTTAAATTCGCTTTTCTTTACTAGAACAAACTTTCACAGTTTTAAAAATGTTCTGGATGATACAAAGATCTTAACAAGAAATAAAACCTACTGGTCAATCTGTCCTGTGTTTGCAATACCTCTGTAGACCAAAACAGACACCCTTGCAAAGTGTAGATCCAGATGAGACAGCTCATGAGCTGTCTCCTCTGGATCTACACTGTTTACCATTCTGTTATTTATTTTTCCCTAACACCCCCATTTGCAACAATGGGTGTGTCCAAATGTAAGGTTAGAAGATTCCATTTCATAAACACAGGGGTGAAAGAGATATTAAAGGGAAAAGGATACATCTTGTAGATTTCAGCCAATATGTGCAAAGGAGACAATTTTTGCGAGTTCTGTTTTCTTGCACATCAAGTCCCTTCTAAATCTGGTCTACCCTAAATGGAAAGAAACTGCTCACATGGTGTGGTAATCATTTTTTTTTAAGAGTAGATCCCTTTTCAGAAGGGAGGCAAAATGCTTTTGATAGAGTTGCCTTCCCTGAAATCTTATCAATTCCCCTTAAGGTGAGAGAACTTTTGAGAAGGGAGGCAAGTAGTTTCTGGTAAGAGTAATCTCCCCTGGACGGGTATCAATTCATTCTGAAGTATTCAAGCAGTAAGTACTTCATTGTACACTGGCTGTAACAATCTTATGTATTGGGACAGACAGGCCTGTGCAAAGTGTAGACCCAGATTCGATGCTGCAGAATGTGGCATCTGATCAGGGTCTACACTGTTTGTGACTCATCCATCATTTTTTAAATCTTTATTACTCTCTTGCCTAGATCAGCAGATGACAAATGATGGTAGTTTTTAATTTACCCAGCCTGCTCAGCATAAAAACACACTGAGGGGTAGTATAATGGACATTCAAATCTTATGACAAGTATGGCAAGAAGCCATGGTATCTGAATACTTGGGAGTAAATACGGTATTCCATTTTTATAAGTAAACAGTTAAAGAAATTCTGAAAAAAAATAATAGTACTTAAATTTACCGTTCTCTCAATCTGAATAGGTTTTCATTCAAAGTCTAAATAAAGCAAAATTGTCCTAAATCATCATTTCAAGTATTAGTTGTTTGAGTTTATTTGAGTTAAGGTTTTATGGATATGCCAAGCCTGGTCAGTTTACCCTAACATCTGAAGTATTATCCTACCCTTAAAGCACAAAGCAAAATTGCAGCAGATGACATTCTAAATTTAAAATGACTTGGCATTTCATGTGAATCATCTGCTAATGAAATGTCAGACTTATTTTCTTTAAAAAATAATAAAAATATTTCAAAATGTTGTCTGCTGCAGTTGTGATTGGCACTTTAATGGTCAGCTGGAGTTATAGTTTCACTTTTTATCACAGCTCTTAACATAAGGTGAGTTTTTATTAAATCAAAAACTGTTGATATTTTTCTTATTTCTCCAAGAAAACGTGTCGTGGGTTTCATTTGAAGTGCCTCACTGAGGGGCTTCAAACGAGTACCCATAATGTATGTTTTCTTGGAGGGATAATAAAAACTATTAATCAGTACACCCATTATCTACAGATAGGTGTGATCTATTTTCATCACCGAATATCCCTTAACACTTATCATGCTATGGGCAAATTCAGCAGATGACACTAATGATATTTTCCTTTTTTTCATAGAAAATAAGATCTGAGAGATCATGCAAATTGTCTCCTCAGGAGATGTCAAATCTTAATTTCTAGGAAAAATAAGAAAAATATTTTAAAATTATGTCTACTGAAATTCTTACCCAGCATGCAAAGTGTTAAATTCTGGAACACTTTTACATAAATTTTCAGTCTGTCATAGCAACAGATAAGGCGCTTTTTTTCATCCGCAAAATGCTGTCTTCCTTATTTCTCAATGAAAACATATGTTGTGGGTACCCACAACATATGTTTTGGTCAAGAAATAAGAAAAATACTATGTGGATACCCCATACATGCCATTAGCTGTTGGCAGAAATCTGTGAGATTTTGTAAATTTTTAAGGGAGATTTGATGAAATTCTGTGAGAATTTTCTGAAAATCACTTTCAAGCTTACATAATTAAGTTAAAAGCCATTATTTTAACGAATTAAGCTAGGGATAGCCATGCTAATGTGTGATGTATTTCTAGTTCTTCAAAAAATAGCTTATCAAATGGTATGAAAATTCTGTGAGATTTGAAAATCTTATGGGAAATGGGGTCCAGAAGGGCCAAAATTCTGTGAGATTTTGTCTCACAGTGTGAGGTATGGCATGTATGATACCCCTCTTATCTGTAGCTATGGTCTGTCCATATATACATACATAGTAATTAGTAAAAGATCTGTCAACAATAGCCAATTATCCTGTTGGCTTCATTTCAACAACAGATAAATAATAAATATAATACATCATGTTGCTTTAAGCAAAATATGTCTAGTATTTACAATATACACATAATATATATTTTTCATCATAACATTCAATGGAAAATCCCTGGAGTTTTGTTACACAGCATTGCTTCAGATAAGAGGGGTTATCCAGATATGTTACTTATTTCTCCACAAAGCATATGTTGTGGTACTCATTAGAAGTGCCTCAGTGAGGCACTTCTAATGAGTACCCACAACATGTTATTGCAGAGAAATAAGGAAAATATCATACTTTGTAGATGAAAAAAAAAGTACTTTATCTGGAGTTATGGCATAGTGTCTGCATAGTTTTAACATCTGAAAATAAAATACTGGTTCTTGCAAAATTGTTAGACATGCCATGATAAAACCATCCAGTAGCCTACTGAAGTAAACATTTGACAATTTACTACAATATTACCCATTTAGAAAAAAAAAAAGATTGTAAGTCACAAATATAGCTATCCTCCAGTCCTGCATGTACCTTTTTTTTTCAATGAGATTTTTTTTTCAACCCAATATATGATAACTAGTTGAGTTTTCTTATTTACCTAAGAATTATTTTTATCCAAACCGCGATCCAGACCACAAATGTATGATATTCTTACTTATCTGCAATAAAAATCTGTAAGTTTAGTTTTATTTGTTTCAGACTCCAAACTTGCATTTTCAATGCTTTCTATATGGGCCCTGCCATTTCACTTTGCCCAATGAATCAAAATGTCCAAGCATGTACCCAATTAAAAAGTAAAAATAGCAAAAAGCCGCATGCATTTATTTTTTCTTTAAAAAAAGTGCCTGAGAATCTACTTTATTTTCTTTAGCCTAGTGACTAATGTACTAAAACTGGGTTTTTGTAGACTCTGATTAGGGTCTGAACTTTTTGCTACTAACCCATTTATGTCGAGTGGACTCTCCTACCACAACTCTTTGGACCAGTCTACTTCCAATAGAAGAATGTCTGGTTAGTCTTTATTATTACTATGTTTTATAAATATTCCTATAATTAATGCAAACAGTGTACACCATGATCAGACATTATGTTCTGGTGTGTCTGATCTGGGTCTGCACTTTATGTCAATTACCTTTTTTGTGGTTTCCTGACTAAAATAGGTTAACATAAAATGGAGCAGCCCAACTTTCAAAATGGAATAATCTAATATGCATAAATGGGTTAATCCTTACATAAGGTGGACATATATTGGTCCCCTATTCTTTCCCACTTAGTACAATTGTCCCCAAAATTTCTTATTTTTCATAGCGTGTCTTCGTTTTGTTTAAAAATGCCTAAAAACAACAACAAAAACACTTAGCTCTAGATCAGGTCATGTTTCTATGCAAAAGTGGTGATATTTTTCTTTTTTTTTTTATTTTTGTCTGAAAACATGTTGTGGTACTCAAAAGAAGAGTCTCAATTTCAGAGAAACAAGAAAAATCTGGATACCCTCCCATCTAGAGCTATGAAATAATTCAGAGGATTTCAGAGGAATTGTAAAGGAGTATTTGGTGATAATTATGAAATAGTTTTATCTCCATATAAACGTATGTTGTGAGTACTCATCAGAAGAGCCTCACCAAGGTGCTTCTAATGAATACCCACAACATATGTTTTTATGGTGAAATGAGAAAAATTATCCCATAATAATCACCAAATACTCTGCCTTATCAATTCCTCTGGTTTGGAGAAGTATTTGGAGATAATTTTCTCCAGTTCCCCATAAAACATAATTATTTTGTGGGTCACCTTACTGAGGCACTTCTTATGAGTACCTATGACATAGGTATCTTATGCAAAAATAAGAAAAATTATCTTCCTTACTCCTCCTTAACAAGTTCTAAGAATAAGCAAACAAATGGCTCTGTCCAGTCTATGATGGTATGTATATTGGTCTGGAAATTTCCTATTGGTATAATAACGAGATCATGTTGATTTCCCAATGCAGGTACTGTGTATTTTTTCTTCTTGCTCAAGAAGCACACTTGCTTGGGGAAGTTTAAATTCTATCAATTTTCCTTTATCTGCAGACTCTGTTCACACCCTCCTATTAGATCACTGTGCGTAGTAAGGCCAATTTCTTCTCTTTACTGGAGACAGTTACATTTCTATTCAAATGCTGCTTTCTTCACTGATCCTGCAAAAATAAAAAACAAGTTGATATGAGAGTTTGTTTTTTTTATTTGGGTTTTATGACACTTTCAACAATCTTTCAGTCATATCACAATGGTGTCTAGACGTGGCAAGGAGCTCCATGTTCACTTTCAGAGTGCTGCCTCAATGAAATATCATGCCCCCAGACACACGACGCGATACTCCACCGTCACATTATTGATTGATTGAGTTGGGGTTTAACGACACGTCAACCCTTGTGGGTCATTTTGTGTCGTCTCCCAGAGAAAGGGAGAAAATAGACAGAAGAGATAGCAGAAGAGATGAAAGGGAGGGACAGGGAAGAAAGAGAAACAGGAATGAAAGTGAAGAAACAGAAGAAATAAAAACATCACCTCCCTACCCTTACCTGCTACAAGGATAGCAGGCCTTGCCCAACTATAAGCCAATATCAGCTGGACACCCCGGGTGACAAAAGATACATGACACCTTCGCACCACCCAACCACCCACCCACCGTCACATTATACTGATACTGACTAGTTCTGATCCCTAGCTCTACTTTCTTAATGCTGAGTATCATGCGAAAGAGCAGCTGGTACCAGAGCTCCTGATAAGGCACTTTTTCAACCAAAATATGTTGATATTTTCCTTATTTCTTCATGAAAACATCTTACTCATTAGAGGTGCCCCATACGTGGCTCAGTGGGTACCACAGCATATTGTTTCATGGAGAAATAAGAAATTCATTTTCATGATACCCACTCTTATCTGGAGCTAGAGTCTTTGGTATGACAGTTGGGGATCAAACCCACAACCTCCCATTCACAAATCTGGTCCGCTACCTACTGAGCCCCTGTGCCAATGATATGAGAGTGAGACTCGCTAACAGAAAAATTTGATTTGATTTGTTGTTTTATGACCCAGTCAACATTGTTGAGGTTATACTGAGTCGGTCTAACAAGAAAAGCAATATTCTGTATACCATGTGATCCACATAGCACCATCATTACCATAAGTAACTGGTTACCTAACTCTTTAACCCTTACAAAGCTGATTTTTGGGTTGATTGTTTACAATCAAGCCAAAGTATGCAAATACCAAAATTTCCTTAAGGCAGATGTCAACATGATCATCACTGACCAATGTAATTATACCATGCATTAGATGAAATCCAGGTAAGAGTTATTTATAGCTGAGCTATTCTTGTCACTGTGATGTCAGAGCAATGTTGATAGAGGGTTATATGAAAAACCTGGACTGGGAAATTAAGGACATTGGCAAACAGTGCATACCCAGATCAAACACCACAGAATGCTGTGTCTGATAAAGGTCTGCACTGTTTGCTTAAACTACAGGAAGTTAAGTGTTAAATAAAACAAAAATTGCAAGTCCCCATTCAGGACCATTTTCTAAGCCTACACTCAGAGACAATCAATCTACCAGTGCTATTAGTGCTTTGACTTGTTTTTATCTGTGCATACTGCACTTCCTTTTGGAGTATACACATTTTTAGACGGCGCTTGGCTTGCAGAAAAGCAAACAGGAAGTCATAAAATTTGTCTCCCTTCTAAATAAATGGGAGAAAACTCTACCAAGGTAATTTACTTCATGTGAATAATCGCAAACAGGTTAATTTCAAACCTGGAAAGGGAAAAATGGCCCTGATCGGTCCTCCCAGATGCTAAGGCCTCTTTCATTATAAACTCAGGGGAATGAATATACTTAAGTGGAGGCAACTCTGTCAGTTACATTTTTGTCTCCTTCTGAAAAGGAATATAAGATAAACAAGAAGAATTTGGGAGCAAATTCCTTCCTTTTAGAGTGGACCCCTTTTCATATGACACTTGTTGTGCAGGATATCAAATAGGAAGTCCCAAAAGTTGTCTCTCTTGTAAAAAATGGCAGTAAATCTACCAAGTACAGCAAGTCCCTAAATCTCGAATTTGAGCAACATTAGCCCTTTAAGTGTTAAACAAAATTGTAGCAGACGACATTCTAAAGTTTTATAATTATTATTTATTTCAGAGAAAATAAGACTTGGCATTTCATGTGAATCATCTGCTGGGCAGATGATTCACATGCAATGTCAAGCCTTATTTTATCTGAAAAAAAAAAATGAAAATGTTGTCTGCTGCAATTGTGGTTCGCACTTTAAGTGTTAAGAAATTAGGTTTATAATTTTTCCTACCTGTATCATATACCTGTGGAGCATCTGTGTAGGGTGGCGGGTTCACCTGGTGGCCAGTATGTGGACTGTACCATGCCTGTGTCTTCATGGGAGCAGGATCATAAAATGATCTTGGAGATACTGATCGTTCACCCCCTGTTATATATGGATCAGGGTGCCCATTCTGTAAGCATGAATCATGAAACTCATTTTAAACAAAATATATAAAAGCAATACCATATTCATTCCAATGAGTATTCGAACAGGCAAGTCAGAGCAAAAAGTGCAGATTCAAATCAGACATTAAAATATAGGTTATGGTCAGCTACTTGTGGCAATTCCTTCACTGTCAAATTTTATATTTTATCAGTCTAGGTCATGCAGTTTACAAGTAAGAGATACACCCTGGAGTTTTTTCTTTTCTGTAATATAGGTGAGATATCAACATACAGGTCACAGTGACCTACTTATGGTATTTGATATCTGTCTTCACTTAATGTACCAACACACTGATTTGATCAGTCTAGGCCATACAGTGTAGGAAATACTTGGAATAATTTATTTCTGTAATGCAGGTCAAAGGTCAACATACAGGTCACAGTGACCTACTTATGGTATGTCACAAAATAATTTAACTAAATGTACCCATACAGAAAATACTAACCTAGGCTAAACAGAACAGGAGATTTGCACTGGAGGTTTTTTTCTATAATGTATGCCAGTTGTCAAAATACAGACCAGTGACCTACTTATGCATTATGGTATATGATAACTTGTATTTACAGAGAAACTTGAGGAGTATTGGAATAGTTTACTCAAGTTTTCTATAAAAAACAACAACAAAAAAAAAACTGGTTGTGCATACTCATTTGAAGCCCCTCAATGAGGCACCTCTAAGAAATGTTTTTGTGAAGAAAAAGGAAAATTTGATTAGGCACTTCATAGCTACAGATAAGAGGGGGTATCCACATAATATTTTTCTTATTTCTCCACGAAAACATATGTTGTGGGTACTCATTAGAAGCGCCTAGGTTAGGCGCTTCTAATGAGTACCCACAACATATGTTTTCGTGGAGAAATAAGAAAGATATCAGCATTTTTCGGATGAAAAAAGCGCCTTATCTGTTCCTATGGCACTTCTAATGAGTTGACACATGTTTTCATGGAGAAATAAGAAACAAGAATATCGGTGAAACCGATGGATGCTCCCCGAACATGCAATAGTCGGAACAGGAAACATTATCCTAGATAAAGAGCGGTATACTGTGTATACTCACTGTACTTCAAAATGGAGTATCACAAAACCTGTTGGTGGACAGATAAGCTTGCCTGAAGGCACTGTCATACAAACATCAGCAACATAAAAGTTGGAATAAATGAAAGGAAGTGTCTTCAGGTACGATTCCATACCCCAAGATTCTAGGTGGTAGTTTAGCTATATTTATTGGGTAAAAAGGTTTAATACAATTTATTGAAGACTTACTCTCATAGACAGAGGCAATCCTCATAGATCTATCACCAGGTATGGTTCCGAATTGGGTGCCGCATATAAAATGTCAGACAGATTGAAAAATGGATCTGATCCTACCCCCTCGACTGTTAAAGAGGTCATTTGACCATCCGACAAGACTAACCTCTTTCACTTTGATCCAATTTATCTGCAACTCTAATTTAGATGGATGACTTGTGATTTTACATTCTTTTTAGCAACATTTCAGTCATATCAGAATGACGAGAGATTGGTAATGAAAGGCTGTGTGCAAGGGAACTCCGTTTTCAGTTGGAAAGATTACTGTCCCCAGCAGGGTATTCTCATCCACTATAACAAAGACTGTAAATTGACACCGACTGAAATGATCTGATGATTGGAGAAATATGGTGTAGACAGATGTACCAATGGCTTTATATCTACGGATACAAACACTTGATCCACTGAAGAGCCTGTATTGGTTGTAGGTGCATCAAGTACTGGCATTAGGTTGTTTGACAGAGTTGTGGGAATGACCTGATTGAAATCCCCAAGAACAATCAATGGTTCGGAGTCTGGCACTGTGCTAATTAGCTCTTGTAGAAGCTGTATAGTTTGTGTACGGGCTGCGCTTACTGCAACATACACCAGGATTATATTTAAAGTTTTTCTGAAATTCATTAATTTTACATTGATTAATTCTATATTTTTGTCACAGTAGTTGTTCATCTGTATAGGTTGCAAATTGTTGCAAACATACATGAGAACACCTCCAGAACGTTTGTGAGATCTATCTCGTCTAAATTGTGTCTTTCCAAAAATAATTGGCGTCTCTTCCCTTTTCAGCCATGTTTCTGTGAAACAGATAATATCTACGAGATTAAATACATTTGTAGTAAATTCTTTTCTAAAAATAGCCAGTGACCTTACACTGCAGCTTTAAACAAAGTAGCATGACTCTGTGACAAATCATCTAACCAGAAAGATTGAACAATATGCGCATCCCCTATTGCTGCTTAAGATTCCATTAAAATTTCGTTGAATTTCTGCCAGTATTTGCTAAGAATTTGCGTGGACACGAACAGTACCCTATATATTCATGCAGAACTCATCAAAGGGCAATAACTCTTGGAAAAATCATCGAACCAGAACACGCAGGTGAATGTCGAACATGCTCAAGATATTTAAAAGCTGCAGTGACCTTGACATTGAGCCCAGGACACTGGAAATTGAAATTGCTTGAGATGTTATCATACTCAACATTTTTGTGAAATTATATTAAAATCCATCAATAAATCTAGGCACTAGAGCAAAAACAAAGTTTTTCTAAAAATAGCCACAGTGACCTTGACCTTGAGCCCAGGACCCTGAATGTCAAACATGCTCAAGATATTATCATACCCAACATTTGTTTGAAGTTATATCAAAATCCATCAATAAATGTAAGCACTAGAGTGTTGACAAATTCTTTTCTAAAAATAGCCAGTGACCTTACACTGCAGCTTTAAACAAAGTAGCATGACTCTGTGACAAATCATCTAACCAGAAAGATTGAACAATATGCGCATCCCCTATTGCTGCTTAAGATTCCATTAAAATTTCGTTGAATTTCTGCCAGTATTTGCTAAGAATTTGCGTGGACACGAACAGTACCCTATATATTCATGCAGAACTCATCAAAGGGCAATAACTCTTGGAAAAATCATCGAACCAGAACACGCAGGTGATATGCACATCCACCTTCCATACTTAATATTCCCATGAAGTTTCAATGAAATCCGACTAGTAGTTTCCGAGAATTCGCGTGGACACGAACAGTACCCTATATATTCATGCAGAACTCATCAAAGGGCAATAACTCTTGGAAAAATCATCGAACCAGAACACGCAGGTGATATGCGCATCCACCTTTGATACTTAATATTCCCATGAAGTTTCATTGAAATCCGACAAGCAGTTTCCGAGAATTTGCGTGGACAAGAGCGGGACGGACGCACGGACGCACGGACACACGGACGCACGGACGAAGCGGCGACTATATGCTCCCCCGAAATTCTTCGGGGAGCATAAAAATGCTCAGCTAATATCCTCTAACTGTATCTGGAGCCATGGCTCAAACATATTCATGGACACCTGCCCTTCTTGAAACAGCTGAAGGGAAAGAATGGCTGTAGAAAATATTTCACGATCAATCAAGAATGTTGCCATGCCAGGCAGGGATCGATTGAATGATTGGCTGATTGTGCTGGGATTTAACGACACGTCAACTCTTGTGGGTCATTAAGGAATCCACAATCTCCTGATCACCAGTCAGACATGCATCCAACTGAGCCATCGAGGCTGGCACTGGGTACTTATTTAAACATGACCAACCTTTATATATTTGGTATCTTCCTCTGGAGAAAGAGGACTGTATGGGACGGGAGTTCTGAAAACCCAGTAGGCTCGAGATCTCTGTCGCCAAAAACAAGCACACATGGACAGCAAAAACATAAAGAACAATATACCACACCTGAAAACAGAGAAGAATTATCACAGGTACATTAGTTTTTAACCCTTTCACCCATGAGTTTCTGAAGTAGACTCTTCCATCTTCATATTTGGCCGTCCATTGTTGTCAATAGGGTTTTTTACAGACTGGCAAACAGTGTAGATCCTTATGAGATGGCTCATTATGAGCTGTCTTATCTGGATCTACACAGTTTGCATAGGTATTTGCACTGGTCTACAGGGTTGAAAGGGTTGAGCAAAATTTCTTCTGATGATTTTTTTCATAATATAAGGTATTGAATATAAGCTGAATTTTGTGGGTAAAAAGTTTTGAAATAATTTTAACCCTAGTCCTGCTGAACCCAGATATACCCTGTCTTTACAAATAGTGTAAATCCAGATCAGTTGGCATCTGATGAAGCCAACTGATCTGGATCTGCACTGTTTGTCGTTAAGTATGTGAATATGTATCAGCAACCTGGATCAAGTAATCTGATTGGCTGAAAATTAGAAGTGGGCATGGCATCTTTATTCAGCAGGACAAGGGTTAATTAATACACAGCATATCCTGAGCACTGATTCATTTTTATACATGTACTTAAAGCTCAAGACAAGGCACTATTTTTTCAACCAAGTACTGCTGTCTTAACTTGTCTATGAAGACATGTTGCCTTGGTAAGGTGACTCTAATGAGTACCCAAAACATTCCTCATGGACAAATAAGAAAAATAGAAAGACCTTCTTTGATTTTGTTTGTGTTGAGATTTTACTGCCAGTCAGCCCAATGGGGTCATGTTGAGCACAGACAGATTACCTAACCACACTGACTGGACAGGCTTAGTCCTCAAAGTGGTTAACCAGTATTATGGCATTCTTTTGCCAGAAAAGACCTTCTTTGAAGTTTACATCACACCTAGATACAAAAATGCAAATTTTAGGGTGGACACTAGGTAGGTCACTAGGGTGCTTACTAGGGTGGACATAAGTACACAGACGAACAAATGGAAATTTGTATGCCTTAGTCACCCATACTAAGGCAGGTGCAACAAAACTATTATCTGAAGCTATAAGTACTATGCATCACAGTGTTATTTTTAAGGTTGAAAATGAATGTGTTCCAAACTGGAGATACATGCTTGCAAATTGCAATGCATTCACAACCTTTGAACTGCCAGGATCAGCAACTAATATGGTATGTTCAATTAGCAGATGGGGAAAGAATACAAAAATCAGCACCACATAAAGCAATTTTTCAACCAAAAAGTACTGATGCTTTTTAGACGTGCTTTCTGGACACCCCTTGCAGCTCCTATATTTTCTCTCTATTTTTTTTTTGTTTGTTTTTTTTTGTTTTTTTTTTTTGCTTTTTTTTTCAACCAAAAAAATATTGATTAAGTTGAGTGAGTTGAGCTTTTACAGTCCAGTCAACCCATTTGGATCATGTTGAGCCGGTCAGTTTACCTAACCACACTTTTTCCTAGGCAGGCTTAGTGCTCTAATTTGTTCACATGCTATTGCTAGAAACTGACAATTGCCTTTCTTGAATCAGTGGAAGGGAGAGACTGACCATAGAAAATATTTCATGATCAATCATTACAAAAGAATGTTGCCCTCCTGATCACCAGTTGACGCACACCCTACTAAGCCACCAAGGTCGACCGAAAAAATATTGATATTTTTCTCATTCCTCTATGAAAACGTATGTTGTGGGTACTCATTAGAAGTGCCTTATTGAGGTGCTTCTACTAAGTAACCACTTTCAATGAAGAAATAGAAAAAAAAAAACTTGAGCGGGGTCCTCTACTCATCTGGAGTTTAAATATGGGGAAAGTAAAGAATTGGGTTGATACATTTTTCTGCTTATTAGCAGTACTTACCAAAAATACCAGAGTTCCCATACTTTATATGAAACACAGCATATATTTTCCCCACAACAGAATTCCTCTTCTAGGCATCTGTAATTGCAACAATAAAGAAAAACTTAATACATATATTACAATATATATTACAGTATATTATTACAATATATATTACAGTATATTATTACAATATATTACATAATGATGTCCTCATGGAGTATATAAAAGCAAACACCCTCATCAGCCTGTGCTGCCAAGCAGTCTGATCAGGACCTTCTCTGTCAGCATAGCTCCAGATACATGCAAGACAATTTCTTCAAAAAGCAATATTGATATTTTTCTTAGTTCTCCACAAAAACGAATGTTGTGGGTACTCATTAGAAGCACCTCACTGAGGTGCTTCTAATGAGTACCCACAACATTTGTTTTTCTTGGAGAAATAAACCAGATTTTGATAATATCAATGGACAGATAACAGTCCTAAACCAGATCTTGATAATATCAATGCATATACCAAGTTTGGTTAAAAGGCCTTGTTATTTACTCAAGTTATCGTCCAGAAATGAAAATATGGGCGTGTCTTGGGCAGATAACTGTAAAAATTTGACGAAATTTGCCCATTAGCAATTCCAAAACAGATCTCCATAAGCCATATAGCAAGTTTGGTTAAAATCCCTTGTTATTTGCTCAAGTTATCTTCTGGAAACGAAAATATGGGTGTGTCTCAAGCAGATAACTATGTAAAAATTTGATGAAATTTGCCCATTAGCAATTCCATACCAGATCTCCTTAATGTCAATATATATAGCAAGTTTGGTTAAAATCCCTTGTTATTTACTCAAGTTATCGTCCGGAAACGAAAATATGGGCATGTCTCGGGCAGATAACTCCGTAAAAATTTGACGAAATTTGCCCATTAGCAATCCCAAACCAGATCTCCTTAATGTCAATGCATATAGCAAGTTTGGTTAAAATCCCTTGTTATTTGTTCAAGTTATCATCCGGAAACAAAAATATGGATGTGTCTTGGGCAGATAACTCCCTAAAAATTTGATGAAATTTGCCCATTAGCAATCCCAAACCAGATCTCTCCACAATATCAATGCACATACCAAGTTTGGTGAAAATCCATTGATGTTTACTCAAGTTATCATCCGGAAACGAAAAACGGATGGACGGACGACGGATGGACAGACACATGGACGTCCAACGTGAAACCATAATACCCCACCACTACTGTGTGGCGGGGTATAAAAAGAAAAAATATTTATCTCATACTCCTCTTATCTGAAGCTATGTGTCAATATATTACATATTATCCAAGGAATGCTCAGCATATGGTATAAGGGTCATTTCAGTGTATTTTGCAAGAAATACCATTAATAACTTTAAAAAAATCAATGAAGTTACACAGTGACCTTCAATGAAACAAACTTATGTTACCTGCTTGTCAAAGCAATTAAGGTCTGGTTTGATGCAAATTTAATAAAAAATTATCCTAAGAAACTGAAACAAGGGACATAAGAGGGACATTTCAGTGAAATTATTTTGAAATCCGGTCATAGGCGTAAGAGGAGATGTTGTTTAAAGGTTTTTCTATTTTTTAGCTCTGGCGGCCATTTTGTTCAGTGGAGCAGAACCATTTTAGCAATTTTGGTAAAGGGGCATTAGAAGAACATTTCTGTGAAATTATTTTGAAATCAGGCCATTAGCCTGGGAGGAAATGTCCTTAAAAAGTTTCTTTTTTCTATTTTTACTCTGGCAGCCATTTTGTTCAGCCAAGTGGAACCATTTTAGCAATTTTGGTAGAGGGTCACTCAAGGAACATTCCTGTAAACTTATTTCAAAATCCATTGAGTGGTTTAGGAGAAGATGTCTTAAGTAAATTGTTGACAGATGCATGATAGTCTATGCCTTTTTTCTTTTTTTCAGCTCTGGTGGCCATTTTGTTAAGTGGAGCAGAACTATTTTAGCAATTTTGGTAAAGGGGCATCCGAGGAACATTTCTGTGAAATTATTTTAAAATCAGCCTTTGGCCTTGGAGGAGATATTGTTTAAAGTTTTTTCTATTTTTAGCACTGGTGGCCATTTTGTTTAGCAGAGCAAAACCATTTTAGCAAATTTGGTAAATGGGCACGATAGGAACATTTCTGTGAAATTATTTTGAAATCGGGTCATTGGCCTGGGAGGAGATGTCGTTTAAATGTTGTTGTTTTTTATGTTTAGTTCTGATGGCCATTTTGTTTAGCGGAGCAGAACCATTTAGGCAATTTTGGTAGAGGATCATCTAAGGAACATTCCTGTGAAATTATTTCAAAATCCATTCACCGGTTTAGGCGGCGATGTCGTTTAAGTAAATAGTTGACAGACAGGTGACGCACGATGGGCGACGGACATTGAGCGGTCACAAAAGCTCACCTTGAACTTTTGCTCAGGAGAGCTAAAAATGAATGCCATAGCTCTAGATAAGGAAAGTATCAGGATTTTTCCCCATTTTTCCTTGAATCCATGAAAACATGTGGGTACTCATTAGAAGTGCCTCTATGTTTTCATGGAGAAATAGGAAAAATCAATCTTTTTTGGTTGATAAAAAAGCCATATCTGGAGCCATGTAAATGTCATAATTATGAGCTTATGAAAAGCTATATGAATGCCATAATTACTTACATATCTGGGGCTATGTGAATGCCATAATTATAAACTTTACAGGGGCTATGTGAATGCCATAATTATAACATCTGGGGCTATGGCATGCTGTAATTATTAACATATCTGGGAACTTAACAAACTTATCTGGGGCTATGTGAATGCCATAATTATTGACATATCTGGGGCTATGTGAACCACAATTATAAACTTAACAAGGGCTATGCAAATGCCATAATTATTTTTAACATATCCGGGGTTATAAGAATGCCATAATTATAAACTTACCTGGGGCTATGTTAATGTCATAATTTTTTAACTTATCTGGGGTTATGTGAATGCCATAAATATAAATTTATCTGGGGATATGTGAATGCCATAATCATAAACTTATATGGGGCTATGTGAATGCCATTATTACTGACATATCTGTGGCTTCGTAAATACCATAATTGTCAACATATATAGAGGTATGTGAATGACATAATTATTAACATACATGTGTCTGGGGCTGTGTGAATGCATAATTAAAACTTATATATGGAGCTACTAGGATTTTATAATTATTAGCATATCAAGGGCTATGTAAATACCATAATTATCAGCTTATAAAGAAGTATGTGAATGCCATAATTATAAACTTATCTGTGGCTATGTGAGTGCCATTATGATCAATTTATATAGAACTATGTGAATGTCATAATTATCATATGCTCTGGAGCTACATGTATGAAATGTTTCTTACCTGTCATTGTCACAGTAATAACCTCGCACCTGAAACAGAAGATGAAATAGTAAGCTTCAAGTACTTTACCTTCTCAACCTTGGGTTTCTGAAGTGGACTCTTCCATGTTTTAATGTGGACACAGCTATTGTTGCAAATTAGGTTGGCAGTCATAAATCAAGAACAGAATGGCAAACAGTATCAAGACTTGTTAAAGAGGAGTATTTCACCAATTCTCCATAAAAAACATGTGCATTTATGGAGAATTAGTAAATAAACATCCCAGAGTCTCACCATATACCACTTCTGAACAAGTCCTCTGACAGATCATGGCTAGATGGATCATTACAAGAAGTCTCATCTGAACTACTACACGCAAGGCAAAAGTATGTCTTGTTCTACAGGGTTGAAATGGTTAATTTAGCAGAGGGACCCTTGGTCAGAAATACTGCATTAATCCCAAGTATTGAGACAGATAGGCCTGAGCAAATACCTGAGACCCAGATCAGTAGATCCAGCCTAGAGCAAACAGTGTACATTACACTTTCCTCAGCAAGGCAATTCTAATGGGTACCATATCTACCTGGGCCCAGTTGTTCAAAACTTAACAAAGTTGTTAGCTAACCTGACCTTAACCCTTGTCATGCTGAATAAATTAAGATGTCATGCCCATTTCTAATTGTCAGCCAATCAGATTACTTAATGCAGATTGTTGATATAAATTTACATACTGTATGACAAACAGTGCAGATCAGAAGCCAACTGATCTGGAGCTACTGTTTGTAAATGCAGGGTATATCCGGGCTAAGCAGGACAAAGGTTAAAATTTCTATCTTGAAATATTGCAAATACATTGATATTTTGCTGAAAAAATGTTAGTAGCTTTTACTCACATTTTTGCAGCAAAATTATCAATGTACAGTCGACTCTCGTTATCTCGAACTTCACGGGACCTGATAAAAATGTTCGAGTTATCAGCAGTTCGAGACAACCAAATTGTGACGTCATAGGTATGACGACTGTTCGCCTCTCTGTTCGCCAAAACGTGCTTGGAAGGCACATGTATATGGCAATTTAAATAATTCACGCATACTTCAGTTTGCATTGTTACTGTTTGTTTTAAGAGATGCAATGGATTTCTTGAAATAATATCATCAATAAATGTTAAAAATAATAAATTTCAAACGTCTCTTGTTTTCTTTTAATACTCCTGCAAATTTGGATTTCCATATGAGCTATAAATAAATTACTGGTTTCCGGGTTGTATTAGCTATACGTTTAGACTGCTCCACATGACCTCGTAGAACGAGGACTGTAGAAAACCAATTTTTATCAAGGCAAATACACCCTTGTAATCCAGATCACTCGAGCGCTTGCTAATCCAAGCGTTTGCTTCAGGTCTATAAATAGACGGGCTTCCCCGATTACATTCATTTTTTGTAGCCGACGTTTTTTTTTGTTTTGTTTTTTTTAATTTTAAAAAGAAACAAGTCTTGATAGTTCATGCAAATCCTCTGCAGCAGACGATTCACATGAAAATATCAAGACTTTTCTTTGAAAAAAGAATCAAACTCTGCTGCAGTTGTGATTGGCGATTTAAGGGTGAGTGACTTAATTGATGATAAATTATGACAATCTAATCTGTGTAACGACTGAAAATGTTTAAATCATCAACCTGTAAACATACTTGTGTATTTAACACTGTGCCTGTGCATAATTATTACACATACAACATAGGATGTTCGTTTAAAAAACAAACAAACAAACGCTGAGCGATGGTATTTTTCTGCTATTCTATAAATAAACAGGGAGATTTCGATACAAATTTGTTTACAGCATGACGTGTTGTTATCGGCCAATGCCAGCAGCGGAATAAAACACGTGACTAACGGTTCACTACAGTAGTCAATTTTTACGATAGTAAATTTGTCGAACTGTGAAGCAGTCTACTATACGTTATGAACTGGTTTGGATTAGCTCCCTTCGCATAGACGACTCGACAAAGAGTTGACTGGTTTCCGCTGTTGCATAAAACGCTTACAATGTTCAGCGGCAGCTGTAAGCTAGTTTGGATTATCTCCCCTGGCATAAAAGAACCAACTGTAGATCCTGCAGAGAAAGCTCGTTATCAACCGTCTCATCTGGACCTGTACTGTTTGTGCGGGTATCCGTACCAGTCTACAGGGTCGGAAGGGTTAACATCGGTACCCACGTGTGATTCGTCTATTTGAGGCCGTGCACGACGAATCCTATTAGAACTTAAGACTGTGCGACTGTCAAAGACTCGGATCAGCCTGCACGCCCACGAATTTTCCATTATACGCATGAGCCTTATCTGGGCTTACCAAAGAGCACCGCCTGACCAAAGAGTAACAAGCGAAGATTCAGACTTAGCTAGCCTGATCAATACAGGCTGATCTGAGTCGGAACCTGTCGCGCACTGACTTTTCTTGAAGACGCTATATCATTCAGACGGACAGTACTCAATAGTGAAGAGCATATCTGAACAATAAATTAAAGAAACTTCGTTGATTAATCTTCCATAACACTATTCTGTGCCGCTTTTTTTCTTACAAATTAATGACACGAGACGGTGTTGAGCGCCGCGTGTCAAACCCGACTCGACACGCATGTGATTTCATAATTACAGATTTTAGACATTGTTTGTGTTGTTTGTAATTACCTGGACAAAGGGGAAAATTAAAATATTGATTTATTTATCAATGGCCTATTATGATTTTCATTAACTGCGAGACCGGCGGCGCCGCATCTTACTTTTTTTTCCTTCGTCATGGTCCGAGTTCGAGATACGCGGTAGTAAAAACTGTGAAAAATATATTCAGGGACGGAAAATGATGGACAAGATAGCCGAAGTGTCGACATAAAAGTAGTTCGACATACGCGAAGCTGAAATACAAAATTATACATAGGGAAAATAATCGGGACTTAGAAATCAGTTCGACATAAGTGATAGGATCGAGATAAGAGGGGTCGAGATAACGAGAGTCAACTGTATTTGAAAATACCTCAGCTACAACATTTAACGAGTTTGTCATTAACCCTTGTCCTGCTGAATAAATTAAGATGCCACACCCATTTCTAATTTTCAGCCAATCAGATTACTTGATCCAGGTTGTTGATATAAACTCACATACTTAATGGCAAACAGTGCAGATCCAGATCAGTTGGCTTCTTCAGAAGCCAACTGATCTGGATCTACACTGTTTGCAAAGACAGGACATATCTGGGTTCAGCAGGACAAGGGTTAATTAATAAGATATCGGTTTTTATCCGGAGCTATGAGTGTTGACCAAGACTGTGGCTTCTGATCAGCGTCTACTCTGTTTGTCACTCATCCAGCAGGTATTTGAACACATAAACAAATCGTCAAATTGTTTGTTTGTTTGTGTTGAGGTTTTATGGCCCAGTCAACCCAATGGGGTCATGTCAAGCACCAGCATTGTGCATTCTTTCGTCAGAAACTGACAACTGAAAGAATGACCATAGAAAATATTTCATGATCAAACCGCCACAAAAGAATGTTTCAGACCCAGTGGGGGTTGAACCCTCAAACTCCTGATCACCAGTCGGGTGTGCATCCAACTGAGCCACCGAGGCCGGCAACTGATTGTTCAAATGTAAGATGAAGCAAGGTATCCACATTTTTTTTTTATTTCTCCACAAAAGCACCTTGCTGAGGTGCTTCTAATAAGTATCTACAATATAGACAGGGTTCGCACTAGGATTTCTTTTTCTTTCGCCACCATTTTCGCCAATTTGATTTTTTTTGTGCCATTTTCTTTAACTTTGAGCCAGATTTTGAGCCAAATTTTGGCCATTTTTCGCCAAAGAATTATCTTGTCAGAAAAAAGGTGTTCATTTACTGATTCCTTTAATTGCAGCAATAGATTCAAGAGTCAGTATAATGTGAAATGTGTGGGGGACTTGAAAGTAATTCTTGCACTGATTTTTAAAACTTTTGCTGTAATTAATTAATTACAATGTCATGAATTAATAATAAGTCTTTGTTTTGCATATCGAATGTTGGACACAAAAATGGAACACTTTACATGGAAACGAAAGTTCTGAAAAGTGCTGTATAAGCCAATAAATATAATGTTATTAATGTATTATACTGTAAGAGAATAATGTAACAATATTCATTTGTACCCTGATAAATGCGGGGTAAGTTTCTAACACAGCAGGTTTTACTGTTTTAAGGGAGCTAACTGCAACTGACTTAAAAGGGAGTTTACTGCAATTGCTTTACGAGTCTGGTCTATGCGAAATGGAATGGGGAACAGCATTTTTTTATGAATCACGCCAATAAAAAAGAGGGGGCATGCTTATACAATAAGCGGTTAACCAGTACATTGAACACCCTTCCGCAAGAAACTTGTAACTGCCAGTCTTGAAGCAGTGGAAGGAGCAAATGACCGTAGCAAATTTATGTGTTTCATAATAAATCGCTACAATCTGTGGGGATCGAATGCGCGATCCGGACCATCGGAGACTAATGTGTCCATCTCCGAGGCATTATTCGTGGGTTTTTTTTGTGTTTTTTTTTTTTTGGGACGATGTTCGTTGATCGCCAAATAAAATTAAGGCTCATAAGAAGGTACCGAAACATGCTTAATTAAAGTCGGCACTGTCAAAGTGTACTTACCGCTTTAATAAGCCGAACCGATTAATGACAATAATTATTTCTCGTGTAATCAATTTGTTTTCCATCTTTGTGTTTGACATAGGGTTCCACATGATTACATTCTGGGTAAATTTCCGTGGCGTAGGCGATGCGACTCTAATTCCTGATTGGTAGTTTCTGCAGAGCGTCATGAATATTTAGGACGAAAGGCGTGGAAAGTGGGTGGTGTTACTGTCAAACTGCGCATCACGGCACGTGACCTTATATCGATTTCATCAAATTCAGGTTAATTTGATCAGCTACCGTTTTCTGATCGATAATTGAGTTGCTAATTGGCGAATTATACAATCAAGGAAGGTGCGATAGACACGCGCGACAATTATATGACTCAGTAGCGGGTAATTCAGGTGATATTTTTTTCGCCACTTGTTTTCGCCAATTTATGATTTTTTGTGCCAAATTTTATTTTTCTGCGCAAATGGCGACAATGGCGATCGGTAACGCGAACCCTGATAGATGTATGTTTCCTTGGAAAAATAAGAAATACATGTATATCAGCACTTTTCATCTGAAAAAAACATCCTGCCTGGAGCTTGTGGAGTTAAGCCTGTTGGAATATTTAGAATAAATATGGTACCAAATGGTTATGTACATATATGTATTATGCTTTTATTTTAAATAAATTGTTTATTTAAAATATCAGTATTTATTTTAGTAATAAAAAGAAGGTATCTACCATATTTTCCATAAGTAGTCATACAGACAGACCTGAGCAAACAGTGTAGACTCAGATGAGACACCACAGAATGTAGCATCTCATCAGGGTCTACTCTGTTTGCCACTCATCAAGCAACTTTCAGACACAATAACTGGAAGTAAACTGCACTTGTTCAAATATTAGAACAAATGTGGTGAGGTGTTAGGTGTATGAATCCTTATGGTATATACAGTAATCTTGAGTTTTGTATAACAGTTTTATCAGTAAAGGTATTGATTCTCACAAAGCTCAAGATAAGGCACTTTTTTACAATTAAAAAGTACTGATATAGCCACTTACATGTATTTTTCTTATTTCACCAAGAAAACGTATGCTCTGGTACTCATTGATTAAAAGCATCTCACTGAGATACTTCTAATAAGTCCCCACAACATATATTGTCATAGAGAAATAAGAATAGCATTATGTTAATACCCCCTCTTATCTGTAGCTACATGTATGTCAGCATTCTGAAATCTATTCACACAATGCATTCTATGATTTTAGATGTTTTGAAATATACAAGAAAAATGAAAATAAAGCTATTCATCTAACTGTATTTAACCAATATTACCCTACATTTGGGACACATTAACTCAAGCGGACTTGTTAAGGAGGAGTATCAGGCGATAATTCTGGGATAATTTTTCTTATTTCTCCATAAAAACATATGTTGTGGGTACTCATTAGAAGCGCCTCGCATATGTTGTGGGTACTCATTAGAAGTGCCTCCCTGAGGCACTTCTAATGAGTACCCACAACATATGTTTTTATGGAGAACTGGAGAAAATTATCCCAGAATTATCATCAAATACTCCTCCTTATCAAGTCCTCTGAACCCCTTTCTATCCTTGTTGTTAACTGAACGTCTATTTTACTGCTGTTGAGTCTCAAAAAGCTGGATGAGTGGCAAACAATGTAGATCCTGATAGGATGTTGAATTCTTTGTATGGGAACAGTAAAGATTAAGACCAGCCGGTATAACTACACCATCTCATACTGGCCTTTATTGTATACTTCAGTCCATATAAGCTTCAGATATCCAATGACGGTGGACAGGGAAGAGACTCAATAGTATAGATAAAGAGCTTTTTCCAACCAAAAGTATTTTTATCAATATTTTTCTTATTTCTCCACAACATGTATTTTCATGGAAAAAAAATTACCTGGAGTCTCCCCTTATCTAGAGTTATAATAGATCAGGCTGCACAGATGGAGTGGCATATTTTCACGTCATCGCTATCACCACTTTTTCCCCAATCTCTGCTTGTCATTTATTTGGCAATAACTTATAACTGAACTGAAAACTCCACTTAACCCTTGTCATGCTGAATTGATTAAGATGTCATGCCTACTTCCAATTTTCAGCCAATCAGATTCTGTGATCAAGACTCTTGATATAAATTCACATACAGAATGACAAACAGTACAGATCCAGATCAGTTGGCTTCTGGAGAAGCCAACTGATCTGGATCTACACTGTTTGCAAAGACAGGGTATATCAGGGTTCAGCAGGACAAGGGTTAAATTCATCTACTTTAGGCTTAGTTTGCATGAAATGACAAAGCCTACTTTCTGGGGAAAAATAAGAAAAATATCATCAATCTGTTATCTGCTAAGTGGTAAAGGTTCAATCTTTGGTCCTAATGACAGTTGTTAACATATTTATGGTCATTTACAAAATTATAAACAACTAAACATGTTGTGTCAAGTGAAAAGGGTCCTCTGACTATGTTCAAACAATGCAAGCAGTCTGATCAAAGTATTCACATTTCATTTCGTCACATGTACATGGATACTGATTACCCTAGTTCCAGATATGGCACTTATTTTTCTACCAAAAAAGTATTGATATTTTTCTAATCTCTCCACGAAAACATATGACATGGGACTCATTAGAAGTGCCTCAATGAGGCACTTCTAATGAGTACCCATAACATATGTTTTTGTGGAAATTAGAAAAATACTGACCTGATACCCCTCCTTATCTAGCTGGAACCTTATGCTTACACAAGACCCCTGTAAGTTTGCCAGGGTTTCTGACCAGTTTTACATGGCTACTCAAGTATTTTGCAAACAATTTTTCACTGGGATGCATGATTTGTAATTGACAGTTTGTTGCCAGTTTACCTATACAAACCACTCATCATACTTGGCACTGACCCAGGGTTTACTGATTCAGTTATTTTATTACAATTTTAAACTTTAATGCATGTGGTAATAAATATGGGAAGTTAGGCGCTGGGACATAATACATGTATATAAATTTTGTCCTATTTTTTTTTTCTCTAAATCATAACTCCTTCCAGATAAGAGAGGGTATTAGGTAAATCATTTTGCTATTTTTTCACATTAACATAATTATGTTGTGGTACTCATTAGAAGTCCCTTGGCGAGCTACAAATGTACTTCTAATGAGTACCCACCATCTATGTTTTGGTGGAGAAATAAGAAACTTATCAATTCTTTGTTGAAAAAAGTGCTTTTAACCCTTGTCCTGCTGAACCCGGATATACCCTTCCCTTGCAAACAGTGTAGATCCAGATCAGTTGGCTTCTTCAGAAGCCAACTGATCTGGATCTGCACTGTTTGCCATGAAGTATGTGAATTTATATCAATAATCTGGATCAAATAATCTGATTGGCTGAAAATTGGAAGTGGGAGTAGCCTCTTAATTTATTCAGCAGGACAAGGGTTAATATCTGAACTACGATTCCTGACCATACTTGTCCTGAAATCTGAAAAAGTCCATTTTAATATTCATGTCTAAAAACTGCTAGATGATCAGCTGTGTAGACCATTATCAGATACCACATTCTGTATGTTTATTTGTGTTGAGGTTTTACGGCCCAGTCAACCCAATGGGGTCATGTCGAGCGCAGTCAGTTTCCCTAACCACACGTTTACTGGGCAGGCTTAGTCCTCTAAGCGGTTAACCAGTATTGTGCACATTCTTTCGCCAGAAACTGACAACTGCCCTTCTTGAATCAGCGGAAGGGAGAGAATCACCGTAGAAAATATTTCATGATCAATCTCCACGAAAGAATGTTGCCGACCTCAGCGGCATCTGATCTTTGAGTTAAGGTTGCTCAGGCCTTTCTGTCTGAATATCAGGGTAAAACGGATAGCTTTAGATACAGAAATATCTAGACAGTGCTCCTGCTAGGATTTCAGGGCAGAGGGTGCCAGATAGGGCACTTTTTGCACGGTCATACAAGAATGAGGGCACCATGTGTCATGTGATGTGCTCAGTATCAAATTTTCAGCAGACGACATACTACTTTTTCTTATTTTTCCCAGAAAACAGGATTTGACATTTCATGCAAATTGTCTCCATTGAAATGTCAAATCCTGTTTTCTGGAAAAAATAACATCAATTTGTCACCTGCTGAATTAGCCCAGAGAGTGATAACTTAATTTTGGTCCGATTTTAATGAAATTTTCACCAAAATGTAGGGTTTGATGTCTGGAGTTGAAATAAGCCAGAAGACAGCTTTAAAAAGGACGGAGGGGTGGCAGAAATGGGCAAGAGGGACGGCCCACCCCTCTGTATAGGGCTAGCTGGAGCACTGCTAGATATTTTTCTTATTTGTACATGTATTGTGGGCTAGGTAATTCCAATGTACTGGTATATAAGAAAAATATTTATACATGTACATGTACATGTACTTTTTGGGTGTAAAAAAGCATGTCTGATATACATGTATCTAAACCTTTGATAGCCTATTATTTAGTGAACCAAGATGGCCTTACACTGAAACCTACATGTAATTCTACCCATGCTGTATGCAAAGACAGTCCAGATCACAGCAGCTTGATCAGACTGCAACGGATGAGCTGAGCATTTGCTATTCATCTATGTATTTGCTCCCATGAGGAGCAAATTCTTTCCTTTAAGAGACTGATTGTGTTGGGATTTAATGATATGTCAACCCTTGTGGGTCATTTTGTGTCATTTCCCACAGAAAGGGAGAACAGAGATAAAGAAGAGATAGTAGAGGAGAAGAAAGAGAGGGACAGGGAAGAAAGAGGAAAATGAATGAAAGTGAAGAAACAGAAGAAATAAAAACATTCCCTCCTCTACCCTTACCTGCTACAAGGATAGAAGGCCTTGTCCGCTGTAAGCCAATATCAGTTGGACGCTCCTGTGACTTAAGATACATGTACACGACATCTTTGCCTCATCCAACCACCCCAAATACAGTCGACTCCCGTTATCTCGAACTCGCTTATCTCGAATAACCACTTATCTCGAAGTGAAAATCTGGTCCCTGTTTTAACACAGAGATCTACCAACAGGCAATAAAATATTGTGGAAAAGAGGAGAAATTGCTCCTTTGGAGCAATTTCTCCTCTTTTCCACAATATTTTCAAAATGTCTCTAACTTAGGAGTCAGATTACATATTCATTCTTTAAAGGTGGTTGTTCGATTAATTGTTTTCCTGAGTCCGCAAATCTGATATGTCGAAGTACGGATATCTCGAACTGTTTCATAGAGTCCCTTGGAGTTCGAGATAACGAGAGTCGACTGTACTTATCAGAAGCCACTCACCAAGTTGCTTCTCCATAAAAACGTATGTTGTGGGTCGTCATTTGAAGCGTCTCACCAAGGCACTTGTAATGAGTAGCCACAACATATGTTATCCACGAAATATTTTGTGGGTATTCATTAGAAGCACCTCACCAAGATGCTTCTAATGAGTACCAACAATATGTTTCCATGGAGAAATAAGAAAAATATCACTACTTTTGGATTGAACAAAAAAAAAAAAAAGCATCTTATGCTGTCAGCAAAAAATAGATATCATCTGGTTAAATGTTAACCCCCTGTCATTCGAATAAATTAACATGCCATGCCCACTTCTCATTTGCAGCCAATCAGATGACTTGATCCAGATTGTTGATACAAATTCACATACTAAATGACAAACAGTGCAGATCCAGATCAGTTGGCTACTGATCTGGATCTACACTGTTTTGCAAAGGCAGGGTACATCTGGGTTAAGCAGGACTAGGGTTAAATAAACTGAATATATTTACTCTTGATTGAGATCATAAGACTACAAAAAAGACTACAGGACATAGCTGATTATCATGGTACACTGGTATCAATTCAATAATAAAAAAATAAACACCTTTTTCAACTGGAAAGTACATGTAATGTATTGATCTCAGTTCACAAAAAAATGGCCTTATCTTTGTCTCAATGAAAAATGTTTTGTCAGTACTCAACAGAATTGCCTTACTCACAATATTTGTCTTGATGAAACTAATTTGAGAGTCCTCACATCACGAAAAATGCCTATATAATTTTGAGCCCCTTAAACCCCACCATTATCTGTTTATATATGTAAAACTGGGGTTTACAGGGGTATGTATTATTTTTCTTATTTCTGCTCAAAAACATAGATTGTGGGTACTTGTTAGAACCGCTTCTGTTTTGAGCAAAAATATGAAAAAAATATCAGAATTATTATCAGAAATATTTCAGTTTTGGTGGTGCAGTTTTCAATATATATGAGAACAGACGTGTTTTTATAATTAATGATAGCTCCAAATAAGATACATTTTTTTTTCAACTGAAAAGTGCTGATATTGTTCTTATTTGTCCACAAAAACATGCATTGTTGGTACTTATCGGAATTGATTGTGTTGGGGTTTAATGGCACATCAACATTTGTGGGTCATTTTGTGTTGTCTCCCAAAGAAAAGGAGAAGAGAGATTGAAGAGACTGGGAAGAAAGGTAAATGAATGACTGAAGAAACAGAAGAAATAAAAACATTCCCCCTCTACCCTTACCATAAGATACATGACATCTTTGCCTCACCCAACCACCCCAAATACCCCTCACCAAGTCACTTCTAATGACTACCTACAACATTCGTTTTTGTGGACAAATAAGAAAAATATTCTCTGGAAAAAACCCTCTTACCTATAAAAGCTATGCTGGATTCGCCTTATTTCTTCAAGAAAACAATTTGTGGGTTCTCATTAGAATTGCATCTCTTTGAGGAAAATGCATGGGTTTCTTCCTGAGTGAAAAGGTGACTTTCAGCATTATGCAAAAATTTAAAAAATAAGTATGTAGTTTCAGTCTCATCAGGGTTTTTGTTCTCAGCTGATTTATTCTACACATTATCATATCTCTATAAGACACCTTTTTTCAGCCAAAAAGTACTGATATTTGTTGTTTTTTTTGCGTGTATTTTTTTTTTTTTTTTTTCGTTATTTTTCCATAGAAGCATGTGCTGTGGGTATAGGAGTCCAGGACTCCATATTTGGAATTAATCAGAACCCTGTGAGTTTCTGGTTGATGTAAACAGAGTTATCTCTGATTCCCAGGTTTTACAACACAACTGTAGAAGCTTTGCTTATTACGGTACAGCGTTTTCAGTATTAGCTGTTGGTCCACGGTATTCCACATTTTGTTCTGGTCAGTTTTGCATGTTTTGTGCGAATCATTTTTGTTAACAGCTGACTGAATGAAAAATGAGTGTGACATACTGAAAAAGGGTAAGGGATTGTCACAGAGCTCCAGATAAGGCACTTTTTTTTTTTCTTTTCAACCAAAAAGTATGGATATTTTTCTTATTGCTCCATAAAAACATAAACATTGAATTCTTCACTGAGGTGCTTCTAAAGAGTACTCACAACACATTTTCAAGGGAAATAGGAAAAATGTGTTTACTTGATATGCCCTCTTATCTGGTGATATGATTTGTCAATGTCATTCATAAGGTGAAATATCTTCTATCTATCTAATACATTCTGCAGTACTGGCTTGCCAAGATTATGTGCAATTGTTCGTGTAAGAAAAAATAATAGATAAAATATGACTGACCAAAAACTGTTAGACACCTTGTCATTTGCCCTATTACTAGCTAAAGAAATTCTAACCAGCATGAACTCTGGTAAACCAAAGTGCTTTGTAGACCCTGGTACAATACAAGTCACAAATAGATTAGTAGATAAGGCACTTTTTTCATCTGAAATATGCTGATATCTTTCTTATTTCTACCTGAAAGCATATGTTGTGGGTACTCTTTAGAAGCGCCTCAGCGAGGTGCTTCTAATGAGTACCCACAACATATGTTTTTGTGGAGAAATAAGAAAAATATTATGTGGATACCCCTCTTATCTGTAGCTCCTGCCATAATATAAAACAATACGTCTATGGATACAGGCAACCATAGCTGAACAGCCATTAAGCATTTTCCTAAGTCACCAGTCTTTTCTATTATTTCGTGTTCAATGTGGTTTCAGTAACGCCACAACTTGCGACATCAGACCACTGTTTACATACATGTACAATTTGTACTGAAAATTGGCACACAGTGAAACTCTATAAACAGTTTATTCATCTATACCTCTGTTACAACAATTTTTCAACAAATCAATTAATACTATGTATGTAAATCATTTACAGAAAATAATTCTTACCGTTTCTATACAACTGCTCACGAAGAGGAACAGAATTTTCTGCAACGTTTTGGTCGCCATTATTTTCTATTTGTTAAGTTTACACAATAATTGGCTCTTACGTTCTCCGCCTGACCATACCAAAATAGAATTAAATGTTGCTGCTTGATTCGTAAAATTGAAGGAAAGAGCGGACGACAAAGAAAAAAATAATACAATTCACTATTGCAAAGATTTTGTTTTCAACAAACAAGTGTGTCATTATTTTCGGTATAGCTCTAATATTTATTGGATGTATGCGTGAAAGATGGAAGCACCGAAAACAAACCTGATGCTGGTTCTCTGCTGAAGCTTTGTTTTTGAGGGGTAAAACATGAAACCAACAAGGGGTATTTGGGATTACCGAAATCCAATGTTTACCGGAATCTACCGGAATCCAATATTAATTACCGGAATCCAATTATATTATCAAGTTTGTCATGATTTGTGTAAATTTAGACATATATAATGTTAGATAAAATGTAAACAGATAATATGGCCAAGTTTGGAAGAATTTTTTGGAATAATAACGATTTCATTAACGTTTTTTACAGTTTCGGAATCTACCGAAATCCAATATAAATTACCGAAATCCAATTATATTATCAGGTTTACCATGATTTGTGTAAATGTAGACATCATATACACTGTTAAATAATGTATAATTAAACCATATGGCCAAGTTTTGACGAATTTTTTGGAATAACAATGATTTTATTAACGTTTTTATAATTTTCATAGGTGGAGTTACTTCCCTTCGTAGCTTTGCTCTGTGACGAGTATATAGAAATACGGGGAAACACAGCGAAACATTACTTTTAGCCTGGGAAGATAATGTAAGAGGGCAAACAGAATAAAATATAGCAAGATATGTTTTATACTTGCACTGTTTTTTCCACAATTAAGTAATCAATTCAATGTAATAAAATCTCTCTCTCTCTCTCTCTCTCTCTCTCTCTCTCTCTCTCTCTCTCTCTCTCTCAACAGCATAAAGTATATAAAAACACACTGTATATTCAAATATCAACTTATTAAACTAAACAATTTGAAGAATCAACCATATATCTGCCATGCCATACGAAAACTTGTCCTCAGACATATGTGGACAGCGAAGGCCCAGATGGCAGACTGCGCGGATACACAGCCTGATCAGGGTCTTCACTGTCTGCTAACAGACTCATTGGTACTGCAAAATCTGAATCGAGATCAAAAGCCCGGATAAGACTGCATGCAGGGCAACTGGAAGATGTCCCAGCGGACACACAACATGGATACGACGTTCCTAGGACGTCGTTTGCCCGTTAGGGTGAATCCGTACATTTTGCGCATGTTCAAGGGCACTTTTTTAGCTTGACGCCCGTGTCATAAATTTAACAATGCCATATGAAATAGAATAATAGTAAACATATTTTAAAGCAGTAAACTCAACTCCAGAAATAAAATAATTAATGCAACTTTTAATGCATAAAAAAGCGAATGTCTATATAGAGAATTCTGAAATTGTTAACTTGATAGATTTTTAAAATATTTAAAATATATGTTAACCAAATTAGAAAATGGCACAAAAGTAAATTGATATCTGCAAACACATTATATAATTATATACAATAGCTGAAATATATTAACTCATTTATAAAAGGACATAAGCAAATACTGTAGTTCCAGATCAAATGCCACGGAGCGCGGCGTCTGATCTAGGACTACACTATTTGAGTTCACCAGTCTTAAATAACTATCTACCAGACATAGCTATACGAGGGTGGATCCAAAAATACGTGAACTTTCGTTACAGTAATTTTGTTTTTACAGATAATGAGATCAAATATACATAGTAATTATATATCGGCATTTTTCTATATGTCTGTTAACTTTGGGTACGATAGGTCCAGTGGGTCTCCCATAGCAACCATTCTTAAATGGTTAGTGTAGTGGTACCGGCGCACAGTAACGACATCAAGATGACGTTTCGACGTTGACTACTTACGTTGCAAGTCAGCGCTTTTCAAATTACTCGCCTCTACACTCAACACACTTCCTGTGTCGCTCCACCCACTTGCTAAACACCTTCTGATACCACGCTGAGTCGAACTGACGAATGATGCCATGTGTTGAGTATGTAAGCTCCTCCAGCGACGTAAATCTTCGTCCCTTGAGCTATGCTTTAATTTCCGGGAAAACGGCAAAGTCCATGGGAGCCAGGTCCGGGGAATAAAGGCTGTGGTCGATAGTCTTTAATCCCATCAGGTCGAGTTCAAGCCGGGTGGTGTCTGCCCTGTGTGCCGGGGCATTATCCTGGTGAAGAATATATCTCTCGATCGGAATGCCGGGCCTCTTCTTCTGCAGTGCATGTATCAGGTCACGTCTGAGAACCTGAAAAACATGAAATCGAATACCCAGATTTATTCATTTGAAAACAAACCTGCCGGCCCTGAAAAGAAGAACATTTATTAGAAATGTTAAATGTTTTAATTATAGTTCATTTGTTAATAAAAATAGTAAGGAAAATGTTTTTTACCTTAGAATAGTATATGGCATTCACCGTCTGGTCCTTAGGCACGAAATGGCACAGCAGCATACCCCGTCTGTCCATAAACATGATAAACATGTACTTCCCTCCGGACCGGCTGACCCTGGCCTTCTGTGGGGGTGGGGATGAATTTCTCTTCCACACAGAGGACTGCTGCTTCGTCTCTGGATCGTAAAACCAGAGCCACGTCTCGTCTGTAGTTATAATTCTGTCGAGGAAAGCGTCTCCGTGCCTCTCATACTGCCGTAGGAAAGACAGAGAATCTTGAACACGTCGTTCCTTTTCTGCATTTTTTAGTAATCTCGGCACCCAGCGCGCATGAACCTTTGACATCTTCAGCTGGTTTCTCAAAATCGAGTGGACGCTGCCATAACTAACGCCTACTTTTGTTGAAATGTCACTAACAGTCAATCTACGGTCCTCCTCGATAAGGCTCTTCACTGCCGCTACTGTCCCAGCGTTCACGATTCGTTTCCGTCCTCTCCCAGTGTCGTCTTTTAGAGACTCCCTACCCTCCGAAAATCTTTTATGCCACTTAAAAACAAGAAATCTGCTCACATTTGAAGATCGATTAGCATCCTTCATCATTTTCATCGTCTCTGTTGGTGTTTTTCCTAGGTCCACACAAAACTTTATTATTGCACGGGTCTCTTCCTGCGCCGGTGCCGCCATTTTGACCTTACGATTTCCACGTACGCCTTAAGTTTACTGGCTGTATATTCTAAAGTACCCAACGGATGTAGCTCAAATTTGCAACGACGTTAAATATGACGTCAACACATAAGCAGACGACGTTTAGTATAGTTTGGCGCTAATTTAGGGAGTCAAGAGAGATATTAACACTACGCAGTGCAGTCAAGAAATGGGTTGCGCCGGGGGTACCTACCCAGGACTATTAAAACTTGAATTTTGTTAAACACAAATATAATTCATCAATGTAAACCCTATGATCCTTTTAACATTTAATTGTTTAATACGTGTGCAAAATTTTATCGATTTACGTTGAGTAGTTTTAAAGTTATAATAAAAGTCCACGTATTTTTTGATACACCCTCGTATAACGCACAGAATCTGTAACAACCCTCCCTAACCGGGATCGGCTGAACGCCGCGTAAGGTTATTACTGGTCAATGCGTTATATGCGCACAAAAAAGGTGTAGACCCGGATTAAACCTTTTCAGGGAAAAATAAGAAATATCAAATTGTCAGACGCTGTATTCGATGTCATCTGCTGAATTAGCCCAGAAATTAAAGTGGTAAAGTTTAAGTTTGGACAAATCCATTTAAATGAAGTATTTGTGGGAGAGCTTTTACAATCGTTAGGCTCCCGATTTGCATGCAGTTAAATGCAAAACAAAACCAATACTATGCTTCATATCTTGACATCTCATGCTTGATATCGTCTCCAGTGGAGACAATTTGCAGGAAAAATCAAAGCTTTATTATTGGAAAAATATGAAAAATGTTTCGCTGTGTTCCCCCGTACTTCTATGTACCAGTCACAGAGCTAAGCTACGAAGGGAAGTATCTCCACCTATGAAAATTATATAAACGTTAATAAAATCGTTATTATTCCAAAAACTTCTTCCAAATTCGGACATATTATCTGTTTATATATAATTAAACAGTGTATATGTTTACATTTACACAAATCATGGCAAATTTGATAATATAGTTGGATTTCGGTAATTAATATTGGATTTCGGTAGATTCCGAAATTATAAAAAAAACGTTAATAAAATCGTTATTATTCCAAAATATTATTCTTAACTTGGCCATATTGTTTGATTATATGGTATTTAACAGTGATATGTCTAAATTTACACAAATCATGGTAAACTTGACAATATAGTTGTTTTGGTAATTAATATTGGATTCCGGTAGATTCCGGTAAATATTGGATCTCGGTATTCCCAAATACCGACCAACAAGTATTAATTTTCCCTAACACTTTAGATTTGAATTAACCAAAAACAAGACGAAATATTTAGACGTAAACGTCTACCTGCGCAAATTTTGTTCATATTTACTTAGAGATATGGGACTAGGATATACTAAAGTTTGATAATTTTTCAATGTAATAGGTAAAAAAGAACACAAAGTGATTCTTTAATGTGTGCTTTATTAAGGTTTATTAAATTATTTGAATGAAATGAGAATAAATTAGACATTAATCTGACAAGTATATAGAGCCAAACCATTTCACGTGGAAACACTAAAATGCGAGCGTGCATATGAAAAGACCTGTGTGGGCTATACTGCATTTGTATCAGGTATATAATGGCGAGAAATCTCGTGTGCAAACCACATGAGCGTGCAAAATAAAGAACACATGGGGACTGTACTGTATTTTTCTTTTTTAATCGGGAGATGGTTCATGTTGTTTGAAATGTATAATAATATGCTCATTGTATGATTCTTGCAATTAATGCCTGCAACGTGTCAAACTCAAACTGATAGATAAACCGACCGGTCAATGAAAACAGCTATGCAAATGTGAACAGGACTGGGCATAGCACTATATAAACTGACCATGGCAACAACAAAGGAAGACATTGTACATAAAGAACCCCTTTAGTTTATTTATAAAACATAGATGACCATGCACCTGAATGAAGAGGGCATTACATACAAATGTCCTAAATATGAATGCTTTTTTGACGACTGACTGTCGAGATATAAGCATTTAAAAACTTAACCGCAGCATAACAGCACTTTACAGAAGTGTCCAAGATTTTAACCTTTAGCCCCATCAGGGTGAAGAACTCAGGGTCCATTCTAATAGAATCGCAGAAGACCCTCCTATGTACACATGCTCCAAATATGAATGCTTTCTGTTACGTGACTGTTGAGATATGTTGTTGTTGTTGTTTGTTTGGTATCCAGCCTTTTCAGACTCAGCAACTTTTTTAAGCTGACATTTATATATAGGCAAACCACTTTTGATACAGTTCAGCGTATATATTACACAGTAGCCAATTTAAGGTCATAACTTTACTACATCAAATTCTAACAGTTTCCAATACTGGCCGTTTGACAGCATCGTCATCCAATATATACTAAGAGCTCCAGTTGAAAATCTTTCTATTGTCAACATCCCCTCCACCTGGTTATAACATATGTACAGATATGGAAATTAAAAAAAAAAAAAAAAAAAAAAAAAAACTTTATCGCAGTGTGACGCGCACTTACACGTACAGTACGAGCTTTAGAACACAAATAACAAAATTGATAAATGCAACTAATAAAGCCAGTTTTACTTGATAAAATTGACTTTTGATGGAATCTTCATTGCACTGGCTTGTTAACCTGATGGAAGGTTATTATTATGCCTATGTTGAGAAAATTAAATATAATATGAGTAGGAGAGACATATATTTATCACATTTGTAACTTTGCACTCTATATATCCCATTTGTAGCTTTGCATACCATTTTACACATAATACAGGTAAAATGTGCAATAATCATGCACATCTAAAGAAATGAAAAATACTGGTTGTATACCAGCCTAATTACTAAAAAAAAATGTCATCATGAAGAGACATACGGAATTTGAAGAAGAAGAAGAAGAAGAAAACAAAAAACAAAACAAAAAAAAAAACAAAAAAAAAAAACGGTCACTGCGTGATTCGAACTCACGCCCGGCAGCGAGATATCCGAAGTTGCTAACCATTACGCCATAAATCCGATGTAACTATATTCTGCAAAATTAAGGTATTTATTCGACGTAGTCGTTTCTGCTCATCGTCTTGAGCAGTTGTATGAAATCATGAATATGCCATACAATCGAAAAGAATCTGCACAACGACCTTTTCTGTTATTACCGTAAAAGGGCACGCCATCTTAGTCATTGAACATTATGCTTTGAAAAGTGTTTTCAAGATCACGGTAAAACTGCGAGGTTAGGACAAACCTGAACAGGAACATACCAAAAAAAAACACAAAAAACAGATACTTATAATTCTTTTCGAACGATACTGTGCTCTTTGTCCTTCCATAGGCACATTATTGAGTTATGTTTATTTTTAGCTGTAAAATGTAGCTGCTTAGCAATATATAATTAGTTTTCGGACGCGATCAAAACAGCCCCCATAGCTCAGTCGGGAGAGGGTTCGCCTACCACGCGGAAGGTTGCGGATTCGAAACCAAGGAATTTTTTTTTTTTTTATGAATCTGTCCCGTTCCCTTTTTTCATTGTTATAAGTATGTAAATATACTTTCGTTCCTACGTCGTGCATCTGTTTTTTTTTTTTTTTTTTTTTTTTTTTTTTTTTACAGATACTACTTGTCAATATTTACGATGCGGTTTTAAAAATCCTTTGAGAGCTAATCGAGCACGCTTGTCAAGCGACTAACTAGAAAATACGCTCAAATAGGAAAATGTGGCGACTATGTACTACACAGAACAGCGCTTATCTTGGAAAACGGATTTTTGCGCTTACATTGGAAAAGAGCTTTCTACAATCAGTCTCGCTTTTCATGAACTTTTTTTTTTTTCAAACTGCGCGTGCAGATACATGTCATATTCAGGTCTATTATTTCTTCTGTCTTAACATTAAAATTTATTTATTTATTAATTTATTAATTTAGTTTTTTTTTACTTATTTTAGAACAATAATACGACACGCAAAATAATGTTCAATGTTATCTGTATATACAGTGGCACCTCTACTAATATTCACCTCTCTACAACAGCCACCGCCTTACAACAGCTACTTTTTCCAAAGGCTATTTTGCTGAAGCACTAGAACTAGCCTTTCATGTCGCAAACTTCCGGTGTAACGTATTTACCCTAAATATTCGGATGCCCTAACTATTTACCGTACCTATCCTAAAACTTTAACTAACTATTCTTGTTTTTAAAATCTCCCAGTGCAGGCCCTGATCAAACTGTTTGGATTTTGATCTGGGACAACACTGGTTGCTCAGTCTATATTGTCGGAATATTTAGGGTAAATATGGTGGTATGCACTCAAACGAGTATTTCAAGGAACATGATATGGTGAATACATCTGACCTAGTTCATCTATGCAATAAACAATCACCTTTGGCTCACTCAAAATGATGTACAAAGCTGATTAACAGCAGAAATGCTTATCAGTTTAATGTCACATACATCACCAACAGTAGGCTGTTATGGAACGCCATGGCTGTCTTATATGGCGCAAATATCTTGCGTTTTGTGAGAATGTGTTATATTATGTGGTTTGTTATTCCTTTATACGAGTTTGATGTTACTTTATGTGGGTTTAGTATTGCGTGTTACGCTATGTGAATTGACAATTACATTTTGTGCATTTACCATTACGCTATGTGGGTTTGTTATTTGCTTATGCTGGTTTAATATTACGGTATTATTAAATTTGTTCATTATGTTTTGTGCGTTTTCTCATACCTTCTATGGTCACTTCATTTCGTTATGTCACTATGGGTGATGCCATATACGTCATTACGGCAAGTGAGTTTGTCATTACGTTATATATTTCGTTATGTGACTGTCATTACGTTATGTGAGTTTGTCTTTACATTATGTGAGTTTATTATTACCTTATGTGAGTATGATATTAATTCCTGTGAGTTTGTAATATGTTCTGTGACTGTCATTTCGTTGTGTCATAAACTGTTAGTTTTACATCTGCAAAAATAGCTCATACAGTCTTTTTTTGGTATCTGTTGGAGACACTGATAAATAGCGCTGCCAAGAGAACTTCTAGACGTATACTTATTTCCAGAAAGCATTTTCTTAAGCATTGGAAATAAAAAGGAGTCACAGGGACTCAGGTCAGGTGAATAAGGTGGATGGTTTAAAATTTTCACCTTTTCAGAAGCCACAAAGGGACCCAGGGTGAAGTTAGCTGGCTGTGAAAGTGCTTTAAACCCCCCGGTGGTTTGCTCTGCCGACCGTTCTAAGGCGGTGGTCCCGGTGTTAGTCTTACTCCTTCTTGCTTTGTGGTTTATTCTACGAGGCGATTTGTTGTGTGTCATTTTGTTCTTGTGTTTTTCGGTCCTTTTAGTATTGCGATTACCTCGCTTGGGGAAGAGAGAGCTAATCTTAATGCTTTTCGTACGTTTGTTCGGTTTGTGCTTGTTTAGATTTGTCGGTTTCCTCTTCCTCTTAAGGCCTGAGAAGGGCTACGGTTTGTGATTGTGGCACTCCCTGGACTTTTCTCTTACTTTTTTTTTAACAACCACACTTATGAGAGGAGGCGTTGTCATGTAAAAGGTGGACTCCTGACCATCCTTTGCTTGCTCGTTTCTTATTGTGAAACTCTTCCACTTTCTTCAGTACAGAATTCTTGTAGAATCGGCCAGTGACTGTATGGCCAGATGGACAAGGCACTTGAACGACTGGCCCACTTGAATGAAAGAAAATAGCTTACAGTATCTTTTTCGAACTTATGGTTCTCTTGGCAATACATAGGTATTTTTGATCTTTTCGCTTCCATTGCTTATTATCAGCCCTTCTTTGTGGTTCAAACTTGTGCAACCAGGTTTCATCACCTGTTGGTAAGTTAAAAATAACCCGACTATTACAGCCTTTGTATGTTTTCAAAAGTTCCCGGGCACATTTAAGGCGTTGTGTCTTTTGCTCCTTAGTGAACAAATGAGGTACCCGCCTATCGCAAACCTTTCTCAGGTCCAAACGCTTTTTTCAGAATTGTTTGCACACTGCCTTCTGATATGCCAGTACAACTATCTATATCTATGACAGACAATCGCGCATCTTGTTCGACCACAATCTTTACAGCAGCAATGTTAGCCTTGGTAACAGAGGTTTTAGGCCTTCCAGGACGGGTATCATCTTCAACAGAAAATTTCCCAGCTTTAAAAGCTTTAACCCACCTGAAAACTGTGTGCATTGAAATGGTCTGAGGTCCATACGAGTATATACACCTCACAATTCATTAAATATCTGCTTGGAATCTATATTAAGCCTAATGCGGCATTTAATATAGCTACGACTTTTCAGTCCATGTTCCAATGTAACAAGTAAATTGGTCAGTGTGTATAACTGCATCTATTTCAATTTGAAATAACTCGGTCAGCTGGAAAGCAATTCGCACGAAATAAAAGGGTATAGTTAGCTATTCAACACACCATTCAAGTACAGTGAAGCATTTTAAAATATACCTGGGATAAAACGAAGGAAGCCTATTAATGACAGAACTTTTTGCACGACCCTCATATGTTCTATGATTGTGGCTATTCCAAGACATCTTCTATACTATCTACACAAAAGAAAGTTGCTTCGGGACCCAGGGTGAAGTTGGCTAGCTGTAAAAGTGCTTTAAACCCACGGTGGTTTACTCTACTGACCGTTCTAAGGCGGTGGTCTCGGTGCTAATCTTACTCTTTGTTGCTTTGTGGTTTATTCTACGAGGCGATTCTTTTTATGTCTTACCTTGGATTTGTCGGTTTCCTCTTCCTCTTGGTGTCTGGGAAGGGCTGCGGTTTGCGGTTACTTTGACTAAATGGTGGACCGGATATACCCTACAGAACTCCAATTAAATAGACAAATTCTTCCGATACCGAGGCACCTTTTATGGATTTGAATCTATGTATATCTTATGGTACAGTTTCCACCAAAATTTATGATAAACGGGACGATTTTGATTTTGATATAGTCAATTTCCCTTTTCTGGATGGCGATGTCCCCCGGCGTACCTCATATGGGGTATACATATCTCAGTTTATTAGATTCGCCAGAGCGTCTTCAAATCTTAATGACTTGAACTACCGTAATAAGCCCTTACTGTCAAACTTCTTAGGCAGGGCTATCGTTATTTTAAACTTCGTAAGGCGTTTTCGAAATTTTATCGCAGACACAGTGCCTTGTTAGAAAAATATAGCGTCAGTCTGAAAACATTTCTGCAACAAGGTATATCGGAACCAGAATTTTACGGTGACTTAGTGTACAGATTTAGAAACATTATAGGTAAATCTAACTTTTCGGAGCAATTCAGAGAACTTATTAACCGTTATAAAAGAATTAGCTATAGCCTGGATATTATGCGGCAGACTGCATGTCTAGTTGTCAACCCAATCATTGTTGATGGCTATGCTTCACTCTTTAATTGCACGAAGGCGGTTCGGGCCTCAGACTCAATGACGGCCTCTTCGTAAAACTTTAACCAGTGGGTTCGGGCTTGATATGTCTTTGGCTTGGTCCGCCGTGGTTCAACTATTGGTTTTCATTTACTCTGGCATACAGTAGAATTAGCCATGAGTACTTGTCTTTGTTTATTATAGTGATTAATTTGATTTTTATGTTTCGCTTTGATGCATTGACTGAGTTGGGAGCCTTTATGCGAACCGAATTTTTATGTGTTTCTGTATTAAGAGTAGCATCGGGACCCAGAGTGAAGTTAGCTAGCTGTAAAAGTGCTTTACACCCCCCGGTGGTTTGCTCTACCGACCGTTCTAAGGCGGTGGTCCCGGTGTTAGTCTTACTCTTTGTTGCTTTGTGGTTTATTCTACGAGGCGACTTGTTGTATGTCTTTCCGTGTGTCATTTTGTTCTTGTGTTTTTCAGTCCTTTTAGTATTGCGATTACCTCGCTTGGGGAAGAGAGAGCTAATCTTAGTGCTTTTCGTACGATTGTTCGGTTTGTGCTTGTTTAGATTTGTCAGTTTCCTCTTCCTCTTGGGGTCTTGGAAGGGCTGCGGTTTGTGATTATATCATCTATATATCTGTAGGTGAAATTGAATTGTTGTGCGAGGTGTTTCTTGCCTACTTGGAGGAGACTTTGTACAAACTCCGCCTCATACGAGTATAAAAACAAGTCGGCAAGTAACGGTGCACAGTTAGTACCCATCGGTATGCCGATTGTTTGCTGAAATATCCGACCGCCGAACTCCACAAAAATATTGTCGATTAGATATTCCAGCAAATGACACAAGGTAAGACATAAAACAAATCGCCTCGTAGAATAAACCACAAAGCAATAAAGAGTAAGACTAACACCGAGACCACCACCTTAGAACGGTCAGTAGAGTAAACCACCGCGGGGTTTAAAGCACTTTTACAGCTAGCCAACCTCACCCTTGGTCCCGATGCTACTCTTAATACAGAAATACATAAAAATTCGGTTCGCATAAAGGCTCCCAACTCAGTCAATGCATCAAAGCGATAACATAAAATATCAAATTAATCACTATAATAAACAAAGACAAGTACTCATGGCAAATTCTACTGTATGCCAGAGTAAATGAAAACCAATAGTTGAACCACGGCGGGTCAAGCCAAAGACATATCGTCAAGCCCGAACCCACTGGTTAAAGTTTTACGAAGAGGCCGTCATTGAGTCTGCCCGAACCGCCGTCGTGCAATTAAAGAGTGAAGCATAGCCATCAACAATGATTGGGTTGACAACTAGGCATGCAGTCTGCCGCATAATATCCAGGCTATAGCCAATTCTTTTATACGGTTAATGTTTTCTGAATTGCTCCGAAAAGTTAGATTTTCCTACAATTTTTCTAAATCTGCACAATTCTGGTTCCGATATACTTTGTTGCAGAAGTGTGGAACACAGATTGTGGAACTACAATGAATCAAGAACTTCATTTAAGAGAGGTATCCTATAGAGCTCGTGGATCAAACGAAATCGAAAGGTTCCATGACGATAAATACAGCATCATCACAGAAAGCGAAACGATGGAGAGCAGACTGGAGGAAAACCGATACAGCTTACAGCCTCTTGAATTGCCAGCCAGTCTAAATTCATTGGGGAGGTTGTCCCACACCGGGACAAACTCAAACTGGAAGGACTTCAAGCCATACCTTCTGGAATTTCATTTGCAAGATATTGTATACAGGACGATGATGTTTTATGGAGTGTTTTGAAAAAAAAAAAAAAATCCAAGGCCATCAGATTAATTCTCTCAATATGAAGAGGAGAAGTATTGTTTAATGCTAGAAGAGCATCAAAAGGGGAATTAAAGTTATTGCTAATAAATCTTAGGGCTTTTTTTTTTTTTTTTTTTTTTTTTCTTTTTTTTGGTACTTGGCTACAAAAAAATGCCAGGTTAAAGGACAGTAACAAAAATTGGACGATATGAAATATTAAAGATCAAAAGACAAAAAAAAAAAAAAAAAAAAAAAAAAAAAAAAAAAAATAATAATAATAATAAAATTTACTGTTTCAACGGAATCGTTATATACTTATTGAGCTGCCGATGAAAATAATTTTGCCGAAAACCGCATCTAAAAATCCAACAAGTTATGAAGTTATGCCAGTTGAAAGTTAAATAGGACTTTTTTTTTTCACATCCGAAAAAAACTCGTTGCTATATATAGAAATATAATCCACAATGCTATATTTATATCCCACAATGCAACATTCCGTGATGTCATTTGAGTTTTTAATTTTTTTATTAAAACTTTAAAACAAAAACGTGTGTCAATTTCTTTCTGGAATTTGCATTTTTATGATATTTAACAAAGTAAATAAGTGAACTAAGGAACCGATACAATCAGATCCACACCAAGCCCCTCCCCCCCCCCCCCCCACCCCACCCCCAGCACCCCCTGACCTTCCCCCACCCAACACCAAAGGGAAAGACAGACAAATACAATTAAGCAGCCCAAAATGAACATCTGCAGATGGCAAGCAGAGTTGGTAATGTTCCTAAAATGTGGCAACTCTGTTACCCAAACTTAACGGAATATATCTTAAACTCACACAATTAAAAGAAAAAAAACATTAGAAATTGACATTCGACAATGTAATGAATAATGTTTTATAGTTTAAACCATATTGCACGATTGAATTTTATTTAAATGAATTTTCTTAGAATTCACATTATACTAGTATAACATTTACACCAAATATAGATGCTTAGATATACATGTAAAATAAAAGTCAACAAGGATTGCCTTTGGAAACAGAGAACACACAAAATCACGAAAATCGGAAACTCTGTTTGATTGAAGCCACTTTTAAGAAATTTGTCAATTAAATCACAAAATTAAATTTGAACTTTTTTTTAGAAATAAAGTTTAAATCGCATATATTATGGTTGACAATTTTTATTCAAAAAATAAAAGAAGATACAGGTCTTTAACTTAAATAAGACTCGGATCTAATAATAATGAATACTGGGTCCAAGAATATGACGAAAATCTGACTCAGCTGATACTTTAAAGGTCATAAATCCAAGTTTTATTGTTTTAAAGTATTTTTATTGAATGACCACTTTGACATTATAAAACCCTCATTTATATTCATGAGCTGTTCGAAAACTGTTTAGAAAACTGCTGAAGTTCAAATCACTATAACTCGGGAACTTACTGGAATTTTTGCGTGTGGTTTTCTGCATCATGATCCTTGAAACCGTTGAATGCCTTTAAGGCTATAATGAGAAATAGGAATATAAATCGTTGTCATTTAAACTTTAAGAATGGTTAATTTTCCTGGTTTGACAGAGAAAAAAAAAACAAAAAAAAAAAAACAAAAAAAAAAAAAAAAAAAAAACCTGCCAATGCTTTTAAGCACAGCTACATGTAACTGTTGCCATGCTTTTTTTTTGCATATTTCAAAAATATGATCATTGAAATTTAGCATCAAATCGATGTTAATTCCTAATAAGGTGACACTGTCATTACAATTGATAACTAGGTCATTTAACTGAAAAAATGAAATGGATCCATGAGTTTTCTGGCTGATACAAATAACCTGAAATTTGTTGGATTTGCCTTCATCAGATTTTCTGTAAACTATTGTATTAATAAAATACTTTCACTTTGTAAGATCTCTGTTAAAATAGTTAAACTCTTATGGATAAAAAAAATAAGGTATCGTCATCTGCGTAATTGTGCATACTTAATGATGTAAAAAATGTCATAATGAAATCCTGGGGGACACCTTTAAAAAGTGGCTCCAAGCTGTTAAATTGGTATGAGGACCCAGTTTGACACTCTGTCATCTGTTGCCTAGGTAACTGTCCAGAAGATCTACTACTTCAGAAGAGAGGCCATATGCATGTTATTTTGTTCACACACTTGCAGGCAGTGGCGAATCTTGTGAAGGAATGTCATTAGACGTCTCACCTGTTAATATTCTGATTCTGAAACATGTCGGAAGATGCTGAATAAATGCAGTGGCCAACACCAGAAGCCCGGCGTGGGCAGGATTCTCATGCATTTTTCTTTAACTTGCTGTCAAGGAATCCCTTCCTCTCAGAATTTATCATTCTATTCTATTTTATAAATGGATCAATGTTTTACCCCACATTTGTATTCGGATTTATTCGTCCGTTCTGTTTTAGCAGACAAGACGTTCTGTCAGATTTATATAAATAAAACGTAATGAAAGACATGTTTTGATTCTAAACTGTGCAATGCTTCTGGCAATCGTGTTTGTGTTAACAACCTTGGTTTCAGAAGTAAGTTATATAAACATTCTTACACGGTAATTATGCAAACAATTGTAGCCCAGGGGTGGGGTAAACTGTTCAAATATTTTTCATGATTTTATATCTTGACCTACACCCCTAACCAGGGTTTAGGTCCCGTTTATTTTATCATTTCTTTATCAGTAGAATGAAATAACTCTGATGATTTTCATATCTCTGTTTGGCCTCTAATTAGCATTAATTATAGCGCTATGGTGCAGTGGTAATCAGATTCAAAGGCCGAAAGGGTGACAGATTCAAAGCAATGATTTTTTTACCTGCGATACCCACTCCATATACTATAATTTTTCTCTGGGACTCACAAATTTTATATAAGTGAGTCCCTGAACTCACAAAAAGAGTAGAAATCTGCTCTAATATAAATTTAGATTCATGATTTTATCATAGGATGCAATGAATTTCTATGATGTGTCCATGGGACAATAGAACCAAACTGTAAATAAATCACTGCAAAGCCAGCAATTTTACTACAGACCAGTCAGTTTAAGAAGCTTATGTTGCAAACTCCAAAAACACATCCTTGTCAGCAACAAGATGGATCATCTGGAGCACTACAGCATCCTGACAGACTGTCAGCGCTGCTTCAGAGCATGTTGTGAGACACAGTTGGTGATACTTTGCCATGAGCTTGCCCAATCCATGAACAAGAATCAACAGACCAGTCTAATCATCCTCGACTTCTCGCGTTATGCATGACGCCTTCTTGGAAATTTGGACCACTATGGAATCCGCAGTGCAACATACAACTGGATCAAGTCCTTCCTCTCATCCAGGAGCCAGCAAGTGGTGGTAGAAGGAGCAACATCAGACAAAGTACCAGTTATAAGTGGAGTACCTCAGGGTACAGTGCTAGGACCACTTCTCTTTCTACTCTTCATAAATGACTTACCCAACTGCGTGGGTTCCAAAACCAGATTGTTTGCGGACGACTGAATAGTGTACTGGAATGTCTCATCCATCCACGACTGCCAGGAACTCCAGCTCGACCTAGACAAGTTGGCACAGTAAACCTGGGGAATGTCCTTCTATCACAACAAGTGCAATGTTTTGAGAGTATCACAAGCAAAGAAACCTGTGACATTTTATTACAGCCTGAAAGGACAAGAACTGAAAGCAGTCAGTACAGTACAGCTAAGTTCCTAGGCATGGAGCTATCCGGTAACATGACCTGGAATGGCCACGTTCATCAGACCGTCAAGAAGGCTAACAACATGCTTGGTTTGCTGCGAAGAAACTTGCGCATCAGCAACAGCGACACCAAGACAACAGCCTATAAAGTATTATCCTGGAATCTGTACACAGCCACAGGGAAACATAAACTGGAAATGGTGCAGAGACAAGCAGCAAGGTATGCTACTAACTGCTACCATAACACCACTGATATGCTACAGGAGTTAGACTGGGAATCCCTGGAATCAGGAGAGTCAAAATCCAACTGACCCTACTCTTCAAGGTCATCAGACATTCAGTGACTTAGTGGCCTCAGCTTATCTCATACAGGCCAACATAAGAACCAGACCCAATCACACGAAGAAGTACAGACAATATCCATCCAAATGTGATGCCTTCAGATATAGCTTCTTCCCACATACTATCCCAGTTTGGAATTTTTTACCCGCCAGTGTGGCGGAGGCTCCTGACTTGGTAACCTTCAAGCAGGAGCTTTCCTCTCTTAAATTTTAAGTTAGGTAGGGCCAGTCTGCCAATAGGGTCAGAGGGTTTTTGGAGCTGCTGGTTGGGTGACCATACCCAGTGGCAGCTTCTGTAGCCGGATTGGTCTGAGTACCCAATGAAGATCTTTAAAATTTCTATTTTCTTCCTTTCTGTCTGCTGATTTCTGTCTATACTATATTTCCCTCATTCCCTCTTCTACTGCCACAGAGACATAGCGATCAAGTGTGATTGTCGTCTCTAAGAAGTGCAGATACAGATACAGATTGAGAAATAGTGGGTTGAATCCCCAGGAGCACTATGTGTTGTATTCTTGAGCAAGACACTTTTTCCACATTGCTTAGTACAGATTTCTAAGCAGGAAGACCTGCCTAGAGTGGCTGCCAGGGCTTATGGCAGTATATACAAAAGAAATCATATTTGTAACTCACCTCTCTCTCCATAACACACCATACATACATGAATTATCAGGATATGTCACTTGACTTCTGCAGGTGTGTTTTGACTGTATGGATGAATCTCTCTGGTTGAGTGGTTGGTTTTGTAACGTGATGGATCAAATTTAGATGGATGCCCATGCCAGTGTTTATTTAGCCAGCTTTTAAAAGTATTGATTACTGAATGTATTCGCACGGAGATTTAGCCTTGATCTTTTCAAATGGAGTTTATGGGAATGTCCTCTTGCTGCGGTGTACTGTGCCAGAGTAAATAGTCTTTCTTTGGCGATGTCATCTGTCTCATGTATAATTTTGTAAACTTGTATAAGATCTGCCCTTTCCCTTCTGTACTGCAGAGTCAGGAGCCCTAATTTACATCTATAGCCTTTGCTAGTATGAAAGACTTTTACACAAATTCACCAGTCTGGTTGCATGTGTTTGGACATTCTCCAATGTTATTTTATCTTTTTTGTAGAGAGGTGACCAAACAGGAGTGGCATACTCTAAATGTGGTCTAACGATGGATTTGTACAGATTCAGGAACATTTCCTCATCTATTAATGTAAGGGTTCTAAAAATAATTCCTAGATTCCTAGAGTTCTTTTTTGAGTTGATATGGTCCCTAAATGCTAATCTTTGATCTACATGTATTATATAACCCCCAAATCTTTCTTTTGTTCAACAGTTTCAAGTTCTGTTACCTGGTCTTTTGATTTCATTGTATATTTCATGTCGTTTTTGTGGCTACCAATATGTAAATGATGACATTTGATAATGTTAAAGAGCATTTGCCATATTTCGGCCCTGTCAAAAGCTTTATTGAGACTTGTCTGAATACTGTTTACTGCAGCCTAATTTGATACAGCAGCATAGATCTTGGCATCATCCACAAACAGTTTTATAAGCACTAAATTACATCTGGCAAGTCATTAATAAAGACTAGAAATAATGTCGGACCAAGGACACTACCTTGGGTAATACCACTAGTCACAACTGTCCAAGATGACTCAGAACCATTGATAATAACACATTGGTTCTGTCTGTGAGAAATTCTTTTACCCAGTTGTAACTTTAACCCCGGATTCCATATCCAATCAGTTTTTCTTTTTTCAATAATCTTTGGGGGACCTTGTCAAATGCTTTTAACAGAAGTCAAGGTAAATAATATCAGTGTCATCCCCATTGTCGATAGCTGTGGTTATGTCCTCCATGAACTCTAACAGTTGGGTTACGCAGGACTCCCTTTTGTAAATCCATGCTGAGCCTTGGAGAATAAATTATTATCTGTCATATATTTGACTGTTGCATCTCTAATTATACCCTGGGTGTACGAAGTATGTTGAGGGGTATATAGTTTTTGTCTTTCCGTCTGTCCGTACGTCCATATGAATGTTAATATTTTGTGTCAAAGTTTTGCGTGAAGTTTTTTCCTTTTGCATACATTTTTGAAAGCTTACACTTTAGGATGTTGATGTGTGGTCAGTGTTACTACTACACCGCGTCCAACCGTAACGCCGGATAACCCGTCGTAACGCTGGATTTTCGGTCAAATAACGCCGGATTACGGTATTTTTCGTAGGATTCGCTGCCATTTGCAGAACCGCGTTTGACGGTGGGTAGACAAAACCATTTATTTGAAATATTAGGATAGGTTCATCGAACATGAAAAGTAGCCTATCCGGATCTACATACATTCTTCTAACTGCCAAATATTCAACTGATACATATACTTTGCCGAAATTATCAAACACTCAAAGAGAAAATGGTTGTGCAGGTTCGGCCATACGATAAACAGGCATTCTTACCAGAGAAGTTCGTACTTTCTTCATTTTCTTAAAATTCCTGACCAGCTGGTGGATGAAAATGCATTTGAAAATGACCTTGTATCTTAAACTCGCCATTGCTGAGATTTTTTTACCGAAGAAACAAAGACCGAGGCACAATCCACGAAATTTAAGGTAACGCCGGATAAAACGGTATCTTCTTGATCTACAACTGGCCACTGTTCTCGCAGACAAACACATTTGTAAAGGTTAAACTTTACCTACACAATCCAATACCTATTAATCGACACTATCAACTTCAAGCCTCGCGTCCGTGTTTTGCTCGGGTAATACGGTAACGGTTTCGAAGTGCTATTGCACAGTTGTTGTGTGGGCGATGTACACGCAGAACGTGTGTTTGTTTATGGATGACTGGCTTTGATGGAGACAAACAATGTACAAAAGTAAGTTCTACTAGAAAAGTGAGGTAATCTAAAATGTCAACAAAATTTATTTGTCAAAATCTTTGCTGCACATTTTTGACCAAAGGACTACTAAATATGACTTAACAAATATTTGCAGGAGGCTGGTTCATAGCATGATAATGCACATAAAACCTCGTTTTCGAAATACGCAGTAAGGAGAGTAGATCAATTGCTAACGCTTAGCACTCTGGGTAAAATTTTCAACAGATGACTTTGATTTTTTAATTTTTTTTATTTTTTTTTTTATTTTTTTTTTTTTTTTATTTATTTATTTTTTTTTCAGAAATAAGGTTTTGACATTTTCTCGATTGGAGACAATTTGCATGAAATGTTATAGCCTGTTTTCTGGGGAAAAATAAAAAAAAATATCAACAGTTTGTCGTCTGCTGAATTAGCCCAGCAATAGAAACCTCCATGTCTGGTTGATCCGGTTCGTGAACTGGATAGACTCCACTTCTCCTTGAAGTCCTCATGTAAACGAAAAAAAAAAAACAAAAAAAAACAATGTTAAAGTCTATATATTTTTCGTGTGTAGAGGTCAGGCGTGTCAAATAACATGGACTTTAAAAATTACTAGATCGTGCAGTTTTCTGTATTTAATTTATTGTGTTACTTGGTTCATTTCTCCTATTTCACACCTAACCTTCAATACATTACGAAAACTCGCCTATTCAAATATATTGATCATTTTACCACCAAAAACTGAAAGTTTCAGACAAAAATTCTGACGTTTTCATATTTCTGCTCAAAACAGGTTGTGGGTACTCGTTAGAACAGCCTCGCCGAGGCAGTTCTAACGAGTACCCACAATCTATGTGTTTTGAGCAGAAATAAGAAAAATAATGTATACCACAGTAAACCCCAGTTTTACTATATAAAAGTGGGGTTTAAGAGGGTCAAAATTATATAGGTATGTTTTCGTGATTATTACATACTTACCTTAAACATGGCCATGTGCAAATAAACAGATATCACATGACACCGACTTCCGCCTCAATATACAGTATATAGTTCCTTCTACTGTGATTGTAATAATGTTGTGAAACTGTTTTTTCGAGGATTTTGCCAAAATTAATGAAATACGACAAGCAAAATGCCTTCCCCGCGTGATAAGAGTATACGAGAGCAACATTATTTTTCACTTCTCTCTGCTTAGTGAGGAAAATGGGGCGGTGGGTTTGCGATGGCGTACCAACGACTGCACGATCTAGTTATTTTTGTGCATTTTATCGCTGTGCTAACTCCGGCGAATCGCTCACAAAGTTAAGATAAAACCTATGTTATTTGACACGCCTGATCTCTACACCCGAGAAATATTTAGACTTTTTATATTGTGTTTTCGTTTACATGAGGACTTGAAGAAGACGTGGAGTCTATCCAGTTACCGAGCCGGATCAACCAGACATGGAGGTTTCTGTTGCTAGGCTAATTCAGCAGACGACAAACTGATATTTTTTCTTATTTTTTCCCAGAAAACAGGCTATGACATTTTATGCAAATTGTTTCCAATCGAGACAATGTCAAAACCTGTTTTCTGAAAATAAAATAAAAAAAAAATATTTAAGGTCATCTGCTGAAACTTTTACCCAGTGCTAAGCGTTAGTAAGTGATCTACTCTCCTTATTATGGCTTTCGAAAATGAGGTTTTGTATGCATTACTATGCTATGAACCAGCCTCCTGCAAATATTTGTTAAGTCATATTTAGTAGTCTTTTAGGCAAAAAATGTGCTGCAAAGATTTTGACAAACAAATTTTGTCGAGATTTTAGATTACCTCCCTTGTCTAGTAGAACTTATTTTTGTACATTATTTGTCACCATCAAAGCCTGTCATCCATAAATAAACACAAGTTCTGCTTGCACATCGCCCACACTACAAATGTGCAACAGCACTTCGAAACCGTTACCATATTACCTGAGCAAAAAACGGACGCGAGGCTTGGAGTTATTGAGCCCATCCTGGTTATTTTGAAAATCGAATACCGCTTAAGCCGGCGCTAGTGGGGCGTTGTGTGTGGGGGGGGTGGGGGGCTGCCAGTGTGTTTCGGGGTGGGGAGCCTATGCAGCCTCGCAATTTACAGTGTTGCATATGAAGAGACTCAATCAAACCGAAGTTCCGATTTTCGTGATTTTGTGTGTTCTTTATTTTCAAAGGCAATCCTTTTTGACTTTTGTATAAGGAGAGCGATGGGGATGTATCAGGCACTCATATTATGACATGTTATTATTCTCTTGCACAGAGAGTTGCTAACTCAGTTCTTTCCTAGACAATTGAAACTGAGAGAAAATTGTAAGCGCTGATAGTTGAGCGTAGACATATTATATACAGGGACCTCAAATATAGAACTAATGAAATGCTTTACTAACCAGATCTAGACAATTACCAAACTTATTCTAGAAAAAAAGAAAACTCGGGAGAACTGTTATAGCGACTTTAATATACAAATGCTATGTACAGTAGAATCGGACGTTTAACACATCACCCATTCCTCCGGGTACATGCGTCCCGCAAAGTAATTTAAATAAAACGGATTACAACTAAAACTTTCACCGTTTATTGAATACATTACTCCCTGGTATGTATTCATGCCTCTCCATACAACGATAACCATATCTAAGGCTTCTTAAAATGAAAGGAAAAATGCGAGGTGCTTGATCTTGTATGTGATCGATATATTCAGATACTTCATGTATTAAAACTAAGGCAATTTATAGTGTCGATTAACTGGTATTGGACAGTGTAGGTAAAGTTTTACCTTACAAGTGTGTTTGTCTGCGAGAATACTGGCCAGTTGTAGATCAAGACGATACCGTTTTATCCGGCGTTACCATAAATTTCGTGGATTGTGCCTCGGTCTTTGTTTCGTCGGTAAAAAAATCTCAGCAATGGCCAGTATACGATACAAGGCCATTTTCAAATGCATTTCCATCCACCAGCTGGTCAGGAATTTTAAGAAAATGAAGAAAGTACGAACTCCTCTGGTAAGAATGCTTGTTTATCGTATGGCCGAACCTGCACAACCATTTTCTCTTTGAGTGTTTGATAATTTCGGCAAAGTATATGGATCAATGGAAGAGTTGGCAGTTAGATGAATGTATGTAGATCCGGATAGGCTACTTTTCATGTTCGATGAACCTATCCTAATATTTTAAATAATGGTTTTGTCTACCCACCGTCAAACGCGGTTCTGCAAATGGCGACGAATCCTACGAAAAATACCGTAATCCGGCGTTATTTGACTGAAAATCCTGCGTTACGACCGGTTATCCAGCGTTACGGTTGGACGCGGTGTACTAGATGATTACAGAATAGCTGACATCATTCTGCTGATGCTGCTGACCCAAGGTCAAGGTCACGGACTTAGAAAATAGTGTGATGTTTACATCAAAGTTTTACCTGGTTTTTGTCTTTCCCTTATAACTCTGCAGCCACTGATCAAAAACTTTTCATATTTGGTATGGGGGTACCTGGGAGGGTTCTCTTCCATTCTACATCTATGGACCCCAGGGTCATGCCCCAGGGCGGGGCTAGAGGTCAAAATCTAGGACACCCCCAATAAAGTAGTATATTGCAGTTTGTTTATACAAACAACCTCTTATTAAAGAAGAATGGGCATCAGACACGTTTATCACATCAACATTCAGTGAAATAAGGTCAAGGTCATTGTGACCTTATTTTTATGCTTCAGTGATTTAGACTTATTTTTTGAAGCCTATTTCATGGATTAATGTCTCAGTAAAGTAGTATGTTACAGTTTGTTTATACAAGCAACTTCTTAAAGAAGGATGGGCATCAGACATGTTTATCACATCAACATTCAGTGTAATAAGATCAAGGTCATTGTGATCATATTTTCATGCTCCAGCAATTTGCCTTATGTCTTGAAGTCTATTTCATGGATTAATGTGATACTTGGAATATCGGTTCTGTGTGACACCACGATTGGCAGCATAACAAATGTAGGTCACCTTGACCTATATTTCATGGTCCAGTAATTTTGCCGCATATCTTGAATGTTAATTGATGTATGAACATCATTATTTGGGATTATGAAATAGTGCATGTATGATCCAACAGTTGACCTAAATGTAAGTCACTGTGACCTATATTTCATGGTCCAGTGATTTTATGTTACATCTTGAAGACAGTTTGATTTATTACTATCATATTTTGGGATTATGTGACCTATATTTCATAGCCCTGTGATTTTGTCTAATATCTCCCACTGTTTGATACCCAAATGTCATATTTACATATAATGACACAGTGTAACCCAAACTTTCACCTCAAAGTAAATATAAATCAGTATGACCTAAAATTCATGGTCTAGTGATTTTGCTTAATATCTTTTAGATTATTTAATGGATTAACATCTTAGTTGGTATAATGCATCAGTGTGACCATCAGATTAATTTCTCAAGTATGTGTAGGTCAGGGACCTATATTTTATGGCCCAGCAAATTTGCTTCATGTCTTGAAGACTGTTTACTCCAGGAAAGTTGTACATGTACTTGGGATGATAGATCAGTGTCACTTAGAGACTGATACTGTAAACTATATATGTCATATCATTATCATTAACTTTAAAATATTTTATAATTAAGAAATGGTGCCGGCCGGGGGTATTCGTGACCTTCTGGGCACTTGCTCTAGTTATTTTTTCCATTAGCTTGCAGAGTACTGAAGTTAAACTACAGTTGTAATTGGTCCGTATAGGGAAAGAGACGATTGTTTAAAATGCACTTTTTATCTAGCACCACCCCAGCTTTAATGTGTTGGATCAAAACATTGCAAGCCAAATCACCATTGTAAATGGCAATGACAACCTTTAGAGAGAGATCTAATATTATCTGTTACCCCAACAGACATGTAATTACCTGTGTGGCAATAGTTCCATTGAGCATGTTGAAAACATTGGTGTGTCACAACCTGTAAATCCTCTTATATGAGCATTTCCTATTTTATGGTAGTTATCCCTACTCTTTTGAAAAAAACAACAACAAAAAAACATCAAAACAATGTAGAGTTTGTGAACACCTCCATCCATCCGTCACACTATCTCCTCCTAGACCACTCCTAACCAAACTTGCTTCTTGACTTTCCCATGTTGTAAGGGTGTGCGAGAGCAGCGGTGTTTTTCTGTCCATCCGTCAGTCCATGAACCATACATACTACTGTTTTGAAATTTCTTATGTGGATTCCTCATGAAAAAATAGCTGAAAGATATTTTTTTTCTTGAACGGATTATGCCCCTTCCTGAGTTATGGCCCTTTGAAAAAAATACGGATGCAATCTTATCAGCAGAATATCTAAAAAATTATTGAAGCTAGAGCCTTGAAACTTGATGAATAGATTGGTAGTGATGAGTAGAAGACTTGATTAACTTTTGAATAAATTTTGAAAACTTCTTCATGAGTAATGGCCATTTTGTAACTTTGGGCATTTTTACCTTATCAGCAAAATATCTAAAAAAAAAACTGTTGGAGCTAGAGCCTTGAAACTCGGTGAATTGATTGGTAATGATGAGTAAATAACCTGATTAACATTTGAATAAATTCTGAAAAATATTTCATGAGTAATGGCCCTTTGTAAATTTGGGTATTTTTCCTTTGTCAACAAAATATCTCAAAAACTATTGAAGCTAGAGCCTTGAAACTTGATGAATAGATTGGCAGTGATGAATAGATGACCTGATTAATTTTTGAATAAATTCTGAAAAAATACCTCATGAGTTATGGCCCTTTGTAATTTTATGCATTTTTACCGTGTCATCAAAATATCTCAAACTGTTTGAGCTAGAGCCTTGAAACTTGGAGAATTGGTTGGTAATGATGAGTAGATGACACGGTTCTTTTGAATAAATTCTGAAAAATATTTCATGAGTAATGGCCCTTTGTAAATTTGGTATTTTTCCCTTGTCAGCAAAATATCTCAAAACATGTTTCATGAGTTATGGTCCTTTTTAGATTGGGCCATTTTTGCCTTGTATTATCTTTAGACACAAGCATATGGTTGGGGGCATAAAGTTTTACAAACACAATTTCTAGTTTACAATTACATTAAAGTTGGAATAATATTATCTGTCTGAATCACCATACTATGCTTATTTATATTATCTGATAGTATTGACATGATATTATTGTTAGTTAGCCAGGCTCCTTAGCACAATAGGTAGGGTTTCTGACTGCAGATCCATTGGGGAGGGGGGGGGGGGGGTCGCTAGTTCAAATCCCAGCTTAGCCACATAACTTTCATGGCGGTTGATCATTAATTCATTTCTATAGTCATTCTCCTCCCTTGGTTGATTCAAGAAGAGCAGTTGTCAGTTACTGGCAACAGTATGTGCACAAGTACTGATAAACTGTTCACGGACTAAGTCTGCCCAGGACAAGTGTGAGCAGGTTAAGTGACCGGCTCAACATGACCTTAACAGTGTTGACTGGGCTGTAAAACTCCAACTCAAAAATATTATTCAGATAGTCCTCAAAAAGTTGAAATTAGTTTATCATGATTCACGATTCGTAAAATATAGCTAGCCCAGCTGGTCGGTGACACCCTTAGTGTTTCCAATGTTTTGTGCAGCATTAATTTATTAGAATAAAAGTAAAAAATATTGATAGTCATTAAAAAATGAGTGAGTTTAAAGATGAAAGTACATGTACTATGCAGTATGTTAGTAAAGATAAGTTAAAAACAAGACTGAAACAGACCTTTATTTTTTTTGATGATTAATCTTGCTCACTTCTGCTTTGAAGAAGTCAAGATAACTTAATGTGACCATGTCCTAGAGGAGTGGAGAGCCTATTCCATAAAATAGCGGTCATTGGGGGAAAGGAATTTCAATACAATAAGTTTGGCTTTTTATTAACAATTTCAAACTGCAATACGTCACAAATTTATAATGTCAGAATGTGACAATCGGTATCGGTCTCAAAGGTAACAAAGAACATAGACATTCCTTTGAACTGGCTGGTTTGTTTCTGTATCAGGACAAATATATTGGCCCGGGCTACACGATCATTGGAAGATTCATTGACAGGCGGGTATTATGCTCCAGCCAGTGTTGTTGCAGGTCCTATTCTTCTGAAGATAACAAAAAATAGATTGTTTTGAAATTCTTTGTCCACATACATGAATGATTTTTCCTGTGTATCTCCGATCGATATTGACGTTTTTTCTTCAACTAAAAAGTCAGCATATTTTACAAGATCGGACTGCACCTTGAATTTTCTGCCAGTATTTCTACTTACCAGAATAACACGTCTGTTAGAACAATAGTCATTCCAGATTTTTTTTTGCATTACATTTCTAATTCCCATTTCAAACGCTACAACCCGGAAAACTCCTCGTGGAACAGTTCTCTTTTCCATATTTTCACTATTTTCCTGATGTCTAATTCACTAAATTCAACACCTAAAATCGCCCTCAATTTTCTTTTCATTCCCTGGTGAACATGAGACATATCCATCTCCATTTTGATAGTAGTTTTGACTTTTTTTCTTTTTTTACATTTTACTTAGATTTGCACTGGGATATTGAATGACATATGTTGACGGTCCTGTTATCAAATAGCCATTGTGTGAATGGGCAGAGCTATCAACATTTTGAGACATAGCAAAATGTGACTAACAGCAGGCAATTCAGTTCACTTTGGCGAGATGAAAGAGAAATTGAAATTCCACTTCCGTCTAAACTTACTCTTCGAAGACAGGTTTACTGTTGCAAATGTGTAAAACCAATTCAGTCACCAGCACGAAAAAGTCAGTAAAAAGGGGAACGGGTCATCATAATAATCTGCAGTAACATGTACCTGGTGGAAACTGGGGGTATGCAAGTGACAAGTAATTCTGCTTGGTCACTCAATAAAAGTGCTAATTTGTTCAGTCCTGCAAAAATTCTAAGACTTGTACATCTTAATCAATTGTCCGATCATTGTCAGACAGACTTTGATTTAGGTTTTTGCCTAGTCTGTGTTGGAAAATTTCAAGTATTCTGTGTTGGATGCAGATTTTCTAATTGATGCTTTTGCCTTGCCTGCGAGCTACATACCTTGATACCGATATCCTAGGTACTCAGGTGAGCGATACTGGACCATCTTGGTCCACTTGATTTATGTTTGCTGATGGAATGTATGTTTTTGTATGACATGGTCATTATTTTGGGCATGCCATATAACATGTCTTCGGGCATATGCAGACAGTTAAGGCCCAGATCAGCCTGCACATAATGGAATACAACAGAATATATGAATAGAGAGCAAAGCTTGTGATGATATTTTGCACATGTGCAAAATAGTCTGGATCTGCAGGTTTTGTGCTTGTTCAAAGGCACTTTTTTACTTGACAAAGCACATTTTTATACTCGCCTCACGATAGAGGCGGGGTATTATGGTTTCAGGTTGGATGTTTGTCCATCAGTCGTCTGTCCGTTTTTCATTTCCGGATGATAACTTGAGTAAATGTTTCAATGGATTTTCACCAAACTTGGTATGTGCATTGATATTGTGGAGATCTGGTTTGAGACCGCTAATGGGTAAATTTCATCAATTTTTGACAAGAGTTATCTGCCCGAAACATGCCCATATTTTCGTTTCTGAACAACAACTTGTGTAAATGTCAAGAGATTTTAACCAAACTTGGTACAATTACTACATGCATTGATATTAACTTATTAAAGAGATCTGAGTTGGGATTACTAATGGGCAAATTTCGTCAATGTTTGACAGAGTTATCTGCCCGTGACATGATAATGGCAGAGTATTATAGTTTTAAGTTTTTATTTTTATTATTTTTTTTTTTTGCAGGTGGAATGTAAATACTGTTGGCATACTTCATCCTATGGAAAAACTTCACATTTCTAGTAAGTGAATAGTTAGCTAATGGCATTAGCAGACAAATTAAGAATTTTTTTTTTATTTTGTCAAGGGCTTTACATTTCATGTGGAGATGATTCACAGGAAATGTCAAACCCTATTTTCTTGGTGAGGTAATAAATATATCAAAATATTATCTGCTAAAATTTTTTGTTTTGGCATTTTAACGCTTGGCACCCTGGGAAAAAGTTTCAGTAGATGACTTATTGAAATATTTTTTCTTTTTTTCCAAGATAACAGGTTTTGAAATTTCATGCAAATTGTCTCCAATGGAGACAATTTGCAAGAAATGTCTAATCCTGTTTTCTAGGGAAAATAAGAAAATTTAGAAAAATATCATCAATTTGTCGTCTACTGAATAAGTCAGAATGGTCAAGGTCAAGTTAACCCTTAAAGCACCAAGAAATAAAACTACACATGAAATTGTCGTCTGTTTATGTCGTCTGCTGAATATTCTTGCAGACTTTTCATACTATTTTTGCATACAGGCCTAAAGGAGCATCTGATCTGGGTCCACACTGTTTGCAAAAAATGACTTTTAAAATCACAAGCAGATGACAAAGCAGACAACAATAGTTGTGACTGGCAGTTTAAGGGTTGAATGCATGTTGATGTGTTTCTGTATTCACTCCATAGCCCCAGATAAAGCGTCTTTTTTGTTTTCTTTTTCAACCAAAACATACTGATTTTTTTCTTATTTCTCCACAAAAACATATGTTGTGTGTACACATTAGAAATGCAGCGCTGAGGTGCTTCTGATGAGTACCCATAACGAAATTTGAAAACAGTATGTGGGTATCCCATCTTCTCAGATAGTGGCCTAATTTCCCATTTTTCAGCATGAAATATCTTGCGATGTAGATGATGTACATGCATGCAAAAGTGATAAATCAGTTATACCATGGTTGTGCACATGTACATGCTCAGGCTTGTGCATTATTGCATCATACATGCGCACGAACCATGGTATAACTAAGACTTATCTGATGAGTACCGATAACATTAGATTTTTTTGGAGATTAGTTTTTTTTGAGAAATAAAAAAAATAATATGTGGATACCCCATCCTATTTAAAGCTATGCATTCTAAATATTCAGACGATCACTATTTTTCAGAAAAAGTAAAATGTGAATCCACTCATCTGCTAGGGCTCTTGTTTGTATTTTCTATGAAAATACACAAAAAAGCTGTCTGCTACAGTTGTTATAAGCACTTTAACCTTTGCCACTCTAATGGCTAATTCAGCAGATGACAAATTGATGATGTTTTTCTAATTTTACCAAGAAAATAGGCTTTGACAGTTCATGCAAACTCTTAAAATTAAATGTCATCTGCTGAATTTTTTTCCCAGCATGTTAACTGATTTTTTTTTTCCATTTTTTTTTTCTTTTTTAAAGAAAATAATTTTGCTTTTCTGCTGTTTGAATTTATTAATGTTTCTTTAGGCCATTATTTTAGGCTTATGGGAGAGCCTACCCTATGATTTTAGCCCCTCCAGAAAATAAAATTTGCAATTCAGATTTTATTTTATGTCCCTACCCTTCAAATCTGGGGCTGAAATATTGCATTTTTACAGGTATTTTTGTTTGAAAGTTATTTTATTTGATCAAACCAGTTTTTTTTTTCATATTTTTTTTTAGGTCACATGAGCTATGCTCAGGATGAGCTATAGTGATCACTTTTTTGTTCATCGTCCATCTGTCAGTCAGGTTGTCTGTCTGTGAACACTTTCGAACGACAACTCCTCCAAAGCCATTGAAGCGATTTGTCTCTAACTTGGTAAGAATGTTGCTTGGTTAGAGGCCTTTAAAAATAGCTAAAATTATGGTGATCTGCCTCTTGGTTTGGTTGCCATGCCAACAGAAAGCTCCCATAGATGTGAAATGGTTAAATTGCATTTTCTGCATAACTAGTGAAGTGATGTGAACCATGTTTGGCAGTTACGAATAATCACGATCATGGGATGATTATCTACTCAGTGTATGTGTTTTATTTCTTTGGCTGTCATGGCAACATTAAATAAAAAAGGATTTTTTTAAAAGACATCTCCTCTAAAACCACTGAAGCTACATGACTCTAATTTTGTATAATTGTTGCTTGGGTAAGGACACTTCAAAATAGCTAAAATTATGGTGATCTGCCTCTTGGTTTGGTTGCCATGGCAACATAAAGCTCCCATACATGTAGACTTATAATGGGAAAATGGTTAAATTGTATTTTCTCCATAACCAGTGAAATTATATGAACCGTATTTGGCAGCTCTGATCATTGGATGATTGTCTACCCAGTATATGTGTTTTATGACCAATGGCCATTTTGTTTGGTTGCCATGGCATAAATAAATTAAAAAAAATGATTTTTTAAATGACTACTCCTCCAAAACTGTTGAAGCAGTGTGACTCTAATTTTGTACAAATGTTGCTTGGGTAAGGACAATTCAAAATAGGGTGATCTGCCTCTTGGTTTGGTTGCTATGGCAACAGAAAAACACCCATAGACTTGGTTTGGTTGCCATGGATCATAAAGCTCCCATAGACTTATAATGGGAAAATGGTTAAATTATATTTTCTCCATAACCAGTGTAATTATATGAACCATATTTGGCAGCTATGATCATTGGATGATTGTCTACCCAGTTTTTGTGTTTCATGACCAATGGCCATTTTGTTTGGTTGCCATGACAACATTTAATTAATTTTTTTTAATGACATCTCCTCCAAAACCACTGAAGCAGTAGGACTCTGATTTGGTACAAATGTTAAATGGATAAGGGCAATTGAAAATAGCTAATTTATGGGGTCTGTCTCTTGGTTTGGTTGCCATGGCAACAGAAAACTCCCATAGACTTAAAATGGCAAAATGGTTAAATTGCATTTTCTTCATAAGCAGGGAAGTGATATGAACCGTATTTGGCAGTTATGATCATTTGATAATTGTCTACCCAATTTGTATGTTTCATGACCAATGGCCATTTTGGAAACATTAAATTTGAATAAAAGTTTTTTTTTTTTTAATGACTACTCCTCCAAAACCACTGAAGCAGTAGGACTCTAATTTGGTGCAAATGTTGCTTGGGTAGGCACAATTGAAAATAGCTAAAAGTCTGCCAATCTGTCTCTTGGTTTGCTTGCCATTGCAACTGGAAACTCCCAAAGACTCATATGAGAAAATTGTTAAATTGCATTTTCTCCATAACCATTGAAGTGATTTGAACCATATTTGGCAGTTATGCTTATTGGATGATTGTCTACCCAATTTATGTGTTTTATGACCAGTGACAACTTTGTTTGTTTGTTATGGTAACATTTAATTTAAAAAAAAAAAGATTTTTTTAATGACTTCTCCTCCAAAACCATGGAAATGGTAGGGCTCTAATTTGGTACAAATCTTAAATGGATAAGGGCAACTGAAAATAGCTAAACGTGTCAATCTGTCTCTTGGTTTGGTTGCCACGGCAACAGAAAAGTCCCATAGACATATTAGAAAATGGTTAAATTGCATTTTCTCCATAACCATTGAAGTAATGTGAACCATATTTGGCAGTTATGATCATTGAATGATTGTTTACCCAGCTTGTGTGTTTTATGACCTGTGACGATTTTGTTTGGTTGCCATGGTAACATTTGATTTAAAAGAAAAATGAGTTTTTTAAATGACAGCTCCTCCAAAACCACAGCAAGCAGTATTGCTTATGAAGAGTCAGTAAAACCGAGACTCCTATTTTCTAATCCGTAGTGAGTTCTTTGTTTCCAAAGGCAATCTTTTTGACGTTTATTAGATTTCCCTGTCCCTGTGCTGTTAACATGTATAAAATCATGATACTGGTAAACAACTCTTCAGAAACCACTTAGCCAATTTCCACCAAATTTCCCATTATTCCTTAGATTGAGAGTTTGTTAAAATGATCATGCTCCACTGACTGTCATGCCCATTATATTTTTCTTCAAAACTAAGGACTAAGAACTGCTTAAGTGATGATCCTTTCATTAATTGCTGTGATAGGATTGGAAAAATGTTGCATAATATCTGCATATCTGCAGTGGCTATGTCACTCAGGTGAGCGAGCCATGGACCATGGGCGTCTTGTTTTTCTTTCCTCCTGACAGTATCTTTTTAAGATATCTCTCATAAACCTAAAGATAAAACACCTCTGGCCTTATGTGAACATTTCAGTGGTCCTTAAGATTTCATATTCCATACCCATATTATCCCTCAGTATTTTGCCAGGCTTGTTCGAGTAAACCCATATCAAACTGGTCCTCAGGACTGATCTGCACATTTGCTCCATCTGAATATGACATAATGACTGTTTCATTAGGGATAATTCTGGCTCAGAATAATCTCATTCAGCAAACTGATGTGAAATTATGAATTTTCAGAGATATTCATAGGACTAGATAAGCTTTTTTTTTCAACTGAAAATTACTGATGTTTTGCTTATTTCTCCATGAAAACAGATGTTGTGGGTACTCATTAGAAGTGCCTCACTGAGACACTTCTAATGAGTACCAAAAAGAAAAACATTATGTGGGTACCTCCACTTATCTATAGCTATGGAAATTTTAGCAAAATTCTTATTGATTTAGCTTTCAATGAGACTTTTGGCAAAGAAATAAGCAGATCTCGCAAAATCTCATCCAAAAATAATCCCTGTTTCTTATGTTGCATCTCAAAATTTAATTTACATTGTTCTCTTTTGTGGTCATCATGGTGGACCTGGGTACTAAGGACATACTTTTTGGGCATCTGTTTCCTCCAAATGCTTTTTCATCCACCCGGTTTTGGTGTGGCACTGTTGAAGGTGGTACAGCAAGCACAGAGTTCGCTCAACATTGTACACTACAACCTCTTTATAACACGGTTCGTTATAACACGGTTTGGGATATAACATGGTTCAAATCCCAAAAATGTACAGATTATAATTGAAAAATGACCATAAATGGTCATTTTTCAATATAATCTATACATTTTTGTTTGGATATAACACAGTTGTTTAACTAACATGGTTTATGCTATGGACCCCAACAATAGTGTTATAAAGAGGTTGTGGTGTATTGACAGGCGGGCCTGAGCAAAACTGCCATATTTAACCTAAATACACTACAACCTCTTTATAACATGGTTCGTTATAACATGGTTTTGGATATAACACGGTTCAAAGATGGATCCCAAAAATGTACATATTATATTGAAAAAATGACCATAAAAGGTCATTTTCCAATATAATCTATACATTTTTGTTTGGATATAACACAGTTGTTTAACTAACACGGTTTATGCTGTGGACCCCAACAATAGTGTTATAAAGAGGTTTAGGTGTATCATGATGTTTATGACAATGTATATACTTGAGGTGGTTCATCATCTCTCATAGTTCATATAATGAATGGCAGTTTTACTTTCTGGGATATTTGAAATATTTTTATGTATATGTAAAACTGGTGAGACATTAAAGATAAATAAATCTTTTCAAATATCAGGAAAACTAGTGAATGTATAGGGTAGTTATGGTACAATAAAGTTACTTACGGTATTTTTGCAAAAGTTACTTTTTTAATTTAACCCTAGTCCTGCTGAACTCAGATATGCCCTGCCTTTGCAAACAGTGTAGATCCAGATCTGGATCTACACTGTTTGTCATTAAGTATGTGAATTTGTATGAATAACCTGGGTCAAGCAATCTGATTGGCTGAAGATCAGAAGTGGGTGTGGCATCTTAATTTATTCAGCACAGCAAGGGTTAATTCTGGGTTAACAATTCTGTTTTAGTTGTGGTGCCTTTGAGTATTGCTGTGAGGAAAAGTGCTGTGAAAATTTTGACCAGTTTTATAGACTCTGGTATTTCTGGTATGTACACATTTTATATAGCTCCAGATAATTATTACTTCTTATTTCTCTTTGATAGCAGGCATTGCCCAACTGTAAGCCAGTTTCAGTTGGACGCCCCAGTGTATCTTGTGTTGGGCAAGGCCTGCTATCCTTGCAACAGGTAAGAGATGGGGATGAATTTTTTTTATTTCTTCACTTTCATTCATTTTCCTCTTTCTCCCCTGTAACTCTCTTTCATCTCCTCTACTATCTCTTCTATCTCTCCTCTCCCTTTCCCTGGGAGACGACACAAAATGACCCACAAGGGTGACTTGTCGTTAAACCCCAACACAATCAAAAACTCTCTATGAAAACTATGTTGTGGGTACTCATCAGTGAGGTGCTTCTAATAGGTACAATAACATAAGTTTGTGTTGAGGAATATTCACTAATTCTGTCAGTCCTACCAAAATCTGTCTTTTGGGCATATGCGGATAGTGAAGGTCCAGATCAGCCTGTGCATCTGCACAGTCTAATCGTGCCCTTCAGTGTCTGCTAACAGAATCGTCCACTGATTCAAGAAGGGCAGTTGTCAGTTTCTGGCGAAAGAATGTGCACAATACTGGTTAACCGCTTAGAGGACTAAGCCTGCCCAGTAAACGTGTGGTTAGGTAAACTGACCACACTTGACATGACCCCATTGGGTTGACTGGGCCGTAAAACCTCAACACAAACAAACAAACAGAATCGTCGGATAATACAGAATGTATGAATGGAGAGCAAAGGCCTTGATGATACTTTACGCATGCGCAGGATGATCTGAATCTGCACATTTTGTGTATGTTCAAGGCACTTTTTTGCTTGATGAAGCCCATAAATGACCTGCTGTGAAACAAAAATATCACATATACATGTACCAAAAAAGAAAAGAGACTCAGTCTCAGGTTGTTTTTAGTCTGTGCTGATATCAAGTCCTTTACCACCCTCGGGCCTAAAGCAGAAGATGCCATATTGGTGATATTCTTCTTATTTTTCTCTACAATACAAATTGGTGATGGGAAAAACAGGATTTGACATTTCATGCAAATTGTCTCCACTGGAGACAATTTGCATGAAATGTCAAATCCTGTTTTCTTGAAAAAAATAAGAAAAATACATCAAAATGTTTTTTGCTAAAAATTTTACCAAGTGCTAATTAATATAAGCATTAACTCTTGTCCTGCTGAACCCGGATATACCCTGTTTTTGCAAATAGTGTAGATCCATATCAGTTGGCTTCTGAGGAAGCCAGCTGATCTGGATCTGCAATGTTTGTCATAAAGTATGTGAATTTGTATCAAACTCCAGAATCAAGTCAAATCCTGTTTTCTCAAAAAATAAGAAAAATATGTCAAAATGTTGTTTGCTAAAAATTTTACCCAGTGCTAATTAATATAAGCATTTACCCTTGTCCTGCTGAACCCGGATATACCCTGTTTTTGCAAATAGTGTAGATCCAGATCAGTTGGCTTCTGAGGAAGCCAGCTGATCTGGATCTGCAATGTTTGTCATAAAGTATGTGAATTTGTATCAAAATCCAGAAGCAAGTAATCTGATCGGCTGAAAATTAGAATTAATCTGATTGGCTGAAAATTAGAAGTGGGCTTGGCATCGTAGTTTATTTGGCATGACAAGGGTTAAAAAGGAATATCCTGACCAGGCTGAATGGATGCACAGACTGTTCTTTGTTTCCATATCATAGCGCCAAATAAGGTTGTTTTTTTTCAACATATTTTCTTTTCTCCATGGAAACATATATTGTGGGTACTCACTAAGGCACTTCTGATGAGTATCCACTACATATGTTTTGTGGAGAAATAAGAAAAATATTTATCTGATACCCGCTGTTAGCTAAAGTTGTAAACATTGCTTCAACAAACTGAAATCATTATTATTGTATTAACAAGGACAGTCACAGGCTGTTTTAATTATTAACCCTTGTCCTGCTTAATAAATTAAGATGCCACACCCCTTCTAATTTTCAGCCAATCAGATTACTTGATCTGGATTGTTGCTATAAATTCACGTACTTAATGACAAACAGTGCAGATCCAGATTAGTTGGTTTCTTCCTAAGCCAACAGATCTGCATCTACACTGTTTGCAAAGGCAGGGTATATCCGGGTTCAGCAGGACAAGGGTTAAGAGACACATTCTAGGTCATTGAACTCATGAATTTTGATACGTAAAAAAGGTGGTTTTAGTACATAAAAAGGTCATTGTTCCTTGTATATGACAATGTAAATCAAAGCAAGATTTCAAAACACCCTTTGTTGTGGAGACCATTATTAGAAATTTAATCCATCTGTTTGCAACAAGACTTTTTGTGATATTTTTACATTATTAAAAATAACATAATAATATAAAAACAAGTTTGACTGGTGCTTTGCCTTGTTTCTAAAATTTTGAAATTGTTGCAGAGGACATTCATATTTTTTTTCAAGTAAATAAGGTTTGACATTTTCGTATGAACACAGAATAATCTGCCTAGCATCCAGTTCATATAAAATGTCAAGCCTTATTTTCTCAGAAAAATATAAATAACATATTTTAAAATGTTGTCTACTGATGTGCTTTAAGGCAGGGTTCGAAACTAACAGTAGCAAGTAGCAAATTTGCTACCTGAAAATTCAGTTTGCTACCTGGTCAAATTGTTGGTAGCAAAAAGGTGCTACCTGGTATAGTGCCCCCAACACTCTCAACTTTGTGTTGTGAATGTCTTCAGTGCAAATTAGACTTGACATTTCATATGAATCATCTGCCACTAAAGCAATTCACATGTAATGTCAAGCCTCATTTTTGCTGAAATAAGAAAAAAAATACTTTGAAAATGCTGTCTGCTAAATATGCTTACCGGTAGTGCTTGAAGGTTTAACCCTTAAACTGCCAATCACAACAATTCTCGTCTGCTTTATCATCTGCTTGTGATTGTAAAAGTCATTTCAGCAAACAGTGTGGACCCAGATCAGACTAGGAGCAGTCTGATCTTGGTCCACACTGTTTGCCTGTATGCAAATATGGGTTAGATAAGTGTGCAAAGAATATTCAGCAGACGACATAAACAGACAAGATTTTAAGATGCAGGTTTTCTTGGCATTTTAAGGGTTAACCCATGGCATGGGGGCATTGTCACACCTTTTTCTGCCACATAGATGCATTTTGCTACCTACTTTCAGACCAGGTACATGTAGCAATTACCTGCTACTTGCGAAAAAAGTTAATTTCTAACTCTGTTTAAGGTCATCTATTATCATCTTGCTCGAACCATATGTCATATAAGTTTGTATACTATATTGGAGAGATTTTGATGTAACGTCAAAAGTAATTTTGAAAGTAAATTTGCTGTTGTACAGAATACATAATATGTATATTATACTTTAATGAGCAGATTGATATGTAAGAAAGGTCTTGTTTTTTCTTATTTCCTCATAGAACATATGTTTTGGATATTTTTTAGAATTGCCTCAGTGAGGCAATTCTAACAAATATCCAAAACATATGTTTCTTTGAAGTATTAAATACAGTACAGTATTCTTGCATAGTTTGTAACTAATGTTACCTCTTAAGCAAAGGTTTTGTGAAAGTCACTATAACAAATTTTGTTGTTGAATTCAGTGTCAGTATAAAGAAGGTTGTCTGTACCTCTTAAGCAAAGGTTTTGTGAAAGTCACTATAACAAATTTTGTTGTTGAATTCAGTGTCAGTATAAAGAAGGTTGTCTGTACTTGCTTACTAGAAAATGAAACAAAAATTGGGATGTATGGTCAGCGTAGTCCGCAAGGCCATACGTGATATATTTCGACCATAGTTTTTTCTTCTCTATACATGTAGTACCATACATATTTACGTAATATTCTGACAACTTCACTCCTTACCATTCTTGCCTTAGAAATTGAACAAGTTCATTTTACAACCTCGCTGTTCAAGTGTCTAAAAATTGCTGGATGACTGGCAAACACTGATAAGAGTATTAAAACAAGTTTTTTTTTCTTTTTGCACATGATAGTTAGTGTAAGTTGTCTTATTTTGCTATGATTACCTCTTCACAAGATGGCCCAGAAAATGAAATCCACCCTCCCACTCCATTTTTTTTTTCTAAATTCTGGATGGTAATAAATTTTCTCCGGCCTAATACACAAGGAAATATTTTGCAGGTTATGTATACTGGTACTGTAACTGTCATGTTGTATAGCCTTAAACTGGTTAAAAAATTACGATAATCCACAAGGAAATATTTTGCAGGTTATGTATATTGGTGCTGTTAATGTCATGTGGTATAGCCTTATATTGGTTGAAGAAACGTTATTTGGTACGTCAGTTGTTTAGTGAGGACAGAGATGATAGACATCGGCCTAGAAGACAACGTCGCACAGGAGAACTGTTACAGAGAAGACGGAGATACAGACAACTTTCAGGTGAGCTGTTACAATGAAGACATTTCTGATTCCAACACATCTTCAAAAAGTCATTCTTAGCATTGCACTTTACACAGAATAACTAAATTTGCAAACTTTTGTCATGATTCAATGCAAAGCCCATTTTCATATCTAACCGCGGCCGTGCACCCAAAATTTTATTCTATTAATTAGTTTGAAAAAAAAAAAGTCAAATACTTCATTATTTCCATAATAAAAATGGCTGCAAATTATGCAGACATTGATAGGGTTGGTAGATTGAAGGCAGGCTTTCAACAAATTCCACATGTTCAAAATTTCTGAAATTAAGTTAACACAGTATTTTTTGTAGTGCATAGGTATTTTGCAATCATGTAAATAGGCGATACATAAAGTGTGTGAAATACTGATTACCTGCATGGACTGTAGACCATGTAACACATGGTACAGACTGAGGAAAGTAAACATCTTGGCTTAAAACCTATATGTTGGAAAACAAAGATGTTTAAATAGGAAATTTTTGACAAAAGTTGGAGACATGCAAAATTGTAAGATAGTTTTTTGTTCTTTTTTTAAATGAGATCAGCAGATTGTGAACATGTTTGAAAGGTGGCTAAAATTTTAGTCACACTGAAATCATGAGGAATTGCAGATATCATGGCAGTAAGGTAAATGTCTAAAATTTTGTACACCAAAGTTTATGACAAAATGGCCTATGCAAACAGTGAAGCCAAAGATCAGACTGCTCCTGAAGCATGGCCGTCACAAGGGCGTCCAACTGATATTGGCTTACAGTCGGGCAAGGCCTGCTATCCTTGTAGCAGGTAAGGGTAGAGGGGGAATGTTTTTATTTCTTCAGTTTCTTCACTTTCATTCCTGATCCTCTTTCTTCCCTGTTCCTCTCTTTCATCTCCTCTACTATCTCTTCTATCTCTTTTCTCCTTTTGGCTGGGAGACGACACAAAATGACCCAGAAGGGTTGACATATCGTTAAACCCCAACACAATGAAAAATCCAGAAACATGAATGTTTGAAGGCACTTTTTCTCTTGACGTGGCCCATATAAAGTTGTCTGCTGCTACATAAATTCAAATTTCAAAGATTGATTCATTTTTTCAGGTGATCCTAGTCAAACTACTCCACCCACAGTTATAGTTCCAGAGTCAGTGAGTTTCTCCCCACCCCCGTACAGTGGAGACAATACTGGGGTACCCCACCCAGGACCTCCCCCTTACTCTCTCGGATCAGGCAGCTCCATTAACTCCACAACTCTACCAAGATGTCCACCACCATATCAGCAGGTTACCAAGGAACCGCCCCCTAGTTACAGTTCAACAATATCAATAGCTTTGCCTGAAGATGAGGAAAAGAAAAATAGTACAACGGAAGACAAGAGATGATTTTTTCTAAAGCTAGGTTTTTCATATAAAATGTGACTGTATCTTTCTTTTGTCTGATTAACCCTTAAAGTAATAAGCACAACTACAGCAGATGACATTTTGAATTTTGTTTTTAGTATTTTCAGAGAAAATAAGACTTGGCATTTAATGTGAATCGTCTGCCAACTTGCCAAGCAGACGATTCACATAAAATGCCAAGTCTTATTTTCTCTGAAAAATTAAAATGAACATTTTGAATGTCATCTGCTACAATTTTGCTTAACCCTTTAAGGGTTAACTTGTAACATTCTGTAGAAGAAATTAGCAGCTGACACATGAGCCTCAACATGAGAAAATGTATCTTTCAATATTTGTGCCGACTGAAGACTCGGACCAGCCTTTCTTTTCTGCAGTCTGATCAGTCTTTGATGGACACTCGCTGGATAGCAAAAAAATTCAAGGTTTCTTCATGTGGATAGCAAAGATTCTGATCAAATTGCATGGATTCAGTGGAGAGCATCAGGGTGGCCGAGTGGTAGCCCTCCTGACTTTGGATCATGATGTGCCGGTTTTGAATCCAGGTGGAGGTGGACCAGCTCATGGCTGTGTGGTGTTTTGCTGCATAGAGCCTTTCATTATCACCCTTCCATCAGCTTGAGATGACTTAAATAATGTTGAAAGGAACATAAAACACCAAATCGGCATCATCATTATCATGGATGCACAGGCTGGTTGAAGTCTGTGCTGGCCTCACATATCTGAGGGTATTTTTTTCCATGCTGCAGCTCAAATGAGTGAGATACTTATTTATTATTCCCGTCCACATGACACTGACGAGGTGTTATATTTCCCATTTGAAGTCTAGATATATATCTATCTGTTGTACACATATCCGTCAATTTCGTTTCTGTGCAATAACTAAATTATGCTCCCTGGATTTAACCGTTAAAGTGCTTAACAAAACATTATAGTATTTCTTTTTTTTATTATTTTTCAGAGAAAATAAGACTTGGCATTTCATATGAATTGTCTGCTAGGCTAGGCAGACAATTCACATGAAATGTCTAGCCTTGTTTTCTCTGAAAAATACACACACACAAAAATAATCAAAATATTGTCTCTGCAGTTGTGAATAGCACTTTAAGGGTTAATTGAAATATTACCTGATAAATAGTAGGATTTGGGAAGAATGTTTCTGGATATCTGTAAATGGCAAAATTTTGACTATTTCATGCATGGATATGATCTTTTTTGGTGTAAAAAAAGTAGTTCTTTAGAGGCTTCTGTGCTGCAACATTGATTATAGTTTATGCTTTTGATTGAAACTTTTCTTGCAAAAAGAAGAGGACTTGTTAACCCTTGTCCTGTTGAATAAATTAAGATGCCATGCCCACTTCTAATTTTAAGCCAATCAGATGACTTTATCAGTTGGTTGATATAATGGCAAACAGTGCAGATCCAGATCAGCAAGCCAACTGATCTGGATCTACACTGTTTGCAAAGGCAGGGTATATCTGTGTTCAGCAGAACAAGGGTTAGGTAGGAGTAATTGGTGATAATTCTTGGATTATTTTGTCCAGTTCTTCATTAAAAAAAAACAAAAACAAAACAAACTTGTGTACTCATTACAAATGCCTCACCGAGGCACTTCTAATGAGCACCCGCAACTAATTTTTATTTTATGGAGAAATAAGAAAAAGAATGACTAAATACTCCTTAATAAGTTCTATACAAAAGCCAATGATGGCAGGACACCACTCCTGCAAAAACTTTCTGAGGGTTGGCCTTGCCATCATTGGCCTTGGCTCACTTGAGGCAAGTGTAGGGCTTTGGGCCTTTATAGTTCACCTGGACAAAGTCCAAAAAGAGCTATTGCACTATCACTGGAGTCAGCATCCTCACAATGTTAGTTTTTTTAAGACCTCATATTTTCCAAACCACACAATAGATTTGGATTATGTTTGGTATGATGATAGATATAGGTCCAAAATTTAATTCAGCAATGCCACCAAAAATTAAGAGTTCTCACATAGTCATGTGTGATTTCTGGAATGAATTTGTGTAGTTCAGATAGTTTTTAATTTATATTTGTTTACAATACATGTATCAATCATAGCTACAGATAAGAGGGGGTATCCACATAATATTTTTCTTATTTCTCAATGAAAACATATGTTGTGGGTACTCATTAGAAGCACCTCGGTGAGGTGCTTCTAATGAGTACCTACAACATATGTGAGGTGCTCCTAATGAGTACCTACAACACATGTTTTCATGGAGAAATAAGAAAGATATCAGCAGTTTTCAGATGAAAAAAATACCTTATCTGTTGCTATGTATAAAAATCAGGGGAGGAACCATAATCAAAGGAGCTGTATTGTGAAAAAAATGTACCTTGTAACATGTTTTCCCAGTGAAGACTCAAATCAGCCTCTGCTTCTGTGCAGTCCGATAAGAGTCCTTATTATCCACACGAAGAAACTTTTGGAACCTTGGCTATCCAAAATGCACCCAGTCAACCCTTGTCATGCTGAATAAATTAAAATGCCATGCCCACTTCTAATTGTCAGCCAATCAGATCACTTAATCCAGATTGTCATTCAGTATGTGTATTTATATCAACAAACAGTGCAGATCCAGATCAGTTGGCTTCTTCAGAAGCCAACTGATCTGGATCTGCACTGTTTACAAAGGCAGGGCATATCCGGGTTCAGCAGGACGAGGGTTAAGATGTACCCAAAGAAGATGGTAATCAGACTGTCACTGCACAAGTGTGCAGGCTGATCTGAATCTTTGCTGAACACAGATGTTGGAAGGTACATTTTCTCATGTTACAGCTCAAATATCTTTGGGAATTGCAGATTCTTTGAGTCTGTTTTAATCCCATACATTTGAGCCACAGTGTTATGACATGTGCACCCGGCAAAAACTCAAATCAGCTTGAACATTCAGTGAGTCTGATCAGTCTTTTGTTGTCTGCTTGAACTTGGCTCCTTGACCGTCCAAAGAGTGCCCAGTGAAGATTCTTGGTCAGATACACATATGCACAGGCTAATCTAATAGTCTTCACTGTGTGCACATGCTATAAGGTACATGTCACAATGTGTCTCAGTTACTTTTCAATGCAGTTGATCTGACTGGGAAAAACACATTTATCTAAGTATTTAGATCTGTAAAATTTTATAACTTGTCAGGTATTTCTATCCTAATATGTTTACCTGGAATATTTGGACACCTTAACTCCTTACTATGCTTGTCCTAAAATTTGAACGTCCATTTCAATATCTTGTTAATGTGTCTAAAAGCTGCTGGATGAGTGGCAAACAGTGTAGACCAAGATCAGATGCCACATTCTGTGGCATCTGATCTGTGTCTACACTGTTTGCTCAGGCATGTCTAGAGGTGGTCGGGTGGTGCGAAGGTGTCGTGTATCTCACGTCACTGGGGCGTCCAACTGATATCGGCTTATAGTTGGGCAAGGCCTGCTGTCCTTGTAGCAGGGAAGGGTAGAGGGGGAATGTTTTTATTTCTTCTGTTTCTTCACTTTCAGTCCTGTTCCTCTTTCTTCCCTTCCCTCTTTTTTTCGTCTCTTCTACTATCTCTTCTATCTCTTTTCTCCCTTTCTCTGGGAGACGACACAAAATAACCCACAAGGGTTGATGTGTCGTTAAACCCCAACACAATCAAAAGTCTGTTCAAATACTTCGGGTAAGCACTGTAATTATCTTTTTTTTTTTCTCAGCATTATTTTGTGTAGAAGACATAACTGCACTTTCATGTATTATTTTTATATCTATAATCAGCATTTCAAATCTGTTAGTCAGTTATAATATATATTTACCCTAAATGTTCAGTCAGAAATGTTTAAGTAAATGCTGGAGACCCTGATCAAACAGTTCTTTAATTGAGTAGTTTGATCAGGGTCCCCACTAGATGCATTCTTTAGATACATAAAAAATCAAACGACCTATTCGATAGCTCCAGATAAGGCTTTGGTTTTTAACTAAAAGGTCTTGATATTTTTCTTATTTCCCCTGAAAACATAAGTTGTGGCTACCCATTAGAAGCATTTTTGTCAAGAAAAAGATAGTGACCTGTTGTCTCTTTGTGTCTAGAAATATGCTTTGCAGTTGGTTCAAAAGCCCACTCAGAGCTTATGTTTGTATTGTTTATAACTTACGGATTTTAAACAAATCTTTTCTTATCTGATGCATAATTCTAGATAAGGGGTGTATCCAGGTAAATGTTTTTCTTGTTTTTCTTGTTTTTCCACGTATTTGACCTACCATATTCGATCTAATTACCGCACATACCCCTATAAGCGCACAGTCAAGAAATACCGTAGTCTTCAGATTACAGCCAATGTACTTTTTCTTTACTTCTTTATAAAGGCATATGTTGTGGGTACTCATTTGAATTGCATCGACTTGTCGATGCAATTCAAATGAGTACCCACAACATATGCCTTTAGAAAGAAAATCAGAAAAAAAATCGCATTATAATCATCAAATAAATCCTATTCTGATTTTTTATAGTGTACCCTTAGTAGTTAGATTCATATTTTAGCACAACTGAGTGTTCCCAGTAATTCTGAAAAACCTAAGCGCACAGTGCGGTAATTAGGTCGAATACAGTAATTACCACACTGTGCGCTTAGAATTTCAGAAATACTGGAAAAACTTGTAGTGAAATATCCACCTGATAAGGACTATAAAGAAAGATACGAAGATGACTTCATGAGATGATTATTTATTATTTAATGATACTTATGTGATATTTTTTCTGAGGTTCTGTATAAAAGCATATGTTATTGGTACTCATTTGAATTGCCTCTACTTGTTGACCAACAACATATGCTTTTATAAAGAAGCAGATAAAAGTACACAAGCTGTAATTTGAAATTGCTTGACTGTGTGCTTGTAAGGTATGTGCAGTAATTAGGTCGAATATGGTATACTGACTGTAATTGCCTCAATGGGCTCCTGTCATCCTATGACAAAAATTTTTTTGAGAAATATTTAAGAAATAATATTGAGTTTTGGGTTGAAAAAAAATCAGCCTATCTAACTGTGACAGGAAGAAAATATAGAGATCATAATACAGATTGCAGCCTTGCTATATGAACTAGCTTTTATGGTGACCCCATATCGGGGTCTGGCTTTTCTTTGATGTAAGCAACAGGCTGCTTGATTTGTACCTTGATTGGTGACCATACATGGGTGCCCACTGCTTGACTTGGTAGAGAATCAGTTTGCATGCTGTCATAAAGGTATGAAAAAGCCCAAGTTTTGCTAGACATAACCTTCTGTGTATGAGTACTTGACATGGGCATCTGACAAATACCCTTTGCAGCTCTATATCTATATAGATTTGTCCAGGTCTAATTACTTGCTATACCTTATTCTGACACCTTATTAGCTTACCTTACCCATTTTAAAACTTGAATGTGTCTAAAGTTGGTGGATATGTTGCAAACATCTGCAGCATCTGATCAGGTCTACACTGTTTACCAGTACTCAGGCATGTCTGTCTGAATTCTTAGGGTAATTATGGTATAAACTTGACAAGATATGTAGAAAAGTAGAGTCTTAATGTGAACAGCAAAGATCCAGATCAGATTGCAAGGATGTACAGGTTGGTCTGGTGTATTGCTGCTCACCCAAACTGATTTGTGATTTGTACATACACATGTCCATTTAACATTACGGTAAATGTCCTAAAATTTTGAACATTTTTTTCCATATAATTTGGTCTTAATTTTGCATTTTGCATAGTTGTTTCTTAAAGTACTTACTTAGTGGAATGGCAAACAGTGTAGATCCTGATCACACTGTTCCTTTAGGATGTCTGATCTAGGTCTGCACTGTTTGTATATGCCATTTTGTCAGAAACTTTGGTGTTCGAAATTTTAGGATATTTACTGTATATCATATGTAAATAGCATTGTTGTGATACTGAAAAACTGAATTGCATAATTTGATTAATTCTTTATGTATATTTATTTTCCTTTGCACAAAAGCCAAAAAGCAAGTTTTGCACATGTAAATATGTTTAAATACTCCAGAAATAGAAATTGTCTGCACCCTTAAAATGCTAACCACAACCGCAGCACACATTTTTTTTTTTTTTTTTTTTTTACTTTTCAGAGAAAATAAGACAACATTTCATGTGAATCATCTGCTGGGTAGACAATTCACATGAAATGCCAGGTCCAAAATTTCTCTGAAAAATAATAATAATAAATTTAGAATGCCATCTGCTACACTTTTGGCTAGCAGTTTAAGGGTTAAAGCTTTTATTAGAGTTTCTGTTATTATTTGCAGTATTTTTTTCTGTCATTTAATCTAGACCTAGCATAAACACATATATACTACAACCTCTTTATAACATGGTTCGTTATAACACGGTTTTGGATATAACACGGTTCAAAGATGGATCCCAAAAATGTATAGATTATATTGAAAAATGACCATAAATGGTCATTTTTCAATATAATCTATACATTTTTGTTTGGCTATAACATGGTTGTTTAGCTAACACAGTTTATGCTATTGACCCCAACAATAGTGTTATAAAGAGGTTGTGGTGTACTAGCAGTTTGCCATAATCATATGTGTAAATTATATGTATATGTACATTTATGAGCCACATCCCTCAAAAATAGGGTGTTTTTTGCAAGTGCGAAAACCAACAGATCAGCCTACAAAAGCTCTAATTAGACTGCTAAAACTGAAAATCCCTTGATAGATTTTTGCATGCCATTAGTCTTATGGTTGTAATTCCCTCATGTGTAAACAAAAGGAGTCCTATGAACAAATGCCCATTACATAGCTTTAATGGATATGAATACACTTTCTGGAGGTGGTAACTCTTTCAAAATTGTTTGCCTCCCTTCTGAAAAAGGATCTACATGAAAAGGAAAGTCTCTTTTCCTGTAGGCGTCTTTTCAGAAGGGTTCCATTGTGCTGAAAAGCAAACAGGAAGTCACAAAAGTTGTATCCATTGTAAAAAAAAAAAAAAAGGTTGAAAGTCTTCCAGGTATAGCAGTTCTCCTTATGACATTTTTTTTGTTTACCAAAAGGTGTTGCTCTTTTTCTTTTTTTTTGCAAAGAAAATGCTATGGGTACTCATTAGAGTTACCCTCAACCCCACTTTGTGGCACTTCTGCTGAGTACCCATAACATGTTTCTCCATGAAGAAATATAATATATATTGGAATGCCCCTCCTAGAGCTATGCATTGTGACTGGGGCATCCATTTGAACCGAGCCTGATGCATATCTCAAGATAAGATTGATATTTTTCTTATTTCTTGTGAAAACCCATAGGTTATTTATTAGAAAGACCACATGAAAACATGTTATGGGTACTCATTAGAAGTGCCTCATCGAGGCACTTCTAATGAGTAACCACAACATGTTTTTTGTGGAGAAATAAGAAAAATATATCTGATACCCTCTTATCTAGAGCTCTGTTATAATTCTGCAAATGAAAAGCCGTGATCAAAGGAAAAAGAAGTGCTGGCTGATCTGGTCTATTGGTGTTCACTTATGTTATAAGACCTTGTTTTTGTTTGCTGTGGCTGACAGTTTTTTCTTTGAATCTGCAATCTTTTGTTCTGTGATAGTTATGTTTATTATTGGTGCTTTTGTTTATTTTGATAAGCTTTATTTACAGAGACTGCATCTTACTAACCTGATTTTAGTGCTGACTAACACACGAGTCTGTGCATTCTGATTGTAAAGAGTTACTCTTTATCATAGCACTATCCATATAAATACATTTCTTATTTATGAAAATGTTGTGGGTACTCATTAGAAGTGCCTCACCGAGGCACTTCTAATGAATACCCATGACATGTTTTTGTGAGAAATAAGAAAAAATGTTATTTGGATACCCCCTCTTATCTGGAGCCATCTAGAAGTATTTTTCTGGGCCATCAAATTTAGCACTGACATCAATTCGTATCACTTCTCATTTTTGGCCATGTGCGAAGGTACTTTTTCGCTTGACGCGGCCCAAATGTAATTAACAAAATGTTAATGAATCTTAAAAATATAGAACATAATTTCTTAGTTCTAAGTCTGTATTAAATAGATTGTATAGTCCATTTGCTATGGGGCAAGTGAAGCGAAAAAGTGGAAACAGGATTTGACATTTCAAATCCTTGCCCAACCACACAGTTTGATTAGGGCTGTCTGTAACCTTAACCACTCTCTGGACAAATTCAACAGACAACAAAGTGATGATATTTTTCTTATTCTTCCCAAAAAGTAGACTTTGACATTTCATGCAAATTGTCTCATGAAATGTCAAAGCTTATTTTCTGGGAAAATAGAAAAAAAATATTACAAAGTGTTGTCTGCGGAAATATTTACCCAGCATGCTAAACGTCTCAGTCATTGATATAATCTACAATATCCTTGGGTTCTATAAGCAGGCAACTAAGGGTTTGATCAGACAGTGCAAATGCCTTATGGTAGGCTGATCTGATCCTTTATTGCCAGAATATGGCAGAAGGGACCCTTTTTCATGTAACATTCATTTGCAGTTTTTCATACAGATCAGACATTCAAAGTTGACTGAATATCATGTTTATGAATTGCATGTGTACAGTTGACTTTGCTTATCTCAAACACTGATAACTCGGACTACTAATGAAGTCAAACTTAATTTTGAATAATGTTGGTTTAGTTTTGCTTTATGTTACTTACATTTCAACTCCTGTTATCTTACATTTCAACTCCTGTTATCTTACATTTCAACTCCTGTTATCTTACATTTCAACTCCTGTTATCTCAAATTACTGTTATCTTAAACTGGAAATTCTGGCCTTTTGGAGTTTGAGTTAACCAGAGTCCACCGTACACTACAACCTCTTTATAACACGGTTCGTTATAACACAGTTTTGAATATAACATGGTTCAAAGATGGATTTCAAAAATGTGTAGATAATATTGAAAAATGACAATAAATGGTCATTTTTCAATATAATCTATACATTGTTGTTTGGATATAACATGATTGTTTAACTAACATGGTTTGTGCAATACAATAGTGTTATAAAGAGGTTGTGGTGCATTTAGGTCAGTGTACTTATTCCAGATAAAATTCAAGAAAAGCTACCTTTTGAGCAGCAAAAGACCCAGACCAGCCTGGACATCCATGCATTCTGGTCTCGATGTTTGTCTACATGATATAGGTAACTGTATTTACACTAAGTATTTGTACACCTAAAATGCTCACTGTACATGGCCTAAAATTTGAACAAGTCCATTTTACTACCTATTAAAAACTACTGGGTTAGTGGCAAACTGATCAGATGCCATGATGTATGGCTTATGATCAAGGTCAACACTGTTTGTTCTAGCCTGTCGTCCAAATATTTATTTAGGGTAAATACAGTACTTTATAGAAGGCTTTTGGTGGCAAGTGAAGACCCTAACCAAATTACACAGATGCTTTATTGATCTGGGGCTATGTTATTGGAAATTGGACACTCTTCAAAGAGAGAGCACTCTAGCCTGTCATCCAAATATTTATTTAGGGTAAATACAGTACTTTATAGAAGGCCTTTGGTGGCAAGTGAAGACCCTAACCAAATTACACAGATGCTTTATTGATCTGGGGCTTTGTTGTTGTTGGAGAATGGATACTCTTCAAAGAGAGAGCACTCAAAACTGAAAGTTTTGCCTCCCTTTTCAAAGGGAGGACACTCCAACATAAAAATGTTCTTTCATTTCTCTGTAAATCTCTCTGAAATGGGGCTACTCTTAAAGAAAAGAATTTGCTCCCGAAGGTGCTCTTAAAGGAAAGAATTTGCTCCCCAAGGAGAGCTAATTCTTTCCTTTAATAGCAGCCCCTTTTGAGAAGTGAGGCAAATATATTCTAGTCTGAGTGGTCTCCCTTGGCAGTGTGTCCCTTTACCTTCAAGGTACTTTTTCATGTTTTCTTGGGTACCAGCTCATATCATTTGTACATGTGGCTATACATTTAGAGTTCTATCAGTATAATTGCTTATAGTCATACATTTCCTGTTTGCTGTGAATCTCTTTTTTTCTTTTTAACAAAAGTATTATTTCCCCCAGGAAAACATACCATATTTGTCCAGGAAAACATAGCATACTTTTCCTAATAAGAGAGCTGCATGGATAATGTTTATGGTGTCCTTATTATAGACAGTTTGGGTTTTGTGAGATAATCTAAGGCCAAAATCCGCTGAAAAATACCCCTATTAAAATACAGTCGACTATTGTTATCTCGAAGTCCAAGGGACTGTCTTAAATATACTGAAAGGAAAAAGAAACGCAGGGTAAATTTTATTCCTAAATTTCATTCAAGTTTGAAAAAGTTTGTTAAATAATTTACTATGATTACAAAACGGTACATGTATGGAACAAAAGTTCCAAATTTCATTGGTTTGTGATCAACAAGTCTCGAGTTATTGAAGTTCATTGGTAGCTACTCCACAAATCTTGAAATCAAAATCAAACTGAAAATCAATATCAGGTGTGCCCCCCTCTTGCTGCCGTTGCTGCCCTAATTCTCCTTTGGATAGAGTTAACCAAAGCATTGACAGTTCGCATCGGGATGTTATTCCATTCATCGATCAACGCATTCCTTAGTTGTGCGAGAGTTGCGGGGGGATTTCGGCGCTTCCTAACCCTTCTGTCCAGCTCATCCCACATGTGCTCTATTGGGGTCAAATCTGGACTGTACGGTGGCCATGCTAGTGGTGCGATGTTATTGTTTGCCAGGAAATCCTGACAGACTCGGGCAACATGTGGTCGGGCATAGTCCTGCTGCAGAATCAGATTACGTTGTTGCACAAGCGGGACTGCAACAGGACGCAAGATCTCATCCCTATACCTTACTGCGGTCATATTGCCCGCAACAATAATCAACTGTGATTTTATCCCGTGAGCAATGCCTCCCCAGACCATAACGGATCCACCCCCAAACCGATCCCGTTCGACAACACAGGCGTCGGCAAAGCGTTCTCCGCGACGTCGGTACACACGACGTCGACCATCTAGAGAGTGAACCTAGACTCGTCCGTAAAAAGAACTCGTCTCCACTGCCTCATCGGAAATAGCCTGGGCGCATGCGCCGTCAACCATGCCATATGACGCAACCTACGTGCCTGGGTCAGAGGCAGACCAACGTATGGACGACGAGCTCGAAGACCAATCTCACGCAATCGACTTCCAACAGTCTTCGGAGGAATTTGTCGATTATGCGTACCTACTGTATTAAGGGCAGTTTCAGTAGCAGTGAGATGACGATTCCGCAAATGTGCCAGACGGATTGTCCTGTCTTGACGTCGCGAGGTCACGCGTGGACGCCCAGACCGCGATTGGTCTGCTAAATGCCCTGTCTCCCTTAAACGTCTAACAAGACGTTCAATTGTTGAGACGTTAACCCCAAAATGATTGGCAACTTGCTGTTGCCTCTGACCCTGCATCAGCAACGCAGTTGCCCTACCCCTCTGAACATGTCAGTCGTACCATGATTGAAAAAAGTTCAAAGTAGCGTAAAAATGAAAAGAAAAATCGGTAAAAGAATCGAAGAGCATTGTGTATCCTTGAAGTGAGGAAATCTTGTGCTGAAGGTTTAAACATGCTTGTTTTGCACGAAATTTTGGCTTTCCGTATTTTCCGTGCAATGCACTGTGTAGTGCACGGTTGAATGATTTCACACACTGGGTAGGTAGCACATCGACCAAAGACTCGTATACCCGCGGTTCACATTCACAGGACAATCTGTAAAAGTGTATGGCTATAGTAAACACCGTAAAAAATGGTTAAAATAAGAAGGAAAAAACTCTACCCTGCATTTCTTTTTCCTTTCAGTATACTTCGAGATATCTGTACCTCGACATATCAGATTTGCAAAATTGAAAACAAAAATAAATCAAACAACCACATTTTGAAAATGAATATGTAATTTGACTCTTAAAATTAGAGATATATCGAAAATATTGTGGAAAAGAGGAGAAATTGCTCCTTAGGAGCAATTTCTCCTCTTTTCCACAGTATTTTGTTACCTGTTATTAAGTTTCCATATTAAAAAGGACCAGATTTTTACTTCAAGATAAACAGTTATTTGAGATAAGCGAGGTCAAGATAACGGGAGTTCACTGTAGCTTACTTGCAGCAGTTGCATAGTTGATACTGAAAATCTGTGTAAGGCTTTTACCTTTCCATGTTGAATGTTTGCATGAATGGTCCCTAAACTTGAGGTGGAAAAGATTTGGAGCAAAAAGTAAGGGGAAGCAGGGGATATGCTTATTAGGGGCACTATTATCAGGAAAAATATGGTATATTGCAAGTACTAATTAGAATCACCTCAGTAAAAATATTGTGGGGTAGCATTTAGAATTGAGTGTCTGGGCAGTTCTAATGAGTACCCACTTTTTGCAGAAATAGTTTTAACGCTTCAGATATAGTTTATTTTATTGTGCCATATGGCTGTTGAAGATAAGTTGTTTGCTATGAGAAAAAAAAAACAAAACAAAAAAACAAACACTTTTTTATATGTACCCGGTAAAATTGACATTTTAGATTTCAGATAAAGCAATAATTGTGACAATAATTAGGATACTTTTTATTTCTGCATCAAAACACACCTTGTTTGGTGTGAAATGAGACAGTTCAAATGAGTACTAAAAGATAATATGTTTTGGTGCAAAAAATTACAAGTTATCTTATGAATACCCACTTTATGTGGAACTGTGAGTCAGCACATCAGTATGGATCCTAGGATTTATACCCATTCTCTGAGATTCCTACTGTATTCGACCTAATTACAGCACTGTGCGCTTAGGTTTTTCAAACTTACAGGACACTCATTTGTGGTCAAATATGTATCTATCTACTAAGGATATGCTGTAAAAAAGGACATTTAATGATGACTGTGCGAATTTTTCTGACTTTCTTTACAAAGGCATATGTTGTGGGTACTTATTTGAATTGCATTGACTTGTCGATGCAATTCAAATGAGTACCCACAACATATGCCTTTGTAAAGAAGTAAAGAAAAAAGTACACTGGTTGTAGTCTGAAGACTACGGAATTTCTTGACTGTGCGCTTATAGGGGTATGTGCGGTAATTAGGTCGAATACGGTATTTTGTCTAAACAGACAATGATTGACCTGGCCAGGTTGTGGAGAAATGCACAGCCTATTTCATATGTACTTGTCAGCACAAAAAAGAGATCAGTCTTTAGGGTATGAATATTAAACATTTACTTTTAAGGGACAGATGTAGAGGTTCCACCATTTTATACAAGGGAGACAATTTCTGTGACTGCGTTCCTGAAAACCAGTCCCTTCTGAAAAAGGGGCTGCTTTAAAAAGACAAAAATTGCTCCCAAGTGGTTTGACAATTTCCTTTCTGTTGTCAGGAAAGTATGATTGATTGATTGATTGTGTTGGGGTTTAATGACACGTGGACTCTAGTGTGTTATTTTGTGTTGTCTCCCAGAGAAAGGGAGAAAAGAGATCAAAGAGATAGTAGAGGAGATGAAAGAGAAAGATAGAAAAGAAAGAGGGAAATGAAAGAAAGTGAAGGAACAGAAGAAATAACAACATTCCCCTTCTACCTTTGCCTGCTGCAAGGACAGCAGGCTTTGCCCAACTGGAAGCCAATATCAGTTGGGCGCCCTGGTGACAAAAGCTACAGGACACCTTCGCCTCACCCAACCACCCCTCGGGAAAGTATGAAGAAATAAAGATATATTCAAAATGTTATTGTTTTTCTTTAGTTTATAAATGGTAAAACTGTTATTGAGCACTGCATAATTTTTGCATGGCAGTTTATGTTTCAGTGACTTCATGAAATACTTGATATGCATTAAGAGTCGTATGTTAAAAAGATTCAGGCATATATATGAATTTTCCAGCATAGCTTTGTATCATTAGCATCTTCCTAAGATATATTAGTCATTTTATAGCTCTTTTGAATTTTACATAACCTTCTGTATTTTAGAAACTTATCCGATGTCCATACTCACATATAATACTCCTGTTTTAAGTGCTATAATCTTAGATGAAATTTTTTGTGATTATACATGTATTTTTTAATGCGTGTTTTAGCTTTCACATTTTATTTTAATTTCATTGATCATATTTCCATGGTTCTAGACAGACTTATTTCGGAGGCAGAAGTACATATGTTAGATATTACACCACAACCTCTTTATAACACTATTGTTGGGGTCCATAGCATAAACCATGTTAGTTAAACAACCGTGTGATATCCCAAACAAAAATGTATAGATTATATTGAAAAATGACCATTTATAATCTATACATTTTTGGGATCCATCTTTGAACTGTGTTATATCCAAAACCATGTTATAATGAAACTATGTTATAAAGCGGTTGTAGTATAGCTCCAGATAAAGAACTTTTTCAGCCTAAAAGAACTTTTTTTTTATAATTTCTCCATGAAACCATGTGGGTACTCATTAGAAATGCCCCAGTCAGGCCCTTCTAATAAATACCACATGTTTTCATGGAGAAATGAAAATATCAGCACTTTTTGGTTGAAAAAAGTGCCATATCTGGAGCTATCTGATGATGGACACCACCGTCTTTCTTGAGCTGTGGGTGACACCATAAGGACCTTAACCACAAGTTCCGACTGAAGCTCTAGAGTGGGCTGCATATTTGTGTAGTCTGATAAGGCCAGCTCATAACACATTCTGCTTTCAGAATTTAGGCTGAAAATGACGGACAAAAAAAAAAGAAAAAAAAAAAAAAATTAGCTTGCAAAATTACTGACATTGGCTTGAAAATAACTTGGAAATGCACTGTCAGGAAATCCAATTGCTAAAAATTTCCTAGGGGGGTGGGTGGGTGGGTGGTGGGGCAGACCTCCCTTATGAGAGGGGGAGAGCCCCCTCTCCTCTCCCCACTCTCGCTGCTTACGCCGCTCAACTCATGCCTTTGGCATTCAGTGCACCCACTCCCCCCCATCTACAGACCTTCTGGGTCCAGCCCTGGTTTGTAAACAGGAAAGGCCATTTGCTGTTTGTCAGTCTGTTTTACACAATTCATTGATATATAAGTGGCTAACAAAGACTCAGATGAGTGAACTGTGTGAATTCAGAGGCTGATCTGGGTCGTTGGTCACTATACAGTGACCCATATCTTACATGGCTCTAGTTTTTCATGGTATGTATATTTGCTGCAAAATATGTAATGTGCTGTAACCATGTTTACACGTAGTATTATAATAAACAGGCCATAAGCAAACATTGCAGACACAGATCAGATGCTATTGAACATGGTGTCTGCTCAGGGTATTCACTGTTTGTTGCTCATTTAGCAGTTTTTAGACACATTAAAAAGTTGTAAAGTAACCCTAGTCCAGCTGAACCCAGATATACCCTGCCTTTGCAAACAGTGTAGATCCAGATCAGTTGGCTTCTGAAGAAGCCAACCTGATCTGGATCTGCACTGTTTGCCATTAAGTATGTGAATTTATAGCAACAATCCGGATTAAGTAATCTGATTGGCTGAAAATTAGAAATGGGGGTGGAATTATAATTTATTCAGCAGGAAAAGGGTTAAGATTTAAGATGTTTCAGGATTTAGGGTAAATACATTAAGTATTTTTAGAAGTGCTTACAGAAGTTTTTCAATCACAACTGAGAACACTCAGGTTTCTAATTGCTAGCTATACCAAAGTATCAGTTTCTAAGTGCTAGCTATATCAAAGTATGAAAGCAAAGCAACACATTTTGCACAGGACGGCAATAAAATTACATGAAGGTTATGTTCTGTTATTATATTTTCAGTTTTTAGGGTAGTCAGTACAATTTGTGTTTGCGACCACTATGAAAGTCAGCAAATCCTTACAAATTGAAATATACCCTATGGTAACGATGACAGTTTTTGTTTGAAGGTAACAAATGTGGCTTTGAATTAAGAGTAACGCTGTGAATAACCAGGTTGAAACTGAGAAGTGCTCTTTGAGAATCAAAATAATTAATGCTGTGAATAATCAGGTTGAAATTGAGAAGTGCTCTTTGAGAATCAAAATAATGCTGCTCTGACCAATCATTATAGAGTTCACCCTTAAAGCGCTCAGCAAAATTGTTGCAGATGTCATTTTTTTTTTATTTTTTTATTTTTTTTTAAGACAGAAAATAAGACTTATTCATTGCTCTCAAGAGTTGTTCCTTTCAGAATCTATTTACCTTCAATGGTGTTAGTGCCGTGTGGCATCTGTAAAATGTCTCACTATACTTTACTATAGCATAGTTTATATTTTCTGGTCCTCTGTGATCATCAAGCCCATTCCAGAAATTTTGAAAAATTTATATGGCACTAACAAGCCTTATTGGCATGATATTACAAAAACGCACCTATTCAAATACAGTCGACTCTCGTTATCTCGAACTCACTTATCTCGAACAACCACTTATCTCGAAGTGAAAATCTGGTCCCTGTTTTAATACAGAGATCTACCAACAGGCAACAAAATATTGTGGAAAAGAGGAGAAATTGCTCCTTAGGAGCAATTTCTCCTCTTTTCCACAATATTTTCAATATATCTCTAGCTTAGGAGTCAAATTACATGTTCATTCTGTTAAAGGTGGTTGTTCGATTAATTGTTTCCCTCAGTTCCGCAAATCTGATATGTCGAAGTACGGATATCTCGAAGTGTTTCATAGAGTCCCTTGGAGTTCGAGATAATGAGAGTCGACTGTATATTGGGAATTTTACCACCAAAAATGAAAACTTTCAGATAAAAGAATTCTGGTAGTTTTCATATTTCTGCTCAAAACATAGATTGTGAGGACTTGTTAGAACCACCTCTGCGAGGCAGTTCTAACAAGTACCATAATCTATGTTTTTGAGCAGAAGTAAGAAAATTAATGTATACCCCTGTAAACCCCAGTTTTACTGTATGAAAGTGGGGTTTAAGGGAGTCAAAATTACATAGGCGTGTTCTCATGATGAAACTAACTAGTCTGGCCAAGAAAATTTGACTTCAACTTTTTCAGTTTTGTGAGTGGGTTCATTACTCTTAGGAGTCATTCCTTTCAGAATCATTTGGCATTTTATGTAAATCATCTAACATGAATTACAAGCTTTGTTTTCTCTGAAAAATATTAAAGAAAAATCAGAATGTCAAAAGCTGCAGTTTTGATGAGCACTTTAAGGTTAAAGTCCACTAGCAGCTTTCAACTGGCAAAGAATAAAGTAAGAAGGTTGTAGTTTTACTTTGAAAGTTGTATATTTCTTTTATTATTTATGAGTTTGTTAGCCATTTAACTCTTTCAGTGCCAAATTTCAGATGACATTTGTTGTCTGCTTTGTTTTTCTAACCAACTTACAACTAGAAATAATTATCATCACCTATGACAGTGAAAGAGTTAAGACATAACAAATTATGTTGTTTTTTTGTATTTTCTGAACAGTTCCATATCAAAGTATTTCATCATTGTACTTATCACTGTCTTTCATCAATAAAATTTATGGTAAAATTAATGTCCTAAAATTTTGTACACCAAAGTTGCTGACAAAATGGCATATTCAAATAGTGCTGACCAAGATCGATCTGGGACTATACAGTTTGTCATTCCAATAAGCATTTTTAGAAACAACTGGATAAAAGGCAAAAATTAATCCAAAAAGTATGGAATAAAGTTTTCAAAATTTTAGGACATTTACCATACACTGGAAAAATACCTTTGTTGTGCTTTAGTTTTTTTATTCAGCAAATGAAATATTGTTGACAGGCTGTGGGGCTCCATAGCACAGTTGGTAGCACCTCAGACTGCATATCCAGGGATCGCAAGTTTAAATCCCAGCTTGGCCACATAATTTTTGCCGATTGATCATGAAATCATTTCTATAAAGATTTTCCCCTTTCTGCTGATTTGAGAAGGGCAGTTGTTAGTTACTGGCAAAAGTATGTGCACAAGTACTGGTTAACCACTTAGAGGACTAGGCTTGGCAAAAAAAATGTATGAGGAGGTTAACTGACTATCTTGATGACCTTAATAGTGTTGACTGGGCTGTAAAACTCTTACCCAAACAAACAGACAGGCTGTTAAAAACTCTGTGGCCTAAATCCAACAGCATTTCTTAGCTAAGTTTTTACATCAGAGGAATGGATAATGAATGTCTTCAAGGGAAATAACTGAGGCATGAAAATATTTTATCTCCTTTCTCACTTTGCACTTCTTTTAAAGGGAGAAATTTTGCTCCCATCTGGTTGCTCCTTTGGTCAGTTTGTCTGTCCAAGTTTCAGATGCAAACTATTTTTTGTAAGATTTTAAACTTTAAGACAATTTGCATGAAGTGTCAAATCCTAATTTCTAGGAAAAATAAGAAAAAGATTTCAGAATGTCGTCCGCTGAAATATTTACCCAGCAAACAAAGTGTTAATGAAGTTAAGTGATAGCTCTAGTTAAGAAATGCACTGGACAAGCACAACCTAAAACATTTGTATTGGGAAAAGTAAAAAGATCATGTGTATGACCAGCAAAGTGAAAAAATGTACCTCATGCACTCAGTGAAGACACAGACTAACCTGTAGTCTGATCAGTCTGTCTTGGGCACACTGTGATTAGTCAGGGATCCAAGGTTTCTTCAGATAGATGGAAATGACCTGATACACAGGCTGATCAGTCTCTGCTAGATACACGTAACAAACATTTTCTCATGTTGTGGCTAAAGTATGGTAAATGTCCTAAGATTCTGTTCATCAAAGTTTTTATGCGCCCTTTTGAAAAACAGGACGTATTATGTTATGGGGTATGGCGTCCATTTTGTTTCCGGCTAACTCCTCCTACAGTTTACATCCAATCAAGTTGAAACTTGGTATATAGTTAGACCATAATGTGGCGCAGCATATATTGTTTTGGGGTTACAGTCCACCAAATGTTTGCAGAGTTATGCCCCTTAGAACATTTCTGTAAACTTTTCATTTCCAGCTAACTCCTACATTTTACATCCGATCAAGCTGAAACTTCATGTACAGTTAGACCATGATGTGGAGCAGTGCATATTGTTTCGAGGTTACAGTCCACCAAATATTAGCAGAGTTATGCCCCTTTGAAAATTTCAGTAGACTTTTCGTTTCCGGCTAACTCCTACTACAGTTTACATCCGATCAAGCTGAAACTTGATTTGTACTTAGACCATGATGCGGAGCAGCACATATTGTTTCAAGCGTACAGTCCACCAAATATTATCAGAGTTATAACCCTTTGAAAATTCCTTTTAATTTTTCATTTCTGGCTAAATCCTCCTACAGTTTACATCCAATCAAGCTGAAACTTCATGTACAGTTAGACCATGATGTGGAGCAGCGCATATTGTTTCGAGGTTACAGTCCACCAAATATTAGCAGAGCTATGCCCTTTGAAAATTTCAGTAAACTTTTCATTTTCGGCTAAATCCTCCTACAGTTTACATCCTATCAAGCTGAAACTTGATTTGTAGTTAGACCATGATGTGGATCAGCGCATATTATTTCAAGATTACAGTCCACCAACTATTAGCAGAGTTAACCCCTTTGAAAATTTCTGTTAATTTTTTGTTTCCGGCTAAATCCTCCTACATTTACATCCGATCAAGCTGAAACTTCATAAATAGTTACATGATGATGTGGAGCAGCACATATTATTTCGAGGTTACAGTGCACCCAATATTTGCAGATTTATGCCTCTTTGAAAGTTTTTGTAAACTTTTCGCAGCATATTGTTTAGAGGTAATAGTGTGCAAATCTTATTTTATAATAGGTATATTTTTTGCAAATAACTAAGGTTTGGTCATATGGGCAAGATACTGATTTTTTTTTTTTTTTTTTTTTTTTAACATCTTTTATTAAATTTGCAAGGAAAGGTTGCCATTATTGAATCTGTATAAATACATATTTGTTTTTGGATTTTTTTTTTTTTTTTTTTTTTAATACTCTTCTGATTTGGCTCCCTTGAAGAACAAAAATAAAATCAATATTAAACAAGTTAAAGGTTTACATAACAATTTCTTGCAGCATTTTTTTTTTTTTTTTTTTTTTTGGTTGTTTATTTTTGTTTTGTTATTGTTTGGGCCGATATTGAAGTTTAGAAAAAACAAATCAGCCAAAGGCTCATATGAGCTTATAATATAGCCATGCTTCTGTGGTGGGTCCTCCGTCAGAAAGCACTGCTCCCTAGAAGCAGCAAACTTCTCCCTATTTTCCCAGGAGGGAGAAGTCACTTCTCCCTTAATTTCTGGTCCAGCTTAGACCCTTAGGTTACAGTTCACCAAATGTCAGCAGAGATATGCCTCAATGAAATTTTTTTTATTTTTTTTTTGTAATTCCACTTACAGTTTATATCCGGAGCACTGAATTATACAGGAGCCAGTTTATGTGCTACATCTTATTACTTGCCACGGGCGTATAATGCCCCGCTTGGCGGAGCTCTTGTTGATAAATTGGCATATGCAAACAGTGCAGACCCAGAACAGCCTGCTCCTGAAGGAGCAGTCTGATCAGGGTCTACACTATTTACTATTCCACAAAGTATTTTAAAACTAGCCATCAGAGGAGATGGCAAACCCCCGACCAAACCGTCATTTCTAAATTTAGTGTATTTCATTCGATATTTTGGAAATACTGAACGAGAGCATAGTAACAGGATGCAAAGATAGTATGAAATGTGACCAAAATAATAAGTGAAAACAAAAATAGGTGTAATGTGAATGGTTTTATTTTTGCTTGTTCTTTTATTTTTTTTTTATTTTTGTCAAAATCATCTAATAATTACTTCTGATGTGATAATTTGTACAGGATACACAATATTTGCAAATACTTTGAATTTGTGAGTGTACATATTCAGAAATAATAGCAAAAATAAATGCCTTGTAAAGGTAAAGGAACTTGCTGTATGTTTATTGGGGTAAAAAAATCAACAGAGTAAAAGTTGTCCTTTTTGCTTGCTACACACCTTCTTGACTTGATATATGTCCCTACCAAAAAATATCAAGTTATCTTAATCAGTGTCGGCCTCGGTGGCTCAGTTGGATGCGCCGTCCGACTGGAGACCAGGAGGTCGCGGGTTCAACCCCAGCCGAGGTCGGCAACATTCTTTCGTGGAGATTGATCATGAAATATTTTCTACGGTCATTCTCTCCCTTCCGCTGATTCAAGAAGGGCAGTTGTCAGTTTCTGGCGAAAGAATGTGCACAATACTGGTTAACTGCTTAGAGGACTAAGCCTGCCCAGTAAACGTGTGGTTAGGTAAACTTACCGCGCTCGACATGACCCCATTTGGTTGACTGGGCCGTAAAACCTCAACACAAACAAACAATCTTAATCAGTATGGGAGTGATGGCCTGCACGAGATTTCAGCATCAGTGGAGATAAGTACATAATGGAGAAAGTGAGAGTTCTCTTGAACATGACATGCCTACAGGTCCTTATCTATGCCTCTCAAATATTATCAAAATATTTCAAACCACATACTCAACTCAAGGATTTAGCTTAGAAATCCATTTAGGGGAGGTAACTAGAAAACAACCACAGCAGAGGTTGTCTCTCTTGCATGCGACACACCTACTTTTTGATACCAACTATAAAAATATGTCTAAGGGTATCCAAGTTATGGAACGCACAAGATTTTGGTTTCAGGAAGATAACTACATAATGAAGAAGAAAGTGCGAGTTTTCTCTATTGCATGTGACACACCTTCTGGTCCTCCTCTTCATCTCTACCAAATATTATCATATTATCTCAAACAGTATGGGAGTTATGGCCTGCACAAGATTTCTGCTACAGGGGAGATAACTACATAATGAAGAAGAAAGAGAGTTTTCTCTCTTGCATGTGACACACCTTCTGGTCTGCCTCTTCATCTCTACCAAATATTATCATATTATCTCAAACAGTATGGGAGTTATGGCCTGCACAAGATTTCTGCTTAAGGGGAGATAACTACATAACGAAGAAAGTGACAGTTGTCTCTCTTGCATGAGACATGCCTACTGGTCCTCCTCTTCATTTCTACCAAACATTATTAAAATATGTCTTAGAGTATCAAGTTATGGACCGCACAAGATTTTGGCTTCAGGGGAGATAAATACATAATAAAGTGAGTTGTCTCTCTTGCATGTGCCTACTGGTCCTCCTCTTCATTTCTACAAAATATTATAAAAATATGTCTTAGGGTATCAAAGTTATGGAGTGCACAAGATTTTGGCTTCAGTGGAGGTAACTACATAACAAAGAAGAAAGAGCTGTCTCTCTTGCATGTGGTATGCCTACTGGTCTTCCTCTTCATCTCTACCAAATATTATCATATTATCTCAAACAGTATGGGAGTTATGGCCTGCACAAGATTTTGGCTTAAGGGGAGACAACTAGATAACAAAGAAAGTGAGAGTTGTCTCTTACACAGGACAGGCATACTGGTCCTCCTCTTCATTCCTACCAAACATTACCAAAATATGTCTAAGGATATCAAAGTTATGGAGTGCATAAGATTTTGGCCCAGGGGTGAAAACTACATAATGAAGAAAGTGAGAGTAGTCTCTTCTGCACATGACATGCCTAATGGTCCACTTCTTTATTTCTACAAAATATTATCAAAATATGTCTAAGGATATCAAAGTTATGGAGTACACAAGGCTGCGTCTAAACGATTTCTGTTTCAAGGGAGATAACTACATAACAAAGAAAGTGAGTTGTCTCTCTTGCACCCAACACACCTACTGGTTCTCCTCTTCATCCCTACCAAATATCATATTATCTCAAACAGTATGGGAGTTATTGTCTGCACAAGATTTTGGCTGCAGGGGAGATAACTACATAAAGAAGACAATGAGAGTTGTCTCTCTTGCACATGGCACGCCTACTGGTCCTCCTCTACATTCCTACCAAATATTATGAAAATATGTCTGAGGGTATCAAAGTTATGTAGCGCACAAGGATGCGTCTATAGAGGGACAGCTGGATGGATGAACGCCCTGCTGATCGCTATATCCCCCGTACCTATCAGTCAGGGGATACAATTTGACAAAGGAGACAATTTGCATGAAATGTCAAATCTTACTTCCTGGAAATAAAATAAGAAAACTATTTCAAAATGTGGTCTGCTGAAATTTTTATCCAACATGCTAAGTGATGCCAGTATGGATCTTGCTTTCTGTATTGTCTCTCATTGTGCTATCATCAATGTTATGGACTTCATTTTGTATTACCCAGAGTTCTTTTTAAGATAAGCTCCAGCTGAGAAAAAAAAATGAGGGCAGATAATTCTGAAAAGTAAAGCTAATCTTTATACACACAGAAGTCCTTTTGGTCACTGACACAGGTCAAAATGTGGTGCAAGTTGCTTATCCTAACTTCATGCATCAGGCCAATGTGATGGTGTTCACTCAATCCATTTTAGTTGTGAAACCCCCAAAATGGGTAATTGATAAACAGTGCAGACCCAGATAAGACACCACAGAATGCAGCATCTGATCAGCGCCTACACTGTTTGCATTAAATACAAGAATTTCTTTAAAACATAGTAATAATTAAAACTAATCAGACACCCAGCTATGGGAAATAGAATGGTCCAACCAGTTGTGGTAGAAGAGTCCACTTGACGTAAATGGATTAATAATAAACTTCTAGAACTTCAGCAAAATTTTCAAATAAGGAGTATTACATGTAGTTCTACAAATAAGAGCTGTCTCAGAACAGCATAGCTCGCCTGAATTGGGCTTTGCCTTTAAAAACTTTCTAAGCCTGTGACTTTGACCTCAAGGAACATCGTGTGAGTCGGCATAGAACTTCAGACAGTATCTAATATCAGGGTGAGTATTAACTTCTTCCATCCAGCGGTTCAGGAGATACAGTTTTTTAAAAACTTCATCTGAAAGCTTTAATCAATATTATTGCATAAAAAGCAGTGTTGCACATTATTAACAGCCGTGCATTAACTGGCGAAAAGCTGTGTATTAACATGGGAATTCATGCACTGTTAATGCATGGCTACGCAACTTTCAATATGATTGTACCGGGGCTTGCTGCCATTACAAGATGTGTACTGCCGGGCCCTAGAACAAGCACAGTCCGTGGAAATTGCTTTCGGGAAAAGGCAAAACAAAATAGTGCAAGAAATAATGCGAAATGTAGCAAATGTTTTCAGTTTTTATGCAGTAATAGCAATTGAACAGGGTTTTTCAGTGCATTAATATTCGCCAGGTCTCTTGGGAGGTTTTGAAAATCGAGGCCTCTGGCCTCGGTTTTCAACACCTCCCACGGGACCTGGCGATTGTTCATGCATGAAAAACCATGTTCGATCCCTATACTGATGTACCTGTACTTTCATACTGGTGAGCTAAAAAAAAAAAGCAAAACAAAGTCTTGTCATAGAATAAATAATTTTATTAACATCTGACAGCAGCAATGATACAGATGGTACACCACAAATGTAACTGAATGATATCATACAAAATAATCATGAATATTATTGCACATATAAGCTGCAACTAAACAAAATTTCATTCACTATCAGGCTCCATTTAAGGCTCCATATTCCTCAAAATAGACATTTTATTCTTCAAGACAGGTTTAATAAATTTATATATGGTATTAATGCAATCATAAAATGTGGCACCTGACAGCCCGTAAAATTTCAGTTAGTCTCTCCTTCTTGAACTGGATCAAAAATGAAATAATTTTTTTATCTATTTCTGAATTAATGTTTCCAACATTTATTCAGTGATACAATAAAAAATCATTTCTTTTTTGATCCCGTTCAAAAATGGGAGACAAAACGGAACTTCTACAGTCTGTCAGATGCCACATTTTAGGATCTCATTAACAATTGTAATGCTGAATAAATTACGCTGCAACATCCACTTCTAATTTATAGCTGATCAAATTACCTGATCCAGGTTTTGGATACAAGTTCACATATTAAATGACAAACAGCACATATCCAGATCAGTTGGCTTCTGATCTGGATCTACTCTGTTTGCCAATCCAGGGTATATCTGGGTTCAGCAAGACAAGGGCTAATACCATACATGTATATCAATTTATTCAAACTTTCTTGGATAAAAACTGTCTATTTGAGGAATGTGAGGTAAGATATGACCAAATAAGATGATAAGGCCTAAAAAGTAGTTCAAACCCAGACCCAAGACCCTGGAGCAAATCTTTCCTTTCAGTACAAGGCTCCGGATAATGTGATTTGTTTTTACCACTAAGTATTGATATTTTTCTTATTTCTCCAGGAAAACATAATTATGTTGTTGGCATCCATATGTTTCCCTGGAGAAATGAGAAGAATATTTATCCAGGTAAACTCTTTTATCTAGTACCATGAGATGATTCATATCACCAGGGAAGCATTCCGCTTGAGTGTCTTTCAAAACGGGAAGCAAACAATTTTCAGCTGAGTGCTCTCTCTTTGAGGTATATTCAGGGGCAGGCAAAAAAAAAAAATTGCCACCTCCTTCTGAAAGGGGTCTCCTGAGAGCAAATTCTTTCCTTTCAGAGTAGACCCTTTTTCAGAAGGGATTTAGCATGCAGTAAAGCAAACAGGAAGTCACAAAAGTTGCCTCCCTTTGTGGTGATGGCAGAAAATTTATCGTATGTATCCCCTATCCAGTCCTCTTAACCCTTGTCATGTTGAATAAATTAAGATGCTACAACCAAATCTGCTTATCAGCCAATCAGATTACTAAATCCAGATTGTTGATATAAATTCACATACTGAATGACAAACAGTGCAGATCCAGATCAGTTGGCTTCTTCAGAAGCCAACTGATCTGGATCTACACTGTTTGCAAAGGCAGGGTATATCCGGGTTCAGCAAGACAAGGGTTAAATTAAACACAGTATTATCCATGGCACAGTTCATACATGGATTCCATTCACAGTTTTCAGTAGTGTTACACTTGATGCATGCACTGGATTGGCTGGGAAGATTTTAATGGGTAGATCCCAGACCATCGTTTCTACAGCAACCGTCGCTGGTCCCCGCCATGTTGAAGTTTCATCCGGCTTTGTTGGTCTTTCTGGCTCCTTGATTGGCTCAACTGATGTGACAAATTCAAAATGAAGACGCCATCTTTGACACACTGAAACAAGGTAGAAATTTACAGTCAGGCTATAGTAAATATAGCACTGGGTCATTGCAACTTTTTAGGTTAAGTTTTACTGACAAGTATATTGTTAATTGATAAGTGCGTCCAACCTGAATCACAAAGTGGTTCGGCGTGCAGATGCACTACCATAGACTAACTATGTGACCAGTGATGTGTGTGACCACAAATGTACTGATCCAACAAAAGCTTGAGTGGTTCGGTGCTTATCCTGAAAAACAATACGCGTCCGTGATTTGGCAGAGACTATTGACACGGCGGCCGGGCCGACAATAGCAACAAAACAGCCAATAATGCCAAGTAGTCCAATTGCAGGGGCTTGAATCACTTGACTCATGACGTCAGCCTACAAAATTTGTGATCGCCACCATTTTGAATTTTGTCTCAACTTCGAATTTTATTTCTATCCATTCTCAGTCTCTTTGTAAGCTAAGCATGATTCGTTTTGTGCATAAGGTACACTTTGATGTAGATTTTTTGATAACATAGACTGTACGTTCTTCACGTGATAATCTGAAAAACTTCGACACAATAATGTGTTTGTTCAACCGGTTTGTAAATTATGTCAATTGTTGTTATTTTTATGTTGATTTTTTTTCCCAGCTTTTCATAATGTGTAGACTCCCAAAAAAAAAGACCAAAAAGAAACAAGGACAAAAACGCACAGTCAAAAGCCTTTAGGAAAAATCCTGAAGCAGTAAAAGGGATCCAGGTAGCGAACGATAGTGTATGTCGCTGTGCCTGTTACCGGCATATACTACTTTTCAGTTTTCGGAAAGCATGGCCCCCGCCCATCGGGGCCCGCGAAATGGGCTGCCTAAAGCTTCCATGGCAGAGCTGCTAGTAACTAAGCAGGACCTGAATTCATGTGACTGGGTCAGGTAAAAGTCCCACAAATTTGGAGGCAATGTCTCTAAACTACTGAAATACTGTTGACTTGGACGTTATATAGCAATGCATGCAGTGGATTCAGAAGTCAAGCATGGTCTGAAATCAATTCAGTTAGATCTGGTCAACCCACCTATGAAGTATGTGATGATAATTTGGACGCACGGATATAGGTAGCACCTATTAAATTCATATTAGTCTATAAATAGCACATTTCATATTACATAACCCTTTCCTACCTGAGTTTATGACCTGGATTTTCCATCATTGAATGATCTGGGCCCAATTGTTCAAAGCGTCGTTAGCTTAACGTGCTCGTTAAGGGCCATTTCGTTAACTATTTTAGCAGATTCAATATACAATTTTCTGAAATTTTTTGCTGCAAAAATGTGAGTAGCTTTTGCACTGCAAAAGCTACTCACATTTTTTCAGCAAAAAATTTCAGCATATTTGAGTATCACTCGATTAAAATTTTAACGAATCGTTAACTAACGACGTCGTTAGCTTTGAACAACAGGGCCCAGGATCTACACTGTTTGCATAGGTATCTGTATCTGTCTACAGGTTGAAAGAGTTAATATACAGAAACCAATAATGTGCTAATTTCTGAACATTTATCAGGGATTATAACTCAGAATCAACACATAAATGCCATTTTCAAAGGGAACCTATGTTAGTTGGCATTTAGCCACTATACTACTCCTTTAAGTGGAATGGATAGTTATGGTAGTTTTCTGCTTTTTTGCACAAGGGTGACGGCTTTTGTGACTGTTTTTCTGTGTACCATTCCCCTTATGCAACTCTAAGGAAAGAATCTACTGCCCCCAAGGGCAAATTCAAACATGTGATTGGATATAAAAACTTCTTTTTGCAATTATCCATTACCATATAAAAATACATGTATCATCAAAATTTTCCCAATTGTATGAAATAATCAACACTTTTTGGAGGAAAAAAGAACCTTATCTGGAGCAATGGAAAATCTTATACATGTATCCTTTATCTTTCACAGGGTGTCCTGCAAAAACTCTGATCAGACTGCAAATTTGCAGTCTGATCTGAGTCTTTACTGGGCACAAATCATATGGAACATTATTTTGTGTTGTGTTTCATACCTATGTCTGTTATAAAACCAGGGGTGGCAGTCAATGGCACTGGTAAACTGAAGTGAGATTTCAGCGTGTGAAGACAGGTTTCCTGGTGTCTCACATAGGATGTCACAGCACTACCCTGTGATGCCTTCTTCCGACATTCTTCTGATATGTGTTCTTCACTTTGTAATGTCATTGAATACTGTCAAAACAGAAAATATTCTTGTTATAGTATTGTTGTAAAATGTTAAAATATTTTCTGTAGTGTATTTTTTAGTAACTAACTTCTTTGTTTAGGGATTAACCCTTAAAGCAGCAACAAGAGCAGCAGACAGCATTCGAAAATTTATATATTTTTTACTTTTCTAAGAAAATAAGTCTTGTCATTTCACATGAATTGTCTGCTATACAATTTGTTTGTTTGTTTGTGTTGAGGTTTTACGGCCCAGTCAACCCAATGGGGTCATGTCGAGCGCGGTCAGTTTACCTAACCACACGTTTACTGGGCAGGCTTAGTCCTCCAAGCGGTTAACCAGTATTGTGCACATTCTTTCGCCAGAAACTGACAACTGCCCTTCTTGAATCAGCGGAAGGGAGAGAATGACCGTAGAAAATATTTCATGATCAATCTCCACGAAAGAATGTTGCCGACCTCGGCGGGGGTCGAACCCGCGACCTCCTGGTCTCCAGTCGGACGCGCATCCAACTGCGCCACCGAGGCCGGCTGCTATACAATTAATTCACATGAAATGTCAAGCCTTATTTTCTTAATTACAGTGATACTGAGCACAGTCTAGGTAAAAAGCACTATGAATGAGCAATTTTTTTTATTTTCAGAAAGATAATAGGTTTGAAATTCCATTCAAATTGTCTCTGACAGTGATTACATAGAATAGCATAGTGTTACGAGTATTTTCCATTATAATAATGCCAAAATATTTCATATCTCCAGATAAAAAGAGAAATTCTGAATTTTTTTTGTTATATATTCATCTCTGTTTTGATAGCCTGCCTTTTATATACATGTATGTGATAATGTGTTTCCCCATACTTTAGTTATGTGGGCAGGTACAGACAATCAGGCTAGTGACTTATCTGGAACTAAGAACATGATGGGCATTTACATACCTGTACACATGGAACTGTTCCATCAGAGAAGTCCATTATACCAATGATGTCTTCTCCCAGCTTGTATGCTTGTTTGAACATAATACATTTGGCCACCTTACCTCGGGCATTAGTTATATTATAGGAATCTGAAAATGTATTGGTCATGTAATAATGAAATTGTTTAACTACAGTCCTTGAGACACAGACTGACCAAGATTTATGCTATTAATTAAAGCCATTTAAAGGTCTTAGATATTGGTACTCTGTAAAGCAAATAATAAGAATCATGATGTAGACAATGACAGAACTCATAGTTCCTGACAAGAGTGAGTATCAGGTAAATATTTTTCTTATTTCTCCACGAGGCACTTCTAAAGAGTACTCACAACATATACATGTATTTTCATGCAGAAATAAGAAAATAGCAATGCTTATTACCACAGACAAAAAAAAAAAAAAAAAAAAAGCAGCATTTTGGGATCTGGGCCCAGTTGTTCAAAACTAACGATGTTGTTAGTTAACAATTTGTTAAAATTTTAATCAAGTGATACGCAAATATGCTGAAATTTTTTGCTGAAAAAATGTGAGTAGCTTTTGCAGTGCAAAGCTACTCACATTTTTTCAGCAAAAAATATCAGAATATTGTATATTGAATCTGCTAAAACAGTTAACGAAATGACCCTTAACGAGCTTGTTAAGCTAATGACGCTTTGAACAACTGGGCCCTGGTTTTTGTAATTATAAAGGCAGTACAACATATTCAGCTGTATCAGTTACTAGTGTTAATTTGCAACTCAAGTACAAAGTTTTACCACTGAGGCAAGTTTTGCACTTCTGTATTATGGAAAAAAGATCAGGGCCCAGTTGTTCAAAGCTAACGATGTCATTAGTTAACGATTCGTTAAAATTTAAATCGAGTGATACACAAATATGCTGAAATTTTTTGCTGAAAAAATGTGAGTAGCTTTTGCAGTGCAAAAGCTACTCACATTTTTTCAGCAAAAAATATCAGAATATTGTATATTGAATCTGCTAAAACAGTTAACGAAATGACCCTTAACGAGCTCGTTAAGCTAACAACGCTTTGAACAACTGGGCCCTGGCATTGAAGTGTGCGCTAACAAAAAGCTGGACTTAGATCCTGGAAAAATTAGCTTTTACTATATTTGCCAAAAATATTCAGACCCTTAACTCCTTGCTATACCTGTCCTAAAATCTGGACCAGTCCATTTTATTATAATTCATAGGGCTAGATAAGAGCGGGTATCAGGTAAATAGTTTCTTATTTCTCGACGAAAATGTATGTTGTGGGTACTCATTAGAAGCGCCTCGGCGAGGTGCTTCTAATGAGTACCCACAACATATGTTTTCATCAAGAAATAAGAAAAATATAGATACTTTTTGGTTAAAAAAGCGCCTTATCAAGAGCTATGCAGTATAAACTGATGTGTCTGCTGGTTGAGTGGCAAGCAGTGTAGAATCTGATCAGATTCTGTGTCATCTGCCAGGGTCTACACTGTTTGCTCAGGTCTGTTTATCCAAAGACTTAGGATAAATACCATAGCTACAGATAAGACACTTTTTTCAACAAAAAATTGTTGTTATTTTTATTATTTCTCCACAAAAACATCTGTTGTGTGTACTCATTAGAAATGCCTCACAGCAGCACTTCTACTGAGTACCCCAACATGTTTTTGAGGAGAAATAAGAACAGAATATGTGGATACCCCTGCTTATCTGGAGTTATATAAATATGCTATGTTGCAATAAGAACTGTAGTACTTACGAGGGGCCTTTCTAGCGGTGACTGTGGCCAGTATCTGGAGGGCTATGTCAAGAACAGAATTCTCCTTCTGTTGCTGTAGGAAGGGGTTAGTAGGGGTCACTTCATCCGCATCCATATACACACTCAGATCATTCAAACCTGAAAGCAGTTAACCTTTACTTCTCTCCGGGCTAATTCAGCAGACGACATTTTATCATGTTTTTTTTATTTTTCCCAGAAAACAGGATTTGACATTTCATGCAAATTGTCTCCAATGGAGAAAATTTGCATGAAACATAAAAACTTCTTTTCTAGTAAAAATAAGAAAAAAAATTCAGTGTGTTGTCTGCTGAAAATGTTACCCAGAGTGCTAAGTGTTAAATATAGCTTTAATCCTAAGCATAGCTCCAGAGGAACAGTCTTCTTATTTCTCCATAAAAACACAATTCGTATATACTCATTAGAAGTGTCACAGTGAGATGCTTCTAGTGAGTACTCACAATGCATGTATTTGTTCAGAAATAAGAAACACATCAATACTTTTGGGTTGAGAAGATGCCTTATCTAAAGCTATGTCTACGTTTACTGACTGCAAAATAATATGACCAAAAAATGTCATCTGAGCTGCAATGTGAAATAAAAATATGGAAAGATAATACCCTGCCACTATCGTGTGGCAGACAGATACATGTAACTGTCAAAAACTGACAAAATTTGCCCATCAGCAATCCCAAACCAGATCTCCACAATATCAATGCACATAAGTTTGGTGAAAATCCATTGATATTTACTCAGGTTATCGTCTGGAAATGAAAATACGGATGGATGGAGGGCAGATGGATGGACACATGAACAACTTAAGTGAAACCATAATATTCTATGAATATCGTGCGGTGGGGTATAACAATGTATAACATAATGTGCACTCAGTAAAGACAGATCAGCCTTACACTTGTATGGTCTGATCAGTCTTTGCTGTCCACCTTAAGCAGCCTTGGGTCCTTGGCTATCCACAGAGTGCCCAGCAAAGGCACTGATCAGACTGCATGGACATGCTGGCTTCACTGCATGCATATGTTACGTTACATTTTCCCACACTGCAAATCATTTTTTCTTAACCCTTGCTATGCTGAATTAATTAAGGTGCCATGCCCACTTCTGTCAGCCAATCAGAATACCTGATACAAATTCACATACTGAATGTTAAACAGTGCAGATCCAGATCAGTTGGCTTCTCTAGAAGCCAACTTATCTGGATCTACACTGTTTGCAAAGGCAGGGTATATCAGAGACCAGCAAGACCAGAGTTACTATTTTCAAAAAAAAATAATAAAAAATTCATGACTGTAACACTGATGACCAGGGCTTGATAAACTGACAAATGTATGATTTTTTTATGGAGAACTGGAGGAAATTTTCTGAGAATTATCACCAAATACTCCTTAACAAGTCCTCTATCAGTAAAAGAAACAATGGTATGACCTACCATATAGCACCAATACACGGAATGGGACCCGGAGAAGCTTTGTTGGATGATTTAACCGCTGAGTACCAATAGTAATTTTGTATGAGTATTTCACCGCCTGTCCTCTGAAAGATGGCGGAGCATCTGATGGTATCATCTCCTTGTATGTGTCTGAAAAACAAATGTAAAACAATGTAGTTTATATTTTCTGTTTGTGATCACTCAGCCAATTCCAGAATTTTTGAAAATTTTTATTAGGGTCACTGATGAGGCCTAATTTGCTAGTCAAGCCCAGAAAACTTTGACACTTTGACGGTTTTCAGCTTTGTGTGAGTGTGTATTGTTCTCAAGCCTCACTTCTTTTGGAATCACTTGAACCGGAAAAATTCTCATGCGCTTTAATTGATAAAGGATTATTTTGTGACTATTAGAGTTCAATGAAACATTTCTCTGTCTGTGTATTTACAGGTATGTATTGGTATATTTTGCATGTAATTGAACATAGCCCCAGATAAATGGGGATATCCAAATAACATTTTTCTTATTTCTCCACAAAAACATAATTCTGTTGTGGGTACCCATTAGAAATACTTCAAAGAGGCACTTCTAATGGGTACCACAACATGTGCTTTTGTTTGTTTGTTTGTTTGTGTTGAGGTTTTACGGCCCAGTCAACCCAATGGGGTCATGTCGAGTGCGGTCAGTTTACCTAACCACACGTTTACTGGGCAAGCTTAGTCCTCTAAGCGGTTAACCAGTACTGTGCACATTCTTTCGCCAGAAACTGACAACTGCCCTTCTTGAATCAGCGGAAGGGAGAGAATGACCGTAGAAAATACTTCATGATCAATCTCCACGAAAGAATGTTGCCGACCTCGGCGGGGGTTGAACCCGCGACCTCCTGGTCTCCAGTCGGACGGCGCATCCAACTGAGCTTTTTGTGGAGAAATAAGAAAAATATCAGTACTTTTCAGCGAAAAATGTGCTTTATCCAGCGATAAGACTGAATGGACTAGTGTAAAACATACATGTAGTCAACTCACAGTTATGAGAAAACAAGTAATGCATAGTTCCAGATAAGAGTATATCAGATAAATATTTTCTTACACAGTCCGATATATGCTAAGGATGTTCAATATACATAGAGAACCTTAGAACTTAACCCTTGTCATGCTGAATACATTAGGATGCCATGCCAACTAACAGCCAATCACTATTATCAGATTGCTTGATCGAGGTTGCTGATACAAATTCGCATACTGAATGACAAACAGTGCAGATCCAGATCAGTTGGCTTCTTCAGAAGCCAACTGATCTGGATCTACACTGTTTGAAAAGTTAGGCATGTCCATGCTCAGCAGGACCAGGATTACTATATAAAATTCACTTTCTTACATGTTTTTGACTCTCCAGGATCTAATCTCATATCACAGAACAAGATCTTAGGCTTTGTCGAGAGCACCGTCATTCCTCGTTCACCCTTACTTGGAACAAATGACGTGTCGCAAGCTGTTGAAGAGACTTCTTCTGTGGAGAGTTGATGTGAACGGACAAGGTACACTCTGTTTTCACTCACTGTACACTGGCAATGAATCTGAACACTTGACCATGACAGGCTGTCAGGACCTTCACTAGAAATTTATAAAGTAATAGTTAAAGTGCCAAGCAAAATGGTAGCAGATGATTTTTACCTCTTGTATATTTCAGAGAAAATAAGGCTTGACATTTCATGTGAATCATGAAATGTCAAGCAGAATCTGAAAATTCATTGCACACAGAAAAATAAATGTTAGCCTGAATAAAGTTTAGAACTGAAACATTCAATTCAGTTCAGTTTAATCCACATCCTGCTTATCTCTAGAAGGATTTTGATTGTGTTGGGGTTTAACGACATGTCAACCCTTGTGGGTCATTTTGTGTTGTTTCCAAGAAAAAGGGAGAAAAGAGATAAAAGAGATAGTAGAGGAGATGAAAGAGAGGGACAGGGAAGAAAGAGGAAGAGGAATGAAAGTTAAGACACAGAAGAAATAAAAACATTCCCCCTCTACCCTTACCTGCTACAAGGGTAGCAGGCCTTGCCCAACTGTAAGCCAATATCAGTTGGACACCCTGGTAACATCAGATACAGGAAATGCTTACTGTAGCTGATTGGTGTTGGTGAAGGTGATGTTACACTGTAATGTTTCTCCAGCCAGGAAGACTGGTCCTCGCACCAGACTGGCACTCACTTCTATCATCTTGTCTGTTTAGCCCATCTACCCTACCATTTCTAAAAGACATGAAAAAACAGAGCAAGATAAGATACTTTTTAAAAAAAAAAGTAAATATTTTATCTTATTTCTTCATGAAAACATGTTGTGAATACTCATTAGAACTGTCTCATGCTTCTATGAAATACCACAACATATGTTTTCATGAAGAAATAAGAAAAAATATTATGGACTCCTCTTATCTGGAGTGATGAAAAGCAAGAAAACAACATCCAGAATAATAGCTTTAGATAAAGTTGGTATCTAGAAAAATATATATTTTTTTTATATCTCCTTGAAAACATTTCTGGACCCGTACTCATTTTGTTTGATAAAAAAAAAACCTATGCAGAATGGGTATATACAAACAGCAATGGTATAATCATTATCATAATGTCAAAGGAAAGAAAAAATGTCCAGCCATACAGGGCTCTTACTCCAAAATCTTGGATTATCATTCAGACATTCTTCCAATTGAGCTATCTGGTTTAAGTTCTTTATCATTATATATGTTCATGTATTAATAGATATCATATACTTTTGTACAAAGGTATAAAGGGAGTTGCCAGCATTCAAACAGATGACCACAGACCCACAAATAGGCATTACAGGATCATCATTCATTGTTTTTTGTTGTTGTTTTTTCAGACAAAGAAAGAACTTACATTTACGATTCCCTCAACTATTAGAGAGTGGAATGCCCTTCCAGATTTGTTTGTTTGAATTGAGGTTTTATGGCCAAGTCAACCCAAAGGGGTCATGTTCACAGTCAGTTTACCTAACCACACTTTTACTGGGCAGGCTTAGTCCTCTAAGCGGTTAACCAGCAAGAAACTGACAACTGCCCTTCTTGAATCAGCAGAAGTGCTTCCAGATTTGATGGTTGCTTCTGCTGAAGGTGCAGATGATTGTGTGGCTAGGTCGATAACAGTTTGGTGAGAGATAGGGACTAATTTCCCATGTTAAAGGTCTAGGAGAATGACTGTCATTTGGCGCATCACCATTAAAATTCGGATTTCGAGACATCCGGTGATTGACTCAAGGACCTATTGACAATACACGAACTACACAACAAAATACGGACCAGTTATTCACGGACACTTGAAAAAAAAACACAAGCCATATTCACGGACGACACACCACTGACCTACTATTCACGGACTTGTAAAACAACTTACAGATAGCAAAAAAATAGGGGAAACCGCAGATTAATTCCAATCATTTATTTAACAGACAAGTGCAAAAATAGTTTAATTTGTGAGGGATTAACGGCCGGTAATTGACAATTACCTAAAGTAATGACAACTTGACAGCTGAGAAAAGCAAGGGGAAGTGTTCTACGTCATCGTTTGTTGTGTGCTTCCTCTGAGTTCTGCAAACGCTTGTGTTTGCATGGGTAAATAATGAGGCGAACAAAACTGGTGCAGACGAAACAGTGAAATAAACCGTTTAAAATACATGTTCGCGCTTTTAGGGTTAAAACAAACAAATAAAATATATAAACAACTAAATAAAACGACAACATACACGCGGAAAAAAATCGTCAAACATGTAGGAATATAATTCGACTATAAAGTTAGAATTGCTTCTCTTGTTCTTCTGTAAATTCCCTCTTTTCTTTCAGAGGCACCACCCGCCAGGGATTAAAAAGTTCAGTGGACCAAATAAATTAACTGGCAAAAAAAAAAAAAAAAAAAAAAAAAAAAAAAAAAAAAACTATATACACTACATGGTATGGACGAAGACAGTCACAGTTTTCGTTGTTTAAGTAAAAACTTTCTTTTAAGATGAACTTTATATGAAAAAAAAAAAGAAAAAAAGTTCTTGAGAGGTTCTCTATATCAGTGAGGCAGACAGATCTGCTACAGTTTTGGAATTTGTGATACACATCAGCATCGGCGTGGCGTGTGATATATTTAGCAAAGACAATTTTCTACGAGTTGGAATGACGAACAGGCAGCACTTCCCGATTACAGTCACAACCATTCAAGAAAAAAAATGTCTTACTTCAGTGAGCATTCTATGACAATCTAACTCAAAAGCACCAATAATTCTTTGAGATTATGTTTTATAATTTTAACATGGAAATTCATGACATACACATTATGATAGATTATTGCGATGCTGAATGAATGATTCTTTCCAGGCAGTGATCTAGAGAAGAATTATATCAATATTTGCAGCTGCAATAACTCTTCAGATTTTCACTATATTTCTTTACATCACAGGCACCTCCACGACGTCACAGGCACCTCCAGCTGTTTTTTTTTTATAAGAATCCAGCTTTATTTGGAGTTTATCGATATCTGTATTCAGGCAAACAGGTTTACTTTACATCAGTGTACCAAGATAAACAGATTTGTATGCAAGATATGGAGCTTTTAGAACCAACAACGGTCGGTCTTTTTCTGTTTCGAGTACTTCGGGCTGACTTCGAAGCCACTTCGAAGGTCGTATCTTTGGTAAATATGGAAAGTTCTGGGGGATATGACGTGTGACAAAACTTTATGCCTATAAGGGTCGAATAGCACTCTTTGATTTTCAGTAAACTTTCTGGTTATTTTGTATTTTATCAAAAAAGACGAACGCCTATCTTTTTATGTCTAGTTTTTGACCATCATAGGTAGCTCCGGATATCTGTCACAACCACTTAATCGGTACCTCCGCGGAGGTACCTGTGATAGTTTACCAGGCGTGTTGATAGAGGGTTATCTGTAAAACCTAGACTGGGACATTTTGGCCATCGGCAAACAGTGCAGACCCCGATCAGACGCCGCAGAACGCAGCGTCTGATCAGGGTCTGCACCGCTTGCTTAAAGTACGGGAAGTTAAGGTTTAAATGAAACCTTCTCGTCCCCGCTCAGGCCAATTTTTCCAGCCTACACTCAGCAATCGATCCACCATATACATCCAGAAACATCAAACCATCAATACCTTACAATGGAAGATCGGTAATGGTGTGATGCTTTTTACATGGCTGCAAGCTGGATTTAATTACTATTCGGGTCAAACTGACAGGAGATCGTTACATCAGACATTCAAGATACACTTGTTTAACCCACTTTTGATAATCGCCACAAGCTAGGCTATGTAAATGGAGTATCTTCTGGGAAACGCTGTGACAATTTTACCTCTAGGACATATCTGGGACGTTACCTGTTGTAAAATGCGGAAAATGAATCTACAAGAACTTGAAGCAGCAATACAGTATTTTACGTGAATTGCCTCTCCAGGAAGTCTGACGTTTGACTGAACAGATGAGGCGTATGGTGGAATCTCATCCAAACACGCGGCGGCTACACATAATACTGAAGGTGTTGACTTACTAAAGCAATCTAGAGGCAATGTGACAGTTTTATAATGAACTACCCACCGTGCTTAACTCAACAAATACTGTAGGCTTATACTTGTGTATAAGAGCGTTCAAATTCTGGATTTTCAAGTGACTGATTGTTGCGCAATACCGCACCGCCATTATGTAAAATTTGCATACTGTTTTGTTGTTTTTATTTTGCAAAACGTTTACTGGTACGGTATATTGCCATTTAGTCAAAATTGCCACGTGAAATTTCGTGGCGATGCTTAACTTTTTTCCAGGTGTATAATATAATATATGACTACTCGGATCTACAGGCTGATCTTGTTTTTGCTGCTCGCATATTCCCCTAAGAACCCTTTTCACCTGCTACAGCTAATATATAAGCAAACAGCAATAGTCCTGATCAGCTGGCACATCCTCAGTATGATCGTGGACCTGACACACACAGAATTACCGGCTAATGTAAATATGACCATAATAAGAGACGATACCGGTTAAATACCGTCTAACGCGTAGCACTCTGGGTAAAATTTTCAGCAGACGACATACTGAATTATTTCTCTTATTTATCCTAGAAAACAGATTTCGACATTTCATGCAAATTGTCTCAATTTGCATGAAATATCAAATCCTGTTTTCTGGGAAAATTATAATCAATTTGTCGTTTGCTGAATTAGCCCTGAGAGTAGTAAAGTTTAACTACGAAGGTAGTTCAATAAGTTCGTAGAACTCGGTATCTTTCTATACAATTCAAGATTTCTTTTTTCATTTTTGTGCAGTGTAAACCTTTGTCAGTTGAATGATAACAGCCGTTCAGTCAACACGTACATTTTTTGCTCTTACTTTTTGTTTGAAAACCTATACCCATAGGCAAAAATGGAAAGTCAGAATATTGAGTTTAGAGCAGTCATAAAGTTCCTCACTAAGGAGGTGCAAAGGCCAAAGAAATCCATCGGCGCATGGCTGATGTGTATGGTGATAGTAGCCCAAAGTATTCCACAGTGGCAAAGTGGTCAGCAGAATTTAAACGTGGGCGAGACTCCTTAGAAGATGACCCAAGGCCAGGTCGCCCTGCTGATGTCATCAGCCAGGAGATGATCGACCGTGTTGAAAGGCTTGTGCTAAACAATCGCCGAATCAAAGTTGCCGAATTTGCTTCAGAATGTGGTATTTCTAATGGAAGTGTTTACACTATAATCCATGAACAGTTAGGCATGTCAAAAGTATCTGCCAGGTGGGTACCCAGAAACCTGAACATGCAAATCGTCAGCAAGGGGTGGAGTCAAGTCAAGAACTTCTGGAAGTGTACAATGCCAATCCAGAAGACTTTCACACTCTTCTTGTAACAGGAGATGAAACTTGGCTTCACCACTGGGACCCAGATACTAAAAAAGAGTCCATGCAATGGAAGCACCCTGGCTCACCCCACCCAAGAAATTTCGTACCCAACCATCAGCCAGCAAGGTAATGGCCACGGTGTTTTGGGACTCCAAAGGGATTATATTGATACATTACATGCCTGCTGGTACTTCAATTACAGGAGAATACTATGTCAATGTCATTAAACAATTAAGGGTTGCTATTTAAGAAAAACGAAGGGGAAAGCTAGCTGCTGGTGTCCTTCTTTTGCATGATAATGCCCCTGTGTACAAGTCCAGAGTTGCACAAGCGGCTATTCGTGAGTGCAAGTTCGAGCAGTTAAATCACACGCCATACAGTCCAGACCTAGCCCCAAGTGATTATTATCTGTTTCGAAATTTGAAGTCCAACTTGCGTGGAACGAAATTTCGGGACGATGATGAGCTCGGCTGCTACAGAGGCTTGGTTTGAGGACCAAATAGACGACTTTTATTTCAAAGGAATAGACTGCTTAAAAGAAAAGTGGGTCAAATGCATTGAAGTAAAGGGGGATTATACTGAAAAATAATGTTGAAACCATCTTCCAATCTGCGAGTTAAACCCTGAGTTCTACGAACTTATTGAACTACCCTCGTACCAGTGGTTCCTGTTATGAGTCACTGGTTATTTTGATATATTAGTGACAGTGGCTGTACCCCGTTACGAGTGATTGTCACCGGAGACAAGAAATCTCACCTGAAATTGTGTCCGTCCTTCATATGAAAGATTTAAGTCGCAACTTGACTCCGAGGTTACTGCAATGGCGGACTTGCAATGAAAAAAAAAATCTTTGAACCAGTCAGTTCGGATGGACAGTCTTTATCATTCTGCCCATAGTGCAATTATATTTCATTTCCTTTGGGATCATTGGGCCCATTGTGGTATATTTGAAAATGGAGTTCTGCTCATGTATACGCTAGAGGGCGTAAGCAGTGTTGCAAACCTCATTACTACTTGTCAGTTTCTGGCGAAAGAATGTGCACAATACTGGTTAACCGTTTAGAGGACTAAGCCTGCCCAGTAAAGGTGTGGTTAGGTAAACTGACCGCGCTCAACATGACCCCATTGGGTTGACCGGGCCGTAAAACCTCAACACACAAAACTTATGAAGAGTCTCAATAAAACCGAGACTCCCATTTTAATCCTAGTGTGTTCTTTGATTCCAAAGGCAATCTTTTTAATGTTAATTTTTGTTACAAAATGTACATTTTTACTTGTATGAAAGAAATGGGGGCAATAAAATGAAAATAAACAAGCTTTTATACTGTTTGCTTTATTTTATACATTGAAAGAAGATCCAAAGATTATTTACACAAGAAAAGACAGTAAAATGGATTTGATAAAGTTTCAGGATAAGTATGGTAAGGACTTTACCTTACCACTCTCTCGGCTAATACAGCAGACGACAAATTGATGATATTTTTCTTATTTTCACCAGAAAACAGGTTTTGATATTTCATGCAAATTGTCTCTAATTTGCATGAAATGTCAAAATCTGTTTTCAGGGAAAAATAAGAAAAATATTTCAGTATGTCATCTGCTGAAATTTTACACAGAGTGCTGACCATTAAGGTGTTTGAATACCTAGAGTAAATGTGTTATTCTGTTTTTACTCAAATTTTGTCATGGTATTTGTCCCTGTATATCTTGGTTTTAAAGTATTTCTTTTATATGTTGCTATTTGAGAAGTAAAGTATCACTTTGAAATTTTCCACAGTTATAGTTAAACAAATGAGGACAAAAAGAAGGTTCACAGCATTTAATACCATGCTATGGCCATATTCAGCAGACGACAAGCTGATGCTATTTTTTTTTTTTTACTAGAAAATAGGATCTGAAGCTTCATACAAACTGTCTCCTTAGGAGGCAATTTGCATGAAGTGTCAAATCTTATTCTCTAGGAAAAATAAGAAAATTATTTCAAAATGTTGTCTGCTGAAAGTTTTACCCTGCATGCAAGACCAGTTTGTGGGTTCAACTATCAAGTTCTTTGTGAGATTCTTTATACAATGTAATTCAATATATTCGCAGCACATGTCATATTTTGCCTTAAATATTCAGGCAGACATAAGCAAACAGTGTAGACCAGATAAAACTGCACCTAAAATATTTTGGTCAAGGTCTACACTGTTTTCCATTCTGTCAGCACTTATAAGACACACAACCAGGACCTGTTAAAATTTTTAAAATACCATATTCACCGTATGTATTTGGGCAGACAGGCCTGAGCAAACAGCATAGACCCAGATGAGATGCTGCATAATGCAGCATCTCATCAGGGTCTACTCTGTTTGCCACTCGTCCAGCAATTTTTACATACAACATCGGGTAGCAAATTGAACTTGTTCAAATTTTAAAACAAGTATGATAAGGAGCTGAGGTGTCCAAATACTTAGGGTAAATACCACAGGACAAGTAATACAAGGAGTTAAGGTGTCCAATATTTTGATAATTATGGTATTCTTTCCTTCAAATATGGTGAAATCACACACGAACACACACATAATTTCACGCTGTACAGTAGTCTGCGAAATTGTAGCACTAACACATTTTTTTTCTTTTTTCAGTAAGAAGGAAAGTTACATTGTTTTTGAGAAATTTGTTCTTTAAATCACATGACAAAACTGCATTTAATATAAAGACAGAGGCTATCATACGAAGTTTTATTTCATAAAGCAAACTTGAAACAGAGAAGATGATAATCAGAAAATTGTTTTAACACTCTGCCAGCTGGGTAAAATTTCAGCAGACAACATTTTGAAACCTTTTTCTTATTCTCTCCTGAAAACAGGCATTGGCATTTTATACAACTTGTCTCCTTAGGAAACAATTTGCATGAAATATCAAAGCCTGCTTTTTTTGAGAAAAATAAGAAAACATCTGTCAATTCGTCATCTGTTGAATTTGCCCAGACAGTGGTAAAGGTTAAAGACATACTATTCAATACACAAGTTGGTGAAAATTTGGTAATGCCCCATCATTAGTAAAGTCTTGCAGAGACAGTTCTAAGAAATACAATTTTTCTGCAAAACAATTCTAAACAAATGCCAGATATTTTAGTGGACACCTGAAAAATATTTTCCTGGCTACCCCTCATATCTGAAGCACTGAAGCTTGGATAATTTGATGATCCTATAAATTCAAAAGCTTTATGTAATGGAGATGAGACTAAATGGACCGGCTGCTGAGAAAAGGGACCTTAGAACATATGCGAACAGCAAAGATATTGACCAGCCTGTGCATCCGCACAGTCTGGTCAATATCTTTGCTGTTCGCCCACACAATATAGGGACCTCGTAGAAGATATAGGACTAATAGCCAAGATCTTGGCCCACACGTGGCTGTGCAAAACTGGTCTAGGGCTTCACCATTCGTACATGCCTTATGGGCCTTTTTGTCAGCTGGCGGCCCCCAAATATAAATAAAACAAGACTATCACCAAACATTTGAGAGCAAGACAACAATGAGATATTGCACATATATTAATATTGGTGTACCATATTTACCCTAAGTACTCGGACAGTTTTACAGCCTAATCAACACTTTAGGTAATGTCAAGCCTGATTCTCAGACCAACAGGCTTGAGCAGACTGTGTAGACTTATATAAGATGCCACTACACTGGGTCTACACTGTTTGTCATTCATCCAGTAGCTTTAAAACACATTAATAGGTTAATAGGTAGTAAAATGTTCAAATTTTAGGACAAGTATGTTAAATATGCCAGCATTACTCAGCAGACGTTACTCAGCAGACGACAAATTATATTCTTTTTTTCTAGAAAAAAATAGGATATAGGATTCAACATTTCATGCAAATTGTCTGGAGAAAATTTACATGAAATGTCAAATCCTATTTTCTGAGAAAAGTAAGAAAAATATTTCAAAATGTCATCTGCTGAAATTTTTACCCAGCATGCTAAGCGCTAAGGAGTCAAGGTGTCTGACTATTTAGGACAAATATGGTAACTACCTATGAAAATACCAATAATACCAAGACATGATCTCCAAAATTATAGCAATAAAAGTGATAATGTCTTCCACAACTGAGATGTTGTGTGCCATGTGAAGGGAGGACTTAAAGCATTTGTGAACAGCAAAGTTCAAGAACAGCCCGCACATCGGTAGAATCCAATCAGAGCTAATACTATTTGCTGTACAAGCCCAGACATGAAAAGGAGTCAAAATGCATGGCTTATTAGATACCCCCGCAAAAAAGCAAAATGTCCGTGTTATGGGCAGACAGACAAACATGAAAACAGTAAACCTCACCCCCCCACCATCCCCGCCAACAAACAGCATTTGCATGGGGTTTAATAATAAAAATGAGTTGACCAGACTGTGCAGTCTCATCTGGGCCTTTGTTGTCCATCTATAGAGTCACTCACTATTGTAAAATATAATGTTATACAGCAAAAGCATTTTTCAGATCGTGCAGCTTTACTGGCTGGTCAGGACCATTACTGTTTACACATACCAATCCTTTTCTCATGGGTCAGCTCATATTTAACCCTTGTCCTGCTGAATAAATTAAGATGCCACACCCACTTCTAATTTTCAGCCAATCAGATTGCTTGATCCAAATTTTTGCTATAAATTCACATACTTGATGGCAAACAGTGGAGATCCGGATCAGTTGGCTTCTTCAGAAGCCAACTGATCTGGATCTACACTGTTTGCAAAGGTAGGGTATATCCGGGTTCAGCAGGACAAGGGTTAAATTCTACCTGCTCTTATGACAAATGAGCCAGCACATGACAAAACCTACAATAAGACTTGTGCGACCAGTGAAGACTCAGATTAGCCTGTGCATCTGCACAGGCTGATCTGAGTCTTCGCTGATCGTCGCATGTACATTCTACAGCCTCCAGGCTATCCAAAGAAGGATAAATGAAAACTCTCGTTATACTCACGGGTCATCCTAGAGGGTGATTTGGGAGAAAAAGTCTCCCTAAGCTGGTTGACTTCTCCCTATCTTGAGCTGAGGGAGAAGTGAAAATGTATAGAATGTATAGGGAAGTCCAAAATCTGCAGTAAAACTTCTTCCTGAAATCCTGAAATTGTCGCAAAACTTCTCCCTCTCTGAAAGCTCTCGGATGATCCCTGTATACTGGGTGCATATACAGGCTGATCTTACTCTTTGCTGGTCACACAGGTCTTAATGTAGGTTTTGTCGTGTGCTGGCTCAAATTATATTGCATTGTAGTTAGCTTACGTATTCAGATACAGCAGCAACCATTATCACATTATAACCGTATGCCAAAAGACATGGGGACTCTGTTGCACATGCAGACAAGACAGCAAATATCTAGACAAGGCTGTACATTCACATATTATCTGGACCTTCAATGTCCAATTAACAGTACTGCTGATGATATACAGTATTATATTACCACTTCGCGTGCTGATTAAATTTTGCATGCTTTTTTATCATCTGTGGATTTTTTTTTTTTTTTGAAACTTGAGTTTTTCAAAAACATCTTTCAGGAATACCATCGAAGTGTCAAACAGTTTGGGTCCAGATCAGGCCCGACATTTTGTCGGGCCTGATCTGGGTCCAAACTGTTTGCCTGATCTGGGTCCAAACTGTTTGCAAAGGTTATCAGCAGACGACAAAAGTTGCCACTAGCGGGGAAAGAGTTATTGACATGGTCCGATTTCACACATACAGCCTAGCATATGCAATTCATGTATACTCCAAACGGCTTGTCTGTGAGAAAAAAAAAAAAAAAAAAAAAAAAAAAAACATCTCCCCACACTACTCCAACTCCCACAAAAAAACAAAAAAAAACAACAAAAAACAAAACAAAAAATAAAAACTGCAACTAAAGACAAGCCTGGACAATGCCCACTTTCAATGTAATCAAATGAGGGAAACCTTTTCCATATTTGCCATAGACTTCATTGTATTTATCACGGCTTTCCCTATTTCTCTACTAATGAGTACCCATATGTATTAATAGACTGACCATAGCTCTAGTTAAGGAGCTTTTCTCAATCAAAAAGTATCGATATTTTTCTTTTTTCTCAAAGAAAACATGTTGTGGTACTCATTAGAAGCTCCTTGCAGAGGCGCTTGTAATGAGTACCCACAAAATATGTTTTCATGGAGAAATAAGAAAAATATTAACCTGATACCCACTCATCTTGGCCTATGTGAGTCCCATTAATTATTAGCAAAATAAACACGAGAAAAGGGTCCTTATACCATGTAGCAATGGCCCAGATCAGCCTGTGCATCTGCAGTCTGATCAAGGCTACACTGTCCACCGACACATTTTCTTGTACTGTACATCAGTTATGTCGCAACATCAGAAAATGTACCTTTGAAGGTGTGCACCCAGCGAAGATTTAGATCAGCCTGCCCATCATGCAGTCTGATCAGAATTTTTGTTGGATAGCCAAGGATGCAAAGAATCTTCATGTGGATATTATCGATTCTGATCAGACAGCATAGATAAGCAGGCTGATTTAAGTCTTTGTTGGTTGCATGTCAGGAGGTACAGTTTCTCATGTCTTGGCCCTAATATTTTTCTTAGCTCTTCATGAAAGCATTCTTTCTTAAAACTGCTACATCAACAAATGTTGATGCAGAAAAATAAATAAAATATATACTATAGCATCCATTGATTCTTTAAGAGGGGAATACAGGTCCTGATCAGCCTATACAAATGCCAGTCTGATCTGGGCCTTCATTGCCCATAAACAGCAATGTCCACATGTCCTTCACTGCCCATAAATTAAGTTAATGTTTAATCTGTAAGTGTGAATTATTTTTGGATGGCTTGTATTCTTGAATCTAGACTGTCACAGTTGTTCTTTATTATAGAAACATTGTCTTTCATCTGACCCTCCAACTGAAAACAAAAAATAAAATATTAAAGTTTAACATTTTTTCTAGTGTCATGGTGATGCAAGTCAGGAACATTAAATTCGGCCAGTTTCAGGTTTAACACTTAAATATCTTCCTTTAAATATTTGGGACACATTAGCTCCTCACCATACCAGTCCTAAAACGTGGTCAAGTCCGCTTGATTTCCTGGTAATGTGTCTAAAAAAGCTGGTAGACTAAGAAATGGTGACAATTCAGATCAAATTACTCCAACTTTTATGCCCTCAAGAAGTTGAGAGGAGCATATTGGTTTGGACCTGACCGTCTGTCTGTCCTTCCGTTACACTTTCTTACAGTGAAGAATATTTACAGCTAGAACCCTGAAATTTATACATAACATCAGCATGTAAAATAAGCAGACCCATATTTTTTTCATTTTTCTGTCAGGGATTTCTTTGCAGCATTATTCCTCTTTTTCGACTTAGGCATTTGACGACAGACGGTGTGTGCCTTAAGTGCCCAACACCTCATACAGTTTTATACCAATTAGTTTGAAACTTTGCAGGCTCTTTCTAGGTCTGTTGATATACATGTGATTTTGGCATTATTGACAATTTAACTTTTGTCACTTTTTTTTTTACTTTTGAACTTAGTAGCCATATTTGGGGCTTAAATAGTTTTAAAGACATTACCATGGGTACCTTGTGTGCGCAACTCCTACAGTTTTATACCGATCAATTTTAAACTTTGCAGGCCCCTTTTTTCATGGTCTGGAGATGTGTATGTGGTTTTAGCATTATCTCCAACATAATCTTTGTCACTTTTTTTGACTTTTGAACTAGACATTTCTGTCCGTCTATCTGTTACACTTTGCACCTGGTCAGGAACAGTTAGAGCTAGGCTCCTGAAATTTTTATATATAGCATTAGCATGAAAAATAAGCAGACTCATACTTTTTTTGTTGGGGTTCTTGCAAAGTTATTCCCCTTTCTTAGGCATCTGACAACAGACAGTGGGTACTTTGTGTGCTGAACTCCTCATACAGTTTTATACTGATCAATATGAAACTTTGCAGGCTCTTTTGTCATAGTCTATAGACGTGCATGTGGCTTTGGCATTATCATCAATTTAATTTTTTATCCTCTTTTGACTTTTGAACTTTTCGGGGCTTAAATACTACTATTAAAGGCATTACAATTGGTACCTTGTGTACACAACTCCTACAGTTTTATACTGATAAACCTGAAACTTTGAAGACCCTTTTTTGTCATGGTCTGCAGATATGCATGTGGTTTTAGCATTATTGTTAATTCAATTTTTGTCACTTTTTTCGATGTATTACTGTCAAAGCATGTTTAAGGGAAAGCATATAGTTGGGGGCATAGAATTTTACAAACACATTTTCTAGTTTCTGATTCTACACTGTTTATATCAAACATAACTGTATGAATACTTAGGATAAATAATATGGTAATGCAAACGTAATATGGCATGTTGACAAACACAGAAGGGCAGTTTTCAGTGAACCATGTCTGTATATAGAAAAGCAAGACCCCTTTTTCATGTAGATTCTAATTCATGTATAGACTAGAAATGTGTCCAAAGGATACAGATGCCCCTGCCAGAAAAACTTAATGCAAATTGCTAACGCCTTAAAAAACTTAAGCACAAATTGCTAATGCCATCTTGGATGTGGATGGACACAGATGGACAGGGGTAACACTACAGGTCCTTTCCAACATTCTTCAAATGGCAGGGGCATAAAAGCAATCTACTAGTATGCATAGGAAAACAACTGATATGGTCTAATAAGTATATACATATTAGCATATATATTAGAGAATTTTACCTCCAGGTAATGCCAACCAAATTTTCATTTCATTAGGAATGAAAACACACACACAAACACACACACACACACACACACACACACACACACACACACACACACACACACACACACACACACTGAAGACAAAGTACTCCTAAAGTGCTGATAAGATGATGAAGCAATAAAGCATCGTAGAGTCACTAGTTGTACTCTGCCCCTAGCAGGATTCAAACCCAGAACCCTGTGATCTGAAGTCAGGAGTGCTAACAGCTTGACCATCATGACACTTCAGAGCTGATTAAAGGAAGCATAAAAGCTTGATAATAATTTCTTAGGAATTTTGGAATATATTGTTGTAAACCCACATGGTGGGTAAATACCTGTTTTAGCATATCTCCATGGGATTTTAAAGAAGAATTGATCTCTTGTTGAGTTGTGTCAAGGTAAGTTAGTGCTTGACTGAACTGTAGAGCTGAAAAGAAAATGACAATGTTTCAAGAAACACAAAGATTTTAAATAAACTAGAACCAATACATTTCATACTCGTTATTTATAAATGAGCTACCATTAAAAACATATAAAGCACAAGAATTCTACAGAAGGTGGTAATGCAACAACTACTGTCATATGAAGTCGCAGAAAAATATTCTTCTGATACACTTACCAAAATACCTAAAGCTATGTAATAATGCCCGCATAGCTACAGGTAAGAAGGGGTATCCACATAATATTTTTCTTATTTCTCGATGAAAACATATGTTGTGGGTACTCATTAGAAGCGCTTTGCCAAGGCGCTTCTAATGAGTACCCACAACATATGTTTTTGTTGAGAAATAAGAAAGATATCAGCATTTTTCGGATGAGAAAAGCGCCTTATCTGTTGCTATGATGCCCATTTTAAATATTACTCTCCATCAAACGTATCCTGGGTAAAAATTTAGAGAATGAGGGATCATGATGATTTGGTGTTTTATGTCTTTTTCAACATTATTTCAGTCGTTTGTTTGTTTGTGTTGAGGTTTTACTGCCCAGTCAACCCACTGGGGTCATGTTGCATGCATGTTTACATAACCACACTTTTACTGGGCAGGCTTAGTTTTCTAAGTGGTTAACCAGTATAGTGCACATTCTTCCACCAGAAACTGACAACTTCTCTTCTTGAATCAGCAGAAGGGAGAGAATGGCTGTAGCAAATATTTCATGATCGAATCTGCACAAAAGAATGTAGCCAACCCGGCCAGGATCGAACACACAACCTCCTGATCACCAGTCGGACACGCATCTGAGCCACCAAGGCTGTCTATTTCAGTCGCACCTAGATCATGAAAGGGTGATAATGAATGACTCTCTGCAATGCTGCATCATAAGTAAGTGATCCAAGACCTCATGAACAGAAGTCACAAGCATTGACCACTCATCAATATATGGATACTTCAAAGAATAAGGGATACCAACATACCAAAATGGAAGAAAATAGCTTGTTTTTCTAAAATGTTATCTAAAGGTAGGCTTGGTTAAAGAAGCAAGAAAATAGAAATTATACTGGCACTTATTTATCATAGCTCCAGATGTTATTTTTTTTTTCAACAAAAAGTAGATATTTTGCTTATTTCTCCATATTTGTTTGTTTGTGTTGAGGTTTTACGGCCTAGTCAACCCAATGGGGTCATGTCGAGTGCGGTCAGTTTACCTAACCACACGTTTACTGGGCAGGCTTAGTCTTCTAAGCGGTTACCCAGTATTGTGCCACATTCTTTCACCAGAAACTGACAACTGCCCTTCTTGAATCAGCGGAAGGGAGAGAATGACCGTAGAAAATATTTCATGATCAATCTCCACTAAAGAATGTTGTCAACCTCAGTGGGGGTTGAACCCGCGACCTCCTGGTCTCCAGTTGGACGGCGCATCAAACTGAGCCACCGAGGCCGGCTCTATTTCTCCATGAAAACATGTCATGGGTACTCATTAGAACCATCTCACTGATGTTCTTGTAATGAGAACCCAAAACATGGTTTCATGGAGAAATAAGAACATGCATTAACTTGATACCACATTCATTCAGAGCTATGATCTATTCTTGTCACTACAGAAAACAACAAAAAAGTTCAAAAGTAAACCATAATTAACCATTACCACTCTCTGGGCTAATTCTGCAGATGAAAAACAGACAATACTTTTTCTTATTTTTCCCCAGAAATAGGCTTCGACATTTCATGCAATGGTCTCCTATGGAGTATTATGGAATATTTTAAAATGATGTCTGGTGAAATTTTTACCCAGCATGAGAAGCATTCATAAATAGTAACAAGAATAGTCCTATAACTTTACCTTGTTCATGTAGATCTTTTAGTGCTGACAGCCTGTCAACAACTTGTGGCAGAACATCAGCCACAGACTCCCATTTCTTCACTATACCATACAACTCAGATATCTAGTCAATAAAAAAGAAACTGTTTCACATGTCATGTGGAAAAACCTTAACATAGCTTCAGATAAGATGGGGGTGGGGTAGGGTGGGGAAGGGGTAGCCATATAACATTTTTTTTATATATCGTCTCAAAAACATATATTGTAGATACTTATTAGAAAGTTCTCAGTAAGGCTATTCTAATGAATACCCATGATGTATGTTTTTATGGAGAAATAAATATCTATACTTTTCAGATGAAAAAGCACCTTATCTGGAGCTATGGACCTATATGAATAACCCAAATAAATACATTTCTTATTTCCAAACAAACATAAACACTGTGGGTACTCATTAAAAATGCCTTGCCATGGCAATGCTAAGTCCCATAAATTTTGTCTAGTCATTTTGAGGACAGACCTGAGCAAACAATGCAGATCCAAATCAAAGGAGCTGTTTGATTGGACCATCATTGTTTACGCTCTCAGACTCCTTAACTCATTAACCCATTTTGATCTGAAGACCACCCAAAAGGGTAACTGGCAACAGTGCAGACCCAGATCAGAGACTGCAGTATGTGGCATCTGATCAGTGTATCCACTGTTTGCAAATAGTTTAGTCGTTTTTCTTTAGGAATATCTAGATCACATAGCCTGACATACCTAATATTGAAATCAGACTCTTCCAATATATACAGTAGACTCTCGTTATCTCGAATTCCAAGGGACTCTCTGAAATACTTCGAGATATCCATACTTCGACATATCAGATTTGCAGAATTGAGGAGAAAATAACTCGAACAACCACATTTAACAAATATATGTGTAACTGGGCTCTTGAAGTTAGAGACATATTGAAAATATTGTGGAAAAGAGGAGAAATTGCTCTTTAGGAGCAATTTCTCCTCTTTTCAACAATATTTTTTTTACCTGTTGTTAGGTTTTCATGTTTAGACAGGGACCAGATTTTCACTTTGAGGTAAGCGGTTATTCAAGATAAGCGAGGTCGAGATAACAAGAGTCAACTGTAGTTGGTGTGAGTTTACTAAGTCTAAAATGGGTTAATGCCATACTCCCTCCACCTACTCAGTCTGCATCTACACTGTTTACTGAGGCTCCTCTGTCTGAATTATTACTGTGAATATTTACTTTAAATATAGCACAATAAAAAATTTCAATATTTCATGATATTTTAATAGTTTAGCATCAAGATTTGTAGACCACAAAAAACATTCCAATTTATAAGTTTGTAGCACCACGCTGAAGTCTGCGAGTCTTATACTTTACATACTTTTCCAGACCCAATGGGAGGAAGTACTTCTTTTTAACCCTGGCCCTGCTGAACCTATATATACCCTGCCTTTGTAAACAGTGTAGATCCAGATCAGTTGGCTTCTCAGAAGCCAACTGATCGGGATCTGCACTGTTTGTCATTCAGTATGTGAATTTGTAGTAACAACCTACATAAAGTAATCTGATTGGCTGACAATTAGAACTGGGCATGGCATTCTTATTTATTCTGCATGACAAGGGTTGATATTTCTTACTTTGTTTTGTTTTTCTCCATCTTCCTGTGTTGATTTCTTCTCAGCTATTTTATCTAGTTTCTGTATAACACTATGAAGTCTAACTTCTACATGTTCCAAATTACTTGGTTCTAATAGAGAAAGCTTAGAATTGATTACAGAAACAGCTCCCTGTAGAAAATAGACAAACAAATTATTAGACTGTATCAGAAAGTTTGGTAACTCTACATTTTTGCTTACATAAAAGGGGTGTCCAGATAAACATTTTTTTTTTTTTTTCAAGAAAACATACATTGTGGGAAGAAATCAACAAAACTGACCCATCACTTTGATCTTTACATTTAATATTCATAAGGATATGTCCACTATACACATTAGGTCTATCAGGCATAAAATCCTGGGCCCAGTTGTTCAAAGCTAATGACATCGTTAGTTAACGATTCGTTAAAATTTACATCGAGTGATACGCAAATATGCTGAAATTTTTTGCTGAAAAAATGTGAGTAGCTTTTGCAGTGCAAAAGCTACTCACATTTTTTCAGCAAAAAATATCAGAATACTGTATATTGAATCTGCTAAAACAGTTAACAAAATGACCCTTAACGAGCTTCTTAAGCTAACGACGCTTTGAACAACTGGGCCCTGCATTCCACATGAAGCAGCTATTCCCTTACAGGTACTAACTGTTATGCAGCAAAGTGCACTTATAAACATTTTATTACATTTCTAACAATGAATTACCTATTTTACTCTGTGAAAGAAAACCCGATAATCGCTCACCAGTGAATTATTTCTGTATTTGCAGAGAACTTCTGCTTTAGAGTGTTTCCTACGCTCATAAATCAAAACTTCACTAGCTTAATTCAGATTATTGCATAAAAGCAGTGTCGCATATTTTTAACAGCCTTGCATTAACCGGCAAGAAGCCCTGCATTAACAAGGCAATTCACGCCCTGTTAATGCACGGCTACGCAACTTTCAATATGATCGTACCGGGGCCATGGATTTGCTGTCGTTACAAGATGTGTACTGCCCGGCCCTAGAACGAGCATAGTCAGTGGAAATTACGTTCGCGGGACATCAGTGAAAAGGCGAAACAAAATAGTGCAAGAAATAACGCGAAATTTAGCAAATGTTTTCAGTTTTTATGCAATAATAGCAATCGAACATGGTTTTTCAATGCATTAACATTCGCCAGGTCCCTTGGGAGGTGATGAAAACCGCGGCCTTCGGCCTAAGTTTTCAACACCTCTCAAGGGACCTGGCGAATGTTAATGCTTGAAAAACCATATTTGATCCCTATATTATTGGTAATTTTTCTTACCCACATGCACTGTACTGCTTGTATATCACTCACAGATTTAAAGCAGGAGTGAAAAATAAAAATTAAGTTTTTATTATCATACTTACAATTACACTTTTGTTATCTGTATCTGTTGTCAATAAACCCTGAAAATAGAGTAATACATGTATGAGCTTTGAAGGCCTTCACTTTGTAGTTCTGTAGTAGCCAGAAAAAAAAAAAGTAACAACAACAACAAAGGCACTGATTAAGCGTGAAAAGTTGTTGACTATTACCATTCTCTACGAAAATTCAGCCGATCACAAACTGATGATTTCTGTTTTATTTTTCCATGAAAAACAGGATCTGATATGTCATGAAAATGTTTTGGTGCAAAACTGAGAACAATTTTCTATTTGTCTGTAGCTTTGTTACATGCTATACTGCAGCAACTTACCAATTTATCTTGACTAGTATTTCCTAGGGCAGCTTCAAGCCTGTCCAACCTCTCCTCTAAACTTGCTACCTGCAGAGGAAAAATGTACAATCATTCAGCTGTTTTGGTTAAAATAGTTTTGAATGTCTTTAGTTGTTAACGTGATAAAAAATTTACGTAAAATAAGTTCATTTAATATTTATGTTGAAGAAAATGTTCTTGGACCAGCTGTATAAAACTTAATGAAGTTGTTAGCTAACGTGATGTTAAAATTTCTATCTTGAAATATGGCAAACACATTGATATTTTTTGCTGAAAAAATATGAGTAGCTTTTAGCTACTCACATTTTTGCAGCAAAATATCTATGTATTTGAAAATACCTTAGCTACAACAGTTAACGACTTTGTCATTAATGAGCCTGTTAAGTTAACAATGCTTTGAACAACTGGGCCCTGAAAAATAATTCACAAGAACTGTCACATGATAGCACAGGTTGTCTGAATGGTAGTTTGTCTGTGAATGGAAAAATCAAAATTTACCAGTAGTCTTAAAGTAAAAATTTCTTGTCTGTGACATTCAGATCATGGTCATTGATCAAGGCTGGATCTTGACCCTTTGCCCAGTATCTAGCATCAGTCTAAGTATTAACTTAAAACATCTAAGCATTCGAGAAATATAGGTCTTCATAAAAATTTAAATAGAAATTTTCATGTAAAATTTTGAAGTCTGCACCTTTGATCTCAAGGTCACAATTTTGAAGTCTGCACCTTTGATCTCAAGGTCACTGAGTAGAGCAGGCACTGTGTGAAACTTTTGCCAAACAGCAACAAGGGGGTAGGAGTCTGTAAACTCTTAAAACCTTAATTTTTTTAAGTATATGAGCTTGACCTCAAGGTCAATAAGCAGACTGGTTTTGTAGACAAATTTTAAGCCAGTATCTCATACCATTCTAAGCATGAACTAAATTTGTCAATTCAGAAGTGAATATGACTATCTAAAAATTTAACATGAAGTGTGATGTCGACACAGACCTGGATTCAGATGCCACCTCAACTGCCATCATCTACATTTTTGCACAGGTGAGCTAAAACCCAAAGAGCTTACCTTGGCATTTTTACTGAACTGTGCCTGCTCTGGTCTGTAGAACAGCTCATATCTAACAGAGTCAGAGGGAGTAGCATCTTTAGACTGGGGTGTTGATGGTTTCTTCTGGCTAGGTTTGAATGATTCTAGCTGAGTCATAAGTCTTCTACAAGATACAAACAAATTTATCAAGTAGCACAAATCTGTATTAGATTTATGGTTAACTACATTTATGGTAAATACTGGGACAGACATCAAAGCTCAAGAAAAGTAAACCAAATAGGATGGATATGTTTCTCAAAAAAACATAAGTTGTGGGTTCTCATGGGAAGCACTTCAGTGAGTAAGTACCTGCAGCATAAAAAAAATTGTGGAGACATGAAAAAGATATCATCAGGTTTTGGATAAAAAAAAAAAAAAAAGTACCGATTTTATCACCAGGTTTTGGATAAAAAAAGTACCTATTTGAATGAATGCCTCAAATTTTTTAAAACCATACTTGTCCTAACATTTAACCCTGAAAGCGCCAGTCACAACTATTGTCGTCTGTTTTGTCTTCTGCCGGTTACTTTAAAAGTCATTTCTGCAAACAGTGTGGACCCAGATCAGACTGCTCCTTTAGGAGCAGTCTGATCTGAGTCCACACTGTTTGCCTATATGCAAAATGTAAGTTTGAAAAGTTTGCAAGAAGATGCAGCAGACGACATAAGCAGACAACATTTTCAGATGCAGGTTTTCTTGGCGCTTTAAGGGTTAAACAACTCCCATTTTACGAATTGCTGATGTGTCTATAATAGTGCTGAGTGAGAGGCAAACAGAACAGATTTTGATCAGATGCAACATTCTGCAGTGCCTGATCTGGGTCTACACACTTTGCTCAGGCCTGCCTCTACCAATACTTTGGGTAAATACAGTACACTGCTAAGGAGAAATATGTAAATTACGGTACTCACTTGAATACTCTAGTTGTAAGGAGACTATAACAGGTAAAAATAGTTAGTTCAGCAGCTCTGGCATGTTAAAGGGGCATGGAAACATCTCCCAGGGAAATAATTTTTAACATGAAAATATTTGACTACCTTCTCATTAGGGGTTACTCTGAAAATAGTACTTTCTCCCTTAATTATTTTCATGTGTTAGCCATCCTTCTTAAGACATAAGAAGAGAATAAAGTATTCCACAGTGTCCTTGCACATTTACATCTGCAAGAAGTTTTGAAATAATTTGTGAATCCAAGTGAACATATCAAAAAGGGCTGCAATGATACACTCACCTCACAATACGATTCGTATCGCGATACTTGCTCCACCATACGATACGTATCACGATACGCTTTTCAGACTCTTGATAATCAGTAACTGCATTCGGATTATACTACTGAGGTCAACTAAGGTGCTCACCATACTCCAAAGTTTGTTTTAAATGGTTCACAGTCATAGGCTTTATATCATACTTGTAAAAGTTTCATAATGTGAAAAGTTTATTCTTTTCTTTTTTTCTTCAGTGAAAAGAACCTAATATAAGCAACCAAGTTTAAGCACTAAAGCTTCCCAGATATATGTTCGAAAAGCGGTAAAACAGGTTCTGTCATGAATGTTTTTTCTTTCATTCAGTGTGAGACGGACTTACTGATTTAATAGAAAATTGTTTTTGCAAAATGGCATGAAATATTGAAAATTCTATGAAAGAGTGTTTGACGCATTTCCTGAGTGTTGTGAGTGCTTTTAATATTCATAACAGTGTTTACTGACTGAATAATTAAACGATTTTTTTTTTTGAAATTCAGAAGTCGCGAAAACTAATGACACATAGATTTTACGGCACTAAGTACATTGTTTTGTTGGTAACAGTCATTAAAAACTTGACTTAAGTAGTCATAGAATGGTACAACTATCCTAAATTGATCTCAATGAAGCAAAATATTTCTTTTGCATGCAGTATTTACCGATCTAATTGGCAGCTAATTGACAACTTTTGTTTACACTTGAGTGAACCGAGCCGAATCGAAACACAAAGGGAATCATGAACCGAATCGTGACCATTGAACCGTGATGCACTGTTAATTCGGTGAATCGTTTCACCTCTAATATAAAAAAAACAAACAAAAACTGCAGCTTTTTCTAACAGTGGAAGTCAGATGAAAAAGTGCAAAGATACCAGCAAATGCTTGCTTTAGTAATGTGCCCTGTAACAATGTGTTAAGAGAAAAGATTTTCTTTCAAGACTTGATGAAACTTACTTTTGTTATGCCCTTTCTGTGTGAAACAGTAGCGGCTGCTGACAGAGATAGAAGAAAAACATTTTTTGTTGACACTTACTTTTGTAATGCCCCCTGAGGGTCTGAGAGGTCTACAGAAGCATCAGGTCCCAGTAGTTTCTCCAGGTGTAGATCAGTGAGTTGATGCTGGAGGTACTCCAATTGTTTACCAATCATCACTGGAGATAGTTTCTCAGCACTCGCTTCCTCTTTAACATTCTCCTAGATAAATAGGTCATCAGAAACAAGTATTAGCTTTTTGAAAAAGCTTGCCATCAGCATATTTTTTCAAGAACAGGTTGAAAAAAATTTTGCTTGGCACTTTAAAGGTTAATAGACATACAATTTCTCAATAAAACTACTTCACATTCAGTCTAAATGAACAATTTTCCTAAGTTTGACACTTCCTTTCAGGGTATTATGTATAAAGCCTCATGCCCCCCTCCTGGGTGCTGTCACTAATGCCTTGAAATTTCAAAGGACTTTTAACAGCAGAAATGTTAATTTACCAACAAAATGACAAAAACTTTGTTTCACTATAGGCATACAAAGATAAACTGGCTATTGTTATTGTTGCAATGTTTACAAACATTGGGATAATAACAGATTAGGATTCCAATGCAGCTTTTCGAACCTATTTGATCGATTTGTTCAGATAGTATATTTTTAAAATACCTTTAAATCACGACCCCCAGAACGGCAGCCCAAGGTGCAGTACACTGAGGTAGAAAGCCACATAGTGATTTGCTGTGTTCTGTACAGGTTTATAATGCAGGTATTTTTATAATGTTCTTAATCCTAGTCCTGCTGAACCCAGATAGGTCCTGCCTTTGCAAACAGTGTAGATCCAGATCAGTTGGCTCCTAAAGAAGCCAACTGATCTGGATCTGCACTGTTTGCCATTAAGTATGTGAATTCATGTCAAAAATCTGGATCAAGTAATCTGATTGGCTGAAAATTAGAAATGGGAGTGGCATCTAATTTATTCAGCAGGACAAGAGTTAAAATAAACCAAACATATGGAGCTTTGACATGATTGTGCTAATAATAGAGACATGTTTATCAAAATATATACATTATCGCTGCCCACTCTTGATTTGTAGGACTATAAAATGCACTATTTTTACTACAACTTCTTATGACCTATCAATTGTCATGAAAAAGAATTTTCCAAATGCAGAGCAATGTACATGTAACTTTAAATCCTGCAAAGTGTCATAATTTTTCCATGGATAACAAAGCTTATTAAAGGGATGATACATTTGTATACTTGGTAGATTTTCCTCCATTTGTTTTACAAGGGAAATAACTTTTGTGACTTCCTGTTTGCATTCCAAAGCAGCAATCCCCTTCTGAAAAGGAGTCTACTCTATAAGGAAAGAATTTGCTCCCACTGGGAGCAAATTCTTTCCTTTTAGCATAGACTTATTTCAGATGGGGACAAAATTAACTTATGGAGTTATCTCCCCTGAAAAGGTATCAATTCCCCTTAAGTACTTTTATCTGGAGACTTGCTGTAATCTTACCTTTATTCTATTAACTTCTTCCCCAAGTTCTCTGATCTCATGCTGTAATCTCATATATTTCTGTTGTGGAGATTCTATCTTTACTCCATCCTCACCAACCTGATAATAACAGTAAAGTCAGAGACATTAACCCTTTAATATGCTAATCACAACTGCAGCAGACAACATTTTGATTTGTTTCTGTAAGTATGTGATAGATATTAACCCTTAGAATGCTAATCATAACTGCAGCAGACATTTTATTTTTTTATTTATTTTTTTTTTCAGTGAAAATAAGCCTTTACATTTCATGTGAATTGACTACGAGGTAAACAATTTTCTTATTTCTCTGTGAAAATGCAATTGCAGACAAAAAAATAAGAGAAGTATATGTACCATTTTGTTGAAATATGACAGAGCCTTATCCGGAACTAGTGTTCAGATGCATCTGTTTGATTAACCCTCAATGCCTTCATCACAACCACAGCAGATGATATTAGGATTTTTTTTTTTTTTTTCAGAGAAAACAAGACTTTACATTTCATGTATAGCAGTATTGCATAGCAGATGATTCACATAAAATGTCAAAGTCTTATTTTCTCTGAACTTTAACAAAAATCAATTTCAGACTGTCGTCTGCTACAAAATTGCTTTAGCACTTTAAGGGTGAATCATGTATCTTTTCCCATGCATTACAATAATTCTAGAAAGAGGAATATTCAGATAAATATTTTACTTATTTCTATACAAAAATGTATGTTGTGGGTCCTTATTAGAAGCACCTCACTGAGACAGTTCTGAAGTGTACCCACATCATATATTTTCATGGAGAATTAAGAAAAATAGCAATACTTTTGGCTGACAAAGTTCTTAATACAAATAAAACCACAATGTTAACTTACCATCTCATAGTCTTCATAGCCTTCATACTCAGTTCTTCTTCCTGAAATAGTAAAAATTCATCAGACAAAAAGAAAAAAAAAATTTAGTTCCCTGCCATTGATTTTTGGCAGGCAAACTCTTAACCTTTTTTTCAGGTACGTATATCTATAATCTGTTCTAGTCTTTTTTTATTTATACTGGCTATTTCAATAAGGCAACATCATTTTGGTAAATTTACAAAACCAAGATCATGTGTGACAAAATAACACTGCCACGTTTGAGTGCATATATGGGAGAAAGAACATGTACATGCCATGTTAGATGATTCATAGGTCTAGGTAAGAGTAGGTATCAGGTAAATATTTTCTTAAATCTCCACAAAAATATGTTGTGGATACTCATTAAAAGCACCTCGCTGAGGTGCTTCTAATGAGTACCCACAACATATGTTTTTGTAGAGAAATGAGAAAAATATCAATAATTTTGGATTGAAAAAAAAAAGCATCTTATCAAGAGCTATGTGACAGTCTGTGTTACAGTTGTTAAGACATGAGCTAAATGCTATGAATCGTGTAAAACACGGTAAAATCATCTGTCCCCGATTTTTCAGGTCACGGTCATGGTCATACATGTAAAATGATGCCATACTGTTTGAACCCTCATTAGGGAGGAAGGATACATCAATCACCAAGAAAGATGACTGTATACATAATAGTTATTCAGAAACTGACTTAAACTCTTGCAAAAGTGAATGGAGTTTTCTTCACAAAGCTTTGCTCTTCCACAACCCCAATTGCAACTGCAGCAGAAGACATTTTTTTTCCCAGAGAAGACAATTCACGTGAAATGAGCTGTAACATCAGAAAACGTAACTTCGGACATGTGCACCCAGTGAAGATTCAGATCAGCCTGCACATTCCCAGTCTTATCAGAAACTTCACTGGGTACATTTTCGATAGCCAAGAATGCAGTTTTTTCATGCAGACAACAAAGACTGATCAGACTGCCTGGATGTGCAGGCTGATTTGAATCTTTGTTTGGGCACATATGTCAAAAAAGTCAGAAGGTAGCTTTTCCCTTGTTGTGGCTCAACTGTTTATCCTGTACCGCAATTATCATTTTAACTCTTGTCATGCTGAATAAATTAAGATGCCACACCCACTTCTATTTCCAGCCAATCAGATTAGTTGATCCGGATTTTTGATAGAGATTCACATATCTAATGACAAACAGTGCAGATCCAGATTAGTTGGCTTCTTCAGAAGCCAAATCAGGGCTTCCATTAACTTTCAGACTCAGGAAGTCCAGACTTCCTACACCGCAGATTTGGAAGTCCCACAGGAAAATCTAGGAAGTCCCACTTTTTCCGTGCTGCAGCAGGCTGGCCTTTGTTTCGCAAAACATAGGTTCTTATTTCAGTGTCACACAGAATCATCATGATCTATAATTCTTTCAGATGTGGCTTAAAAACGTCCTTATCGCTTAAAATTCGATCGCATCTTTTTGGAAAGCCTGAACTTGTATTTCGGACCTGAGAGAAAGCATCAACATTGGTAAAACTTCGCATTCGTTTCAAAGCCCAGAGAAGGGAAAAAATAAAATAAAATACGTGAGAGAAAAGCCCCAAAACATTTTTTCTTAAAAATAAACTACCCGGTATGCTAAAATTACTTCGCAGAAATGTTTATAATGAAATATTTCATTCATATTGTTCGGACAGAAGCTGATCGACACGAGCGAACGTTGCGTCCTTCACAAATTTGCGGGAAAACGGCGCCGACTCTTGTGTAACAACAAACAAATAAAATGCAGCTCTTGATGAAATACCAACAGTAGTAACGTTCGTTCGCGGAGAAAAGCAAGCAAAACCATCACAAATCTCCTAAATTTAGACTTACTTTGTGTCTTTTCCGCGCTGGTAAACAGCGCAACCGGAACGAGGCTACGCATTTAGAAACGGGTTTTCCGAAAACGTTGACGAAAAATATGTTTTATTTTCATTTGAAAAATTGCTTTTATTGTTATAGCATTGTAGGAAAGACAAGCATAAGCTTCTAAATTTGAATAGATTTCAATTTGCGTTTTGTGCATAATTATTTATTTATAGAATTTCCCTCGGTAACTCCCGGAAGTGTTGAGGTGTTTTCAGACGACACACCTTCTTAGCAAAATAATAATTTAAGATTTTAAGACCTGAATATTAAAACAATTAATGACTTCATATAATTTTATTATTTTCTTCCAAAGATCATTTGTGTCAACGCATTTTTGATGTTTATTTCTGGTTCTGAATTTATCTATTTCCAGACAAGGAAAATCCGCTCGTCTAAATTCAATTTATTAGTGCTTCTTGTCTTTGTTTAACTTGCATAATCTGTTGAACGCGTCTTCCTGCTAAACTGGTGCGCTGGAAAGATTTATTTATTTCTCATGCACTCTTTGTGTATTTGTTAGGTTTTGGAACTGATAAGGTTGCCAGGAAGTTTTTTAATATAAAGCGCAACCTGGAAAATTCCTCCCGACCGAAAATTTTCGGGTTCATTGGTCAACGTTTTGAACGCGCGTGAACGAATATTTCGGGTGTCGCAGGAGAAAGTTAAATTATACAACATCAATTAATCAACTCATCACGATTGACAAATACATGCAGTGATCACACAGCTATCAAAAGAGTGCCGCGACACGTGAGACGGCTGTCAATAAAACTCCCGCAAGCGGAAAGTGGGACGTCCTTAGAAGCTCAGTGAACACAGGTAGTGAATTTCCGATAAGTAGGCGGGGCAAACATCATACAACTCGTTAAAAGTGGGCGGGGTTTTTGACAGTTTTGGACGTCTCGGGTATCGATTTTGGACGGACAAAAGAAATTTCGGAAGTCCGCGGTACGTCTTTGAAGTTCAATTTGGACGTCCGGTGGCAATCTCAGGGCGTAATATACGCCGTACGTCCGCTTAACGGAAGCCCTGCCAAATGATCTGGATCTACACTGTTTGCTAAGACAGGGCATGTCGTGTTCAGCAAGAGAAGGGTTAAGAAAAGTTTTATAAAAGGTACTTACCTGCACCAGCCCCCTTTCCACCTTTCCCTCGAAACCTGTCAAAAGCCGCAGCCATATCAATCTGGGGTCGCTCAATGCTTTCATTTTGCGGCTCTTCCTGTGAAGTAAACTAAAGTCATAGAAATTGAGCAGTAGGATTTAAGGTAAGGGGGAATATCTGAGGATTATTGTGAAACAATTTTTCTAATTTCTCCACAAAAACGTGTTCTGAGAACTCATTAGAATTGCCTTTGAAAAGGCAATATGTTTTTTTATGGAGAACCATAGCAACATAAGGCACTTTTTCTTTCAACCCAAAGCACTGATACTTTTCTTATTTTCCACACAAACCTATGTTGTGGGTACACATTAGAAGCGCTTTGGTACCTATGTTTATGTGGAAAAATAAGAAAAAAATATCTGGATACCCCTCTTATCTGGAGCTATGATCAACTGGAGAAAATGATCTAAGAATAGCATGGGCCACACCATGCAAAAATGTGCCCTCAGATATGTGCATTTCTTTAAATGATGCCTCTTTTGTCATGAAAAACCTCAGATGTGTCAACCAAACATATGTGTGGTGCATCTAATGAGTATCTATGGTAACTGTCCCAAAATTCGAACACTAAAGTTTCTGACAAAAGGGCATAATTATGCAAACAGTGCAGACCCAGATCAGACTGCTCCTGAAGGAGCAGTCTGATCAGGGTCTACATTGTTCCCAAGCCACTAAGTATTTTAGGAAATGACAGCATAAAAAGCAAAATTTAGACCAAAATAATATGCAATAAAATGTTCGAAAATTTAGGACATTTACCGTATAACATGTTTTTATGGAGAAATAAGAAAAATTATCCTAGAATTATCATCAAATACTTCTTAACAAGTCCGCTGGGTACCAGTAGGATGTGCCTCTGACCGAACCACCAAGGACGGCCCCTTCAGAAAAGAGTTCAACTCTAAAAGGAATGAATATGCGCCCAGAAAGAAGGCAAAGTTATTTTAACAGAATTGCTTCCACAAAAAGGTAGCCATTCCCCTTAACCAATTGTGTTGAGTGGACTCTCCTAACAAAACTCTTTGGACCAGTTTATTTCCAATGGCAGGGTGTCTGGTTAGCTTTTATCATTACACCACAACCTCTTTATAACACTGTTGTTGGGGTCCATAGCATAAACCGTGTTAGTCAAACAACTGTGTTATATCCAAACAAAAATGTATACATTATATTGAAAAATGACCATTTATGGTCATTTTTCAATATAATCTATACATTTTTGGGATCCATCTTGGAACTGTGTTATATCCAAAAACGTGTTATAACTAACCGTGTTATAAAGAGGTTGAAGTGTACTATGTTTTATAGCAATTCCTTTAGTGAAAAAAAAACACAACTCTGATCAAACACATTCTGGAGTGTCTAATCTGGGTCTACACTGTTTGCCAATTACTCTTTTGGGGGTTTCCCCAATTCAAATAGGTTAAGGGAGTATTTAAAACTTTTTATCATTTTTAAATCAAAAACTATCTAGTGGCTCCGACATAGCAACAGATAAGGTGCTTTTTTCATCCGAAAAATGCTGATATCGTTCTTATTTCTTCACGAAAACGTATGTTGTGGGTATTCATTAGAAGCGCCTCACTGAGGCGCTTCTAATGAGTACCCACAACATATATTTTTGTGGAGAAAGAAGAAAAATATTATGTGTATACCCCCTTTTATCTGTAGCTATGGGCTCTTCATTCCTGCAAATAATATGATGTGTAGCATGGTAAAAAGGCTCTTATGCCATATGCAAACAGCGCAGGTCCAGATGAGTGTGCATATCCGTGCAGTCTGATCTAGACTCTCTGTTTGTCGGCATATACAGTCGACTCTCGTTATCTCGAACTCGCTTATATCGAATAACCGCTTATCTCGAAGTGAAAATCTGGTCCATATTTTAACACAGAGATCTACCAACAGGCAACAAAATATTGTGGAAAAGAGGAGAAATTGCTCCATAGGAGTCAAATTACATATTCATTCTGTTAAAGGTGGTTGTTCCATTAATTGTTTTCCTCAGTTCATCATCGTCGGGTTTTTGATCAATATCCACATCAGTGGGCCCCCTTCCAGGTAGCAGGCTTGCTACTTGCATGGCAGAGCTCACACCAGATCTCCAGGTATATCTTGACATGCTGAATTTCCAAAACCAAGGCTTACCTCGAAATTTTCATTCCCAAGTTGCCTACAAAATTCTTTAGATGAGGAAACAGGCCTCTCCTCAAAACTGCTTTGAAAATCCCTATGCTTTTTCTTTGTAACTTAGATTTATGTTAAAATGGTCTTAAGAAAGTGCTGTTTTGTTATCTGGAAGCTGAATTAAAAATTAGCAAATGGCGAACTGTTCTACCAAGGACTTCTGTCCTTGTGTACTGATGTAATAAGCATTTACCTGTTCAGTCTGAATATTCTGTTCTGATTCTGGAAGATCACTAGTCTCGTACACATCTGGAGAATTCAAATCCTGAAAAAAACAACAACAAACAAATCCTGTCTAGAAAATGAATGGGATAACACATAAACTATCAGATCTTGTCTTGCATATGACAGAAAAGCATAATATAAAGGACAGTGTAGTTTGATTATTATCACCAGTGCATACATGTACATGTAGCTCCAGATATGCCCCTTTTTTCATCTGAAAAGTATTGATATTTTTTCATTTCTTCATGAAAACATGTTTTGGCTTCTAATGAGTAGCCACATGTTTTATATGTTGCAAAGGTGCTTCTAATTAGTACCCACAACATGTTTTTATATCTTTATGTGGAGAAATAAAAAAAAACATACATCAGGGATACCCCTCTTATCTGGAGCTATGGCACATACTAAAGTCAAGAAACAGTCATTAGAATTTAAATATATAGATACAGTCATGTAATTTTACAATGAACATCTTAAAATTCTGTCCAGTATTACTGAATAAGTTTTTTTTTCCTTCTTTTTAATTGGCACACATAGATATGGAAGTGCAATAGGTATTTTCATACAGCGGACAATTCAGACAAGATCTGATTATTGCTATGGATTCATCTTACATTTGTATACATATGAGCTGCTACATGAGAAAGGATATCTTCGGGATAAATACAAACAGTTTGGAAATAACAACAAAATTAGAAAAGAAATTCTTTTTACATACCTGACTGTATTTATTGATGACGCCAGCTTTGATCATGCTCGTTATACCCGGACTTCCGTCATATAACTGTAACAGGTGAAAAAATTGTAGTCACCTATGCCGCAGCCGGGTATCGAACCCTGGTCGTCCGCGTGACAGGCCAACACTCTACCGCGTCGCTATAAAAGCCGGCTTGTACTCCAAGGCAGTACAAGTGTATCATATACCTATCACTACTACATATTCCCCCTCCATTTTAAGATTCGTCCATGAATCTCAATTCGAGCAACCACTCAATACTAGGCCACCAAGCCTCTTGGGCCACCAAGCCCTTCAAATGGGGTTATTTACGTTGGGCGCCAGATGTTACAGGTGAAAAAATTCTAATCACCAATGCCGCAGCCGGGTATCGAACCCGGGCCGTCCGCGTGACAGGCCAACACTCTACCGCGTCGCTATAAAAGCCGGCTTGTACCGCAAGGCAGTACAAGTGTATCATATACCTATCACTACTACATATGATATGTAGTAGTGATAGGTATATGATACACTTGTACTGCCTTGCAGTACAAGCCCGCTTTTATAGCGACGCGGTAGAGTGTTGGCCTGTCACGCGGACGGCCCGGGTTCGATACCCGGCTGCGGCATAGGTGACTAGAATTTTTTCACCTATTACATCTGGCGCCCAACGTAAATAACCCCATTTGAAGGGCTTGGTGGCCCAAGAGGCTTGGTGGCCTAGTATTGAGTGGTTGCTCAAATTGAGATTCGTGGACGAATCTTAAAATGGAGGGGGAATATGTAGTAGTGATAGGTATATGATACACTTGTACTGCCTTGCGGTACAAGCCGGCTTTTATAGCGACGCAGTAGAGTGTTGGCCTGTCACGCGGATGGCCCGGGTTCGATACCCGGCTGCAGCATTGGTGATTAGAATTTTTTCACCTGTTACATAACGGAGCTGAGGTGTATTATTTAAAAGGATTTATAGGACTGCCAATTGTCATTAGTTTACGTGACAGGTGATATTATATTTTCACTTTGGAAGTTGGCTCATTGATGACGTGATCGTCTGGACTGATTCAGATTTCAGAATTTCTAGAGCCCCGATACATACCATATCTCACACTGTGAGATAAAATCTCACAGAATTTGGCCTGTGGAAGGCAATTCCCATAAAAAATTCAAATCTCACAGAATTTTCAGACCATTTTACAACATTTATGAAGAAATAAACATAAACTACATATTGTTGTGGTATTCAAAAGCTTCTTACATGAAACAAAAAACTTTAGACTATATTTGGGGACCTCCAAAGTGATGTTTAAGAACATCTCACAGAATTTTGTCGAATTGCCCTTAAAATTTTGCCTTATTTCACAGATTTTAGTCCACAGCTTATGGCATGTATGTTCATAGTTGATCATCGGTTTTGTAAAACTAACTGATGATAGTCTAATTGTCAATGTGCAGAAAATATGTTGATTCTTATGTTAACCCTCTTCCACGTACTGATTTATAGGTCCAGATAAGATGTGGTATCAACATAAGTTTCTTATTTCTCCATGGAAACATATGTTGGTGCTTTTAAAGAGTACCCACAATGTATGGTTTCATGAAGAAATAAGAAAAAAAAATGCCTTTCTGCAGCGCAATGCTTATTTTAGGGTATTTTTATCAATTTTTTTCATCTTCATACACCAAAAATCTAAAATGACATAGACATCTTCATATTTCATTTTTGACAACTTGGGTGTTAAAATAAGAAGTGAGAAAAATATATTCCTGAAAATAGAATTTTCTGAATAGCTGACTGAAAATTCTTTCTGCTCATCACTCAGTCACTAGAGATGACTGATGATAATCGATCATCGTAACAATACTGTTTGAAATGCAATGTATTGAAACTTTCTTGTTGTGCACTGAGTGTCTCAATGAGGTTTCAAATGTTTACACATGGCATAGGTTATGGTCAGATATTCGTTTGTAAGTTTACTGACATTTTGGTGGAACCTCAAATTATGCCTGAAAACCAGATACCCCACCCATCTAAGAGCCGAAATTTGCGCTAATATATAGACGAAAATAAGAAAACAGATGGAAGATCATGGTAAACACTTTTGGATCAAATATTAGAAAAGGAAACTGGATGTTGCAAAGGATCAAAAAACACCTACAATTCCTGGTAAATTGGCATACTTGGGATCTGCCATAATCGATCTTGGTTGGTACCCGGCTTTATGTAGTGAGTCAGCCAAACAATGAGACGAATACAAAATAAGCGTTAACTTCTGAATCTGCCAGGTACTCCAAACGTTACATGGAGTGCGTGCGTAAATAAATGGAATCAAAAACTATTAAGAATAAACAAAATTGGCAAGTCAATCATTTTTTGTATTTACATGCGTTTTTGAATTTAAAGATTAATCAGGAGATGGATTGGCGTTGTGAAATCAGCATAACATTCTGTAATATGATGACAAGATGAAGAATGATAAGATGAATGATGATAGATGATGATTGAGAGTTTTTTTTTTTTTTTTTTTTTTTATTTCCTATATTTTATTTCAACTTTGCATACTTACCAACATCAATAAATATATTAATATCGTATACAGACATTGAAATGATATTAGACAAACGACAGCTTCAAACTGCATCAACAAGTCTACATTGTATACTGTGCATGGAAGTAGCAAATTAATGTCACATGTGCACTGAATAAAAATGTTTCAAACTAACAGGTGTGTGTAACAGTGGGTGGGTTATTCTGTATCTAATAGCTAATAAGTTGGGGGGGAGGGGACGGAGGAGGAGGTGGGGGTAACTTCCTCTATAGAACAGTTCAGGGATGTGCCGCTGGAATAGGTGCACTTTTCGTGCCTTAGATTATATGATAAGGTATGAATTTTATCACACAATTATATAAATAACCCCTATTTCTAAAGCAGCATTATATCAATAGCCCATTAATTTGCAATTTTGGCAGAAATAGTAGCTTTAGTCTTACCTGGCAACTTACGTAATCAAAATGCACATATATTTTTGCACTTAATTCCCAAGTAATTTGTCTGTTTTGGTTCAACTAGTGTTAACTAATAATCTATTATTTGAATAGGGTATCTTTTTACATGCAAATTATATGAATAGGTATGTTTTGTCAGTCTGGAAATTATATGAATAGGGGGTGTCTTCAAAGTTCCAGCGGCACACCCCCGCCCAAATATTTCCGAGTTATCCTCCCCTCCCCCCCCCCCCCCCGCCACCCCGAGAACAACGCACAAAGTCAGAACCGTCTGTCCATGTTAAAACTGGAACTCCGGTCACTCTGTTTTAAGTATATTAAAAAAGAAAGACCATTTTCTCCCACCTTTGCTTATATGGGATAGGCGTTTTGCCCATGTGAGAAGCTTCTATCTCATGAACATGTCTTAGGCCCGCTGGTCATATGAACGATACACTTAAGGTGGAAGAAAAATAATCCATCATGAGCCAGCCCATGCAGGATAAGGAAATTTCACCCTCGGGGTAGGAATTTCAACCAGGGACTCGGCAAGCCTCGTCCGTGGCTGAAATTCCTACACCGATCGGATGAGATTTCCCTATCCTGCATGGACACTCATATTCCCAAGAACTTTTTATAACTGTTGTTTATATTACATTCCCAAGAACTTTTTATAACTGTTTTAACACTCTTTCGTGGAGATTGATCATGAAATATTTTTGGCGAGGTCGAGAATACCTATCATTTCTTTTTTGATTATCTCTACTATCGGAACTCGCGGACTGAGTTTTTCGATGCAGTTTCACAGTACAAGGAAATCCCTCTTGATCTACTTCTCTTCGGTGACACTACACTGTCCTTTGATACAAATGAGAAAATATTTGAGAAAGTCCAGAAGTACATAATCGCAACCAAGAGATTCACTGCTGTGCAGTAATTCTAAGAATTTATAAAACTATACTTGTCAAACTTGACATGCGGCTAGTTTTGTTTGGCTGCAATGGAGTTTTTAAACGTTACTGTCGCGCAGCCCCCTTCCCCGCCTTTCTCTCTCTCTCTCTCTATCTCTCTCTCTCTCTCTCTCTCTCTCAATACACAAAACTGCAGTATATCCACGTTTTTTCTCTACTGTTGCTTTTCTAAACCTTTTTATACTGATACAATAACCTCGGTACGTGAAATTGATTGTAAAACTTAGTTTGTATTGTTTGTTTGATTGCATATGCACAGTTATTAAGATACAGTTTCATTAACTCAGAGTATCACTAGTATATGATCTTCGCTATCTTATTACAGTTGCTGTTATATGAGGAGAAGAACTAAATAAGCATCATTGCTTTCGTTCTGATCCTTTATTATGTATTCTCACAGCATAATGTTTGTACTCATGTATACTTTGTGACGTAAAATATGTTTAAACTAAATATTTTCTACGGTCATTCTCTCCCTTCCGCTGATTAAAGAAGGGCAGTTGTCAGTTTCTGGCGAAAGAATGTGCACAATATTGGTTAACCGCTTAGAGGACAAAGCCTGCCCAATAAACGTGTGGTTAGATAAATTGACCGCGCTCGACATGACCCCAATGGGTTGACTGGGCCGTAAGACCTCAACACAAATAACAAACAATATATTGCTCATTCTTAACCTTTCTTTTGAGTAATCATTCATTACTAAAACAAGCCTATTCAAATATACTGAAAATTTTACCACCAAACAAAACAAAAAAAAGAAGAAGAAAAAAAAAAAAAAAAAAAAAAAAAAAAAAAGAGAGAAAAATTTCAGATAAAAATTCGGATATTTTCCATATTTCTGCTCAAAACATAGATTGTAGGTACTCGTTAGAACCACCTCGCCGATGTGGTTCTAACGAGTACCCACAATCTATGCTTTTGAGCAGAAATAAGAATAATAATGTATACCCCTGTAAACCCCAGTTATACTATATAAAAGTGGGGTTTAAGGGGGTCAACACCATATAGACATGTTTTCGTGATACGTAAATTGGCATTCTGAAGTGCTCAAACGTTTAGAAGTAAGCTTGGTTTTATAAATATAAGATATTACTATGATCATACGGTAATTAATTAAAGACCTCTTTTTGGATAGCAAAAATAAGAATTTTATCCGTGATATTTAGATTAAGATTCTGATGTGTTTTCAATCACCTTTTAACAGATTCCCAGAACTCTTTCACTTTTGGGCAATCTACAAACAAATGTTTAATTGTTTCAGGGTCTTGTCACAAAATGAACACCTAATATTATCTATTTTATTCACTTTGCCTAAAAATGAATTTGTAGTAAGACTTTTATTATCATTTTAAACTGAAAGACCAGCCCCTATCTGGAACAGTCTCTCACCTGAAAATGCCTCCAGCCCTGATCTCGGAACATTCCGAGCAGGTTCTTATCGTCTTATTAAAACCTACAGAAATATTTATTTTCATCACGAAATCATGCCTATATAATTTTGACCCCCATAAACCATACTTTTATACAGTAAAACTGGGGTTTACAGGGATATACATTATTTTTCTTATTTCTGCTCAAAAACATAGATTGTGGGTACTCGTTAGAACCGCCTCGTTGAGGCGGTTCTAACGAGTACCCACAATATATGTTTTGAGCAGAAATATGAAAAATATCAGAGTTTTTATCTGAAAATTTTCGGTTTTTGGAGGTGAAATTTTCTATATATTTGAATAGGCGTGTTTTTGTAATGTACTCCTCCTCATCATCAACACCACTATTGATCATTATTCATGACCCTAAAATGTACCTACTTTATCTCACAGCTGATACTTATACTTACATTCCAAATGCTACTTTTTCAGTTCTTTAGGACTGTTAAAATGTCATTTCTTTTTACCTTTCCACACCCACTCCATGTAATACTCTTTATTGAGGTATTTGGAGTACCTGGAAGATTCAGAGACTCTATATTACTAACACGGAAATGGTCCCGGAGACAGTGACCAGCGCTTCATATGTTCCCTGGACTGTCTTGGAATGTTAACTGCACGTACACTGGGCTTCCTCAAAAGGAACATAAAACAGAATTCTCCAAAATGAGAGAGGCTGTCTACAACACTTTAGTACGTTCCCAACTGGAGTATACCTCTCTAAAATGGGACCCCCATCCAAAAAATAAAATACTCTAGATAGAGAAAATACAGCACCGAGCTGCACGGTAGATCACCCACCAGTACCTATAACACAAGGTCCAATGTGGAAAGTTTTGACTGGAGGGCCCTCAAACAAAGAAATAAAATTTATCTGTCTTTAGGCACCTTTTTTGTTGTCGCTTTCTAGTAACCAGTCCTAAAACGGGGAAGCGTTGCATAAGGCTAGCGCAGTTGTGTAGCGTTCTTCGGGCATATGCTCAGTCACATCAAGGCCTTCACTGTCCGCTAACAGAATCACTGGCTACTACGAAATGTGTGATTGGAAAGCAAATGCCCAGGGCCCAGTTGTTCAAAGCTCGTTAGTGGTCAAAATGTTATCTGTTCTAGTAAGTGCAATATCTAATTCACAGGTATTTTTGCTGAAAAAATGTGAATAGCTTTTGCAAATGCAAAAGCTTCTGACATTTTTTTTCAGCAAAACATATTAGCGTATATGCCATATTTAATGATCAAAGTTTTAACTAATGATATTGTTAGTTTTGAACAGCTGAGCCCAGATGATTGGAGAGCAAATGCGTGCGCAGGATGATCTAAATCTGCTCATTTTATGCATGTATGAATGCAATTTTTCGCTTGACGCAGTCCATTTGCTTTTGTAGAATTTTACTGTTTAGACAGGCAATTTCACCGTCTTCCGCAACGAACTGTTCCAAGAAAGCTAATTCAGCAGGCGACAAACTGACGATTGTTTTAATTGTGAGTTGTGAACCAAGCAACAGAAACACCTTCTAAAGATAATGTATCAAAGTTAACAATAACTTCAACAATCTTATATACATATAAACTGAAATTCATCTTCAGTTTCTAATGAATTACATGTCCTTAAATGAACTGGTGCTTTTGCATACCACCCTAGTTCAATATTCAATCTATGATTCGAAATTCTTAATGTTGTATACTTGGAAATAGATAGCCTATCCGTTTTTACTGCAAGAGTACGTCTTTTCAAAATTGTAACTTTAACTTATTGCTGGCTTTCTCTTCGTGAAAAGCGCCCTTTATTAAAGCAAAAAAAAAAAAAAAAAAAATAAATAAAAATAAAAAAATAAAAAATAAATTAAATAAAAAAAAAAATAAAAAAAAAAATAAATAAAAAAAAAAAAATGTTCATATCTGTTACATACATTACTCAGCAGATGACAATCTGATGATATGCTTTCTTATTTTTCACAGAAAATAGGCTCTGACATTTAGGCTCTGACATTTCATGCAAATTGTCTCCTGAATGAAATGTCATAGCTCATCTTCTGGGAAAAATGAGAAGACATATTTCCATTTGTCATTTGCTGAAAGTTTTACCCAGCATGCTAAGCTTTAAGTACTTGTAATATAGAGGTTTAGTATTTATGTTTCCACTACTTCCTTAATTTTATCTACTTCCTTACTTATCATGTAACGGAGGAATGTTGTCTTGATATTGATCAAATTTTTATATGCCCACTTGAGCAATCCAAACAGTAAAATTCTACAAACACAAATGGGCCACACCAAGCGCAAAGGTACCTTCGTACATGAACAAAATGCGCAGATTCAGATCTCCCTGCGCATGTGCAAAGTATCATCCGGGCCTTTGCTCTCCATTCATACATTCTGTAGTGTCCAATGATTCCGTTAACGGGCAGTGAATGCCCTGATCAGACTACGCGGATGCACAGGCTGATCTGGGCCTTCGCTGTTCGCATACGCCCGAAGACACGTTTTCACATGGCAATGCCCAGATCACATCGTGTAACCGACGCCTTTGACGATATAGTTCACATGGCGATGCCCAGATCACACCGTGCAACCGGCGCCTTTGACATCTTATGACTAACGAGAGGACAAATGATTGTTGACAAAAAAGGGTATGTGAAGACATGTGCCGGTAAAAATCCAGAAAAAAAAAACAACCAACCAACAAACAAAACATTTGACTTTTATGCATTGGGGAGGCGTGGGGTGGGGTGGGGTGGGGCGGGGGTTGGGGGGGGGGGTGAGGCGGCGGGGGGGGGGGATGGGGAGCGGGCAGGGACTTATTCCCGCAGGAAAAATAAATCTGATTTAATTTCACTGCCCCATAAGCCTATGTGAGGTGGTCGAAAAAAAAAAAAAAAAATGTTTCCTGAAATTTGCACCAAAGTCCGTTTTCTGCTGGTGTCGTACTTTCCAGAAAAACACTGGCAAACGTGTTCTTTCAAAGCTTATATAGTTCGTCTCTACAAAACTAACATTGTAAGCTGCTGTTAAGCTATATATTGTTAAGCTATATTGTTATTGTTTAATTCTAGATTTTTTTTTTTACTTTTTTCCTAAATCATTTCATCTAATATAAACATAGGCAATGCCTATAGGCGAGCTGGCAATGCACTATGCTTTAAAAACCCACCAATTGCAGTTACTGTACAGTACAAATGGATAATATTAAAGCCAAAAATCGTCCAAAAAATCAAAGTATAAGACCCAAGCTATACAGTTAAAATTTTAGTACCGGCTTCTGGTACCGGATTTTCCCAGCTTGTCCCGACAAATACAAATAGATCTACCACATTAACTGAGAACCCGATAAATTGCAAACAAAATGTTTATTTCCGGTTTTGTTAACAGCAACTGTACCATAGAGCTTGCTCGCGCAGGCATTGACCATATCCGACTGCGAGCTCGCTATTATTCTCTAAGCACAAGGATGGTTTGAGCCGTAACGTCAAAAATACCGTCGGACATGAGCGCCCAAAGAAGATTCAGAGCAGCCTGCGCATTTGCTCAGTCTGATCAGAATCCTCACTGGGCGCAATTTCGGATAGCCAAGGATGTAACGTTTCTTTATGCGAACAATGAAGTCTGATCACTCAGCGCGGATGCGCAGGCTAATTTGAGTATTTGTTGTGTGCATGCCAGACAGTATGTTTTCTCACATTGCCACTCGTATGTATGTCGCAGACAAACTTTATGATTCATTAAACTGTTGTGCAAGCATATTAGAGAGGTTCTAAAGTTGAAAGCTTACACTTTATTCTGTTGACTTTAAATAAAAACAGTAAACTTGTAAAATATTTACAGAAAGTAAGACCTGACAATTTTGATTAAGTGTGAAGCCTTATCTAATGTGAAAATAATAATAAAAAAACATATCACAAAATTCAGTCTGTGTTTTAGCCTGCAGAGTGTTAAAAGCTTAAAATGCTTAAAATGTATATGAGCTGGAACACGTAGTTGTCTACGCCCACGGGCATAGACAGTCTTGGTATTTGTTATTTCTCCGGAAGCACTTTATGAAAGGTCATGGACTGGTCCAATACTATTTTCTGTGGACTGCTCAACGTTATATTATAACCAAGTATTAGCTTTTACAAACAAGATTGGCCTGAACTTAGCACAAATTGTGTGAAAGCTAATACTTGTAATGCATACGTATCAGTGCTCCAAACGGTATAAAACCGAAAGTCAAGATATTGTCATAAGCCTGACATATCCTACCAACAAGGCACATCTGATAATATGACATTTTCAGACAAAAAGAAATAACTTCAAATTAAAATAATATTGTTTTCAATAACAATGTTTCTAACGCATGTTACTCACAGCATGAACCAGTCTGCGATCTGCACAACCGGTATCGAACGATGAACCAGTCTGCGATCTGCACAACAGGAATCAAACGATGGACCAGTATGCGATCTGCACAAGTGCTGTCAGTGCTTTGATTTATATATCAAGGGGAATCTATAGAGTTGGTTGATTTTTCGCCATCTCCGCCAAGGGAGACAATTTTTGTGACTTCCTGTTTGCTTTACTACACGCAAAGCCACTTCTGAAAAGAGATCTACTCTGTGAGGAAAGAATTTGCTCCTTATAGAGTAGACCCTTTTTCAGAAGGGTTACAAGCCGTCCCACGAGGATCTGCACTTTTTGCAAAAAAAGTTTGATCTGGTTTGGAAGGCTGAAAGGGTTAACTGGGGGAACGAATTACATTGTTTGAACTACTTATTAATTCGTTCCCATGAATTAATAAATTTCCCACGAATTAATTGATAATCCCCGCCAATTAATAATCCGTCCGAAGAAATTATTACGCCCTCTGACTGATGAAAATAGATTCTTCCCACGAATATTTTTTTCCGACAGAATTTATTCTGCTTTCCACCTGGTTCAACAAAAAGCTTGTAATCATGTTTTTACGTATACGTATTCATAATTTGTTCGAACGAATTATTAAATGTATGGGACGATCGGGGACAAATTGTTAATTGGGACAGGGGAGAACAAATTAATAATATTCGTTTCCATCAATCAGAAATTATTTCGAAAAAAAATGATACTACGTTCCCACCAATTAATAATCCGTTCGAACGAATTAATAATTCGTTCCCACCAACTAATTCATTTGAACAAATTAATAATTTGTGCCCACCAATTACCTTTCTTTCCCACCAAATGATATTCCGTACGACATATTAATACAGTGTCACGGAACGATACGACAATCTCCGGCAGTGACGACACTCTCCGGCAACGTTCGTGACGTTGAAAACGTTCTGACGCCGGTGACGTGCCTCCGTTGTCAAGGCAGTCATCCATGATTATTTTGCGACGCTACATGCATAATAATTATCCTGACTACTTATTCCGATTTCGTTGAAGCCTATGCTTAAACATGTCGGAAAATAAGCGTAAAAAGAAGAAAAGAAGAAGAACAAATAGATCCTCGAAGCAGATGAAGGTAAAACTTTATATATTTTTATAAATCGTCTGTAATCTCCAGTTTGTTTGTTGAGGTTTTACGGCCCAGTCAACCCAATGGGGTCATGTCGAGCGCGGTCAGTTTACCTTACCACACGTTTACTGGGCAGGCTTAGTCCTCTAAGCGGTTAACCAGTATTGTGCACATTCTTTCGCCAGAACTGACAGTTTGTAGAGGGGACATTAAAGCATTATAAAGGAGGAGAGGGGGCGTGGTGACTGAGGCGTGAGGAATATTGCATTTTGTTTCAGTAGCCATCAGGAAGACTATCAAACCGAGTTCTAATTTTTATCTTTCTTCTGTTCTGTATTTCCAAAGAGTCCGCTTTCCACACGGCACTTTATTTTATGAATAACGAATGAAACTCAGATTTTCATTATTATTGCTTGGAAATTTAACATTGAATGTGAAAAATCTGTGCGAGTCTCACTGAGAAAACAGATCTTTGTCTATAGGGACTTCGATGTGGGAAACTCTGTCTCTCTAAAATATGCAAAGCATGTCTGTTGAGAACTTTTCTGGCAAAAGAATGTGCACAATACTGGTTAATAAGCCTGCCCAGTAAATGTGTGGTTAGGTAAACTGACCGCGCTCGACATGACCCCATTGTGTTGACTGAGCCGTAAAACCTCAACACAAACAAACAGTTGAGAACTCGAGTTTTTCGCACATACTGAAGGCAGAAGCACATAGAAGCGCGGACAGGCTGGTTGATCTGAACCCTGCATGACATCATTAGACGAAATGTTAATTTCTGTTTTAGATTGATGTGGTAAACACCAAAGAAGATGAAAGTCCTGAAACAAGATCTCGAGGAAGATCTTCTGGGTGTTATCAGAGGGTTTTCTCCAGGTAAATAAACACCACATGTTTATAGGTCTATATTATATGATGCACATCGTGGAAAAAGGACTCTTATGCCATATGCGAAAAGGAAAGGCCAAACACAGCATGCGCATCCGTGTAGTCTGATCTGAGCATTCTCTGTTCCGTCGACATATACTACAGTATCAATTGATTTTGTAAGCGGACAACGAAGGCCCAGATCAGCCTGCGCGAAGTGACTCTCGTTTTTTTTTTTGTTTGTGTGTGTGTGTGCTTTCATACTCTGATAACTCAGCTTAAGTCAAGCAAAATAAAGGGCAATATTGGTTTATGTTGCTATATTTTTCTTACTTTTCTAACCATAAATATTGGTTCGTCGGAGTTTGAGATAATGAGAGTCGAGTGTAATCAGATCCGGCGAGGCGGTTCTAACGAGTACACACAATCTATGTTTTTGAGCAGAAATAAGAAAAATAATTTATACCCCTGTAAACCCCAGTGTTACTATATAAAAATGGGGTTTAAAGGGGTCAAAATTATACAGACATTTTTTCATGATGACAGAAAATAAGGCATGACATTTCATTCAAATTGACTCCAAATTTGAATAAAATGTTGGAGGTAGTTTGCACGAAATGTGCAATCTTATTTTCTGTATAAAATAATATTAAAACAAAAGAAATTATGAAAACATTTCATATCTCCTTGATAAAAAAAAATCAGCAGATATTTTCATATTTGCCCCAGAAAATAGGCTTTAAATTTCATGCAAATTGTCTCCTTAGAAGAAAACAGGCTTTTATTATTCCCAGAAAATAGACTTTGACATTTCATGCAAATTGTCTATGAGACAATTTGCATGAAATGTCAAAGCCTATTTTCTCATAAAGAGACAATTTGCATCAAATGTCAAAGCTTTTATTTTTCTAGGAAATAGGCTCTGACATTTCACGAAAATTGCTTGAAATGTCAGCCTTTTTTCCTCCTGGAGAGACAATTTGTTTGAAATGTTAAACCTTTTTTCTGCAAAAACATAAAAAATACATGTAATAATTCAGAATATCGTCTCATGACTTTTTTACCCAGCATGCTAAGCGTTAATATAAAATGAAGTTGTTGTCAATATGGTATTCCTATTTCTAGAATTGCAAATGCCTTTGTACGGAGAGACCACGACGTTGCTCACACGGAACTCAACAGCAAAGTTGGCTGTGAGAAAGAAACAACAATGGCACAGACTTGCTCTCCTCTCAATGGGCCTGATGGAAGATTATCAAGGAAAGAGAAATTTGAAAATTTGGAAATACTACCCAGAATAGATCTGTTTGAAGCAATAGAGGAGCTCTGTAAGTGTTACATTGATCGTGAACCAGCAAATTTCAGCCTGTTCATCCGTGCAGCCTCGTCAAGATTTATACATAATTTATTTAAATATTGATGGTGGTGGTGATTTTATATTATACACCATTTTAGCATTTTTAAATCATATCGATACGATGGAAGTGTAACAATTAAAGGCTCTGTGCAACGAAACGCCGTACAGCCATGAACTGAATTGCGCCTCGAGCCGAATTCAAGCCCCGTGTTTCTTTTTTATTTTTATTTTATTTTTTTCTCGAGCCGAATTCAAGTCCGGTGTTTCTTTTTTATTTATTTATTTATTTATTTGTGGTCCGAAGCGGCAGGGCAAATCATTCGGCCACCCATACGCTTCTATTGAACATTGTAATAATCTATGTTAACTGAAAATATTTCCAAAGCATACGTTGACACGGTTCCTGATCTGCAGGTGACCCCAATCCACCCTTCCCTACTCCGTCAGTCTCATCAGCACCTTTGTTGTTTGTCAACATACCAACATCACCCTAAGTGTTCGGACAGAAACACCTGAGCAAACAATGTACATGTAGACCCAGATCAGACGCCGCATTTAGCGGCGTCTGATCAGGGTCTACACTGTTTGCTACTCATCCAGCAGTTTCTTGACACATCACCTGGTTGTAATAATAACCTGTTCAAATTTTATGGTAAGTACAGTGAGGAGGTATCTAAATACTCAGAGTAAATAAGGTATTTTTATAACGCCAGTGATTCTGTGAGCGGACAGCGTAGACTCGCCATAAGAAATAAATTTCTTTGGGGAAAATATGAACAGTCAAGATGCAGATCAACTAGCAAATCCCGTACAGTCTGATACAAGTCTTGTTATACGTAGATATATCCTGAAGAGATCAACAACTCTGTACGCGGACAGCGAATGCCATGACCAGACACGTTTTCCAAATTCCCTCCGAAAAAGAGACTACTCTTAAAGGCAAAGTTTTGCTCCAAGGAGAAGAAAACGTTTCCTTTAAAAATAGTCCCTTTTTAGAAGTGTTGCAAAACTTGACATACCGTATTCGAACTATTACCGCATTTACCCCTATAAGCGCACAGTCAAGCAATTTGGCAGTCTTCAAATTACAACCTGTGTACATTTATCTATACATCTTTATAAAAGCATATATTGTTGCTACTCATTTGAATTACCTCGACAAGTCAAGGCATTTCAAAGGAGCACCCGCAACATATGCCTTTGTAAAGGATATCAGAAAATATCAAGTATCATCAAATGCATCCCTATTGAAGCCCTTTGCTGACCTTACTTTGAAAGTGTGCCCTTAGTAGATGGATATTTTACTTAGTGTTTCCAGAAATTTTGCAAAGACCAAAGTGCACAGCAATTTTTCTCAAGACCAAAGGCACAGCATTTTTTTCTCAAGACCAAAGTGCACAGACCAAAGTGCACAGCAATTCTCAAGACCAAAGTGCACAGACCAAAGTGCACAGCAATTTTTCTCAAGCCCAAAGTGCATGGCAATTTTTCTCAAATACATTTCTTTGCTATCTTGAAGAACATCAACCCTTTAAAAACGCCAAGCAAATTAGAAGCAGAAGACATTCTGAGTTTTTTTTTTTTTTTTTTTTTTTTTTTTTTTTGTGTGTGTTTTTTTTTTGTTTGTTTGTTGTTGTTGTTGTTGTTGTTTTGCCTAGCAGACGATACGCATGAAATGTCAAGTCTTATTTACTCTGAAAAATACAAAAAAAAAAAAATCAAAATGTTGTCAGCCGAAGTTGTGATGTGTTCATTAAGGGTTAAGGTAATTATTACACCGGAAGTTTGACCACTCTGACCAGAAAGAAAGTGCCTCCCTTCTCAAAACCCTGCGCTTAAAGGATAGAACTAACGCTCCAGTGGAAGCAAATTCTTTCCTCTTTCCTTTAATGGTAATTAGGTCGAATGCGATAGTTGCCTTCTCTGTATGTGTATTCATTCTTCCTACCAGGTAAACCTAGATTGAGTCCTTACATTCAAGCTGAAATACCGATGCTGAAGTGTTTATATCAGGAGGTCGACCATTATGTCACTTCCGTTCTCATTGAGATCTTCAATAATGAGCCCAGTCTTTCTGGAAACGATCCCATTATGAGCGAAATTCTCAGCCACATTATCAACAGAGGGAAAGTTTGTGGTATTAACTTGAAAACTAATCGGAAGAAACAAACCCAAAGCTATTCACACAAGAAAACTGGTGTTTTCAAGGAGTCAGACTGCAGAGCGGCACACGATATTCTTCAAAAAACCAGATTTCCAAAATTTCTTTGCCACCCGCCATGTTCCTTTTGTCGCATTTTCAAAAACACACTGAAAAGAACAACAACAAATACAAGTAGGGCTGACAGTGACGTCTCTGAACGACCAAAACACTGGATTGAAGCTTTGATTTCACCACTAGGGAGACAGAAGCAACCAAAACAGACAAAGGATCCAGTTGCTGAAGCCAAGGTCATTGAAATCGCAAGTGAAAGAGTAGAAGGAGGTAAACTTATTAAGTCACCACTGGCAGGAAGAACAGATGTGCGAAAAAACATTAGTAATACTGAAATTTGTGTATCACCGGGACGCCGATTAGAGTTCCATACTGGACAAAGAATAGACAGAAAGCTTCAGTATGCGATAGTCAAGAGGAGCAGGATGTTTTCTAGGATTTCTTTTGAAGTAGGACGGGAAACACATACCATCTTCGTAAATATAACAGCTACAGAGTCATTCTGGAGGCTCATGCAAAGATTGCTGAACAGTTTCCAACTACACCGACCAGCAACCAAAAGGTTAGAATATAAAAGAAGCACTGATGCTGTTATTCGATATAGACCAAATGAATGGACGACAAATATTACAGTGGATCATCTTGAGTTTAGAAGTTTGACGATAACATCAGTTCCAGTCTCAGTACTAAAACTACTCTTACACATGTTCAATCGAAGTTTTAGAGCTGTCTGTGATCCAAGTGTCGTCGTCGGTCGATATCAAGTTCCAGAGATCTGTAGATACCGACTGACATCGAAAAGAGTACACCTGAGAAATGAATCCCATCGAATCTACAACGACGATCTTAGAGACACTTTACATCCCAAACATGGGTTCTCATTTTGGAGACATTTTCCTCGCGTAAGAGACACTAATATAGTTTGTAAAAGTAGCACAGCTGTTGTAGAGAATGACACAACCGCAGCAAAGGAGGAACATTCCAAAATTACAAATGAAATACACACCTCTGGTACAGAAACAACTAGTGAAACTATCCTCGATGATGGATCTTACAGCTTATCTGAGTATCCATCTAAGATTATTGAAGATATGCAAACTAATTTAGATATACAGGGAGATCAGAGAACCAAGATTTATGATGATGAAACTAAAGATGTATATGCAAATTTGGCAGAAAGAGAGAATAATGGCAGTGAAAGTGAAGAAGCTACCAGTAAAGACGTATGCATCAGTCTAGACACAGAAGATAAGGGGGCTGCAGCACTTAGATCATTTGCTGACGAATACGCTAAAGCTGAGGAAGGCGCAAAAGCTAAAGATTACCAAAATTTTAACGTCCAGGTTCCTGACAACCTGCTGCATATTCAGATTCCATTCATGGACATAACAGAGCTTGAGTTTGAAAAAGATATGGAGGGTAACAGAGCTATCTTAGGTTCTGGTGGGTTTGGTGATATATTTCACGCTAGTCTGACAACTACGGGAGAGGAAATGGCCGTGAAAATTGTCAAAAACATGACATTTGAAGATGTTTTACGAGAGACCAGAATACAAAAATACCTAATGACAAGTGTCTCCGTTCCCATGTTAGTAGGAATAATCGGCGGACCAGACTATGCAGAAACGATGATTGTCCAGCAGATGTGTGCTAACGGTAAACAATTTTCATGTATTTATACAACTGACGGCCGAGAATTTGAAAGTCGATATTCGACACGTTTTAAATTATATTGTTTGATTGATGTGATATCAGCAGCCCTAATAAATGGTTTATATACATTATGGTCTCATCACGAAAACACGCCTGTATAGTTTTGACCCCTTTAAACCCCACTTTTATACAGTAAAACTGGGGTTTACAGGGGTATACATTAATTTTCTTATTTCTGCTCAAAAACATAAATTGTGGGTACTCCCACAATCTATGTTTTGAGCAGAAATATGAAGAATATCAGAATGTTTCATCTGAAAGTTTTCTTTTTTTGGCAGTAAAATTCTCAATATATTTTGATAGTGCAACGAACTGCAGGTTTCTGTCAGGCCCAGAGGTTATTAAATGTTTTCATGCTCAATTCAGCTGAGCATGAAATTTGTCCTGCTATTAAATCTCAAATTATTGTTAATTGTAAATGCTTTCTTGCTAAACATAGCTGAACAGGAAAATTTCTGTGCTGATAAATATAAGAATGCCCCCCAAAAAGCTCATTTTACAAGAAATCATTTTGTTTTGTTTCAGGAAGAACCCTGTTTGACCTTATCGAAGCTTGTCTGGCCGAGTCAGTTGTCCTTTACAACAAACACTGGCTAGAGTTGTGTTATCAACTCGCCATTAATCTAGAGAAGATGCACGACAAAGGCATCTTGCATAATGATATCAAAACAGACAACATCCTTGTCGAATTAAACCCGAACGGTGTTCGCATTTATTTTATTGACTTTGGCCAGGCAACGTTTCGATCTGGAGGCGTTCTGCATTTTGATGAATGTGACGACTCTGATGACACAGATGACTACTTGGCGCCAGAGGTGCGCAGCGGTTTACGCTCCTCTCCAAAAAGCGACATATACTCCTTAGGTGTGATCTTTGCTGATATTGCAGATGAATTTTGTGAATGTATAGGAGAGCTTGCAGATGATATGTGCGAAGAGGAGCCAGCAAAGCGACCAACCATAGAGGAAGTAAGCGAAATAATTGAAGAACTTATTATGGAGAACGAATATTCTTAAACTTTATTCAGTCATCCCTCAACAGTTACTGTGATTTTCTTGCAATTTTTCTCAGATATATTTCTTTGCTATTTGGTAGAACATCAACCTTTAAAGCGTCTAGCAATTTACAGCAGACGACATTCTCTTTTTTTTCTTCTTCTTCTTCTTTTTTTTTTTTTTTTTTTTTAATTTTTCAGAGAAAATAAGACTTGGCATTTCATGAGAATCATCTGCTTAGCATTTATAGACGATTCGCATGAAATGTCAAGTCCTATTTACTCTGAAAAAATAAAAAAAAAAAGACGTCTGCTGAAGTTGTGATGTGTTCGTTAAGGGTTAAGGTAATTATTACACCGGAAGTTTGATTACTCTGACCAGAAAGTAAGTGCCTCCCTTCTCAAAGAAACTGTGCTTAAAGGACAGAACTAGCGCTCCAGTGGAAGCAAATTCTTTCCTTTACTTGTTTACATCCTTTGAAAGGGGATTCGTGTACTCTAGTGTGTACAAGCAACGCCAATATTTGTCGAAGGTTTGTGGTAAATCTGCTTGATTAAATGCCCTGAGTGTAAGCCAGCTATATAACGAGTGTATCGGTTCCAAACATTACGGTACGACTCAGCTAAATCGGAACGGAATGCGCATATACAAAAAGAGCATCTAGCTGCTCAGACTGTTTTTTCTCGTAATTAAACAGAAAACCATGCAGGACTTCGAATTTATCAAAACTTCTTTTATACATACCAAGCTCTTTTACCATCGACAATATATTTATAGCTCACCTAAGCTATGCTCAGGGTGAGCTATTGTGATCACTTTTCGTCCGTCGTCTGTCCGTGCGTGCGTGCGTCCGTCCGTCCGTTAACATTTTCAAACGACTTCTCCTCTGAATCCGCTGAGCCAATTTTGCTCAAATTTCAGATGGAGCCTCCTTAGTGTGGGGAACGAAAGATTGCTAAAATTGTCGCGGTCCGTCGACCAAGATGGCCGCCATGCCCATATATGGTAAAAACATTTAAAAATCTTCTTCGCCATAACCGAGGATGCTTTGCGGCTGAATCTTTGCACGAATCATCGGGGACGGGAGGTCAACCAAAGTTGCTAAAAGAATTATAGTATGTTGACGTTTGACGTTTTTACGGCAAGGTCAAGTCCCTGTGCATTTGTATGAGCCCTATACATTTGAAAGGGAAAATTGTTGAGAATTTCAAACGACTTCTCCTCTGAAGCCTCTGAACCAATTTTGTTCAAATTCCATATGGAGCCACCTTAGGGTGGGGGAAACAAAAGATTGCTAAAATTGTCGCGGTCCGTTGACCAAGATGCCCGCCACGCCCATATATGATAAAACATTTAAAAATCTTCTTCCAAGAACCGAGAATGCTTTGGGGCTGAATCTTTGCACAAATCATCGGGGACAAGACGTCTACCAAAGTTGCTAAAAAGATTATCGTATCTTGACATTTGACCTTTTTACGGCAAGGTCAAGTTTGCTTCCCTATGCATTTGTATGAGCCCCATAACATTTGTATGGGAAAATTGTTGAGAATTTCAGACGACTTCTCCTCTGAAGCCACTGAGCCAAATTTGCTCAGATTTTTAGCTCACCTGAGCATGAAGTGCTCATGGTGAGCTATTGTGGTCAGTCAATGTCCGTCGTCCATCATGGGTCGTGCCTACTCTTCCTACGCCCCAGGGTCAATTGACACGATACTTGGTAGGAAGCATCAGGGTGACTTGTAGATCAAAAAAAGCTAAAATCATTCCGATCGGAAATCCAAGATGGCCGCCATGGCAGCCATCTTGAAAATCTATTTCGCTTCTTCTCCTGAACCGAAAGGCCGATTGACTCCAAACTTGCTAGGAAGCATCAGGGTGACTTGTAGATCAAATATAGCTAAAATCGTATCGGTCGGAAATCCAAGATGGCCGCCATGGCAGCCATCTTGAAAATCTATTTTTCGCTGCTACTCCTAAACCCAAAAGCCAATTGACTCCAAACTGGTTGGGAAGCATTGGGGTGACTTATAAATCAGAAATAGCTAAAATCGTGCCGATTGGAAATCCAAGATGGCCGCCATGGCAGCCATCTTGAAAATCTATTTTTCACTTCTTCTCCTGAACCGAAAGGCCACTTGACTCCAAACTTGCTAGGAAGCATCGGGATGACTTGTAGATAAAAAATAGCTAAAATCGTGCCAATCGGAAATCCAAGATGGCCGCCAGACAGCCATCTTGAAAATCTATTTTTCGCTTCTTCTCCTAAACCTAAAAGTCAATTGACTCGAAACTTAGTAGGAAGCATCAGGGTGACTTGTAGATCAAAAATAGCTATAATCATTCCGATCGGAAATCCAAGATGGCCGCCATCTTGTTGAAATCTATTTTTCGCTTTTTCTACTGCACCGAATTGCCAGTTGACTCGAAAGTTGGTAGAAGGCATTGAGGGTGATTTGTTTTACTTGTGACGTTTTGAAAATTTCAGCATTTTAACCTTGTAAGCAAGATATTTCAAAAACAGTTTAAGCCATTGCCTTGTCATAAGAGTATTAGAAAATTGTTGCATGCCATCTGCATATCTGCAGTGGCGGTTTCACTAAGGTGAGCGAGTTGTGGCCCGTGGGCTTTTTGTTTTGTGCTGCAGTAGTCTCCCTTTGAAAAGGCAAAACCTTTCAGCTTAGAGTGCTATCTCTTTAAATGTACCCATTTACCTCAAACTACTGTGCTTTCGACATCCTTCGGAAACACGTTTTTCGTTTGGTGTTTAATTCTAAATAGAAAAAAAATTAGTGATTGACAATATCCTATCAGGAACCATTTGTCATTTCTGTTCAGGGCCAATTTCTCAGCCTATATACTGAGACGATTGACCCACCAGTGCTATTAGTGCTTTGATTATTTTCAGACTTTCACAGACGATCTAACCTTTAGCATGCTGGATTTAAACAGCGACAGACGACATTTTGAAATAATGTTCTTATTAATGACAAGAAAATGAAGCTTGAAATTTCATGCAAATTGTTGTCTCCTAAGACAATTCGCATGAAATGCCAAGCCCCATTTTATGGAGAAATGAGAGTGTTAAAAGCTTAAATGATTCGCGTCAAGCGAAATGGTGTCTTTTGGGATATAAGAAATGCGCGTCCATATCATCTTACGCCTGCGCACAATATCATCAGGGCATTCACTCTGAATTGTTACATTCTATAATATCAAGGCATTCTAGCGGACACCGAATGCTCTGAACGCGCTGTCATACACGTGCTTATATCTTATATATAGTGGACTCCCAATATTTCAAACTCCAAGTGACTAGAGTTGTCAGTTTGAGATAACTGTAGTTTGAGATAACAGGAGTTAAAATGTAAAGACCAGAAAGCAAAAACTAAACCATTATCCAAATTTAGTTTGACTTAAGCAATAGTTTGAGTTAAGCAGTAGTTTGAGTTATCAGTAATTGAGATAACGAGAGTCAACTGTATTATGTGTGTGTGTTCGCTTAATAGGAATTGATTTCAAGGGAGGCAACTCTGCTTTAATTGTTTTAAAAAGCTGTCTACTCTAAAAGGAAAGACTTTTTATCCCCCTTTACAGTAAATTCTTTCCTTTTGGAACAGACCCCTTTTCAGAAGGGGCTTGGTGTGCTGGGAAGCAAATAGGACGTCATAAAAGTTGTCTCCCTTGTCAAAAAACTAGAGGAAAACGTACCACGTGTATCCAGTCCCATTGAGCTGAAACTGAGCCAGCGCACGACAAAGCCTACAATCAGATCTGTGTGACCAGTAAAGTCTCAGATCAGCCCGTATACCCATCCCGAATGGCAAGGGTTATTGTTTATCCCTTTTTGGATAGCCCGGAGGCTGTAGAAGGTATGTGCAATCAGCGAAGAGTGATCAGACTGCGTAGGCTGATCTGAGTCTTCTCTGGTCGCACAAGTGAAATATACACTGAGACCTGTATGACAGGCTAAGACTCAGATAAGCCTATACATCCTCCCAGTAGGCAAGGTTTATCCCTCTTTTGACAGCCCGGAGGCTGTAGAAGGCACATATGATCAGCAAAGACTCTGATCAGACTGCGCGGATGCGCAGGCTGATCTGGGTCCTCGCTGGTCGCACAAGTCTTATTGTAGGTTTTGTCGTACGCCGGGTCAAATATGTTTATAGAGTTCTGCACTGTTGTAAACCATAATTTATTTCCCATGTATGTTCATTCACTTCTATAACAAAATATTATGTTTCCATGATTGTACTGCTGTATATTTTGTGTATCAAAAATGTACGTTTTCATCACTATATACATGTAGCTAATTGTAATTAATGTTGTCGTGAAGGAGAGGATTGTGGCATGAAAACGTTCTGATATTCTATATAAAATATTTTGTTCAATATTTTATACTTTTATGCAAAACATATAACATTTGTTCAAAGCTGAAAAAAGTAATATCGGGATATATCTGTTGATAAAATACTTAGTTAAGTATCAAAAAGTTCATTCTATAAAAAGTTGTTGTTCTATCCCAGTAATATATTTGTTTATAAAATATTAAATAAATATAAAATATTTATTCTATAAAATTCATACTTGTCCCATTCAATAATATAACTTTGGATAATAAATATCATTTTTCTATGTACATGTATATATAATAATGTAAAAGGAAAATTTGCATATGATGTATAATTAACATTATGATATACTACAAGTGTGTATTTAGCCGAGTGTTTGTGTGTACTGCTTGGAATCCAGGGCCCAGTTGTTCACAACTAACCATTACGAAAACATGCCTATTCAAATATATAGAAAATTTCACCTCCAAAAAAACTGAAAATTTTCAGATAAAAAAATCTGATATTTTTCATATTTCTGCTCAAAACATAGATTGTGGATACTCGTTAGAACCGCCTCGGCGAGGTGGTTCTAACGAGTACACACAATGTGTGTTTTTGAGCAGAAATAAGAAAAATAATGTATACCCCAGTAAACTCCAGTTTTACTATATAAAAGTCGGGTTTAAGGGGTTCAAAATTATATAGGCGTATTTTCGTGATGGATATCGTTAGTTAACGTATCGTTAAAACTTTGATCATGAAATATGGCTTATACGCTATTTTTTGCTGAAAAAATGTGAACATCTTTTGCATTTGAAAAAGCTACTCACATTTTTTCAACAAAAATACCTGTGAATTAGATATTTTACTTACTAGAACAGTTAACATTTTGACCACTAATGAGCTCGTTAAGCTAATATTGTTTGAACAACTGAGCCCAGGCTTTGGATCAAGTTCGAATGCGTTGGAGGCAAATTCAGCTCGTGCCTGCATGGCGTTTCGTTGCATAGAGTCTTTTATTATCGCCTTTCCACTGTCTAGAAATAAATTTTATCTAAAAATGAAATACTGTTGGAAAAATCATTATTTTCTTATTCATTAAATAGGCGAATCATATCATAACCATTCCCATGCAAGAAGAGCCAATGTGATTTCTTAAGATGTTTAAAAACGCATGTATTTATAAATCTAAGTGTATATTAAATGTGACTGACAAAAGGCTTCAGTCGTTTGTCATTAAAATTCAGAATTGTAACTATGAATCGACAATCTAAGAGCGCTAACCGCTGGACACTGCTCTTCTATTTGAGTTATTTCCCTTATACTGTTACTGGTTTGTAGAATATGTCGATGAATAAAATATATTTCATAGCAAATAAATATTTTTATCAATGATCGTATGAACAACTATATACTTTATACAGTAAATATTTTTATTCTAATCTATTTTTATCAACAAGTTTTACATTATTATATATACATATAAAATTAATTTTATTTCTATTTTATCAACAAATTCATTTTATTAGAATAAATATATTTTTACACTAAATCAACGAGTTAATCAGCATTTATATTATCGGATAGAACAACTACATATATTTCTAAATATTGAAAAACTACCTTAGTTTTAGACTTAATTTATAAATGACTAAGAAATATTGGATCTGGAATGTCGCAACGTTTTTCATGCCAGAGAGGATGTGTGTTACTGAAATAAAATATAATCAATCGAATCAGATTATGATTGTAGTAAAGAAGCTGTCGTTGTTTTCTTTACCTAATAAATTACAGGACGAATATTTAAAGTGCTCAAGAACACTATAGCGTTTACTGAAAATTACCCAATTTTCTGACTTAACTACTGATCCGGGGCACAGCATTTCCTACAATGTTGCTTGTGCGCCGAGCCAAGCCTCAGATCAGTCTCTGCATCGCACAGGCTGATGCACAGGCTGGTCAGAGTCTTCGCTGTCCGCCTGAACACCCGCTTTGAATTCTTGGCTACCCACAGTGCCCTGCAAAGACTCTGATCAGACTTTGCGGATGCTTAGGCTGATCTGAGTCTTCGCAGACGCAGATGCAATCAAGTAGGAAATGAGGCTTTCCAAGGGGGTGGGGAACAAGTGAATATGACCATTTATTTTCAGGGAACAAGGGAACAATGGCAAATATTTTAAAGGAACAAAACTAATTTTGGAACTAGGAATATAGAAACTTTGAAAATCACTTTTAGGGAACAAGGGAACATGGCCTATTCTTTTAAGGGAATAAGAAAACATGGTACCCCACTGGGAGGGCCTCGAAAGTACTGTGTCCCGGTTCAAATGTATGTAAGAGGAACTATAGCGGACTACTTGACAATAGGACTGCGAAGGACCGTGATACTTAAACCTCAGGTTAATTCGTTTTAATTTTCTGGAATCTCTATCGTTTGGCAATTTGTTTTCAGCACTGAAGTAAAGGGCATGCACATATCACATCAATAGTGAAAATCTAAAAATATCACCACTTGGCATAAGATAGTAGGTTTGTAGTTCGTTTGTCTTTTCTCCGTTTAGTTTTTCTTTTTCATAGACATTTATTTCTCTACCTTTTTTTCTCTGGAGCAGATTCAGGATGATTTCAGAGGGGTTTGATTATAACAAATTACCATACTTATCATACGTATTCGTACAGACAGGCCTGAGAAAACAGTGTAGACCCAGATCAAACGCGGCGTCTTACGGATCAGAGTCTACACTGTTTGCCATTCAAAAGGGCGTGGGGTAAACTGAAACCATCCCCCCACTCCCCCCACGCACCCACCCCCTCTGAATCCAGTGAAAGCTTAAGCCTTTCCTCCCTGAGTTTCTGAAGCGGACTCATCCATCTCTCAATATGGTCTGAACCATTATTCCAAATTGGGATCTCACTCAAAAATAGAAAAAAAAAACAAAAAAAAAAAAAAAAAAAAAAAAAACGACAAACATTCTAGATCCTGATGAGACGGCTCATTATGAGCCGTCTCATCAGAATCTACACTGTTTGCTAAAATATACTTTGGTCTGCAGGGCTGAAAGGATTAAAAGACAATCGTCTTCTGCATGTACAACATATTTTATGTTTTACGTCCTTTTCAACACTACTGGAGTCGTATTAAGACGAACGTAGTATCGTTATCGTTCATCTGCGAATTGGATTCCGCCTCTAGCGAGATTCGAACCTGAGCGTTGTGGTCCAAAAGGAAAGAGTGCTAGAGGCTGGGAGCGCAGTCGATATCACGTCTGACTGCAGATTCAGGCGTCGGATCTTAGCTCGGCCCCATCATCGTGAAATTATTCCGTCCACTGATTCAAGAATACTGGCGAAATTATGCCTGTAAGCTCGGTTCTCAGTGGTGAGCGCACTGGCCTCTAGAGCTACTGGTACCGGGTCGATCTCAGGCTTCGGCAGGGGAATTTTCTGTGTCCGAACACGCTTCCCTTCGTGCATTTGCTGTCATGAAATAAAACCAGCGCGCCGTTCTTTGGATCGGGACATTAATTGGAGGCCCCCTGTGCAGGGAAAGTCACACCCTGCGCAGGTTAAAGAACCCTACGGAAATTCAAAATGGTTAACTGGCCTTCTCGACATGACCTTAACTGTGTTGACTGAGCCGTAAAACTCCAACTGAAACAAAACGCTGCACCGCCATGCGCTAAGGGATTTTGGGACCCAACGGTCTGTTAGCTTGTGCATATCCAAGCGATCATGTAAAGTTGTTGAAATGCTATATACCATGTGAAATGTGTAATGCATTCGCTATTTCTTCCACCTTAATTCGCCTATCAGAGTACACCAGATCCCGTTCTTTGTTACACATTTCTTCATCGGTGTCATCTGATGGGTGTCCAGACCTGGTTTCGTCTTCTAAAGACGTTCTACTGCGTTTGAATTCCCCAACCCAGAATTTAACTTGTGCATACGATGGTACAGAAGACCCATAAACATTGGTCAACTCACAATGTATTTCCTGACCTGTTTTCCCTTTCAAATACAAGTACCGAATTACAGCACGGTACTCAACTTTTGACGAAAAGCTTAAGCTTACTTTTGAGTCGCTAGCCATGTTTGACATTCAATGTCTTATGAGTGAATGACACGATAAGGGTGCAATTTTGCCCTCAGGCCTAAAACATGTATTGAAACAAGGCATGAAAATCTTAGGTGTCTCGGTCAATTGGAAATGGGATAGGCTGGTTACTTATTGACTTGCCCTCGTACTAAACACATGCAAAATTGAGTTTAGGGCATCAAAATATTTTATCTGTTGCCCAAATTTGGACTCAAAACTGTCATTTTAGCAGCAATGAATTGCAACGCTCCCCAGGGCGTATATTAGAATAAATACGGTAGGCAGTGTTTAGGTCTACCGGGCTGGAAGGGTGAAACCTTATAATATGTACATAAAGTTGTATTTATGTCACAACCGTCTTAATATATTACAAGATTAGCTTTTGAAGAAAAAAAAGTTGGTATTAAATGATGTAGGTGCTGCACACCGAGGAAACACTATCTCAAGGAATAGCCTCAGTCAGATAACATAGCCTAGCAGTGACACTAAAGAGGGATTCAGGCATTCAGATTTCCTGAGCTATTAATTTGTCGTGATCAAGTCTATCCAGGTTGCCCACTGGAAGCAAATAACTCATACAAAAACGAAAATCAGCGTGTCGGTTTAATAGAGAGTCTTCATATGACAACAATGCAGCTTAGTGTTGCATATAAAACTTGCAGTGCTGCATACAAACTTACAGTGCTGCATACAAACTTGCAGTGCTGCATACAAACTTGCAGTGCTGCATACGCTCTCAACCCCTAGCACCGGCTTAAGCGTAATTCGGTTTTCTTAGCTACCACATCACGAAAACCTGCCTATATATTTTTGATCCCCTTGGTTTAAACAATATTTATTTAAAGCTCGTATAAAGTTACATCGATAAAACAGACATGTCGAATAGGATCTGATTGTAAGCTGTAATGCTTATAAATGTCATCTCCTGGTCCCCTTAAACCTTACTTTTATATAGTTAAACTGGGGCTTACAGTGGCAAACATTATTTTTCTTATTTCTGCTCAAAACATAGATTGTGGTACTCGTTAGAACCGCCTCGACGAGGCGGTTCTAACGAGTATCCACAATCTGTGTTTTGAGCAGAAATATGAAAAATATCAGATTTTTTTTATCTGAAAATTTTCATTGTTTGGTGGTAAAATTTTTAGTACATTTGAATAGGCATGTTTTCGTAATGAGAATTGGGTCAATGATTCAAAAAAAAAAAAATAAAAAATAAAAAATAAAAAATGCACTGTGATGAAGTCATTTACGAAACCATACAGAAGTAGACATATTTGTATCTTGATAATAAGACCAATCAACATTCAGCAGAGATGCACGACCCACTTTATATGGCATCCCAGCAAACACGCAACGTCGCAACAACGTCGCTGCAACGTCACGACGTTGTAGCGACGTTAAAACGACGTTGTTAGGACGTTGTGTGTTTGCTGGGATGTCGTTTTAGTATAGAATATCGCTGTGTTATGCTATAACTGTCCGACAGCACTGGACATTTAGAAGCTATGAAAAATTATTAACCTTAATCATAGAATATTTTTTGTTGTTGTTTGTGTTTTTTGTTGTTGTTTTCTTTTTTTGTGGGGGTGGGGGGGGGGGGGAGGGGGGCGGGGAGGGCGGGTTTTTTTTTTTTTTTTTTTTTTGTTTTGATATTATTATTATTCGCCTCGGCTCAGCCTCGGGTCGATAAAATAAAACATTTGGCAAGTCCATTGGCTAGATCTTGTCGGTAACAATCAGTTCGTGAAAAATTATCAACACAAACCACACGGTTCAAGGGTTATGATCATTTTCATATTTTCACATTTGTTTGCCTCGGCTTAGCTTCTGTCAATAAAACTAACATTTGCAAGTCTTTTCATTATCTGTCAGTACCTGTCAAAAATTATCAAAATATACCGAACGGTTTTAGCGTTACGGCCATTTTTGCTAACTGACCACGGACGGACAAGTGGACTTTCAAAGCGATTATAGGACATTTTTCGACAGTCAACCATTTAAGTCAGTCGACTTTTCCACCGGTCGTGCTATTTCTACTCTTTTTTTTCCAGACCCTCAGCAAATATCTCAGCAGGTGTTTATGGTGCGATTGTCTAAAGGTTTATCAACAGGACCAAAACAACGTATCATATACGACGATGTGTTGGTAAATCTTGCCAATAATTATGATCCAAGACATGGAACTTTACCGCCAAAGTCAATGGCACATACCTTTTTACTCTCGACTCTTGTTCTGCTCCTTCGCACTATATCCATATATCACTACAAAAAAAAAAAAAAAAACATGGAAATTGGTACTCTCTGAATTCCTTCGATATATCCGTACCTCGACATATCAGATTTGCAGAATTGAGGAAAAAATAATAAAAAAACACACATTTTACAAATGGATATGTAATCTGAAGTTGGAGATGTATTGAAATATTGTGGAAAAGAGAAGTTGCTCTTCTTCTGTTTTCTACAATATTTTTACCTGTTGTTAAATTTTCATGTTTAGACAGGGACTACATTTTCACTTCGAGATAAGCGGTTATTCGAGATTAGCGAACTTGAGATAGCGAGAGTTGACTGTACCTTGGTTTAAACATATCTTATTTGGAACTATTTATAAACATCAAATATTATAAAAAATGAAATAAGGTTTAGAGCAAAAGCATACAAGCATACATAGTTCTTCTCCGTAAAAAAAACTAACATTGTAAGCATATAGTGAATTTTGAGTGAAAACAAATTTTACATGGTCCAACATACCTTCCGCATCCGCGCAGTCTGATCATAGTCTTTGTTGTCCGCATGAAGAAACTTTACATCCTGGGCTATCTAAAATGCGCCCTCTGAAGATTCTGATCAGACTGCGCGAATGCGGATGCTGATCTGAATCTTCATTAGGTGCACATGTCCAAAGGTACGTTTTCTGACGTAGAGGCTCGTATATATTTTTGGCGCGGCTGTTAAGCTATAAATTGTTAAGCTATATTGTTATTGTTTAATTCTAGATTTATACAAATCTGACTTTTTTTCTAAATCATTTAATTTAATATGAACATAGGCAATGCCTATAGGCGAGTTCACAATGCACTCTGCTTTTAAAAACCACCCCAAAAAAAGTTACAATACAACTGAGTAATATTAAAGCCAAAAATCGTCCAAAAAAATCAAAGTATAAGACCTAAGCTATACAGTTAAAATTTTGGTAACGGATTCTGGTACCGGATTTTTCCAGTTTGTCCCGGCATCTGCCACATTAATTAAGAACCTACGAAAGAGCATTAGGGCCACATACTCTTTTATTTCTTTAAAAGGTATCTGGAAATTTCGACTTACTATCTCGAAATTTCGACATAATAAGTCAAAATTTTCGATTTAAAAACTCGAAATTTCGACTTAATAACTCGGAATTTCAACTTAATAACTCGAAATTTCGACAATATCTTGAAATTTCAACTTAATAACTCGAAGTTTTGACTTAATAACTCGAAATTTCGACTTAATATCTTGAAATTTCGACTTATTATCTCGAAATTTCGACATAAGATCTCTTGAATGGAATTCACACCTGGTAATCTCATAAGGGGTAGCCGCTGGTTACGCACCCAAAATCTTTATGCGAACTTCCGGCCATGACTTACGAGACAGCCAAATGTCAACAAACGGATGTATTCTCCTGCTTTATTGATTTTTAGTAAATTTCATAGACATATTTTGAATCAAAGCGCTGTAGGCGCTGGTGGCCTGGGCATCAGAAGGCCTAGAGGCTTCAAAACTCACCAGATTTGAAAACGTGAATGCATGTTCATTTTGTCTACAAAGGTTTGTATAGACTAGATAACCAGTATAATTTGCATCCATATTGAAACAAAATTAAATATTTGCATGCAATGACAAATTACTGGAGATCCATTTGAAAGCCTGTAAAATAAAAAAAAAAAAAAAAAAAAAAAAAAAATAGAAATGTGTCCACAGTATACGGATGCCCACGCTTTGGGTACCTCTATAAAAAAATGTGCACACCTTGCAAAATTAGCCTACGTCAATGCGAGGGCACTTTGGACACGTTTCTAGTTAACAAAGAATCCAAAAATAATGAGAACTATAAGGCGTTTTGCCTGCAAGGTTAGTAACTCTTAAACCATGAGAATAAGAAACTCAATTTTGTGTTCTCTGGTAAGTGATTTTCAACAAAGAATCCACAAATAATGAGAAATATAAGGCCCTTTGACTGCAAGGCCTGTAACTCTTAAAGCATAAGACTAAGAAACTCAGTTGTGCGTTCCCTTATAAGTGATTTTCAACAAGGAATGCAAAAATAAGGAGAAATATGAGGCCCTTTGCCTGCAAGGCCTGTAACTCTTAAACCATAAGACTAAAAAACTTAGTTTTATGCTCCTTTGTAAGTGATTTTCAACAAAGAATGCAAAAATAAGGAGAAATGTGAGGCCCTTTGCCTGCAAGGCCTGTAACTCTTAAACCATAAGACTAAGAAACTCAGTTTTGTGTTCCCTAGTAAGTGATTTTCAACAAAGAATGCAAAAATAAGGAGAAATATAAGGCCCTTTGCCGGCAAGGTCTGTAACTCTTAAACCATAAGACACAGAAACCCTTTTTTTGTGTTCTCTAGTAAGTGATTTTCAACAAAGAATGCAAAAATAAGGAGAAATATATGGCCCTTTGCCTGCAAGGCCTGTAACTCTTAAACCATAAGACTAAGAAACTCAGTTTTGTGTTCCCTAGTAAGTGATTTTCAACAAAGTATGCAAAAATCATGAAAAAGACAAGGCGTGCATCCAGAGTATAAGTAAGGGAGATAACTCCAGACGGATAGATGGTCGGACAGACGGGCGCTGAGGCACCTTTGCCTGCAAGGCCTGGAACTCTAAATCCGTATGTCTGAGAAACTCAATTTTGTGTTCTCTGGAAGTGATTTTAGATTTTAATGCAGCAGCGCCAGTTGCGCATGGAGTTACGCAGTTGTAATAACATGTACGGGGACTCACTAGTTTAGTTTAAACATATTTTATTGCCTTTTCTTCAAATAATAGTACAAACAATGGGGTCCCCGAAACAAATGCTAAGGAAATTTAACATCTTGTGTATTTCAAAGTTAGGTTGCAGTGCGTCTTATTTGATATGTTAAATTTCATAGTCCAGGTAGCTGAAAATACCTTCATTTTGCATAACCAGCGGCTACCCATAACGAGATTACCAGGTGTGGAATTGCAAATGAAGAATCTTGAAATATCATGTCGAAACTTCCAGATAATGTCGAAATTTTAAGATATTATGTCAAAATTTCGAGTTATTAACTCAAAATTTCGAGTTATCATCTTATGTCGAAATTATTAAGTCGGAATTTCGAGTTATTAAGTCGAAATTTCGCGTTATTAAGTCGAAATTTCGACATCTTATATCGAAATTATTAAGTCGGAATTTCGAGTTATTAAGTCGAAATTTCGCATTATTAAGTCGAAATTTCGAGATAGTAAGTCGAAATTTCAAGATACCTATCAACAGAAATAAAAATAGGTTTTTGTGGCCTTAATGCTCTTTCGTTAGAACCCGACAAACTGCAAACAAAATGTTTATTTCCGGTTTCGTTTGATAGCAACTGCTATACCATAGAGCTTGCTCGCGCAGGCCTTCGGCCTGTACCGTATGTGACCACATGCGGCAGCGAGCTCGCCATTATTCTGGATAATATTCAAGTATTGTGCTCTAAGCATAAGGATGGTTTGAGCCGTAACGTCAAAAATACCGTCGGACATGAGCGCCCAAAGAAGATTCAGGGCAGCCTGCGCATTTGCGCAGTCTAATCAGAATCCTCACTGGGCGCAATTTCGGATAGCCAAGATGTAACGTTTCTTCATGCGGACAATAAAGAGTCTGATCAGTCAGCGCGGATGCGCAGACTAATTTGAGTCTTTGTTGTGTGCATGCCAGACAGTATGTTTTCTCACATTGCCACTCGTATGTATGTCGCAGACAAACTTTATGATTCATTAAACTGTTGTGCAAGCATATTAGAGAGGTCTAAAGTTGAATATTTAAACTTTACTCTGTTACCTTAAAATGAAAACAGACAACATGTAAAATATTTACAGAAAGTAAGACCTGACAATTTATGATTCGCGTGTGTGAAGCCTTATCTAATGTGAAAATAATAATAATAAAACATATCACAAAATTCGATCTGTGTTTTAGCCTGCAGAGTGTTAAAAGCTTAGAATGTATATGTGATGGAATACGTAATTGTCTACGCCCACGGGCGTAGACAATCTTAGTATTTGTTATTGCTCCTGAAGCAGTTTATGAAAGGTCATGGACTGGTCCAATGCGATTTTCTGTGACTGCTCAACGTTATTATAACCAAGTATCAGCTTTCACATACAAGATTGGCCTAAACTTAGCACAAATTGTGTGCTAAGCTTAGACCAAGCTTTTTGTGAAAGCTAATACTTGTAATGCAATACGTATCAGTGCCCCGAACGGTATAAAACCTGATACCAGACCGAAAGTCAAGATAATTTCATAACCATGATATATCTTACCAACAGGGCACCTCTGATAATATGACATTTTCAGACAAAAAGAGATAACTTCAAATTTAAACAATAATGTTTTCAATAACAATGTTTCTAACGCATGTTACGCACAGCATGCATGTGCGTAACATGTGTACGAAAGTATTTATAATACAATGACATTAATATAAAAAAAGATTGCTTCTTTACCATATGGGAACTCTTCAAGGAAAGAATTTGCTCCGTCTGGGAGCAAATTCTTTCCTTGAAGAGTAGCCCCTGTTTGGAAGCGATTCTATTCATAATTTTGAAGCTATTTCCTGAGTGTGCGTAAAAATATTTCCGTTCTGGCTACTCCACTAAGAAAGAATAGAAATTGTTCGCGCGGGCCTCACAGTCGACAGGGAGAAAGGACACAAATGAGCCGCCAGTGAGAAAACGTACCTTCTGATATGTGCGCACAACGAGGACTCGAATCAAGCTGCGCATCCGCGCAGTCTGATCAGAGTCTTCATTGTCCGTATGGAGAATCTTTACATTCTTGGCTATCCAAAATATGCCGTGAACATTTTTATCGGACTGTGCAAACGTGCAGGGCGATCTTAATCGTCGCTGGGCGCACATGTCCGCAGGTACGTTTTCTGACGTTGCGGCTCAATGAACCAGGCTAAAGCAATACCAACGTTTAATGCCGCTATGTGATAGTTAAGGGTAAAATAACCCTATGCATTCCGTATAAAAATCCACATGGTTGTCTTTGGAAACAAAAAACACATTACATATAGAAAATGGGAGTCTCTGTTTTATTGAGACTCTTCATAAGCAATAAAGAAGTTTGCAAGACTGCTAACGCCCTCTAGCGTAACTCAATTTTCAAAGACAATGATCCCAAAGGAAATAATGGTAAGATTAGTTTTTGCCCATATACAGTGTATTATTTATGGTCTGTATATGGGCACAAACTAATCTCACCGTTAGCTTCCGGAAGCATACGGGCGGGCAAGTGCTTAGGGCTCCCAACTTCGGATCACCAGGTCACGGTTCGAATCCCACTGGCGGTGGACTTCAGCTCTTGACTGTACGGCACTTCATTGCACAGAGCCTTTCATTATTACTCTTCCATTAGACTAGCTCCAGTCGTCTCTCTCTCTCTCTCTCTCTCTCTCTCTCTTTTTTTTTTTTTTTTTTTTTTTTATTAATTTTCATTATATTTAGTTATTTTTCTGAACATTTTTTCTTTTTCTTTTCAATCCCTATTTCTCCTGCTTATACTCACCTGTTCTAACAGAAACATCTATCCCATCTGTCCAAATACTTAGGGTTATTACGGTATAAAAGACCGCCTTTGGAAACAAAGAATGCATTACAGATTGAAAATGGGAGTCTCGGTTTTATTGAGACTCTTCATAAGTAGTAATTAAGTTAGCAACACTGCTTACGCCCTCTAGCCTATACATAAGGTTGCACCGACGTTGTAGCGACGCTGTGTGCTTGCTGTGACAATTTGCTCAATGATCCCAAATACTATAATGAAGTACGGGGAGACGTTCTACCGCACCACACAGTATAATCCCTGTACCTAACGGCAAACACCGACGGGAGCAGGGATCCTAAGTATAACGTTCACAGAGTGTTTTGCATTTCTGACTTAACGCAACCCTGGTGTATTCAGTTCCCCCAAAAACGTGAAATACAGCAAAACTTCAGTGGCTCGAACATCTTTGGGACCATGGCAATTTGTTCTAGACATGGTTAGTTTGAGCCATTGCACCAGGTCAGGAGGTCAAAGGAGATTTATGTAGTGTAGGTGCGTGGGGGGTCTTTTCGCTCTTCAATAAGATAATGGTATGTTGAGTGTACTCATTTGAATTGCCTCGATGAGTCCATTCTAATGAGTACACACAACATATATATTCATGATGAAATAAGAAATTTCCCTAAAATAACCTTTTCATACATCACGAAATTATGAGCCGGATATATGTGTTACACGATTCGACCTTGACCTTCGGGAGAGTGAGCCAGATGGTGCACGATACACAAGATACTACTGTGAAGTATATTTCTGTCAAATCATTTCAAAATCAGTTCATGGGTCGCAAAGTTATAAGATGGACACGAACTACAGACAACTTGGATAAATTTCAGAAATGCATTCGACGCATCACGAAAACAAGTATTGTGCTCTAAGCACAAGGACGGTTTGAGCCGTAACGTCAAAAATACCGTCGGATATGAGCGCCCAAAGAAGATTCAGAGCAGCCTGCGCATTTGCGCAGTCTGATATGAATCCTCACCGGGCGCAATTTTGGATAGCCCAGTATGTAACGTTTCTTCATGCAGACAATGAAGTCTGGTCAGTCAGCGCGGATGCGCAGATTAATTTGAGTCTTTGTTGTGTGCATGCCAGACAGTATGTTTTCTCACATTGCCACTCGTATTATGTCGCAGACAAACTTTATGATTCATTAAACTGTTGTGCAAGCATATTAGAGAGGTTCTAAAGTTGAAAGCTTACACTTTACTCTGTTGACTTTAAATAAAAACAGTAAACTTGTAAAATATTTACAGAAAGTAAGACCTGGTAATTTATGATTAAGTGTGAAGCCTTATCTACGCCCACGGGCATAGACAATCTTAGTATTTGTTATTCCTCCGGAAGCACTTTACGAAAGGTCATGGACTGGTCCAATACTATTTTCTGTGGACTGCACAACGTTATTATAACCAAGTATTAGCTTTTACAAACAAGATTGGCCTAAACTTAGCACAAATTGTGTGCTAAGCATAGATCAAGCTTTTTGTGAAAGCACTTTTTATGAAAGCTAATACTTGTAATGCAATACGTATCAGTGCTCCAAACGGTATAGATACCCGTCCGTAAGTCAAGATATTGTCATAAGCCTGACATATCCTACCAACAAGGCACATCTGATAATATGACATTTTCAGACAAAAAGAAATAACTTCAAATTAAAATAATATTGTTTTCAATAACAATATTTTTAACGCATGTTACTCACAGCATGAACCAGTCTGCGATCTGCACAACTGGTATCAAACGATGAAACAGTCTGCGATCTGCACAACCGGTATCAAACGATGAATCAGTCTGCGATCTGCGCAACCGGTATCAAACGATGAACCAGTCTTCGATCTGCACAACCAGTATCAAACGATGAACCAGTCTGCGATCTGCACAATCGACCCACCAGTGCTGTCAGTGCTTTGATTTATATATCAAGGGGAATCTATAGAGTTGATTGATTGTTAAGGGAGACAATTTTTGTGACTTCCTGTTTGCTTTACAACATGCAAAGCCACTTCTGAAAAGAGATCTATTCTGTGAGGAAAGCAAATTCTTTCCTTATAGAGTAGACGCTTTTTCAGAAGGGTTACGAGCCGTCCCACGTGGATCTGCACTTTTAGCAAAAAAAAGTTTGATCTGGTTTAGAAGGCTGAAAGGGTTAACTGGGGGGAATGAATTACTTTGTTTGAACTACTTATTAATTCGTTCCCATGAATTAATAAATTTCCCACGAATTAATAAATAACCCCCGCCAATTAATAATCCGTCCGAAGAAATTATTACGCCCTCTGACTGATGAAAATAGATTCTTCCCACGAATATTTTTTTCCGACAGAATTTATTCTGTTTTCCACCTGGCTCAACAAAAAACTTGTAATCATGTTTTTACGTATACGTATTCATAATTTGTTCGAACGAATTATTAAATGTATGGGACGATGGGGAGTGGGGGCGGGGGAGCGGGGCGGGGGGGGGCGGATGGGGAGAGGGGGACAAATTGTTAATTGGGACAGGGGAGAATAAATTAATAATATTCGTTCCCATCAATTAGAAATTCCTTCGAAAAAAATGATACTTCGTTCTCACTAATAAATAATCCGTTCAAACGAATTCATTTGAACAAATTAATAATTTGTGCCCACCAATTACATTTCGTTCCCACCATATGATATTCCGTACGACATATTAATACAGTGTCACGGAACGATACGACAATCTCCGGCAGTGTCGACACTCTCCGGCAACGTTCGTGACGTTGAAAACGTTCTGACGCCGGTGATGTGCCTCCGTTGTCAAGGCAGTCATCCATGATTATTTTGCGACGCTACATGCATAATAATTATCCTGACTACTTATTCCGATTTTGTTGAAGCCTATGCTTAAACATGTCGGAAAATAAGCGTAAAAAGAAGAAAAGAAGAAGAACAAATAGATCTTCGAAGCAGAAGAAGGTAAAATATATATTTTTATAAATCGTCTGTAATCTCCAGTTTGTAGAGGGGACATTAAAGCACTATAAAGGAGGGGAGGGGGCGTGGTGACTGAGGGTGAGGGATGTTGCATTTTGTTTCAGTAGCCATCATGAAGGCTCTATCAAACCGAGTTCTAATTTTTATCTTTCATCTGTTCTGTATTTCCAAAGTCCGCTTTCCACACGGCACTTTATTTTATGAATAACGAATGAAACTCAGATTTTCATTATTATTGCTTGAAAACTTAACATTGAATGTGAAAAATCTGTGCGAGTCTGACTGAGAAAACAGATCTTTGACTATAGGGACTTCGATGTGGGAAACTCTGTCTCTCCAAAATGTGCAAACATGTCTGTTGAGAACTTTTCTGGCGAAAGAATGTGCACAATACTGGTTAATAAGCCTGCCCAGTAAATGTGTGGTTAGGTAAACTGACCGCGCTCGACAAGACCCCATTGGGTTGACGGGGCCGTAAAACCTCAACACAAACAAACAGTTGAGAACTCGAGTTTTTCGCACATGCTGGGCAGAAGCACACAGAAGCGCGGGCAGGCTGGTTGATCTAAACCCTGCATGACATCATTAGACGAAATGTTAATTTCTGTTTTAGATTGATGTGGTAAACCCCAAAGAAGATGAAAGTCCTGAAACAAGATCTCGAGGAAGATCTTCTGGGTGCCATCAGAGGGTTTTCTCCAGGTAAATAAACACCACATGTTTATAGGTCTATATTATATGATGCACATCGTGGAAAAAGGACTTTTATGCCATATGCGAAAAGGACAGGCCAAACACAGCATGCGCATCCGTGTAGTCTGATCTGAACATTCTCAGTTCCGTCAACATATACTACAGTATCAACTGATTTTGTAAGCGGACAACGAAGGCCCAGATCAGCCTGCGCGAAGTGACTCTCGTTTTTTTTTTTTGTGTGTGTGTGTGTGTGTGTGTGTGTGTGTGTGTGTGTGTTTCATACTCTGATAACTCAGCTTAAGTCAAGCAAAATAAAGGGCAATATCGGTTTGTGTTGCTATATTTTTCTTACTTTTCTAACAATAAATTTTGGTTGGTTCGTCGGAGTTTGAGATAATGAGAGTAGAATGTAATCAAATATTGCAATTATTATTGTTATTGTTATTATTGCTGTAATGAAGATGATAACGATGGTGATGATTATCCAGCTACTATACCTACATAATTTATAGAGAGGTTAATGCATCCAGATCTTATAATGCAGGAAATATTTCCAAAATAATTTTGCAAATCCGATAAACAAACGAGTGCATTAGCACGAATTTATTTATAAGATTTGAAAGTCTCAGGAAAATATTTCCTGATTATTACCTCCAAGGAGTTATAAATTATATTTCCCACGGAAATTACTAAAATTAGCTTCCGGTATGTAATTCCGGTATGAAAGATACCGTCAGATATTTTTTTCGTAATTACGGAATATTAATATATTCCTTTACACGTTCTTTCTCATATAAATTGTAAGTTAAAAAAAAAAAAAAAAAAAAAAAAAAAAAACGCTCTGAAGGCTAAATCAGCTGATGAAAACTGGTGTTTATCTCATTTTTCACATTACGAAAAAACGCCTATTCAAATATATAGAAAATTTCACCTCCAAAAACTGAAAATTTTCAGAAAAAAAAAACTGATATTTTTAACTGATATTTTTCATATTTCTGCTCAAAACATAGATTGTTGGTAATCGTTAGAACCGCCTCGGCGAGGCGGTTCTAACGAGTACCCACAATCTATGTTTTTGAGCAAAAATAAGAAAAATAATTTATACCCCTGTAAACCACAGTGTTACTATATAAAAATGGGGTTTAAAGGAGTCAAAATTATACAGACATGTTTTCATGATGACAGAAAATAAGGCATTTCATTTCATTCAAACTGACTCCAAATTTGAATAAAATGTTTGAAGTAGTTTACACAAAATGTGCAATCTTATTTTCTGTATAAAATAATATTAAAAAAAAAAAGAAATTATGAAAACATTTCAGGTCTCCTTGATAAAAAAAAAAAATCAGCAGATATTTTCATATTTTCCCCCAAAAATAGGCTTTAAATTTCATGCAAATTGTCTCCTTAGAAGAAAACAGGCTTTTATTTTTCCCAGAAAACAGACTTCGACATTTCATGCAAATTGTCTATGAGACAATTTACATGAAATGTCAAAGCATATTTTCTCATAAAGAGACAATTTGCATCAAATGTCAAAGCTTTTATATTTCTAGGAAATAGGCTCTGACATTTCACGAAAATTGCTTGAAATGTCAGTCTTTTATCCTCCTGTGGAGACAATTTGTTTAAACCTTTTTTCTGGAAAAACATAAAAAATACATGTAATAAATTCAGAATATCGTCTCATGACTTTTTTACCCAGCATGCTAAGCGTTAATATAAAATGGAATTGGTGTCAATATGGTATTCCTATTTCTAGAATTGCAAATGCCTTTGTACGAAGAGACCACGACGTTGCTCACACGGAACTCAACAGCAAAGTTGGCTGTGAGAAAGAAACAACAATGACACAGACTTGCTCTCCTCTCACTGGGCCTGATGGAAGATTATCAAGGAAAGAGAAATTTGAAGATTTGGAAATACTACCCAGAATAGATCTGTTTGAAGCAATGGAGGAGCTCTGTAAGTGTTACATTGATCGTGAACCAGCAAATTTCAGCCTGTTCATCCGTGCAGCCTCGTCAAGATTTATACATAATTTATACACAATTAAAGGCTCTGTGCAACGAAACGCCGTACAGCCATGAACTGAATTGCGCCTCGAGCCGAATTCAAGCCCCGTGTTTCTTTTTTATTTTTATTTTATTTTTTTCTCGAGCCGAATTCAAGTCCGGTGTTTCTTTTTTATTTATTTATTTATTTGTGATCCGAAGCGGCAGCGCAAATCATTCGGCCACCCAGACGCTTCTATTGAACATTGTAATAATCTATGTTATCAGAAAATATTTCCAAAGCATACGTTGACACGGTTCCTGATCTGCAGGTGACCCCAATCCACCCTTCCCTACTCCGTCAGTCTCATCAGCACCTTTGTTGTTTGTCAACATACCAAAATCACCCTAAGTGTTCGGACAGAAACACCTGAGCAAACAATGTACATGTAGACCCAGATCAGACGCCGCATTTAGCGGCGTCTGATCAGGGTCTACACTGTTTGCTACTCATCCAGCAGTTTCTTGACACATCACCTGGTTGTAATAATAACCTATTCAAATTTTATGGTAAGTACAGTGAGGAGTTAAGGTATCTAAATACTCAGAGTAAATAATGTATTTTTATAACCGCCAGTGATTCTGTGAGCGGACAGCGTAGACTCTGATAATAGGAGTCGCGCCATAAGAAATAAATTTCTTTGGGGAAAATATGAACAGTCAAGATGCAGAGCAACTAGCAAACCCCGTACAGTCTGATACAAGTCTTGTTATACGTAGATATATCCTGAAGAGATCAACAACTCTGTACGCGGACAGCGAATGCCATGACCAGACACGTTTTCCTAATTCCCTCCGAAAAACAGACTACTCTAAAAGGCAAAGTTTTGCTCCAAGGAGAAGAAAACGTTTCCTTTAAAAATAGTCCTTTTCAGAAGTGTTGCAAAACTTGACATTCCGTATTCGAACTATTACCGCATATACCCCTATAAGCGCACAGTCAAGCAATTTGACAGTCTTCAAATTACAACCTGTGTACATTTATCTATACTTCTTTATAAAAGCATATATTGTTGCTACTCATTTGAATTGCCTCGACAAGTCAAGGCATTTCAAAGGAGCACCCGCAACATATGCCTTTGTAAAGGATATCAGAAAAAATATCAAGTATCATCAAATGCATCCCTCTTAAAGCCCTTTGCTGACCTTACTTTAAAGTGTGCCCTTAGTAGATGGATATTTTACTTAGTGTTTCCAGAAATTTTGCAAACACCAAAGTGCACAGCAGTTTTTCTCAAGACCAAAGGCGCAGCATTTTTTCTAAAGACCAAAGTGCACAGCAATTTTTCTCAAGCCCAAAGTGCATGGCAATTTTTCTCAAATACATTTCTTTGCTATCTTGAAGAACATCAACCCTTTAAAAACGCCAAGCAAATTTGAAGCAGAAGACATTCTGAGTTTTTTTTTTTTTTGTTTTTTTTTTTGTGTTTTTTTTTGTTTGTTGTTGTTGTTGTTGTTGTTGTTTTGCCTAGCAGACGATTCGCATGAAATGTCAAGTCTTATTTATTCTGAAAAATACAAAAAAAAAAAAAAAAAAAAAAAATCAAAATGTGTCAGCCGAAGTTGTGATGTGTTAAGGGTTAAGGTAATTATTACACCGGAAGTTTGACCACTCTGACCAGAAAGAAAGTGCCTCCCTTCTCAAAACCCTGCGCTTAAAGGATAGAACTAACGCTCCAGTGGAAGCAAATTCTTTCCTCTTTCCTTTAATGGTAATTAGGTCGAATGCGATAGTTGCCTTCTCTGTATGTGTATTCATTCTTCCTACCAGGTAAACCTAGATTGAGTCCTTACATTCAAGCTGAAATACCGATGCTGAAGTGTTTATATCAGGAGGTCGACCATTATGTCACTTCCGTTCTCATTGAGATCTTCAATAATGAGCCCAGTCTTTCTGGAAACGATCCCATTATGAGCGAAATTCTCAGCCACACTATCAACAGAGGGAAAGTTTGTGGTATTAACTTGAAAACTAATCGGAAGAAACAAACCCAAAGTTATTCACACAAGAAAACTGGCGTTTTCAAGGAGTCAGACTGCAGAGCGGCACACGATATTCTTCAAAAAACCAGATTTCCAAAATTTCTTTGCCACCCGCCATGTTCCTTTTATCGCATTTTGAAAAACACACTGAAAAGAACAACAACAAATACAAGTAGGGCTGACAGTGACGTCTCTGAACGACCAAAACACTGGATTGAAGCTTTGATTTCACCACTAGGGAGACAGAATCAACCAAAACAGACAAAGGATCCAGTTGCTGAAACCAAGGTCATTGAAATCGCAAGTGAAAGAGTAGAAGGAGGTAAAGTTATTAAGTCACCACTGGCAGGAAGAACAGATGTGCGAAAAAACATTAGTAATACTGAAATTTGTGTATCACCGGGACGCCGATTAGAGTTCCATACTGGACAAAGAATAGATAGAAAGCTTCAGTATGCGTTGGTCAAGAGGAGCAGGATGTTTACTAGGATTTCTTTTGAAATAGGACGGGAAACACATACCATCTTCGTAAATATAACAGCTACAGAGTCATTCTGCAGGCTCATGCAAAGATTGCTGAACAGTTTCCAATTACACCGACCAACAACCAAAAGGTTAGAATATAAAAGAAGCACTGATGCTGTTATTCGATATAGACCAAATGAATGGACGACAAATATTACAGTGGATCATCTTGAGTTTAGAAGTTTGACGATAACATCAGTTCCAGTCTCAGTACTAAAACTACTCTTACACATGTTCAATCGAAGTTTTAGAGCTGTCAGTGATCCAAGTGTCGTCGTCGATCGATATCAAGTTCCAGAGATCTGTAGATACCGACTGACATCGAAAAGAGTACACCTGAGAAATGAATCCCATCGAATCTACAATGACAATCTTAGAGACACCTTACATCCCAAACATGGGTTCTCATTTTGGAGACATTTTCCTCGCGTAAGAGACACTAATATAGTTTGTAAAAGTAGCACAGCTGTTGTAGAGAATGACACAACCGCAGCAAAGGAGGAAAATTCCAAAATTACAAATGAAATACACACCTCTGGTACAGAAACAACTAGTGAAACTATCCTCGATGATGGATCTTACAGCTTATCTGAGTATCCATCTAAGATTATTGAAGATATGCAAACTAATTTAGATATACAGGGAGATCAGAGAACCAAGATTTATGATGATGAAACTAAAGATGTATATGCAAATTTGGCAGAAAGAGAGAATAATGGCAGTGAAAGTGAAGAAGCTACCAGTAAAGACGTATGCATCAGTCTAGACACAGAAGATAAGGGGGCTGCAGCACCTAGATCATTTGCTGACGAATACGCTAAAGCTGAGGAAGGCGCAAAAGCTAAAGATTACCAAAATTTTAACGTCCAGGTTCCTGACAACTTGCTGCATATTCAGATTCCATTCATGGACATAACAGAGCTTGAGTTTGAAAAAGATATGGAGGGTAACAGAGCTATCTTAGGTTCTGGTGGGTTTGGTGATATATTTCACGCTAGTCTGACAACTACGGGAGAGGAAATGGCCGTGAAAATTGTCAAAAACATGACATTTGAAGATGTTTTACGAGAGACCAGAATACAAAAATACCTAATGACAAGTGTCTCCGTTCCCATGTTAGTAGGAATAATCGGCGGACCAGACTATGCAGAAACGATGATTGTCCAGCAGATGTGTGCTAAAGGTAAACAATTTTCATGTATTTATACAACTGACGGCCGAGAATTTGAAAGTCGATATTCGACACGTTTTAAATTATATTGTTTGATTGATGTGATATCAGCAGCCCTAATAAATGGTTTATATACATTATGGTCTCATCACGAAAACACGCCTGTATAGTTTTGACCCCTTTAAACCCCACTTTTATACAGTAAAACTGGGGTTTACAGGGGTATACATTAATTTTCTTATTTCTGCTCAAAAACATAAATTGTGGGTACTCCCACAATCTATGTTTTGAGCAGAAATATGAAGAATATCAGAATGTTTCATCTGAAAGTTTTCTTTTTTTGGCAGTAAAATTCTCAATATATTTTGATAGTGCAACGAACTGCAGGTTTCTGTCAGGCCCAGAGGTTATTAAATGTTTTCATGCTCAATTCAGCTGAGCATGAAATTTGTCCTGCTATTAAATCTCAAATTATTGTTAATTGTAAATGCTTTCTTGCTAAACATAGCTGAACAGGAAAATTTCTGTGCTGATAAATATAAGAATGCCCCCCAAAAAGCTCATTTTACAAGAAATCATTTTGTTTTGTTTCAGGAAGAACCCTGTTTGACCTTATCGAAGCTTGTCTGGCCGAGTCAGTTGTCCTTTACAACAAACACTGGCTAGAGTTGTGTTATCAACTCGCCATTAATCTAGAGAAGATGCACGACAAAGGCATCTTGCATAATGATATCAAAACAGACAACATCCTTGTCGAATTAAACCCGAACGGTGTTCGCATTTATTTTATTGACTTTGGCCAGGCAACGTTTCGATCTGGAGGCGTTCTGCATTTTGATGAATGTGACGACTCTGATGACACAGATGACTACTTGGCGCCAGAGGTGCGCAGCGGTTTACGCTCCTCTCCAAAAAGCGACATATACTCCTTAGGTGTGATCTTTGCTGATATTGCAGATGAATTTTGTGAATGTATAGGAGAGCTTGCAGATGATATGTGCGAAGAGGAGCCAGCAAAGCGACCAACCATAGAGGAAGTAAGCGAAATAATTGAAGAACTTATTATGGAGAACGAATATTCTTAAACTTTATTCAGCCATCCCTCAACAGTTACTATGATTTTCTTGCAATTTTTCTCAGATATATTTCTTTGCTATTTGGTAGAACATCAACCTTTAAAGCGTCTAGCAATTTGCAGCAGACGACATTCTCTTTTTTTTCTTCTTCTTCTTTTTTTTTTTAATTTTTCAGAGAAAATAAGACTTGGCATTTCATGAGAATCATCTGCTTAGCATTTATAGACGATTCGCATGAAATGTCAAGTCCTATTTACTCTGAAAAAATTAAAAAAAAATCAAAATGACGTCTGCTGAAGTTGTGATGTGTGCGTTAAGGGTTAAGGTAATTATTACACCGGAAGTTTGATTACTCTGACCAGAAAGTAAGTGCCTCCCTTCTCAAAGAAACTGTGCTTAAAGGACAGAACTAGCGCTCCAGTGGAAGCAAATTCTTTCCTTTACTTGTTTACATCCTTTGAAAGGGGATTCGTGTACTCTAGTGTGTACAAGCAACGCCAATATTTGTCGAAGGTTTGTGGTAAATCTGCTTGATTAAATGCCCTGAGTGTAAGCCAGCTATATAACGAGTGTATCGGTTCCAAACATTACGGTACGACTCAGCTAAATCGGAACGGAATGCGCATATACAAAAAGAGCATCTAGCTGCTCAGACTGTTTTTTCTCGTAATTAAACAGAAAACCATGCAGGACTTCGAATTTATCAAAACTTCTTTTATACATACCAAGCTCTTTTACCATCGACAATATATTTATAGCTCACCTAAGCTATGCTCAGGGTGAGCTATTGTGATCACTTTTCGTCCGTCGTCTGTCCGTGCGTGCGTGCGTCCGTCCGTCCGTTAACATTTTCAAACGACTTCTCCTCTGAATCCGCTGAGCCAATTTTGCTCAAATTTCAGATGGAGCCTCCTTAGTGTGGGGAACGAAAGATTGCTAAAATTGTCGCGGTCCGCCGACCAAGCTGGCCGCCATGCCCATATATGGTAAAAACATTTAAAAATCTTCTTCGCCATAACCGAGGATGCTTTGGGGCTGAATCTTTGCACGAATCATCGGGGACGGGAGGTCAACCAAAGTTGCTAAAAGAATTGTAGTATGTTGACGTTTGACGTTTTTACGGCAAGGTCAAGTCCCTGTGCATTTGTATGAGCCCTATACATTTGAAAGGGAAAATTGTTGAGAATTTCAAACGACTTCTCCTCTGAAGCCTCTGAACCAATTTTGTTCAAATTCCATATGGAGCCACCTTAGGGTGGGGGAAACAATTGCTAAAATTGTCGCGGTCCGTTGACCAAGATGCCCGCCACGCCCATATATGATAAAAACATTTAAAAATCTTCTTCTCAAGAACCGAGAATGCTTTGGGGCTGAATCTTTGCACAAATCATCGGGGACAAGACGTCTACCAAAGTTGCTAAAAAGATTATCGTATCTTGACATTTGACCTTTTTACGGCAAGGTCAAGTTTGCTTCCCTATGCATTTGTATGAGCCCCATAACATTTGTATGGGAAAATTGTTGAGAATTTCAGACGACTTCTCCTCTGAAGCCACTGAGCCAAATTTGCTCAGATTTTTAGCTCACCTGAGCATGAAGTGCTCATGGTGAGCTATTGTGGTCAGTCAATGTCCGTCGTCCATCATGGGTCGTGCTACTCTTCCTACGCCCCATGGTCAATTGACACGATACTTGGTAGGAAGCATCAGGGTGACTTGTAGATCAAAAAAAGCTAAAATCATTCCGATCGGAAATCCAAGATGGCCGCCATGGCCGCCATCTTGAAAATCTATTTCGCTTCTTCTCCTGAACCGAAAGGCCGATTGACTCCAAACTTGCTAGGAAGCATCAGGGTGACTTGTAGATCAACTATAGCTAAAATCGTATCGGTCGGAAATCCAAGATGGCCGCCATGGCAGCCATCTTGAAAATCTATTTTTCGCTGCTACTCCTAAACCCAAAAGCCAATTGACTCCAAACTGGTTAGGAAGCATTGGGGTGACTTATAAATCAGAAATAGCTAAAATCGTGCCGATTGGAAATCCAAGATGGCCGCCATGGCAGCCATCTTGAAAATCTATTTTTCGCTTCTTCTCCTGAACCGAAAGACCACTTGACTCCAAACTTGCTAGGAAGCATCGGGATGACTTGTAGATAAAAAATAGCTAAAATCGTGCCAATCGGAAATCCAAGATGGCCGCCAGACAGCCATCTTGAAAATCTATTTTTCGCTTCTTCTCCTAAACCTAAAAGTCAATTGACTCGAAACTTAGTAGGAAGCATCAGGGTGACTTGTAGATCAAAAATAGCTATAATCATTCCAATCGGAAATCCAAGATGGCCGCCATCTTGTTGAAATCTATTTTTCGCTTTTTCTACTGCACCGAATTGCCAGTTGACTCGAAAGTTGGTAGAAGGCAGTGATTTGTTTTACTTGTGACGTTTTGAAAATTTCAGCATTTTAACCTTGTAAGCAAGATATTTCAAAAACAGTTTAAGCCATTGCCTTGTCATAAGAGTATTAGAAAATTGTTGCATGCCATCTGCATATCTGCAGTGGCGGTTTCACTAAGGTGAGCGAGTTGTGGCCCGTGGGCTTTTTGTTTTGTGCTGCAGTAGTCTCCCTTTGAAAAGGCAAAACCTTTCAGCTTAGAGTGCTATCTCTTTAAATGTACCCATTTACCTCAAACTACTGTGCTTTCGACATCCTTCGGAAACACGTTTTTCGTTTGGTGTTTAATTCTAAATAGAAAAAAAATTAGTGATTGACAATATCCTATCAGGAACCATTTGTCATTTCTGTTCAGGGCCAATTTCTCAGCCTACATACTGAGACGATTGACCCACCAGTGCTATTAGTGCTTTGATTATTTTCAGACTTTCACAGACGATCTAACCTTTAGCATGCTGGATTTAAACAGCGACAGACGACATTTTGAAATAATGTTCTTATTAATGACAAGAAAATGAAGCTTGAAATTTCATGCAAATTGTTGTCTCCTAAGACAATTCGCATGAAATGCCAAGCCCCATTTTCTGGAGAAATGAGAGTGTTAAAAGCTTAAATGATTCGCGTCAAGCGAAATGGTGTCTTTTGGGATATAAGAAATGCGCGTCCATATCATCTTACGCCTGCGCACAATATCATCAGGGCATTCACTCTGAATTGTTACATTCTATAATATCAAGGCATTCTAGCGGACACCGAATGCTCTGAACGCGCTGTCATACACGTGCTTATATCTTATATATAGTGGACTCCCAATATTTCAAACTCCAAGTGACTAGAGTTGTCAGTTTGAGATAACTGTAGTTTGAGATAACAGGAGTTAAAATGTAAAGACCAGAAAGCAAAAACTAAACCATTATCCAAATTTAATTTGACTTAAGCAATAGTTTGAGTTAAGCAGTAGTTTGAGTTATCAGTATTTGAGATAACGAGAGTCAACTGTATTATGTGTGTGTGTTCGCTTAATAGGAATTGATTTCAAGGGAGGCAACTCTGCTTTAATTGTTTTAAAAAGCTGTCTACTCTAAAAGGAAAGGCTTTTTATCCCCCTTTTCAGTAAATTCTTTCCTTTTGGAACAGACCCCTTTTCAGAAGGGGCTTGGGGTGCTGGGAAGCAAATAGAACGTCAGAAAAGTTGTCTCCCTTGTCAAAGACTAGAGGAAAACGTACCACGTGTATCCAGTCCCACTGAGCTGAAACTGAGCCAGCGAACGACAAAGCCTACAATCAGATCTGTGTGACCAGTAGAGTCTCAGATCAGCCTGTATACCCATCCCGAATGGCAAGGGTTCTTGTTTATCCCTCTTTGGATAGCCCGGAGGCTGTAGAAGGTATGTGCAGTCAGCGAAGAGTGATCAGACTGCGCGAATGCGCATGCTGATCTGAGTCTTCGCTGGTCGCACAAGTCATATATACACTAAGACCTGTATGACCGACTAAGACTCAGATAAGCCTGTACACCCACCTAGTACGGCAAAGTTTATCCCTCTTTTGACAGCCCGGAGGCTGTAGAATACACATGTGATCAGCGAAGACTCTGATCAGACTGCGCGGATGCGCAGGCTGATCTGGGTCCTTGCTGGTCGCACATGTCTTATTATAGGTTTTGTCGTACGCCGGGTCAAATATGTTTATAGAGTTCTGCACTGTTGCAAACCATAATTTTATTTCCCATGTATGTTCATTCACTTCTATATCAAAATATTATGTTCCCATGATTGTACTGCTGTATATTTTATGTATCAAAAATGTACGTTTTCATCACTATATATATGTAGCTAATTGTAATTAATGTTGTCGTGAAGGAGAGGATTATGGCATGGAAACGTTCTGATATTCTACATAAAATATTTTGTTCAATATTTTATACTTTTATGCAAAACATATAACACTTGTTCAAAGCTGAAAAAAGTAATATCGGGATATATCTGTTGATAAAATACTTATTTTAGTATAAAAAAAATTCATTCTATAAAAAGTTGTTGTTCTACCCCAGTAATATATTTGTTTATAAAGTATTATATATAAAATATTTATTCTATAAAATTCATACTTGTCCCATTCAATAATATAACTTTGGATAATAAATATCATTTTTCTATGTACATGTATATATAATAATGTAAAAGGAAAACTTGCATATGAAGTATAATTAACATTATGGTATACTACATGTACTATTTAGCCGAGAGTTTGTGTGTACTGCTTGGAATCCAGGACCCAGTTGTTCACAACTAACCATTACGAAAACATGCCTATTCAAATATATAGAAAATTTCACCTCCAAATAAACTGAAAATTTTCAGATAAAAAAATCTGATATTTTTCATATTTCTGCTCAAAACATAGATTGTGCATACTCGTTAGAACCGCCTCGGCGAGGCGGTTCTAACGAGTAACCACAATCTGTGTTTTTGAGCAGAAATAAGAAAAATAATGTATACCCCTGTAAACCCCAGTTTTACTATATAAAAGTCGGGTTTAAGGGGGTCAAAATTATATAGGCGTATTTTCGTGATGGATATCGTTAGTTAACGTATCGTTAAAACTTTGATCATGAAATATGGCATATACGCTATTTTTTGCTGAAAAAAATGTGAATATCTTTTGCATTTGAAAAAGCTACTCACATTTTCTTTTTCAACGAAAATACCTGTGTATTAGATATTTTACTTACTAGAACAGTTAACATTTTGACCACTAATGAGCTCGTTAATATCAATGTTTTGAACAATTGGGCCCAGGCTTTGGATCGAGTTCGAATGCGTTGGAGGCAAATTCAGCTCGTGCCTGTATGGCGCTTCGTTGCATAGTCTTTTATTATCGCCTTTCCACTGTCTAGAAATAAACTTTATCTAAAAATGAAATACTGTTGGAAAAATCATTATTTTCTTATTCATTAAATAGGCGAATCATATCATAACCATTCCCACTTTCCCATGTAAGAAGAGCCAATGTGATTTTTAAGATGTTTAAAAACTACTGACAAAAGGCTTCAGTCGTTTGTCATTAAAATTCAGAATTGTAACTATATGAACACATATTGAACCGACAACCTAAGAGCGCTAACCGCTGGACACGAGAACACTGCCCTTCTATTTGAGTTATTTCCCTTATACTGTTACTGGTTTGTAGAATATGTCGATGAATAAATATCTTTTTACAGAATAAATATATTTCATAGCAAATACAGTCGACTCTCGTTATCTCGAAGTCCAAGGGACTGTCTGAAATACTTCGAGATATCCTTAGGTCGCCATATCGATCTGCAGAATTAAGGAAAGATATATTGAAAATATTGTGGAAAAATGAGAAATTGCTGTTCCTTAGGAGCAATTTTTCCTTTTTTCCACAATATTTTGTTATCTGTTTTTAAATTTCCATGTTAAAACAGGGACCAGATTTTCACTTCGAGATAAGCGATTATTCGACATAAGCGAGGTCGAGACAACGAGAGTCGAACTGTAAATATTTTTATCAATGATCATATTATTGGATGAACAGCTGTATACTTTATACAGTAAATATTTTATTCTAATCTATTTTTATCAACAATTTCATTTTATTAGAATAAATATATTTTTATACACAATCAACGTGTTAATCAGCATTTATATTATCGGATAGAACAACTACATGTACGAGCTCGTATTTCTAAATATTGAGAAACTACCTTATTTTTGGACTTAATTTATAAATGACTAAGAAAATATTTTCTCTGGAATGTTGCAACGTTTTTCATGCCATAGAGAATGTGTTATTAAAATAAAATATAATCGAATCAGATTATGATTGTTGTAAAGAAGCTGTCGTTGTTTTCTTTACCTAATATTACAGGACGAATATTTAAAGTCCTCAAGAACACTATAGCGTTTACAGAAAATTACCCACTTTTCTGACTTAACTACTGATCCGGGGCACAGCATTTCCTACAAAATTGCTTGTGCGCCGAGCCAAGACACAGATCAGCCTCTGCATCACACAGGCTGATGCACAGGCTGGTCAGAGTCTTCGCTGTCCGCCTGAAGACCCGCTTTTGTCATCTGCTGCAGCTGTGATAGGCGCTTTAACCATTGTTCTTTTGAGCCCAGATATACCCTGACTTTGCAAATAGTGTAGGTCCAGATCAGTCTATAAAAGCCTGAAGAAGCCAACTGATCTGCATCAGCACTGAAAATTAGAAGTAGGTGTGGCATCATAATTTATTCAGCATGACAAGGGTTAAGGGTTAACACACAACTTATTATTCTTGTTGGGACATAATAATTAAAAATATTGATGCTCTTGTATAATTAGTAAACTGGCTCACTCTGCATCCAGAATCTTTTGGTAATTTTCATAGTATCCTCAGAAAACTAAAAAAAAAAAAAAAACAAAAACAAAAAAACAGTCTTGGCAAAACTTGTCAAATTAATGTCGATTTATTACCATTTAGAATGTTATTAACTCTTTGCATGCTGGGTAATTTTGCATGCCTTTTTGCCATCTGGATTTTTTTTTAAAATTAACTTTAAAAAAAAAATCATTCAGGAATATCATCAGAGTGTAGTCAGACAGTTTGGAGCCAGATCAAGCCCGACATTTTGTTTGCAAAGGTTACCAGCAGACAATAAGTCACCACTAGCAGGGAAAACATTTTTAAAAGTTACAAAGATTTAGAAATTGTGAATTAAACTGTAGTCCAAGTAGTAGTCACTTTGATTTCTAAACACAAACCATCATAAAAGCAAAGCAATATCAACATCATTATTCAGATTTGTCTAAAAAAACAAAACAAAAAAAAACAACAACCAAAAAACAAAAAAACAAAAAACAAAAAAAAAAAACATCAAGAAAACACGCCTATATAGTTTTAACCCCCTTAAACCCCACTTTTATACAGTAAAACTGGGGTTCACAGGGGTATACATTAGTTTTCTTATTTCTGCTCAAAAACATAGTGGGTACTCGTTAGAACCGCCTCGCTGAGGCGGCTCTAACGAGTACCCACAATCTATGTTTTGAGCAGAAATATAAAAAAAAAAAAAAAAAAAAAAAAAAAAATACCAGAATTTTTATCTAAAAACCTTCAGTTTTTGGCGGTGAAATTTTCAATATATTTGAATAGGCGTGTTTTCGTAATGAAAAGCAAAACAAAGTTATAGCAGCTCAAGTTCAAGATGACATTTCATGTGAGTACCCAAGATAAATTTGGAAAATCATTTATCTCGATACTTTGTGTTAGTGGCCCTGCGAAAACACGCCTATTCAAATATATAGAAAATTCCACCGCCAAAAACTAAAAATTTTCAGATAAAAATCTCTGATATTTTTCGTATTTCTGCTAAAAAAACATAGATTGTGGGTACTCGTTAGAACCGCCTCGGCGAGGCGGTTCTAACGAGTACCCACAATCTATGTTTAGTGCAGAAATGTGAAAGATATCTGAGTTTTTTATCTGAAAATTTTCAGTTTTTGGAGACAAAATTTTCTATATATTTGAAAAGGCGTCTTTTCGTAATGTACAGAGGCAGACATGACCGAAGTTACATTTTCTGACTACTACTACTTTTTCTAGGTGCCGTGACAGTGGGAGCTAATAATGCTCTCCTAGATGTATAGCCTCACTGCAGTATCATGTAGAAGACCACAGCTTGAGATTAGGCATTTTTTTTTTTTTCAAATAAAAAGTTGTGACATCACGAAAACACGCCTATATAATTTTGACCCCCCTTAAACCCCACTTTTATATAGTAAAACTGGGGTTTACAGGGGTATACATTATTTTTGTTATTTCTGCTCAAAAACATAGATTGTGGTACTCGTTAGAACCGCCTCGACGAGGCGGTTCTAACGAGTACCCACAATCTATGTTTTGAACAGAAATATGAAAATTATCAGAGTTTTTTTTATCTGAAAATTTTCATTTTCTGGAGATGAAATTTTCTATACATTTAAATAGGCGTGTTCTCGTAATGTATTTTTTCTTATTCTCGATGTAAACATACCGTGTAGGTACACATTAGAAGTGCCTCGATGAGGTGCTTCTAAAGAGTAATATGTTTTTGTGGTAAAATAAGAAAAATGTTATGTCACTGGCTACCTGCTTTTATCTTGAACTATGATAGACATACAACCAAGTCACATCATATTGACACCTATGCGACAAGTCCTAGCATTTTGTCCAAAGCAAACAGGCAGCTAGTATCATTTTTAGAAAGAAAAGATGGAGATTAAACTTATTAACTCCCGATGCAAAGGCTGATGATCTACCAACCGATGCACTCGGTCAGGATGGTCACTCAGTATTTCGAACAAACCCGAAGGCTTGATCTTTCCCAGGCTTGTGACTGGCTACTAGGAGTCAAGTGGCTGATTTTGGTATTATACTTTTCTGTGGTTTGTTGGTTTCCAGGGCATAATCAGCAGACTACAAATTAAGACACCCTTACCTGCACCCCACCCCCTCCCGCCCACATACACACACCACCACCACCCTGCAGAAAAGAATGTTGCCATTTTATGCAGTTCATCTCCCTAGTGAAATACTATGAAATGATAATCCCATTTTCAGGGAAAAGTGCTATAGTGCATGTCTTTTTCAAACGTCATCTGCTGAATTATTTTAGTCAGCCAGTTATGCATTAGTCCAAAAGGACGACAATAGAGGATGTGGGACAGAGTTTTCTGCTTATGGTAACATTGCATATTGCCTTACTTTTGAGGCCAAGTTCTAAATGTCATGTTAAGTTAATATTTCAGTCCTGCTAAATGTGTACACTTCCAGAGATGGAGAGAAAAAAATGGGACATACAAGAGAAAACAAGAATGGCCCCATTTAAAAATGCTGCCCTTGCTCTGCCTTAAGCCAGGTCCAGCTCAGCAAGACATCCCAATACCTATAGCTAACTGTACTTCCACACCATCTAACACCCACAATATGTTATTTTATTGACTGACATAGGTCTTTCTCTAATGTTTAAGACCAGTTACGTTGTGGTTGGTGCCTTTTCATTAGATACAGGATGCCATTCCTGTAGGACTTTGCACAACATTGTTCAAACCATTTTACTTAGATTATTAATACAGCTGTAAGTACTTTGGTGGGTCTCATCACGAAAACATACCTATATAATTTTGACCCCTTTAAACCCCACTTTTATATAGTAAAACTGGGGTTTACAGGGGTATACATTATTTTTCTTATTTCTGCTCAAAAACATAGATTGTGGTACTCGTTAGAACCGCCTCGTCGAGGCGGTTCTAACGAGTACCCACAATCTATGTTTTGAGCAGAAATATGAAAAATATCAAAATTTTTTACCTACAAATTTTCATTTTTTTGGTGGGAAAATTTTCAGTATATTTGAATAGGCGTGTTTTCGTAATGCCTGCTTAAAAGCCAATGACTTCAAGGCCAATCCTCTCGAAAGTTACAGCAGGAGGATTCACTTCACAACTATCCACATTCAGTAATGAAACCTGATACCTCCTGCCGACAAACCACAGAAACAATATAGGACTACACATGTACACCTTTGGCAATATGCATTTCCTGTCTTGCCTTATCAAACCAGAGTTGCTAAGGAGGAATATTTCATGATAATTCTGGGATACGTTTCTGGATTTCTGCACAAAACAGTATGTTGTTGATATATTCCCAGTCAGCATTCTACGTAAATCTATATCGGGCCATCATCGGCCCGTCAGCTACCCTGACGGGCCGATGACGGCCCGATATAGATTTACGTAGAATGCTAGCTGGGTTGTTTACACCAGACACTTCTGATGAGTATCCCAAAATATGTTTTTTTTATGGAAAAATTAACACCTAATACTCCTCCTTAATTCCTCTGCAAACATTTTCACATATCAGCACACTTTGTTCTCTTTGCTTACTTCTGGACTGTCTTTTTAAAATAGTTGTAGTCAACTTTATATTTTATGACATAATAAGCCACATCTCTCTTTAAGAATTTTTACAAAACAAGCGATCAGCCAATTAACTCTTAGTAGGCTATTTTCCCCAAACCCACCAAAGATACTAGTAGAAACAGAGGGGTAACCGATTCTTTCATAGGGTCGTGTCAAGCTTATATCGATTTCATACCGAAGCATTAACGTTTTTTTTTTTTGTTCCTTTTTTTCTGAAAGAAACAACTGACATTCTGATCTGGGGTCCCTATTAACAATAAAAATTTTCTCCCCTACCGTGCGTGTAAGCCAAATAAAAAATGATCTATACTCAAAAGCAGTCGTTTTTCAGACACTTGCTCCGTTTGGACGCTTATAACTTCGTTATTAAACCAAGCTGCGAGCCAGATTTTGCAGAATTGCTGCTGAGTGGCAGCTTATTTATTTTATGCCAGAAAAAAATACCATATTTGGTTCCAGGAAAGTACAATCCTAGCAGAAAACGGTCTTCGTTGCAAAGTTCAGGAAACATGTTTTCGACCAGCTCTCGTAGGTTTATGCGGGAGTGAAATTAAATCAGATTACTACTGCGGGGTCTTTAAACATGAAATAATGTCCCCATAATGCATAAAAGTCAAATGCTTTCTTTCTGGAATTTTACCGGCACAATTTCTTCACATACCCTTTTATGTCAACAGTGTTAAATTTAATTTTTGTCGTCTCGTTAGTCATCTGTTGTCAAAGGCGCCGGTTGTACAGTGTGAAATGATAAATGAATAATACACAGACTGAAAGAATGAGAAACATAATGAATAAATGAATGGACAAATGAATGACTGACTAACTGACTGTTTGACTAAAATAGATATGAATCTCAACGTGAGAAAACGTACCTTCTGACATGTGCACCCAATATAGACTCAAATTGGTCTGCGCATCCGCGAAGTCCGATCAGAATCTGCGTTGCCCGCTTAATTCTTTCACTGCCTCGCGCGATTATAATAGACATTTGCAAACAACATAGATCCAGTGAGCCATCTCATCTGGATCTATGCTGTTGGACATTCAGTCTTTCTTTACATATAAACGTCTTTCCAAGCGATGGTTTGTTAAAATAAAAAGGCAGACGACAATGTCGTCTGAAATTTGGCGCCGAAAGAGTTAAAAAAACAAACAACAACTTTGCATCCTTATCTATCCAAAATACGCGTACAGTAAAAATTCTGAGCAGACTGCACGAATGCGCAGGCTGATCAGAAACTTCGCGGGCGCACACATCCGGGTACGTTTTCTGACGTTATGGCTCTTATTATAAATGGTAGGCCAAATTTCAGTATCAACAGGAATCGGGTACTCCTTCCCAGTAAGCATTTTTTTTTTATAAATCTATAGCGGGCCGTTATCGGCCCGTCAGGGTAGCTGACGGGCCGATAACGGCCTGCTATTGATTTATAAAGAATGCCAGCTGGGTTGTTTATATTGTACATATTCTACACAATCTTATTTGTACCTTTTTCCGTCTGTGGACATTTTTATGAGGGTCCTGGTGGGATTTACTGATTAGAGAATAAAGGCCATTTTTATTCTGATTTAAGAAATAATAAGTAAAAAAAGTTACTGATTAGAGTATGATTAGAGTATTCTTTAAAATAAAGAAAAATCTGAAAAATGTAAAGAATTTCAGAAAAAAATAAGGAAAACTGAATAATCAGAGAAAACAAAAGAAGAAATATGTGCTTGCTTATGACAGGACAGTGTTAATTAACATTTTAAAGAATACTGGATTTTTTTTAAAAAAAAATAATAAGCTAAAATTTTTATGACAGGGAATAATGTGGTAATTTTTTACTGATTAGGGAATTTCAGACCCCCATCATGACCCTCTTCTATGTACGGTAGATTATACACAATGATTCTTATACGAAACGAACTTCCCGGACTGAGTGTGCTATTACACAGGTTTATTTGGGCTTTTAAATCAATCAATAAATCAATCAATCAATCGATCGATCGATCAATAAAGCAGATTTTTAACGTAGCCGGGCAGCAGAGTCACATAGGGGCTACGCCGCCTTTTTAACTCTCCTCACGAGACAAAAAGTATGTAAAGTAGTAACGCATAGCATGTGCTGGGTAAATTTCAGCGGACGACATTTTGAAATATTTTTCTTCTTTTTTTTTGAAAATAGGCTTTGACATTTCATGCAAATTGTCTCAAATAAAAATCTAAAAAGTTGCCTTTTTTCTGTTACAATATGAAAAATATCATCAGTTTGTCGTCTGCTGAATTAGCCTAGAGAGTCATGTCATATATTATTACTGATAATTTAAAAAAAAAGAATATTTCAGTCTCTTGAATTTGCGCAATTATCTTTCAAGGACCAAGATGCAGCATCACGAAAACAGGCCTATATAATATTGACCCCCTTAAACCCCAATTTTATATAGTAAAACTGGGGTTTACAGGGGTATACATTATTTTTATCATTTCTACTCAAAAACATAGATTTTGGGTACTCGTTAGAACCGCCTCATCCCACAATCTCTGTTTTGAGCAGAAATATGAAAAAATATCAGAAATTTTTTGTCTGAAAATTTTACGATTTGGGTGGTAAAACTTTCAGTATATTTGAATAGGCATGTTTCGGTAATGGATTCCCTAATCGACTCAAAGCCGTGCTACTAATTCAATGCTGTCATATAAAGAGTCTCAATGAAACCGGACTCCGATTTTCGTTCTTTAATGTGTTCTTTGTTTCAAAGGGCAACCTTTAGAGATCTTATTCAACAAATGTCACAGGAATTACTGGAGGTTTACAGGAATTTTTTAGACGCTTGGCTGGGGCAAACGAGAGCCTGTTGACATATAAGAATTGTATAATTATTTAAGTGATTGGAAATTAAGGGGACCTAATACACCTGATACGCTGAGTATACTTGTCGCCAGTTTTGACCACGGAGATGACTTGACTTTTGTGATTTCCTGTTTGCTTTCATGCATTCCAATCCTCTTCTGAAAAGGGGTCTACTCTAAGAGGAAAGAATTTGCTTCCCTCTACTGAAAAGGGGTCTACTCTAAAAGGAAAGAATTTGCTCTCAACGGGACTCAAACAGTTTCGACAATTTGTAGACAATTCTGTTTGTGTTGTGTTGAGTTTTTACGGCCCAGTCAACCCAATGGGGTCATGTCGAGCGCGGTCAGTTTACCTAACCACACGTTTACTGGGCAGGCTTAGTCCTCTAAGCGGTTAATCAGTATTGTGCACATTCTTTCGCCAGAAACTGACAACTGCCCTTCTTGAATCAGCGGAAGGGAAAGAATGGCCGTAGAAAATATTTCATAATCAATCTCCACGAAACAATGTTGCCGACCTCGGCGGGGGTCGAACCCGCGACCTCCTGGTCTCCAGTCGGACGCGCATTCAACTGAGCCACCGAGGCCGACTGTAGAAAATTTATAGACAATTTGTAGATAAATGTATTTCATTCTGTTGTAACAATCCGTAAACCCAAATTGAAGTAAGCATCCAAGACTTCCATAGGACAACCCTCTTTTCCCTTCCCATCCCTCGACCACTCCAGCCTCATTTGTGCTGCTGATCGTTAAAAAGCGTTATGTCTGTTACGGTTTCCTTTCGTTTGTTCGTTCGATGAAGTTCCGTTTTGCGATGCTAGTTTGTTTCAACAAATCCTACTCCTTCGCCCCAAACTTTTCACCCCTTGGTTTCGAAAGTGGCCTTTTCCTATTTTGAATATTGACATATCTACCGTTACAAATAGGGGTGTCAGTCAAAAATGAATAAGAGAATGACAAACTGTAGATCCTGATGAGACGGCTCGTTACGAGCCGTCTCATCTGGATCTACACTGTTTGCAAAGATATGTGGGTTTTTTTAATCTGCAGGTCTAAAAGGGTTAAGAGGGCTGTGTTCTCTGATTGTGGCCTTTTCCGTATATCTCACATCTGGGTACATATGTGCTACTCAAGGGCCAGTTGGCCTATTGCATTTGAAAACAAGATTGTCTAATGTTTAATGCCATATTAACTTTTTTCTCATCCCCTATCATCATACGCATCAAAGCCCTTTTTGCTTGGCGAGACTTATATATAATATGGGAAATTCCGCGCTGAATATACCACATTTTTTAGTTCTAGACGCACACACATTATAATGTAAATTTGATAACAAAACATATAAAATCAACAGGTTACTGAAATAGTCTAACACAAATATTTGGTGTATATTATATAAATCGTAGTAAACACTTGAGTAGGACACGATAACAAATCGAAAACTTTCATTGGATCTTATCCTTAAGTAGACAAAAGAAATATACGAGAAAAAAAAAAAAAAAAAAAAAGGTGACGAAAACAAAAGTGCCTTACAGTTGATGTGAGCATGATAGTCATAATTCTCTTGTGCACAGGAGCAGTCTGACCTGGTCCTGGCACGTCAGTTGTACCTAGTAACACGATACAAATTTTTCACGTACTGAGTAATAAAATGGATGTATATGGAAAACTTTATTTGCGCATTTAACACATGTAAGTACATTTCATAATAAAATATTAAATATACATTGTACTTTTTTGCTTGCAATGCCTCTGGCGGATGCGGAAATTATTTGTATGAAAACAATTGGGTGCATTATACTAAATTTTGAGATGTGATATATAACTGTATGTATATTTTCGCATTTAACAGGATGGGATACCACAATTCTTATCTGCTTGGGCAAACTTCAGCGTCTTAAGCGGCCAGAGAAGACTCTGATCAGACTGTGGACATGCAGGCTGATCGGAGTCTTCGATAGGCGCACATGTAAAGTTGTAGTTACTGATGTGCCTCGACTTATGTTCTTATCATGACAGTTATTTAAAATGTCTTCTAAATGAATAATCTGACGAGCTGTGACGCCAGAAAACGCACCTACGGATAGGTGTACCCAGCATTCGCACACAATCCAAACAGAATCTCCACTGAGAGCATTTTGGATAGAGAAGTTTCTTTATGTAAGTAAGCATTCTACATAAATCTATAGCGGTAACTGACGGGCCGACAACGGCCCGCTATAGATTTATAAAGAATGCTAGCTGGGTTGAACCCATATTCGATCAGGAGATTCTATCTCCAGTAAATGACGCGATCACATTTGATCGTAATGTCATTGGGATGTGTGGCTAAATTAAGAATTCGGTAAAAAAAAAAAAACAAAAAAAAAAAAACAAAAAAAAAAAAACACTGGATGCACAGGCTGATTTAAATCTTCGTTGGGCGTGTATATCCCCGAAGGTACATTTTCTCACAGTGGGGATCATATATAATCATCTTAACTGTACCTTTAAACCTTCTGAAATATCATAGTTTTAATGCTTTTGACAGATGCTGTAGTGCCAAGTAAAAAATACTTTAAAGTAATTTTTATTTTCTGGTCCTTTGTGATCATTGAGCCCATTTCTGGTCCTTTGTGATCATTGAGCCAATTTCTGGTCCCTTGTGATCATTGAGCCCATTACTGGTCCTTTGTGATCACTGAGCCCATTTCTGGTCCCTTGTGATCATTGAGCCCATTTCTGGTCCTTTGTGATCAATAAGCCCATTTCTGGTCCTTTGTGATCATTGAGCCTATTTCTGTTTTTTTTGTGATCATTGAGCCCATTTCTGGACCCTTGTGACCATTGAGCCCATTTCTGGTCCTTTGTGATTATTGAGACCATTTCTGGTCCTTTGTGATCATTGAGCCCATTTCTGGTCCCTTGTGATCATTGAGCCCATTACTGGTCCTTTGTGATCACTGAGCCCATTTCTGGTCCCTTGTGATCATTGAGCCCATTTCTGGTCCTTTGTGATCATTGAGACCATTTCTGGTCATTTGTGATCATTGAGCCAATTTCTGGTCCCTTGTGATCATTGAGCCCATTACTGGTCCTTTGTGATCACGGAGCCCATTTCTTGACCCTTGTGACCATTGAGCCCATTTCTGGTCCTTTGTGATCATTGAGACCATTTCTGGTCCTTTGTGATCATTGAGCCCATTTCTGGTCCCTTGTGATCATTGAGCCCATTACTGGTCCCTTGTGATCACTGAGCCCATTTCTGTTCCCTTGTGATCATTGAGCCCATTTCTGGTCCTTTGTGATCATTGAGACCATTTCTGGTCCTTTGTGATCATTGAGCCCATTTCTGGTCCCTTGTGATCATTGAGCCCATTACTGGTCCTTTGTGATCACTGAGCCCATTTCTGGACCCTTGTGACCATTGAGCCCATTTCTGGTCCTTTGTGATCATTGAGGCCATTTCTGGTCCTTTGTGACCATTGAGCCAATTTCTGGTCCCTTGTGATCATTGAGCCCATTACTGGTCCTTTGTGATCACTGAGCCCATTTCTGGTCCCTTGTGATCATTGAGCCCATTTCTGGTCCTTTGTGATCAATAAGCCCATTTCTGGTCCTTTGTGATCATTGAGCCTATTTCTGGTTTTTTGTGATCATTGAGCCCATTTCTGGACCTTTGTGACCATTGAGCCCATTTCTGGTCCTTTGTGATCATTGAGACCATTTCTGGTCCTTTGTGATCATTGAGCCCATTTCTGGACCCTTGTGACCATTGAGCCCATTTCTGATCCTTTGTGATCATTGAGACCATTTCTGGTCCTTTGTGATCATTGAGCCCATTTCTGGTCCTTTGTAATCATTGAGCCCATTTCTGGTCCTTTGTGGTCATTGAGACCATTTCTGGTCCCTTGTGATCATTGAGCCCATTTTTGGTCCTTTGAGATCATTGAGCCCATTTCTGGTCCTTTGTGATCATTGAGCCCATTTCTAGTATTTTGTGATCATTGAGCCCATTTTGAAATTGTTTGATATATATATATATATATATATATATATATATATATATATATATGTATATATATGTGTGTGTGTGTGTGTGTGTGTGTGTGTGTGTGTGTGTAAAATAAGAAAACTGTCCCGAAACAAGTATATTGTACGTAAAAATAAACAACATCAGCGCATGGAGTTTATTGATTTAACTATTACCGACCGGTTTTAAAATCTTCAGGGTAACAATTAAAATGGCGTTGAAATATGAAAATCTTCAGGGTAACAATTAAAATGGCGTCAAAATTTGAGATTTTGACGCCAATTTAGTTGTTACCCTGAAGATTTTGAAACCGGTCGGTAATAATTAAAACACTACACAGCCTAACGACTATGGTTACATATATAACTATTATTTGTGAAGCAAAGAGCCACAAAAAAAAGTCAGATGCACAACAAAATATTTGTCTTTGGCTGACCGGTTTCATGACAAAAGTCAATTTTCAAAGACATAACGCCATTATATATTTGTTGACGCTTTTATATAAAGGGCTTTGAAAATTGACTTTTGTCATGAAACTGGTCAGCCAAAGATAAATATTTTGTTGTGCATCTGACTTTTATTTAATTTATTAACAATAACATATTTAACACCCGTATTATGGAAAATTATTGACGTTTATATATACTGAAACGAAAAAGAAACGCACAGGTAGGCATGCACTCCATTTTTTTTTTACTTCAGAATATTCGAAAGACAAAGAATTTCATATCATTTTATCCAGCAATCATTAACCTTTCAATATTGAAAGTCAAATGTCCTTGACTTTTATCACTATAACTACACTGCACGTAAAAAGTAAGCAAAGGTCATGATTTTTGTCATTCACATTTTTGCAATTCAATAACGAGTATGTCCACCTCTCGCATTTACGCCTTCTTGAATCCTGGATTCCGTTGAACCTATCAGTTGGTTAATTTTGCACATCGAAATGTTATTCCATTCGTCAACTAATGCATCTTACATTTCTTGTAACGTCACGGGTACGTTAACACGACGTCTAACTCTATGGTCTAATTCATCCCAAAGATGCTCTATCGGGGAAAAGTCCGGGCTATAAGGAGGCCAGTCCATGACGTGAATATTGTTCTGAGCCAGAAAGTCTGTGGAGATCCGAGCAACATGGGGTCGTGCATTGTCGTGCTGAAACGTTAACGCACGCTGTTGTGCAGTAAGAACAACATGTGGCGCTAAGACTTCATCCCTGTATTTTACTGCATTCATTATCCCATTGATGACAACCAGTGGTGATTTGAAACCATACGCGATACTCCCCCACACCATTACCGATTCACCGCCGAACCGATCATGTTCAATAACACATGCGTCTGCGTAACGTTCTTCCGTCGGTATACACGCTTCCGACCGTCTGCATGATGAAAGCTGAACCTGGACTCGTCGGAGAACAGTATGTTGCGCCATCGCCGTCTAGGAAAGTTAGCGGGTCGATGCCGTTCCAGCCATTTTAAACGTATTGCCCTTCTACGCACCGTCAGTGGTATCCCAACGTATGGCCTACCGGCCCTTAATCCGACGTCACACAGCCGATTTCTGACATTCTGAGGATGTTGTGTGTACCAGGTGTATTCAGCGCAGTCTGTTGTAGTCTGGAACCTGTCTCGCAGATGAGTAAAGCGTATATGACGGTCTTGTCTCGCCGTCGTTACCCTGGGACGTCCACTTCGTGGTCGGTCGGCTGTGGTCCCAGTGTGACGAAGACGTTGCCAGAGTTGACTGATGGTCGAATGATTAACTCTTAGTCGTCGGGAGACATCTTATTGCGAAATATCCTACAACAACATTGTAACGGCACGATCACGATAAGACGTGATCTGCGACGTTTCTTCGTTCAGCGACTGAAATTAAAGTGTAATGCTATCCCGAATGACGGCTCAGAAAAAAAAATCAAGCCTATAACTAGTAATGTAGCTCACTCAGCATAAAAAAGTGATTTCATGAGTTACGTGAAGTTCGTGATATCACGAGTATCGACCTGCGTGATTTTCATGGGATCCGATCTTGAGTATCCAGAGAAGGCAAATAATATAAAACAAATAGTTTTCAGGTCATCTAATCAAACGTTATTTGATCAAAACAGCTGTGCGTTTCTTTTTCGTCTCAGTATACACGCCTGGTAATATTCGACCCTTATAAGCATAAAGTTTTGTCACACGTCATATCCCCCAGAACTTTCCATATTTACCCAAAGATACGACCTTTGAAGTGGCTTCGAAATCAGCCCGAAGTACTCGAAACAGAAAAAAGACCGATCGTTTTTGGTTCTAAATGCGGATATCTTGCATACAAATCTGTTTATCTTGGTACACTGATGTAAAGTTAACCTGTTTGCCTCAATACAGATATCGATAAACTCCAAATAAGGCTGGATTCTTCAAAAAAACAGCTGGAGGTACCTGTGACGTCGTGGAGGTGCCTGTGATGTAAAGAAATATAGTGAAAATCTGAAAAATTATTGCAGCTGCAAATATTGATATAATTCTTCTCTAGATCACTGCCTGGAAAGAATCATTCATTCAGCGTCGCAATAAGCTATCCGTGTATAATGTGTATGTCATGAATTTCCATGTTAAAGTTATAAAACATAATCTCAAAGAATTATTGGTGCTTTTGAGTTAGATTGTCACAGAATGCTCACTGAAGTAAGACCTTTTTTTCTTGAATGGTAATGACTGTAATCGGGAGGTGCTGCCTGTTCGTTATTCCAACTCGTAGAAAATTGTCTTTGCTCAATATATCACTCGCCATGCCATCTACACATATGGTGTACCAAACGTATAAAAAAAATGCCGATGTCTGCCACCGTAAATTATGACGCAGTTTAAGCATTACTGGAACACCTAAAATAACCTTTTGGTAACTCGTGATCGGAATCATCTGAAATTCAGTCTCCAAATAGCCACTATGTGAATCAAATATACTGACAAAAGAGCAATTTTCCGACATACTGTTGATTTTGCAAACGCTTCGACAAAATAGTTTCATAGTGGTTTATTTGGTGACTGAATTTAACACGATTTACAGTAAGATTCCGATCACTTCACTTTATTAAAAGAGGTAATGTCGAGATTATGTCATGTGTTGATGATGTAACACCTAGGCCTTACGGGTTGAATTCTAACGCTGGCAATATAAAACAGCAAGAGTGAATCACTTGCAACACCTTCGAGTCCACTCACCACAAAGTTAACATAAACGGTGTGCCAGGCCGCGTAGCGCAGTCTGTAGAGCATTTAACTCAAGAGCCAGAGGTCCCCACTTACTTTTCTTTCTCCTTCCGCTGATTCAAGAAGGGCAGTTGTCAGTTACTGACGAAAGTATGTTCACTTATTACCTGTTAACCCCTTAGGAGGTCTAAGCCTGCCCAGAAATAGTGTGGTAAGGTTAACTGATAGTCCCGCCATGATTTTAGTTATTTACAGAAGACGTAAAGAAACAAAACTACAACAACACATACAGCGAGCGTCATACGACATATGCGAGCGATTCGCATACGAGTTACCAAAAAGGGTCAACAACGTAGGTTATTTTAGGTGTTCCGGTAATGCTCAAATTGCGTCATAATTTACGGCGACAGCCATCGGCATTTTTTTTTGTACTTTTGGTACACCATATGTGTAGCTGGCATGGCGTGTGATATATTTAGCAAAGACAATTTTCTACGAGTTGGAATGACGAACAGGCAGCACCTCCCGATTATACAGTCACCACCATTCAAGAAAAAAAAAGTCTTACTTCAGCGAGCATTCTATGACAATCTAACTCAAATGCACCAATGATTCTTTGAGATTATGTTTTGTAACTTTAACATGGACATTCATGACATACACTTTATGATAGCTTATTGCGACGCTGAATGAATGAGTCTTTCCAGGCAGTGATCTAGAGAAGAATTATATCAATATTTGCAGCTGCAATAACTCTTCAGATTTTCACTATATTTCTTTACATCACAGGCACCTCCACGACGTCACAGGTACCTCCAGCTGTTTTTTGAAGAATCCAGCCTTATTTGGAGTTTATCGATATCTGTATTCAGGCAAACAGGTTTAGTTTACATCAGTGTTCCAAGATAAACAGATTTGTATGCAAGATATCCGCATTTAGAACCAAAAACGATCGGTCTTTTTCTGTTTCGAGTACTTCGGGCTGACTTTGAAGCCACTTCGAAGGTCGTATCTTTGGTAAATATGGAGAGGTCTGGGGGATATGACGTGTGACAAAACTGTATGCCTATAAGGGTCGAATAGCACTCTTTGGTTTTCAGTAAACTCTCTGGTTATTGTGTATTTTATCAAAAAAGACGAACACCTATCTTTTTATGTCTAGTTTTTGACCATCACAGGTAGCTCCGGATATCTGTCACAACCATTTAATCGGTACCTCCGCGGAGGTACCTGTGATAATTTACCAGGCTTGGTATATACCAAGCAGGCATACATCAAAATGACGTCGTATCAACGTCGATGCGACGTGATCACGTCGCATCGACGTTGATACGACGTCATTTTAACGTTGTGTGCCCACTGGGTATACACTGATGAGTCTAATTGGCCGAAACTAGGTAGTCGAGATCTGGCCCAGGTACCTCACCCGTTTTCAGTTTTGTGACTATGCGTTGCTCTAAAAGAACATTTCTTTTAGAATTCATTTATGGTAAATTACAGAATGGCTGAAGGTGGGTCATCATTGCAAGCGCCAGCAGATGAATACATTCATCAACCATCTACGTGGGATAATGATTCAGAAGATCCGGAACAGAGCAATATTTTAACATGGTGCGATCCTTGCCACAGACGAAATGTGTATGTGCCAGCTCATGAATTTTGTTCAGAATGCAAGGAGTTTTACTGCGAAGAGTGTGTCGATTACCATGGACGATTTGCTTTAGGACGAAGCCATATAACACTGTCTGGTTCAGAAATGCCCAAACCTCAGACTGTGAAATCACCTCAGTACGAAAAATGCGACTTTCATAGTATGTGTGTTATGGATCAGTTTTGTATCAGGCACAGAGAGCTACTTTGTCATCAGTGTGTTTGTGATACTCACAAGAGCTGCGAAATAAAGTCAATTACAGATGCATCTACAGAATGCAATTGTACGAACATTACCCAGTTCAAGGATACACTGTTAGGAATACGTAAGACTATCGAGTCCAAATTACTGTTATTTGAAAAAAATGTGTCTGATCTTGAACATCAGCGAAACCTTTCCGTTAATAAGATAAAAAGCACTTATGATTCAGTGATATTCAGAGTTGAAAAACTCTTCAAAGAAGCAAACGAAGAAATAGATCGCGTTTACAATAAAAATAAAACCTTCCTGGTCTTCCAGATAGGTTCGTTGAATAAGGTTCTGAAAAATGTTGATAAGTCACTGACAAACTTACAAAAACTAAAAGACGTTGATGTTAAAACATTCCTTCATATTCAAAACGTCGCAAAATTAACAAGAGAAGATACTTTTAAAGTAAATGAGATCAGTAAAAACATACGAAAAGTTGGTATCACAGCTAATATTAATCAAGAATTTCAGGAATTCGTAAATGCCACAAGTTATATAGGAACAGTTAAAGAGTTGTCTACACAATACAATACTGTATGTAATGCGAATACGCCATTGCCTTCAATAACATTTCCAGCTGTTATGCCAACGAATGATCAAGACACACAACGTTCATCTCCAACGAATTCAAATATAATCAAACTAGATCGGTTCAATGTTAAACTACCTGAAGACAACGAAGAATGTGGTATTGTAGGTCTTGATGTTACACCAGATGGTAGGATACTAGTTGCCGATTTCTTAAACTTGAAAATAAAATGTTTTGACAATGGCAGAAGATACCAGTCCTGCCTGATGATAAATAGTCAACCCAGTGATCTTGCTGTGGCAAACAATGATGAGGCGATTGTAAGTCTGTGGTGTCAGTGTGAAATGTATATTTTAGACATGGAAGATTATGACATGGTAATTAGAAAAAGAATTAAACTTGATCACCCAGTTTCAGCTGTATCAAGTTATAAAGATAAAATTATTGTGAACAGCAGAGACGGAACGGGATGTATCAAGTTGATTGATAGATGTGGTAAAGTATTTTGGTCGCGTAATATTGACAGTGATGAAAATCAGCTGTTTAAGTACCCCAGATGCAATACTTGTTTCACATTTAAAAAGAAACTCGCTGTAATTGTGACAGATTACAATAAACGAACAATGACGAAGTTAAGTGGTAGGACGGGCGATGTCAAGTGTGTGTGCAGAATAGACGGAAAGGAACCTTTCGGAGTGACAAATGATAAAAATGGAACAATTTATGTTTGCTATAGGGACAGCAATGAAATATCAGCCTGGTCGCAGGATATGCAGAGTCAGAAAATATTCCTTTCTGAAAGTGATGATTTAGGCAAATGGCCAAATTGCATTAAATATGTTAAAAAAGCTAACATTATGTACGTATGTTACAGTGCCTTGAAGGACTGTAGAAACTTCATAGACTGTTATCAAATTTCATAGACATTAGACACATCAGTTGTCAGAATGTATCATTACCCAGTAAGCATCCTACATAAATCTACAGCGGGCCGTTATCGGCCCGTCAGGGTAGCTGACGGGCCGATAACGGCCCGCTGTAGATTTATAAAGAATGCTAGCTGGGTATGCACCAGTCGTTTGAAAATCTGACACCTATGGGGCCGGAGATAGCGGGGACATAGCGGGGCTTACATGCCATGATTTAACCTCCGATGAGTCCCGGCAGTGCCGTAGATATGCCGAGGTTTTAATTTCCCGCAACAATAGCCGGCCTTTTAGCAGGAATTTGCCGGTGTATTCAGCCGGGATTTAACTTCTCGTGAGAACCTAAATTTCGTTTCTACATAATGGCAGGCAAAAGCTAAATCGAAATTTTAAGACTATTACGATATTGCAATAGGTAAGAAAGTTTGTCTAAATGGACCAGTTCACTTGTTGTTCTTCATTTTTGCCAATGCCCTGGGAACAATGGCTTTTCGCAGGGATTTTACCATAAATTTGGCCCCGCAGTGCAGGGCCTTAAGCAGGGCTTTGTAACCTGAAAAATTAAAAGCCCCGCTTTTCCCCGGCCCCTTAGTGTTCATGAAAACAAATGACTGGTGCATTATCAAACAAGGTCGCACCAACATTTAATAAGGTAAGGGGAATGGATGCACATTCAGGGGGAGGTAACAATTTGCTTCCCTTTCTTCCGCCTGAAAAGAGATTTACACTAAAAGGAAATAATTTGTTCCCCTTCCTCCCTTCTGAAAAGGGGTTTATTCTAAAAGAATAACTCAATTTATGCCCAACGTCCCATAAATGAGACACTGGCAAACAGTGTAGACCCAGATCAGACGCCACAGAACGCGGCGTCTGATCAGGGTCTACACCGTATGCATTACATACAGGGATTTCTCTAATAACTCCCTTTCGGAACGAGTTTGCTCCCCTTGACAGCAAATTCTTTCCTTTAAAGGAGACCCCTTTTCAGAAGGATCTTGGTGTTCAGGAATGCAAACAAGAAGTCACTAAAGTTGTCTCCACTGGCAGAAATGGCGGAAAATCATCAAGTGTATCCAGTTCCTTAATAGCATTGGCATAGTACGGATGTGCGTGCCGAATAGCCCCGCCCCCTTTTTTCAGCGCTGCCAGGGGGTAAATTCCATAGTATGGATGTGCGTGCCGAATAGCCCCCTTTTTCAGCGCTGCCAGGTATATGATTGGCCCCCTTTTTTCGACAAAAAGTACATGACTGGCCCAATTTTTCTTGATTGGTATATGAAAGGCCCCACTTTTTCTGACATCCCGGTATATGCACATATTTTTCACTCATAGATTTTTTTAGGCTGCTTGTTCTCTTGGTATTCAATGAATTGACTGCATTATTTATCTAACTACCAGCAATAATGGGTACAAAAAAATCAAAGGGCAGTGTATGAATGGGTCATTATTTCAGATGATCAAGTATATGAATGGGTCCGTTTTTTCAAAGGCCAGGTATAGGAATGGGGTAAGTTTCAAAATACTGGCTTGCACACCCGTACCAAAATTACCCCCAAGTTACCCCCCTCCCCCCTCGTATATAGTCAGGGATCCAGTGGGTAAATTTTGCTAACTCTATGACCCGAAAGCTATACAGCCAATTTTGTTAATGAAAGAAAGCGTGTACAATGGTGTATAGAAAACACTAGATAGCAACTCATTTAGGTTATATTGCGCAAGGTTCTACGAATGACCAGATGATACTTGTCCAATTCCAAGTATATAAAAACTTATATTACATGTCTGAAGTTATTTTAAGTAATTTCTGCGGGAACTATAACATATAATTGCTATCACGCCGCGCGACGAGTGTACTTTTGGCCTCTGACAATAGATGACGTAACGCAAAATTTCATTTGAAAGAACGTAAAACAGAATCCGACAAAAAAACAGAATCCGACAAAAAAAAAAAAAAAAAAAAAAAAATAATAATAATAAAAAGCATAATTTTTATGACATGTAGACTCTAATATATAAGTTTAAAATAAAGGAAATATTTCCCTCGTTTGTTTATCGGATTTGCAAATCGCTCGGGAAATACTTCCTGTATTTCAGGGTGCATTAATCTCTCTGTAATTCAGGGTATTACCAATGTAAGATGGAAAACAATGCTCAGACTGAAAACATAATGTTAATTGTCCGTTGTACATGTATTACAATTCATTACGAAAACACACCTATTCAAATATATTGAAAACTTCACCACCCAAAACTGAACATTTTCGGATAAAAGTTCTGATATTTTTCATATTTCTGCTCAAAACATAGATTGTGGGTACTCGTTAGAACCGCCTCGGCGAGGCGGTTCTAACGGGTACCCACAATCTACGTTTTTAAGTAGAAATAAGAAAAATAATGTATACCCCTGTAAACCCCAGTTTTTACTATATAAAAGTGGGTTTCAAGGGGGTCAAAATTATATAGGATGTTTTCGTGATGTAACCCACGTGTGTTCATGAAGCCATTTCTTGCATCCATGGTAGGATATCCTACTTTTCTTCCCGAGACCACCAGGGGTAGGTGGGACAGGGCTTAACTGGAATGACATTAAATCGAATGGTGTAAGGAACATATGTTTTCATTAAACGTTTTGCCCCGGAGGGGATAGGGTAGGGTTAATGGGGATGAATGGGCCACGGACTAGAAACTGGTCGGCACATAGGGGTACCTCTATTTTATGATTATATACCTGTGTATTAAATATGAATCCAATCACTAATGTTTTCTAAAGACATCACAGTCTATTCCAATATGCCAGGTTTCACCAAAAATATCAGGGAACATGTAACGGTAAACAAAAATGAACCTCTCAGCATGAGGTGTAATTATCCCTGACTCTGACCTTATTTTACTCCTATTCACAGATGGTTCCTACATAACCAATATATTGCTCCCCAAAATCCACACAACATGCAAACATTACAGGTGTAGTAAGTTTTCCTAGGAGACAATTTGATGAAACCTATTTTGTGAAAAAAAAAACAAACAAAAAAAAACAACAAAAAAACAACAACAACAACAACAAAAAAACAACAAAAACATTTGAAAGTGTCAAACCTATGTTAGTAGACGGTCACTTGGTAGAATGGCTACTTTTAGCTAAATGTATCACCCTCTTAAAATATTGTGTAAATAAATAAATAAAAACGTTTTATGCGGAATTAAGATAACTATCCCAAAGTGATCATCAAATATATCTCCTTAATGCTTATCACTCTGGATAAACTTTTCAGCAGACAACATAATGAAATATGTTTCTTATTTTTCCCAGAAATAAGAAATTGACTATCTCCGATGAGAGCATTTTGCATGAACTATCTGGGAAGTACAAGAAAAATATCATCAATTTGTCGTCTGCTGAATTTGCCCTGTGAGTGGTAAGGGTTAAGAAACCCCTTTACCTTTGCAGATACAAAACCCTGATTGTAACTCTTTGCTTGCTGGGTAAGAAATTCAGCAGACGACATTTTGAAATATTTTTCTTATTTTTCCAAGAAAACTGGCTTTGACATTTCAAGCAAATTGTCTCCATGGGAGACAGTTTGAATGAAATGCCAAATCTTGTTTTCTTGGGAAAATAAGAAAAACAGAAGACATTTTGTAATAGTTTTCATAATATCCCCAGAAAACAGGTTTTACATTTCATGCAAATTGTCTTCAAAGTATGCATGAAATGTCAAATCGTTTTTTTTGTTTTTTTTTGTGGGAAAAATAAGAAGAATATTTCAAAATGTAAAATGCCATCTGCTGAAAACTTTGCCCAGAATGCTAAGCGGTAAACATGCACCAGGACAAGAAAACTACATACTCATTTTTCATTTGCACTTTGGCCTTTGGCTTTCTGAAGGTCAGAAAGAAGCTTCTGTTATTACTCCAAATTAAAGCCCTTATTCTTACCTTAAATCTGAAGTAGATCTATTTGGCAAGTTTGATGGTGTATATAAACAGATCGGGGGAATTGCCAACGGTGTACAACACGCCCTGATCAAATTCTGCTCCAGTTCAGTCTGGGTCTAAACTGTTTTCTCAGAGATGCCCTCATATTTAGGATAAGATTTGGGAAAACGTGCAGCCGCAAGTCAGCCAGTGGTGGGAATAACATGGGATATTATACAGTCTGAATTATTCTCTAATTTGTATCTTTCTAAGAATGAATTGTCACAATAAGGTAACTTAGTAATAGTTTACTTAACCCTTAAAGCGCTAAGCAAGATTTGCAGCAGACGACATTCTTAAAAAAAATATTTTTCTTAAGAAAAAATGTCTTGAAATGTCATGTGAATCGTCTGCTTGGCAGATAATTCACATGAAATGTCAAGACTTATTTTCTAAGAAAACAAAATAAAACAATATATTTTAAAAGTGTTGGCTGCTGCAGTTGTGATTGGTGCTTTAAGGGTTAAAAGCACAGTGTTTCAATTCCATCCATGTCATTGACATTGATTTCGAAATCATGATATATTTACTTTGAAAACTATTTTAAACTCTTTTTTTTTTATCATTAATTCAGTTAATCATTGTAAACTATTTTGCCTTTTGGAGTCGGTTACATGTAACTGTCTTTTCCTGCGAGCACCACTTTGAGGTGTGTGCTTAAATGGCTCTTTTGTTTTTAGCTCACCTGAGCAAAAGCTCAGGGCGAGCTATTGTCATCACCCTAAATCCGTCGTCCGTCGTCAACAATTAGTTTGTTAACACTCTAGAGGTCACAGTTTTGACCCAGTCTTGATGAAACTTGGTCAGAATGTTTGCCTCTATGAAATCTAGGTCAAGTTTGATACTGGGTTATTTAGGGTCAAAAACTAGGTCACCAGGTCAAATCAAAGGAAAAACTTGTTAACACTCTAGAGGTCACAGTTTTGACCCAATCTTGATGAAACTTGCTCAAAATGTTTGCCTCTAGGTCAAGTTTGAAACTGGGTCTCTTGGGATCAAAATCTAGGTCACCCGGCCAGATCAGCAGAAAACCTTGTAAACACTCTAGCGGTCACATTTTTTGAAGCAATCATCATGAATATTGCTCAAAATGTTTGTCTTGATGATTTCATGGTCAAGTTCGAAACTGGGTCACTTGGAGTCAAAAACTAGGTCACCGGGCCAAATCAGCAGAAAACCTTGTTAACACTCTAGCGGTCACATTTTCCAAGCAATCATCATGAATCTTGCTCAAAGTTTGTCTTGATGATTTCTAGGTCAAGTTTGAAACTGGGTCATGTGGTGTCAAAAACTAGATCACCAGGCCAAACCAGCAGAAAACCTTGTTAACATTCTAGTGGTCACATTTTTGAAGCAATCATCATGAATCTTGCTCAAAATGTTTGTCTTGATTTCTAGGTCAAGTTTGAAACTGGAACACCTGGGGTCAAAAACTAGGTCACCGGCCCAAATCAGCGTAAAATTTTGTTATCAGTCTAGCGGTCACATTTTTTAAGCAATCATGAATCTTGCTCAAAATGTTTGTCTTGATGATTTCTAAGTCAAGTTTGAAACTGGAACACCTGGGGTCAAAAACTAGGTCACCGGGCCAAATCAGCGTAAAATTTTGTTATCACTCTAGCGGTCACATTTTTCAAGCAATCATCAGGAATCTTGCTCAAAATGTTTGTCTTGATGAGTTCTAGGTGAAGTTCGAAACTGGGTCACTTGGAGTCAAAAACCGGGCCAAATCAGCAGAAAACTTTGTTAACACGCTAGCGGTTACATTTTTTAAGCAATCATCATGAATCTTGCTCAAAATGTTTGTCTTGATGATTTTAAGGTCAGGTTCGAAACTGGGTTACCTGGGGTCAAAAACTAGGTCACCTGGTTGGATCAGCAGAAAACCTTGTTAACACTCTAGTGGTCATTTTTTTTTCAAGCAATCATCATGAATCTTGCACAACATGTTTGTCTTGATGATTTCTAGGTCAAGTTTCAAACTGGATCACTTGGGGTAAAAAACTAGGTCACTGACCAAATCAGCAGAAAACCTTGTTAACACTCTAGCGGTCACATTTTTGAAGCAATCATCATGAATCTTGCTCAAAATGTTTGTCTTGATGATTTCTAGGTCAAGTTTGAAACTGGGTCACATGGGGTCAAAAACTAGGTGACCTGGACAAATCAGCAGAAAACTGTTAACACTCCAGAGGCCACATTTTTGAAATAATCATCATAAATATTGCTCAAAATGTTGTCTTGATGATTTCTAGGTCTAGTTTAAAACTGGTCACTTGATTCAAAAACTAGTTCACCTGGCCAAATCAAAGGAAAACCTTGTTGATGCTCTAGAGGTCACATTTTTTAAGTGATCATCATGAATCTTGCTCAAAATGTTTGTCTTGATGATTTCAAGGTGATGTATAGTTTTCTGTCCAACGACTCTCTTAAGTTTTTCCATTTAGGTCAGTTTCTCAGTAATTATTGGTCCTACAGAGTGATATTTGGTACTTGTGAAGTGTTTGTGTTTAGGTCAGTTTCTCAGTTACTATTGCTCCAACAGCCAGTGATACTTAGTACATGCATACATCTTAGCATGGCCTCTTGAGTGCAGTCATCCATTGTGGACCGTGACCTTTATTTCACAGTCCATTAAACATGCTAAATTGTCTTACTTGTTAATATAATCATTTTGAACTTTGATCAGAATGTTTGCCTTGATCAGTTCTAGATCAGGCTCTCAAAGTGCTATGTTGCTCAGGTGAGCGTTACAGGGCCATCATGGCCCTCTTGTTTGACATTTACATCATATATCATATCATCATAATCAGGCTTTTGATTAACGTGCAGGTACAAGGGCAACATCCACATCAGTGGGCCCTCTTCCAGATAGCATGGCAAACCTCACACCAGATCTCCTGGTATGTCTATCATGAGGGCCGAGAGCTTCCACTCTCTGCAATCCCTCTTTGTCAGCTGCTTCCATGTCATCTTGGGCCTCTCAGGCTCACGCTTTCCATAAACCTGTATGTCAAAGGCTGTCTTAACTGCACCATTGGAGCGTTCCACATATCCATATCATCGGAGTTTTCTCTCCTTCAGAATGAAGTCCAGATCCTCAATGCCAAGTCGCACAAATAGCTCATTGGACCTGGTGGTGACAACGTCTTGCGGCCTGACATTGCAGATCTGTCTGATCATTGTCCTATCATTTCGCTACAGACGCTGTAGGTTCGGCTTTGTCAATGGCCAAGTATCGCTGGCATGGAGCATTGCGCTCCGCACACAAGAGCTGTACACACGGCCACGTGTTTTGAAAGAGAGGTGGCGTGAAGAGGAAACTGGTAGCAGATCATTGAACTTCTTCCACAGTCCTGTCCAGGCGGTTTTCATACGTGTTGTGGTTTAAAGTTCACAGCCACCAGCTGCTGAGGGCATGTCTCCGAGGCAGCAAAAGGAAGCTACCACCTCCAGCTTGTCAGGTCTGACCTGGACTTCCTTCTGTGGTCTGCCATCCAAGGGGTGTTCAGTTCCCTGGCACCGTGTACATCTGTAGTCAGGGTCCTTTTTCAAGTGTTTGAGCCCACTCCATTTCTTGTGCACCAAGTACTTACACAGGGAAGATCTGCTAAGTTTTGAAAGTGTGACTCTTCCCCAAAATCATATTCAGTTTCTGCACTTGTGTGTTTCTTTAAGCATTTACGTCCTAGAAAGTTTGGCATACTCTACTGGTGATAGCCAGCAATCTGAAGATACTCAATTAGCAACAATTATCAGCATATCTTGCAGGAGAGGGGAAGGGAGGGGAGGGAGGAGCCATATCCGTGCTGTTTTAAACACTGATTTTTTGCTTGTGTTTTGTGACTTTGCAATGCTCATTGAACGCACGTCTTCATATGGTATATTTGGGCCCCTCTTTCTTTTATATCTTCTCTGTTGAAGTTGTTTAAATCTTAATAGTTTCAAGCTTCAGTATCCTATGGATCCAATGAGTTTGTATATAATGAGTGCGCTAGCGCACCAAACATATATACCCTATCCGATGGGTCATTCAGAGAAATCAAGCATAATACTGTTCCGTGAAACTTGTTTTTTAACAAGCGTAGTGGTGCAGTGGTTATGTCTCCTGACTCTGAAGGGCTAGGCATTGCCGTCGTAACTGGCGTGGGTTCAAACCTCACTCAGCCCAGTGCTATTTCATACCTTTCTCTCTCTCTCTCTCTCTCTCTCCCTCTCTCTCTCTCTCTCTATATATATATATATATACTTCACCAAATGGTTAAAGACTTCAGTTTTCAAACTGAACTTTCCATTTTAAACAGAACAACAAACCTGCCTGAAATATGTATTCCTCAACCCCATCCCCCCCCCCCCACCCAACAAAAAAAAAAAAAAAAATAAAAAATAAATAAATAAATAAAAAATAACTTCCACACAACATCAGGAGACACTGAATATAATTTTGGCAGAAAGTCATTTCAACCTAAGCACAATGCCAGTTTTATTGCTTCTTTGCAGAATTAGCCCTACTGGCAGGTCATGACCTGTAGGGGGTTAATTGATATCCTGATAAGAGCTATAAAACTAACGGTACCTAATTCCTCAGCATTGAGGAAAATTTTGTCATAAAAGAACAGACTGATCAAATGGAAACTATTTTTCAACGTTGAAAAAGGGTCGTAACTCCCAAAATAATTGGTGGATTTTACCCTAAATCGAACTTGACTTGTATTTTATAACTAAATACCTGTGTGTAAAATATGAATCCAATGCACTAATCTTTTCAAAAGATATCGAATGGAAACCATGTTTCAAAGTTGAAAAAAAGACCATAACTCCCATAAAAATTGGTGGATTTTACCCTAAATTGAACTTGGCCTACATTTTATGACTTTATACCTGTGTATAAAATTTGAATCCAATACACTAATCTTTTCAAAAGATATCGAATGGAAACCATTTTTCAAAGTTGAAAAAGGGCCAGAACTTCCATAATAATTGGTGGATTTTTCCCTAAATTGAACTTGACCTACATTTTATGATTATATACCTGTGTATAAAATTTGAATCTAATACACTAATCTTTTCAAAAGATACTAAATGGAAACCATTTGTGTTACGTATGGGACGGGCAGGACGGACAGACAGGATGGATGGGACAGACGTGTGTACGGACTGCAGTAATACTATATGCCCCTGCACCCCCCCCCCCCCCCCCCGTATACATTGCTATGAAGTTTCTTCAAAATATTCCTTACGGTTACCTATACAGTTATGACGCGCACCCCCAAAGAAACAGAAAACTCCCCCCCCCCCCCCCCACGTCTCTCTATCCTTACCTGCTACAAGGATAGCAGGTTTGCCCAACTGTAAGCCAATATCAATTGGACGCCTGTGTCCATTTTAATTTATTATCTAAGATAAAAGTATTTTCAAATCCTTGGCACGGATCTGAATGTTTTCTGAGATGGGGTGGGGCATACCCCCTGGGGACCCACAGTCGGTGTCAATGAATGCATCTTATCATAAGGAACAGTAATACATAAGGTTTAGGGGTGGGGATCCGAACAGTGTCCGAGATATTAAGCTATGTCAACTGGAGGTTGTTGGGCAAACCCAGGGGGATCCTGAACTGAATGCATCTTATCATATGGAACAACAATATGTATGTTTTAGGGGTGGGGATGTCCTTTTTCTGAGAAATCAAGCCTTAACTGAACTGGAGGAGGGCGGCATACCCCTGGGGTACGGATCTAATGGTTTCTGAGATGGATTGGGGCATACCCTCCTGGGGACCCACGGTCAGTGTCATTGAATGCATCTTATCATAGTGATCAACAATATACATGGTTTTGGGGTGGGGTTCTGAACAGTTTTTGAGATATTAAACCTTATATGAACTGGAGGGGTGGGGCATATCCCCGGGGGACCCACAATCAGTGTCACTGAATGTGGCTTATCATAAGGAACAACAATATACATGGTTTAGTGGTGGGGTTCTGAAAGGTTTCTGAGATACTAAGCCTTATATGAACTAAAGGGAGTGAGGCATACCCCCAGGGGTCAAATGGTCGGTATCACCGAATGTGTCTTATCATAAAGGAAACAATACATTTAGTTTAGGGTCGGGTTCTGAACAATTTCTGAGATATTAAGCCTTATATGCACTGGAGGGGTCGGTCCATGTCACTGAATGCATCTTATCATAAGAAACAACAATGTATGTGGTTTAGTGGTGGGGTTCTGAACAGTGTCTAAGATATTAAGCCTTATATGAACAGGAATGGGTGGGGCATATCCTCGGGGGACCCATGGTCAATGTCACTGAAAGCATCTTATCATAAGGAAACAACAATTACATGTATATGGTTTAAGGGTGTTCTGAAAGGTTCCTGAGTTATTAAGTCTTATATAAACTGAAGGGAGTGGGGCATACCCCCAGGGGGACACATGGCTGGTGTAACTGAATGTGCCTTATCATAAGGAACAACAATATATGTGGTTCAGGGGTATGATTCTGAACGGTTTCTGAGATTAATAGTAAACCTCATATAAACAGGAGGTGGTCGGTCCATGTCACTGAATGTGTCTTATAATAAGGGACAAGAATATATATGATTTAGGGATGTGGTCTGAACAGTTTCTGAGATATTTAACTTTATATGAACTGGCTGGTTTGGGGCATACACCCATGGGACCCCACAGTCAAAGCCACTGAAAGCAATCTTATCATAAAAAAACAATAAAAGCGCTGCAAGCACTGCACCATGTCCTGCCACTGCACTTACATCAAGCAAGTGCCATAACTCTGTAAAAATTAAATGTGCTCTACATTTTCTTATGTTGCTTTCTATTTTTGCAAGGCTTCAAGAAAACCTCTGAAACGGTTTTCAAATTATAGAAAGGACACAAGTATGAGACTTGAATCATTAACAATGTCCAAAGGGTGGTAACTCCAAAAGCAGGTAATGCAGAGTTATGGTTCTTGTGTTTTGCACATCATATCATGGTGATACACATTTGCATAAAGTTTCAAGAAAATATCTCCATTTTTAAGTATATTACACAAATATATTACAGAAATCATAATTTTCAAAGTTCAAAGGGCCATAACTCCAAAAGTAGGTAACCAGAGTTATGGTTGTTAAATTCTGCACCTGGTCTCATGACACTTTACATTTGTGCGAAGTTCAGTCAAAATATCTGGAATGGTTTTCAACTTACAGAGCAGATGAGAACATGGTAGAAATGGCTATGTTCAATGTTTAAAGGACACTAGTAACTCCAAAAGTAGGCAAACCAAAGTTTCTGTTAATGTGTTCTGCATGTTGTCTCATAGTGCTTTACATTTGTGTGAGGTGTTGTGAAAATATTTTAAACTGTATATATTGTTATGGAGTGGACATTAATGATAGAAGCGCTGGTGGATGGACAGACACTCAAAATTTTGGAGGAATAACATAATACTCTCGCCACTGTTTGTGGCGAGGCATAATGTATATGGTTTAAGGGTTGGGTTCTGAACAGTTTCTGAGATATTATGCCTTATATGAACTGGAGGGGGTGGGGCATACCCCAAGGGGACATCCGGTCAGTGTCATTGGATCCAGCTTATCATAGGGAACAAGATTATATATGGTTTAGGGGTGGGGATTTGAATGGTTTCGGATATATTAGGCATTTTATGAAGAAAAGGGGGTGGGGCATGCAACCCTGGGACCCTGGTCAGTGTTACTGAATATGTATTCTCATAAGGAACAACAATATATAGGGGTGGGAGTGTGGGTCATTTTGTGTCGTATCCCAGAGAAAAGGAGAAAAGAGATAGAAGAGAAAGTAGAGGAGATGAAATAGAGGGAAAGGAAGAAAGAGGAACAGGAATAAAAGTGAAGAAACAGAAGAAACAAAAACATTCCCCTCCACCCTTACCTGCTACAAGTATAGCAGGCCTTGCCCAGCTGTAAGCCAATCTCAGTTGGACACCCCGGTGATGTAAGAGACACAACACCTTTGCTACACCTGACCACCCCTGAAGGTTTCTTATATGAACTGGAGGGGTAGGGCATACACCAGGGGGACCCCCCCCACCCCCAATTGGTGTAATAGGATGCCTCTTATCATAAGGAACAAGAATATATATGGTTTAGAGGTGGGGATCTGAACGGTTTCTGAGCTATGGCATTTTATGAAGTAAAGGGGGTGGGACATGCAACCCTGGGACCCTGGTCAGTGTTACTGAATATGTCTTCTCATAAGGAACAACAATATATGGTTTAGGGGTGGGAGTGTGAGTCATTTTGTGTCGTATCCCAGAGAAAAGGAGAAAAGAGATAGAAGAGAAAGTAGAGGAGATGAAAGAGAGGGAAAGGGAAGAAAGAGAAACAGGAATAAAAGTGAAGAAACAGAAGAAATAAAAACATTCCCCTCCACCCTTACGTCTATAAGTATAGAAGGCCTTGCCCAGCTGTAAGCCGATCTCAGTTAGACACCCCGGTGATGTAAGAGACACAATACCTTTGCTACACCTGCCCACCCCTGAAGGTTTCTTATATGAACTGGAGGGGTGGGGCATACACCGGGGGACCCCCCAGTTGGTGTAATAGGATGCCTCTTATCATAAGGAACAAGAATATATATGGTTTAGAGGTGGGGATCTGAACGGTTTCTGAGCTATGGCATTTTATGAGGTGATGGGGATGGGGCATGCACCCAGGGGACCCCCGGTTGGTGTCATTAGATGTATTTCATCATAAGGAACAAGAATATATAAAGTTTTAGGTGTGGGGATCTGAACAATTTCTGAGATATTAGGCTTGTATGGAGTGAAGGGGATAGGGTATGCCCCGTGGGGACATGGTCAGTGTCACTGAATGAGTCCTATCATAAGGAACAACAATATACAGGGTTTAGGGAGTTTCTGAAATATTAAGCCTTATATGAACTAGAGGGGGTGAGGATACCCCCAAGCGACCCCTATAACACTTTGCTGCTGTACCTTTACCACTCTCTGGGCTAACTCAATAGATAACAAATTGCTGATATTTTTTTTATTTTTCCCAGAAAACAGGTTTTGACATTTCATGCAATTTGACTCCAATGGTGATATTTAACTTATTTTTGCAGAAAACAGGTTTTGACATTTCATGCAAATTGTCTCCACTCCACTGCAATTTGCATGAAATGTCAAAACCTGTTAGCGGAGACAATTAGCATGAAATATCAAAACCGGTTTTCTGGGAAAAATGAAATATTTCAAAATGTTGCCTGCTGAAAATTTTACCCAGCAATAAATAAACAACAGGGCCCTGATGGCCCTGTAACGCTCACCTGAGCAACATAGCACTTTGAGAGCCTGATCTAGAACTGATCAAGGCAAACATTCTAATCAAAGTTCAAAATGATTACATTACCAAGTAATACAATGAAGCATGTCTAATGGACTGTGAAATAAAGGTCAAGGTCAAATATGGATGACTGCACTCAAGAGGCCATGCTAAGATGTATGCATGTACTAAGTATCACTGGCTGTAGGAGCAATAGTTACTGAGAAACTGACCTAAACACAAACACTTCACAAGTACCAAATATCACTCTGTAGGACCAATAATTACTAAGAAACTGACCTAAATGGAAAAACTTAAGAGAATCACTGGACAGAAAACTATACATCACCTTGAAATCATCAAGACAAACATTTTGAGCAAGATTCCTGATGATCACTTCAAAAATGTGGCCTCTAGAGCATCAACAAGGTTTTCCTTTGATTTGGCCAGGTGAACTAGTTTTTTATATCAAGTGACCCAGTTTTAAACTAGACCTAGAAATCATCAAGACAAACATTTTGAGCAATATTTATGATGATTATTTAAAAAAATGTGACCTCTGGAGTGTTAACAGTTTTCTGCTGATTTGGCCAGGTCACCTAGTTTTTGACCCCATGTGACCCAGTTTCAAACTTGACCTAGAAGTCATCAAGACAAACATTTTGAGCAAGATTCATGAGGATTGCTTCAAAAATGTGACCAGTAGAGTGTTAACAAGGTTTTCTGCTGATTTGGCCAGGTGACCTAGTTTTTGACCCAAAGTGACCCAGTTTCAAACTTGACATAGAAATCATTAAGACAAACATGTTGTGCAAGATTCATGATGATTACTTGAAAAATGCGACCACTAGAGTGTTAACAAGGTTTTCTGCTGATCTGGTCAGGTGACCTAGTTTTTTACCCCAGGTGACACAGTTTCGAACCTGACCTAAAAAATCATCAAGACAAATTTTTGAGCAAGATTCATGATGATTGCTTAAAAAATGTGACCGCTAGAGTGTTGACAAAGTTTTCTGCTGATTTGGCCCGGTGACCTAGTTTTTGACTCCAAGTGACCCAGTTTCAAATTTGACCTAGAACTCATCAAGACAAACATTTTGAGAAAGATTCATGATGATTGCTTGAAAAATGTGGCCACTAGAGTGATAACCAGGTTTTCTGCTGATCTGGTGACCTAGTTTTTGACCCCAGGTGTTCCAGTTTCGAGTTTGACCTAGAACTCATCAAGACAAACATTTTGAGCAAGATTCATGATGATTGCTTGAAAAATGTGACCACTAGAGTGATAAGATTTTACGCTGATTTGGCTAGGTGACCTAGTTTTTGACCCCAGGTGTTCCAGTTTCGAGCTTGACCTAGAAGTCATCAAGACAAAACATTTTGAGCCAGATTCATGATGACTGCTTCAAAAATGTGACTGCTAGAGTGTTAACAAGGTTTTCTGCTGATTTGGACTGGTGACCTAGTTTTTGACCCCACGTGACCCAGTTTCAAATATATCCTAGAACTCAACAAGACAAACATTTTGAGCAAGATTTATGATTATTGCTTCAAAAATGTGACCGCTAGAGTGTAAAGGTTTTCTGCTGGTTTGGCCTGGTGACCTAGTTTTTAACCCCACCTGACCCAGTTTCAAACCTGACCTAGAAATCAAGACAAAAATTTTGAGCAAGATTCATGATGATTGCTTGAAAAATGTGACCGCTAGAGTGTTAACAAGGTTTTCTGCTGATTTGGCCCGGTGACCTAGTTTTTGACTCCAAGTGACCCAGTTTCAAACTTGACCAAGAAATCATCAAGACAAACATTTTGAGCAAGATTCATGATGATTGCTTGAAAAATGTGACTGCTAGAGTGTTAACAAGGTTTTCTGCTGATTTGGCCCGGTGACCAAGTTTTTGACCCCAAGTGACCCAATTTTGAACTTGACCTAGAAATCATCAAGACAAACATTTTGAGCAAGATTCATGATGATTGCTTCAAAAATGTGACCGCTAGAGTGTTAACAAGGTTTTCTGCTGATCTGACCCGGTGACCTAGTTTTTGACCCCAAGTGACCGAGTTTCAAACTTGACATAGATTTAATAGAGGCAAACATTTTGAGCAAGTTTCATCAAGATTGGATCAAAACTATGACCTCTAGAGTGTTAACAAGTTTTTCCTTTGATTTGACCTGGTGACCTAGTTTTTGACCCCAAGTAACCCAGTATCGAACTTGACGTAGATTTCATAGAGGCAAACATTCTGACCAAGTTTCATCAAGATTGGGTCAAAACTATGACCTCTAGAGTGTTAACAAACTAATTGTTGACGACGAACGACGGACGAAGGACATAGGGTGATGACAATAGCTCACCCTGAGCTTATGATCAGGTGAGCTAAAAAATAATATTTGTCATACTAAGTTTTGTGAAACTGGTTCCTGATCACCATGGCTTGGTTTTTGAATAGAACACCACTCAATGTGTTGCTGTATTTTAACTGCTGAGGTGAGAGCGGGGAGCAGTAAAGGTGAATTATAAACTATGACATACCCTTTTACAAACTGAATATTCTGGAGGAAGATACAATTTTACAGAACTTAGAAGACTAGAACACTGATGCTCCAAACACTTTGGTTGGCCAGGACTAATTTTACACACACCTCCCCCTCAATGAATATGAGCTATATCATATCAATAAAAAGAACAACAAAAACACAGGGGAAATTAATTTCAAAACAAATTATATTCAAAAATAATATTTAAAAATACTTTTTCTAACAATCATTTACTGCCAAAACTTTAAAACATTTTAACCCTTAAAGCACAGTCACAGCTTCAGCAGATAATATTTTGAACCTTCTGTGGTTACTTTTCAGAGAAAATAAGAAAACATTTTATGTGAATTCACATGAAATGTCTTATTTTAATGTCATCTGTTGTACTTGTGATCGACGCTTTAAGGATTAAACATGCCAGAAAGTACTGAGCTGTGATATGGAAAAATCTGCAAAGCCATAAGCAAATACCGTATTCGACCTAATTACTGCACTATGCGCTTAAATTTTTCAAAAGCACTGGGGAAACTTGTGGTAAAATATCCACCTAATAAGGGCACACTTGAAAGAAAGAGCAACAGAGGACTTCATGAGGAGCGTATTTACTGATGCTTATGCAATGCTATTTTCTGTTTTCTTTACAGAATCATATGTTGTGGATACTCATTTGAATTGCCTCGACTTGTCGAGGCAATTCAAATGAGTACCCACAACATATGTCTTTTCCATAAAGAAGTAGATAAAAGTACATTGGTTGTAATCTTTTAGATTACTAAATTATTTGACTGTGCGCTTATAGGAGCATGTGCAGTAATTGGGTCGAATACGGTAGTAAAGACATAAACCAGCCTGCATAGCTGTGCCCTTTGATCAGCATCTGCTGTGTTCACCCTTGAAGCACTAAGGATAACCGTAGCAGATGACAGTCTTATTTTTATACCATTTTTAAGAGAAAATAAGGCACAACATTTCCTGTGTCATGTCAAGCCTTGTTTTCTCTAAAAATAATAATATAATTAAAAATACCCATAACTCCAGATAAAGGGATAATTTAGGGATATTTTGTTTTGATTTCTCAATAAAAACATACATTGTGGGTACTCATTGATGCAATTCTAATGAGTACCCAAAATGTATGGTTCTTCGGAGAAATGTGTAAATTTATCCCTCAATTATCTTTTTACGCATCCTTATCTAGAGCTATGAATTGTCATCTGCTGCACTTGCTATTGGCACTTTAAATGTGAACTTACACTGGATTTTGATGTTACAGAATCCAGAAAGAGAACAACAACAACACTGAACTATAATCACTTATTTAGTCATGGTTTTAACTCTTTAATCAAATTTATTTGAACTTTTTAAGTCCACAAAAACACTTGATAAAAAGTCATAATACTGCACACCACCAGGACCCAGTTGTTCAAAGCGTCGTTAGCTTAACGAGTTCGTTAAGGGTCATTTCGTTAACTGTTTTAGCGGATTCAATATACAATATTCTGATATTTTTTGCTGAAAAAATGTGAGTAGCTTTTGCACTGCAAAAGCTACTCACATTTTTTCAGCAAAAAATTTCAGCATATTTGCGTATCACTCGATGTAAATTTTAACGAATCGTTAACTAAGGATGTCTTTAGCTTTGAACAACTGGGCCCAGTTGATCAACATATTGTTCAATTATGATTAAGGAGAAGAGATACAAATTGTTGATATTTCACCATTTTTACAAGGGAGACAGCCTTCATATATCAAGCCTCTCTTAAAAAGTGTTTCTACTCCTCTCTGAGTAGAGCCTTTTCCAGAAAGGAGACAAAAATGATATGACAAGAGTTGTCTGCCCTGAAAGTTTCTTTAATTTGCCGGACTAGGTATGAGTTAATGTCCTAAAATTTTGTACACCAAAGTGTCTGACGAATGGCATATCATACACTGCAGACCAAGATCATGCTCCTGGGGCAGTCTGATCAGGGTCTACACTGTTGCCATTCCACTATGTATTTTAAGAAAGAACTGCATAAAAAGCAAGATGTAGGCAAAAAAAAGTATGAAATAAAGTTCGAAATTTTAGGACATTAACCCTTAAAACGCCAATCACAACTATTCTCTTCTGCTTTGTCTTCTGCCAGTTACTTTAAAAGTCATTGTTGCAAACAGTGTGGACCCAGATCAGACTGATCTGGGTCCACACTGTTTGCCTATATGCAAAATGTAAGTTTGAAAAGTTTGCAGATGCAGATTTGCTTGGCGCTTTAAGGGTTAATACCTTATTCATTTATTCAATATCAGAGATCCATAAATATAAAGAATAGTAATTTGTTATACAAGCTAGCTCAGAGCTCCAGATACAGCACTTTTTTCTCAAGCAAAAAGTATTGATATTTTCTGATTTCTGTGCTAAAACGCATTTTGTGGGTACTCATTAGAAGTGCCTCATTAATAGGTACCATACCTGCCATACCTCACACTGCTGAGATAAAATCTCACAGATTTGTTTGTGTTGAAGTTTTACAGCCCAGTCAACCCAATGGGGTCATGCAGAGTGCGGTCAGTTTACCTAACCATGCTTTTACTGGGCAGGCTTAGTCCTCTAAGCGGTTAACCAGTGTTGTGCACATACTTTTGCCAGAAACTGACAACTGCCCTTCTTGAATCAGTGGAAGGGTAAAATCTCACAGAATTTGGCCCATCTGGAAGGCAATTCCCATAAAAATATTCAAATCTCACAGAATTTTAGGACAGTTTTACACCAGATTTTATGAAGAAATAAACATAAATCACACACTGTTGTGGTTTTCACAAGCTTTTTACAGGAAAAACAAGAATTCCGCGGAAGGCGTCATCGCACCTGCTGGGGCAAAAGTCACAGGAGCCACAATCAGAATGTGGTTATTAAATAAGTTTATTTCATTCTTAGCAGTGCTTAGTTGGAAAACTGGGTTGAAAAAAATGTAGACAAAGTGCTTAGTGGGGCACATATATTCTAGCCAGTGCCATTCCCTCTAATGGCTATATCTTCAGCACTGACTTTTCGTATTATACAGCCCATTGATAATGGAACGTCGACGTAAAATGTGTAAAAGTCATTTGAGCGTGAAATATAGGTCAAGGTCATGGGTCAAGGTACCTGCTAATTCAGTACATCAAGGAGAAGCACTTTGCAAGGTATGGTGGTTGTAGGCCTTATAGTTGAGGAGTTATCAAACATCAACGTAAAATGTGTCAAATATAGGTCAAGGTCACCAGGTCAAGGTACCTGCCAAGCCAGTGCAATAAGGTGAAGCACTATGCAAGGTTTCATGGTTGTAGGTCTTATATTTGAGGAGATACCGAACATCAACATAAAATGTGTAAAAGTCACTGGAGTGCAAAATATAGGTCAAAGCCACCAGGTCAAGGTACCTGCCGAGTCAGTACATCGAGAAGAAGCACTATATAAGATTTGGTGGTTGAAGGCCTTACAGTTGAGGGCATATGGATAGGCGACGTAAAAGGTGTAAAAGTCAATGGAGCGCGAAATATAGGTCAAGGTCACCCAGTCAAGGTACCTGCAGAGTCTGTACATTGAGGAGAAGCACTATGCAAGGTTTTATGGTTGTAGGCCTTATAGTTGAGGAAATATTGAATGTCGACGTAAAATGTGTAAAAGGCACTGGAGCGCAAAATATAGGTCAAGGTCACCAGGTCAAGATACCTGCCAAGTCAGTATATCTAGGAGAAGCACTATGCAAGGTTTGGTGGCTAGAGGTCTTACACTTGAGGAGATATGGAACATTGACGTTAAGTATGTCAAAGTCACTGCAGCCAAAATATAGGTTAAGGTCACCAGGTCAAGGTATCTGCAGAGTCAGTACATTGAGAAGAAGCACTTTGCAAGGTTTGATGGTTGTAGATCTTATAATTGAGGAGATATCGAACGTCGACGCAAAATGTGTCGAAGTCACTGGAGCGTAAAATATAGGTCAAGGTCACCGGGTCAAGGTACCTGCTGAGTCAGTACATCTAGGAGAAGCCCTATGCAAGATTTAATAGTTGTATGCCTTATAGTTGAGAAGATTTGGAACGTCAACGTTAATTATGTCAAAGTCAATGAAGCCCAAAATATAGGTCAAGGTCACTGGGTCAATGTACCTGCCAAGTCTGGAGGTCAGGGAGATGTGTCATGCAAGGGATGATGGTTGTTGTAAAATTGTAGTTGATTAGAATACTAACTTTGACGTAAATGTCGAACTTCGACATAACAGAACTGTTAACAGACGACAGACGGACGAACGGACAGACGAATGAAAAACGGGCATCTATGTCGCAAAGTCAGAAGGTCAGGGAGATGTTTCATACAAAGTTTGATGGTTGTTTAGTCTTGTAGTTGATAAGAATACTAACTTTGACATAAATGTCGAACTTCGACATAACAGAACTGTTAACAGACGGACAGACAGACGGACAAACGGACAGACGAATGGAAAAGTGGGCACCTATGTCGCAAAGTCTGGAGGTCAGGGAGATGTTTCATGCAAGGTTTGATGGTTGTTTAGTCTTGTAGTTGATAAGAATACTAACTTTGACATAAATGTCGAACTTCGACATAAATGTTGACAGACGGACGGACGAACGGACAGACGAACAGAAAAGCGGATGCCTATGTCGCAAAGTCAGGAGGTCAGGGAGATGTTTCACACAAGGTTTGATGGTTGTTTAGTCTTGTAGTTGATTAGAATACTAACTTTGACATAAATGTCGAACATCGACATAAATGTTGACAGACGGACGGACGGACGGACGGACGGAAAATCGGATGCCTATATCGCACCCTGCTACAAGCAGGTGCGATAAAAAAAGACTTAAAGACTATATTGGGAATGCTCCAAAGTGATGTTTAAGAAAATATCACAGAATTTTGTCAAAACTCCCTTAAAATTTTCCGTATCTCACAGATTTTAGTCCACAGCTTATGGCATGTATGAGGTACCCACAACATATGTTTTTGTGCAGCAACGAGAAAAATACTATCTGGATACCCCTCTTATCTGGATATTTGGCTAGATTCTTTAGAAACATAGAACATAGCTACAGGTAAGAGGGGGTATCCACAAAATATTTTTCTTATTTCTCCGCGAATACATATGTTGTGGGTACTCATTAGAAGTGCCTCGCCGAGGCGCTTCTAATGAGTACCCACAACATATGTTTTCATTGAGAAATAAGAACGTTATCAGCATTTTTCGAAAGAAAAAAGCGCCTTATCTGTTGCTATGATAGAACAGGGGCCAGTTGTTCAATGCATCATTAGCTTAAACTGGTTAATGACAAATCCGTTAACTGTTGTAGCTAAGGAATTTTCGAATACATTATTTTTGCTGCAAAAATGTGAGTAGCATTTGCAATGCAAAGGTTACTCACATTTATTCAGGCAAAATTATAAATGTGTTTGCCATATTTCAAGATAGAAATTTTATCGTCACGTTAGCTAAAAATTTCGTTAAGTTTTGAACAACTGGGCCCAGATCAATACATGTTGTAACTCCAAAGCAGCAGACTTAATTTTATTCAGCCTGGTCATGAACAGTGATGTGAAATGTAACACTGCTTATGCCCTCTAATAAAATGTTTCTGTATATGTTAAGGAAACGGGGATAAATCCCCGGATAAATCCCCGTAGTGTGAACTAAGATCATTGATGATCATGATGCCATCCATGCATGATTTCATGTCTGATCACTGAGTCAATTGTTGAATGTTTGTAACTACCAACTGGAGTTGTTTTTTCCTCCTAAATGATTAATCCTTAAAATGCTGTAGCAGACAACAGAGAAAGTAAGGCATGACATTTCATGTGAATCATCTGCAAGAAGATTCACATGTAATGTCACACCTTATTTTCTCAGAAAAACCATGTTTTAAACGATCCAAATGTTGACAATTGCAGTTGTGACTGGGGTTTTAAGGGTCAATCATTGTGCATCAGGGCTTTCCTATAAAATGGATAAGATTGGACATCATAAAGTCATCTACTACCTCGGTCACGAGGGGCCAACATTCAAGGAGATCGAGGAACATACAGTGCTCCCACTATGACATGGTGAAGAAGTGTACTGTTGGGTTTAGCAGGGAAAATCTGGAAGACAACCCCCTTCCAAGAGGACCAATCACCATCACCTCAAAGGAGACGACTGCCATCCTCACTGCAGACAGATGACCAACATAGTCACTTGAGTATTACGTTGCCAAGTCACTTGAGTATTACGTTGCCAGAGCTAGATATTCCATGCAGTCATCTACAAGGTACATGTCAGTTCATTGAGTCCCAAAGCTCCTTGGACCTGATCAGAAACAGACTCTCCACAACTAGGGAAAATGTCGCCATATAGGTGGATCCCGACAGTTTCTTCTGGATATTTGTGAGAACAGATGAAATCAGATCCATCATTTTCAATTAGCAATGATGCACCAATCAAAGCCATGGAAACATCAAGGTTTTCTGCTTACTAAGAAAGCTGTGACAGTGATGTCTGCAGGCAAGGTAACAACGGCCTGCTCTACTAAATTGAAAAAGAGTCACACTATCACCAGAGTCGGAGCCAACTACACGGAGCCCATCTCCAGAGACAAGAAGAATGCTCTTCCACTAGGACAATGCTCCAGCACATACATTGTACATCCACAGTAATATATGGCTGCTATCTAGAAATGTTGATTCAAACTTGTTGAACACCCACCTAATTCTCTTAATGGCACCCTCTGACTACTATTTCTTCCTGATTATGCAAAAAGTAGCTTGGTGGCTGTCATTTTGGCTCAGATGATGATGTTATGAATGCTGTGCACTAATTCCTAAGGTAAAGGGTGGTACCTTCTACACCGGAGGGAGCCATCTACTCCATGACTGCTGACTAAATAAACTAGGTGTTTTTATCTAGGAGGGGACTATGCTGAAAAATAACTGTTTGATTTTCTTAAACTGACTGTTATTTTTGGCCGCAAACTTATCACCCATCGTAAACCCGCAGCATTTGAAGTAGTTTTGTTCTAAAATTTGGAAACTATCAGAACTGGAAAAATGCTCATGCAGTATGCTTTCAGAATAAACAATACAGTAAATCTTTTAATAAACCATAACAGCCATATGTTTCAGGAAAGATTCTTATGTTTGGTAAGGAAGTAAGAAATATTTAATTTAGACTGAGTGAGTGATATTTTGTTTCTTCAGCAATTTTTCATTTTATCCTTGACTAAACTGTCCATTTACTATGAAGTAATGGTTTAAAGATGCAATTTTGATACAGCAGCTGTATATTAGCCATACTGATGTCCTTAGTAAATAAATAAATAAATAAATAAATAAAAGAGGCAATTTTGTATAAATGGAACTGCGAACCACTCTACTGTGAATCTAGCTGAAGTCTTTGTGGAAGTATGCATATACAGAGTAGATATTTCTGAGGCTTGTTTAGGGTTTTCAGGTTACAGAATTGTTGCTTTATTAATCCTCAAAGCATTAATCACAACTACAGCAAGTGACAGTTTGATTTTTTTATTCTATTGTTTGGAGAAAATATGGCTTGACATTTATGTGAACTGTCTGCCTAGCAGACGATTCACAAGAAATATCAAGTTTTATTTTCTCAGAAAAATAACAAAATCAATTTTAGAATATAACTGCTATAAATTTGCTTAACACTTTAAAAATTTAGGGAGACTATGATATTTTGAATTTGAATTAAGGGATATGGGATATCTCAAAATTTTGGAATAGATTTCCCAGTTTATTTAAGGATATTGCAAAATCCAATTTTGAGTTATAGGATATTTTGAGGAATCTGTTTTATGAGAAACTGATATCCCCCAATACAAGCCTCATGTCTGTATGACATAGACAAGTTAAAGTAAACCGACATAGAAGTATTTATATATTAAATTTTGCGGTTTTTTCATCCAGCAACTGCCTAGACATCAAGAGTGAACAATTATTAACATTAATATTACAGAATTATCAATTATTGTGTGTGATTAGGTATCAAGCTGTTAATACAGTGATTATTAGGCAATAAGCAGAATCTGGATGAAACCATATAATTATCAATTTCAGGAGGCTAAAGAGCAACATGTGGCATTCTGTTTGGTTTTAACCCATTTTATAGAAATGTCTTTTATTCCGTATCTCTAACCAAATTAAAGATTTCCATATTAAAGATTAAACAGAGCTATCTCTAATATAGTTAAAGATATATGTAATGGATATAGATATCTTTAATTGAAGCAAATATATCTAATTCAATTAATTATATCATTATTAAGATAAACCAATTACAGATGTCTTTATTGCAGACCTTTATTTACAACAAAGAAATCTATTTATGCTAAAGTAAAGATATCTTTAATTGAATTAAAGGTATCTTTATTAAACTGACGGAACATTAAAATATACCCTTTTAAATTAAAGATATCTCTTACTAAAAATGGAGATATCTTTAATCATTCAGTCATAGCTTTTAATTTAACTACAGAAATTTCTATTAAATAGGTGGAAAGTTAATCAGATGCCATATTTGCAATCTTAAAAATGAGTAGCAATGAGAATTTCCATAACATTTACAAAGGTTTAAAGAATGAAACTAAATTTTTTTTTTTTTGCAAAAAGATATGTTAGAAACCTTATCAACTATATTCATAGTAAATTCTTAAAAACTTAACTAGATTCACACTAGTATCATTATGACAGGCAATCTATTACACCAAACCTATTTTACATGGAAATTAATATGACTATACCATAAAGATATATGAACACTTGCTTAAAAAAAAATATTGGGAACAATATATTTGCATGAAAATGTTATTTTGTTCTATGTGATTTTTCCAGCACAAAAGGCAAGAAAAAAAAAAAAAAAAAAATAAGCAATGTCTATTCCCATGCCATGAAAAATATGCATGGTATATTATGTTGTCAAATTCTGTATAATAAAAATATGAGATTGCAAATTAAGCATAATATTTACTTCAAGAACCCTAAATTTGCCGAAGAAGTCACTCACTCAAAATCAATTATCGGAAAACAAGAAACCAGTGCAAAATTTGAATTTCTTTTTTTTTTCTAATTAGTGGAAACAAATTCTTCTGCAGGGTTCAAATACCTATTGACCATTAATATTTGACATTCTCTTTCTATAGTTGTCCTAAAATTTCAACAAATCCATTTTATTACCTATTCATGTGTCTAAATACTGCTGGATGAGTGGAAGAAAGTGCAGACTCCGATCAGATACAACATTCTGCAGCATCTGGTCTGGTCAAAACTGTCTGCACAAGCCTGTTTGTCCCATTACTTAGTGTTTTTACAGTACTTTTAGGATTTCTCTGTCAGTTTTCTAATTAAACCTACTAAAGAATCTGTCCGAAAATAAGTTGCTATAATGGTGTATGAGATAGCTGATTTACCCTTCTGAGAGAATACTTCAAGAGCAGTTGGAGCCAGTTTTAGAAAATCAAACAATCATGTTCCACTGGAAAACATAATCCCATTACGAAAACACGCCTATTCAAATATATAGAAAAATTTCATCTCCAAAAACTGAAAATTTTCAGATAAAAATCTCTATTTTTCTTGTGTTTTGAGCAGAAATAAGAAAAATATTGTATACCCCTCTAAACCCCAGTTTTACTATATAAAAGTGGGGTTTAAGGGGGTCAATATTATATAGGTGTGGTTTCGTGAAGCCGCTTTCATTAACACATTTAGTTCAGGGATCATGAAGCAGATTCATACTGTCTGTGCAGAGGGCACCATCTTGGGCCCTCAGGAAGTTGTCCACAGCATTTAAAACTTTATCAGGAGTGGTGTTTAACAAGATGGAATCCACCTAGTAGCCATGCTTGGACACTGTGGATGTGTGTGCCAGAGCACTGTTCTAGTTGGAGAGCACCCTTCTTGTCAATGGAGGTCCTGGTGATAGTGTGACCCTTTTAGGTAGTCCAACAGCAGCACTCCTTTTGCATCCTATAAAGTATAGGCCAGAACCTTGCCTGCAGACATCACTCTCTTAGCTTTCTTGGAGGGCAGAGAACTTTTCCACAGCTCTGACTTCATCTCTAGTTGGAAGTGATGGACCTAGGATTCATCTGTGGTCACAAATTGCCAGAGAAAGCCAAGCTGTCGTTTTCCCTTGACAAGTTGTGCTGAATCCATTTCTGATCAGGTCCAAGGAGATTTGGGACACAACGAGCTGACACCTTGCAGCAATGTAATGCTCTGTGCTCTTCTGTCTACAATGATACTGCAAGATCCTTGGCAATGATCTCTTGTGTGATAATGGGGACTGGTCCTCTTGGATGGGGGTTGTCCTCTACACTATCCCTGCTAAACTCAACAGTACACTTCTTCACCATGTCATAGTGGAACCACCATGTATTCCTAGATCTCCTTGAATACTGACCCCTTGTGACCGAGATAGTGGATGACTATATGATGGCCCATGTTGTCCATTTTATTGGAAAACACTGATGCACAATGATTAACCCTTAAAGCCCCAGTCACAACTGCAATAGTCAATATTTTGATCTTTTTAAGACATGATTTTTCAGAGCAAATAAGGCTTGACATTTCATGTGAATCTTCTGGCAGATGAGTCACATGAAATGCCATGCCTTACTTTCTCTGTTGTTTGCTACAGCATTTTAAGGATTAATCATTTAGGAGGAAAAAACAACTCCGGTGAGTAGTTACAAACATTCAACAACTGACTCATGATCAGACATGAAATCATGCATGGACAGCATCATGATCATCAATGATCTTAGTCCACACTATGGGGATTTCTTCCCGTTTCCTTAACATATACAGGAAAATCCTCAGAAAAAAACCAGGTGTCTCAAACATGCCAGATTATACATGTGGAATCAGAAAAAGAAGAATCTTAATTTGAAATTGCATGTATAAATAAATGCACAATATACATTACATTTTATTAGAGGGCATAAGCAGGGTTGCATTTTACATGACTGTTCATGACCAGGCTGAATAAAATCAAGTCTGCTATTTTGGAGTTACAACATGTATTGATCTTGGCCCAGTTGTTCAAAACTTAACGAAGCTTTTAGCTAAGTGAAATTAAAATTTCTATCTTGAAATATGGCAAATACATCGACATGTTTTTGCTGAAAAAATTTGAGTAGCCTTTGCATTGCAAAAGCTACCTTAGCAATGGTCTCTTGTGTGGTAATGGTAACTGGCCTTCCCAGACAGCTTCCAGGGTCTCCCTGCCACAGGTCAACTCAGCAGCCCACCTTTTCACCATTATTTATATAAAGGGGTAGCCTTCCCTAATGAGATCATCATGTCCTCCTTGACCTCCTTGAGTGTTGAGTCTTTGTGATTGTGGTACAGAATGACTGTACAATGGCTGAAATTGTCCATTTTGTAGGAAACCACTGATGATCAATGTTTAATTATGGTATGTACAGATAAATGAACTTAAATTAGTAGCTTCAAACATTCTGTTTCTGGGTAATCTGAGAAAGTATTTATGCCTAATCATTCAGTTCTCGTGTGTGTGTGTGTGTGTGTGTGTGTGTAGTTTTCCCATGCCTATATGCATAGGTACAAAGCTCAGGATGAAGCATTTTTTAACTGAAAAGTAGATATTTTTTCTTATTTCTCCACAAAAACATACACTATGGTTATCTTTAGCAGCCCCTCAATGAGATGCTTCTAATGTGGTACTCATATTTTCTTGGAGAAATAAGAAAAATACATGTATTATCTGGATCCCAAATCTAGATACCCACTCTTATCTCTAGCTATGTATGTATGTATGTAATTGTCTGGTCCATTTTATCTGAAAAGTTTTTCTCTTGTTTGTTTGTGTTGAGGTTTTACGGCCCAGTCAACCCAATGGGGTCATGCAGAGCGTGGTCAGTTTACCTAACCACACATTTACTGGGCAGGCTTAGTCCTCTGAGTGGTTAACCAGTATTGTGCACATTCTTTCACCAGAAACTGACAACTGCCCTTCTTGAATCAGCGGAAGGGAGAGAATGACCGTAGAAAATAATTTCATGATCAATCTCCGCAAAAGTTCTCTCTTGTTAAATGATGAGTCAAACCTTGTGGATCACTTTGTGTCATCTCCCAGAGGAAGGGAGAAAATGACGTATGTAAACAGTGCAAACCCTGTTCAGACTGCACCTAGATAATACTGTTTGCCAGGTATTTTGTGAAGTAAATGCATAAAAAAACTTAGGAAAACAAATATGGGATGAAGTGTCTAAAGTTTTAGGATATTTACCATATTTTAAAAACTTCTAACCTTTGCCACTCCCTGAACAAATTCAGTGGACGACAATTTATATTTTCTTATTTTTCCCAAAAAATAGGCTTTGACATTTCATATCAACTGTCTCCTCAAAGCCTAGTTTTTGGGAAAAATAAGAGAAGTATTTCAAAATGTGGTTTGCTGAAATGTTTTATCCAGCATAATAAGTGTTAAATACCATAACATGTACATGAACAGTGATGTCATTAACCTTTACCACTCTCTGGGCAAATTCAGCAGACAAAAAATTGATATTTTTCTTATTTTTCTCAGAAAATAGAGCTTAACATTCAATGCAAATCTGCATGAAATCTCAAACCTTATTTTCTTGAAAAAAAAAAAAAAAAAGGCAAAAAAAAAAAAAAAACACACACAAAAAAAGCATAAAAAAACCCCAAAAAACAAAAAAAACAAGACAAATATTTCAAAATAACATCTGCTGAAAATTTTCCCACCATGTTAAGCCTAAGTTTTATACTACCTACCAATACTGATGTGTCTAAAAACTGGTGGTTGAGTGGCCATCACAAAATCATGCCTATATAATTTTGACCCCATGAAACCCCACTTTTATACAGTAAAACTGGCATTTACAGGGGTAAACATTATTTTTCTTATTCCTGCTCAAAAACCTAGATTGTTGGTACTCGTTAGAACTGCCTCATTGAGGCAGTTCTAATGAGTACCCAATCTATGTTTTGAGCAGAAATATGAAAAATATCAGAATTTTTTATATGAAATTTTCATTTTTTGGTATTAAAATTTTCAGTATATTTGAATAGGCAGGTTTTCTTAATGGAAAATTGTGAAGATCCTGATAAGACTCAGTACTATGGAGTCTGATCTGGGTCTTTACTGCTTGCTCTGGCCTATCTGTCTCAAAACTTAAGGTTCTTATGGTACACTCCTTATCTCAAAGTTTTACATCCAGAGACAAATCGCAGTATACAATTTAACCTTTACCACTCTCTGGGCGAATTCAGCAGAATACAAATTGATGATATTTCTATTATTTTTCCCAGAAAACCAATTTTTCTCTATTGGAGACCATTTGCATAAACTGCCAAATCCTATCTCTTGGGAAAAATAGGAAAAAGAATTTAAAATGTGGTCTGCTGGAATTTGTACCCAGAGTGCTAAGCATTAACATCCATAAACAATGACTTCCATCTTGTATCAAATCTAAACTGGATTTATGGGAAGAGGTTGATATCCTTGCACTACTGTAGAAAGGAGTAGAACTGGACCTGAAATAATACAGTACAGTCAAAAACTATAAACAAACCCAGTAGGCACACAAAGTTGAAATAATGTTGATTAAACATTTATTTAATGTCAGATGTAGAATCAAGTTCAGTAGAATCAAGTTCAGTCAATGTTGTGTACCTACTGGGAATATTACTTCTGCAATAGGGACCAGCTGTTCAAAGCATCTTTAGTTTTACACATAACTTCAGACAGGAGGATGTATCGGGTATCAAAACACAATATCGCAATATCAGATACCTATGGAACAGTATTTAGGTAAAACTTCATTTTAACTGTAATTTATTATGATCTCTCTCACTTTTGCAGTTTGCATCTTCCATTCTGCTGTAATCAGGTACAATTGTGCAACAGTACATTATGATATGCATGTTGGTATCTGATTTTGGAATTTGCCTTGGTTTCTGCACTTCGTCTTCCAATTTTGCAACTTGTAGTTCCGATTATGCTCGTACTGTGGTGCTGCGGTCACTCACTCATACTTTCTCATAAAAGCTCGTCTTTTCACGGCAGTAACCGTATGAATTCTGCATGCGTATCGGTAACACTGAGGAGAGAGTGAAATGTAAACCCCTAAGAGAGAGAGAGAGAGAGGAAAAAGAAAGGTGTTAACAACTTCCATCAGCCTAGACCATAGCTTAGCATCTAAAATAGCACCAAACTGTGATTAAAAGGGAGGCGTAAAACTGGTTTACATTTATCTGATTTAGGTGCATCGGAACTTCACACGGACTTTCGTGTCGTAAAAGCTGAAACTGACCGGGCAGCCAAAACTCATCACTCAAAAGAAAAATAATAATTTCAATAGCGGTTAGCACCCTTCCATATCAAATTTCTTCTTCATATAAAAAAAATAAAAATAAATAAAAAGCTTATTTACAGAAACAAGGTGTTTGGGTACGTATTTGTTCCCATACCATTCCATTGGCCCAGGGGTGTAGAAGGAGTAGGCTTTTAAAGCAATAGTTGACGCCGCACGATGGACGACGGACGACGGACACTGACTGACCACAATAGCTCACCATGAGCACTTCATGCTCAGGTGAGCTAAAAACTGGTGTTCACAGGGATATACTTTATTTGCCTTATTTCTGCTTAAAAACATAGATTGTGGGTACTCGTTAGAACTGCCTCGGCGAGGCAGTTCTAACGAGTACCCACAATCTATGTTTTAAGCAGAAATTTGAAAACTGTCAGAATTTTTATTGGAAAACTTTCAATTTTTGGTGGTAAAAATGAAAAAGTGGATGGGGTATCTGATTTAATAGTACAGCTGTCTAAAAATATTTTATTCATAGATTTTTGCACAATGTCACCATTATGAAATTGTAATATTCTATAAATTGTCAAATAAAATATCTATTGTATTTGTAAATCTGTCAGTCAAATACAGATAATATCACAGTAGCGTCACAGCGAAGGCAAACTTAGTGACGGTGCACCAAAACATGCGCTGTTTCAGTTTCTGGAACAGGTTTGGGCACAATGTCGCAATTATGAAACTATTACACTCTATAAATTGTCAACTAAAATATTTCTTGCATTTGTAATTATGTCAGACAAATACAGATAAGGACATAGTGGCATCAGAGCGATGGCAACTTAAGTGACGGTGCGCCAAAATTTTCATAAGCTGCAGGATAAGAAGGGAGGATTGGCTTATAATATCTTTTGTGGAAGCAGGTTGGCAAAAACAGAAGAAAAAAAAAATAAAAAAAAAAATAAAATAAGGTTAAAACTGGGAGACCAAAGGAACGCTGTCCATCTCTTTCCGGGTGTGTGGAGTGGGGATGTAAGTGATATGTCGCATTATTTCCTAAATGGATGGATGGATGGATATTTTGTTTATAGACGCTCAACCCTAAAAGGGCATATAGCGTCTAATAAGATGTATATTATATGATGATTTTATTTAATGAGAAATTAAAAATATCTAGGATTGATGAGTTCATTTTAAAAAGATAAAGTATCAATGATTTTATGTTATTAAAATACAGATCATATTTTATTAAAAAGTCCGATCTCTTTCAGAAAATCGAGTATTTTTTGAGTTGGCATATTAAAAAGTTCCTTTATATTTTTTACATTAAAATACTTTGTGCGAATATAATTAAATTCAGCACAAGTGACAAGAAAATGTTTGACCGTAAAAGGTTCGTTACAAGGAATGCAGAATGGAGCTTGTTCATTGTTTAAAATATAAGAATGAGTAATTCTAGTGTGTCCAAGTCTACATCTCGTGATTTTTGTTTGTTCTTTTCTGCTGAGATTAGAAAATGTGCATTTGCTGTTAAAATTTGGTTTGATTTCATTTAATTTATTAAAAGTTTGTGTTTCCCAAACAGACTGACATTTGTTGTTGATGTATTGACAGATGTTTGATTTAAAGTCGGAGTGAGGAATTTTGAAATTGGTTATTACTAAGGATAATGCAGATTTGGCTTCTGAATCTGCTAATTCATTTCCACGAATATTAACGTGGCTGGGAAGCCAACAAAATACAATTTCTTTTGAAGCGGAAAGATAATAATATTTTTTAAGAATTTGCTGAATTAATGGGTTTGTATGGTGTAAATCTTTAAGAGATTTTAATACAGAAAGAGAATCTGAATAAATGATAAACTGTTTTTCAGACTGATCTCTGATATGGTAAAGTGCAATATCTATTGCCTTGGCTTCGGCGGTAAAAATGGAGCTATTATCAGGTAATCTGATACTGTCAGTAAAATTTGGACTAATAACAGAACAAGCAACTTTCTCATCTTGTTTCGAACCATCTGTATAAATTGACAGGTAATGTTTATAATTTGATTTGATTTCTAAAAATTCATTCTTAAAAATATGCGACTCGACTTCTGTTTTTTTATTTTTATGAAGGTCTAAAATAATCTTTGGAGGGTTTAACGTCCATGGCTCTTTTGATGGAAAAGAAAAATGCTGAACATTTTTAATATTGATATTGGCCTCTTCAAGTAACGGTTGTATTCTCAGGCCAAGGGGTTTAATAGCTGTTGGTTTATTATTGTAAAATCTTTCATATTTAGGGTTAAAAACACAATCATGAGCTGAATTACGTGGATTGGCGGCTAATTTAGTAACATATTGAAGAGACAATTTCTCTCTTCTTATATACAATGATGGTTCATTTGATTCAGCGTATAAACTTTCGACGGGGGAAGTACGAAAAGCCCCTAGAGCCAGACGTAAACCTTGGTGATGAATAGTATCCAAAGATTTCAAATAAGATTTTCTAGCGGATCCATAAACTATGGATCCATAATCCAGTTTAGATCTAATTAAAGATCTATAGAGATTTAAAAGAACAGTACGATCTCCTCCCCAGTCGGAACTGGAGAGAACTTTAAGAATATCAAGAGCTTTTAAACATTTAGCTTTTAAAGCTTTGATGTGTGGTATAAAAGATAATTTGTTATCGAACAAAAGACCCAGGAATTTTGCTTCACTGACGACTGGAATTGGACTACCGTATATGGTGAGATGAGGATCTAAATGTAGCTGACGTATCTGACAAAAATGAACGCATTGAGTTTTTGTTTTTGAAAATTTGAAACCATTTTCTGTTGCCCAATCTTCTATATTGTTTAAACATCGTTGTAGTTTGAATTCAATGGTTTCCATATTTTTCGATCTAATAAATATTCCAAAATCGTCAACAAAAAGTGAACAATCAAGGTCTTTCACACATTTAACAATATCGTTAATTTTAATGCCAAACAAGGTAGGTGATAAAATGCTTCCCTGTGGTACACCTTGTTCTTGTTTAAATATGTCCGATAACGTATTACCTATTCGAACATTAAATGTTCGATCTGATAAAAATTTTTGAATAAAAAGTGGTAATCGGCCTTTAAGGCCTAATTTATGTAAATCTTTCATGATGCCATGTTTCCATGTAGTATCGTAAGCTTTTTCAAGATCAAAAAATACAGCTACGACATGTTCTTTTTTAATAAAGGCATCACGAATAAAGGATTCCAAACGGATCAAATGATCGTTTGTACAGTTATTTTTTCTGAATCCAGCTTGATATTTTGTTATAAGCTGGTTTGATTCCAAGAACCAAACCAGTCTATCATTAATCATTCTCTCCATTGTTTTACATAAACAACTTGTCAAAGCAATAGGTCTGTAGTTAGTAGCTTCAGTATGATCTTTATTTGGTTTTGGTATAGGTATAATCGTTGCTTTACTCCAGTCTTTTGGAAATTTTCCAGTGATCCAAATATCATTTAAAATATTTAATAAAGTTTTTAAAGCGTTATCGGGTAAATGTTTAAGAATTTGATAATAAATGTCATCAGGACCAGCAGCTGTATCATGAGATTTATGAAGAGCATCTAATAATTCTGAAGCTGTGAATGGAACATTATATTTTTCATGATTTAGTGACGTAAAATTTAGATGCTCTTTCTCTCGTTCCTGTTTTATGTTTTGAAAGGTTTCGGAATAGTTTGCACTAGAAGAGTTTTTCTGAAAATTCTCTCCTAGTGCATTGGAAATATCTTTAGTCGTTGAGCATATATTTCCATTTGATTTAATATGGACCTGTTTGTTATTTTTATTTTTGCCAGTAATTTTTCGAATCATGTCCCATATTTTCTTTGCTGGAGTTCTAGAATTAAGTTTGGAGACGTATTGCTGCCAAGATGTTCTTTTAGCCGTTTTTATTGTCTTGCGAGCTTTAGCTCGCATTTGTTTGGCATGGATTAGATTTTCTTTTGTTGGCTGCCTATTGAACTTTCGTAAGGCAGATTTTCTTTTATTTATTGAATTTTTAACATCTTTATTAAACCAAGGTCTATTTCTTTTTGAACGTGTCGAGGACTTTGGAATACATTTTTCGGCTACATGAATTAGTGTATCAGTAAAAGCTTGTATATCATCTGCTGTTTTAAACATTTCAGGATTTAATTTTTCATTACATAGCTCCATAAAATTCTCCCAGTTTGCTTTATTCAAATTCCATCGGGAATGATGGTCTTCATTTGTCGATTCAATTTCTTCAATTTTAATTGGAAAATGATCGCTCCCATGAAGGTCATCTAAAACTGACCAATCAAAATCTAAGTAAATATTTGGAGAGCATATAGACAAATCTAAAGCAAAATAATTTCTTGTAGGAGAATGAAGATAAGTTGGTTGTTTATCGTTAAATAAACATAGATCATTTTCTGCAATAAAATTTTCTATTATTTCTCCTTTGTCATTTGTATCCAGACAACCCCATAGTTTGCTGTGACTATTAAAGTCACCTAATAATAAATAAGGACGAGGTAACTGGTTTATAAGATTTTCTAAATCCTGTTTAGAAAATTTACAGTGTGGAGGGAGATATAGAGAACAAATTGTTATGGATTTAGACAGAGTGACATTTACAGCAACAGCTTGTAAATTACTATTTATATCTATCTGTCTATGAGGAACATTTGATTTTACAAGGATGGATATTTTGTTTATAGACGCTCAACCCTAAAAGGGCATATAGCGTCTAATAAGATGTATATTATATGATGATTTTATTTAATGAGAAATTAAAAATATCTAGGATTGATGAGTTCATTTTAAAAAGATAAAGTATCAATGATTTTATGTTATTAAAATACAGATCATATTTTATTAAAAAGTCCGATCTCTTTCAGAAAATCGAGTGTTTTTTGAGTTGGGATATTAAAAAGTTCCTTTATATTTTTTACATTAAAATACTTTGTGCGAATATAATTAAATTCAGCACAAGTGACAAGAAAATGTTTGACCGTAAAAGGTTCGTTACAAGGAATGCAGAATGGAGCTTGTTCATTGTTTAAAATATAAGAATGAGTAATTCTAGTGTGTCCAAGTCTACATCTCGTGATTTTTGTTTGTTCTTTTCTGCTGAGATTAGAGAATGTGCATTTGCTGTTAAAATTTGGTTTGATTTCATTTAATTTATTATAAGTTTGTGTTTCCCAAACAGACTGACATTTGTTGTTGATGTATTGACAGATGTGTGATTTAAAGTCGGAGTGAGGAATTTTGAAATTGGTTATTACTAAGGATAATGCAGATTTGGCTTCTGAATCTGCTAATTCATTTCCACGAATATTAACGTGGCTGGGAAGCCAACAAAATACAATTTCTTTTGAAGCGGAAAGATAATAATATTTTTTAAGAATTTGCTGAATTAATGGGTTTCTATGGTGTAAATCTTTAAGAGATTTTAATACAGAAAGAGAATCTGAATAAATGATAAACTGTTTTTCAGACTGATCTCTGATATGGTAAAGTGCAATATCAATTGCCTTGGCTTCGGCGGTAAAAATGGAGCTATTATCAGGTAATCTGATACTGTCAGTAAAATTTGGACTAATAACAGAACAAGCAACTTTCTCATCTTGTTTCGAACCATCTGTATAAATTGACAGGTAATGTTTATAACTTGATTTGATTTCTAAAAATTCATTCTTAAAAATATGCGACTCGACTTCTGTTTTTTTATTTTTATGAAGGTCTAAAATAATCTTTGGAGGGTTTAACGTCCATGGCTCTTTTGATGGAAAAGAAAAATGCTGAACATTTTTAATATTGATATTGGCCTCTTCAAGTAACGGTTGTATTCTCAGGCCAAGGGGTTTAATAGCTGTTGGTTTATTATTGTAAAATCTTTCATATTTAGGGTTAAAAACACAATCATGAGCTGAATTACGTGGATTGGCGGCTAATTTAGTAACATATTGAAGAGACAATTTCTCTCTTCTTATATACAATGATGGTTCATTTGATTCAGCGTATAAACTTTCGACGGGGGAAGTACGAAAAGCCCCTAGAGCCAGACGTAAACCTTGGTGATGAATAGTATCCAAAGATTTCAAATAAGATTTTCTTGCGGATCCATAAACTATGGATCCATAATCCAATTTAGATCTAATTAAAGATCTATAGAGATTTAAAAGAACAGTACGATCTCCTCCCCAGTCGGAACTGGAGAGAACTTTAAGAATATCAAGAGCTTTTAAACATTTAGCTTTTAAAGCTTTGATGTGTGGTATAAAAGATAATTTGTTATCGAACAAAAGACCCAGGAATTTTGCTTCACTGACGACTGGAATTGGACTACCGTATATGGTGAGATGAGGATCTAAATGTAGCTGACGTATCTGACAAAAATGAACGCATTGAGTTTTTGTTTTTGAAAATTTGAAACCATTTTCTGTTGCCCAATCTTCTATATTGTTTAAACATCGTTGTAGTTTGAATTCAATGGTTTCCATATTTTTCGATCTAATAAATATTCCAAAATCGTCAACAAAAAGTGAACAATCAAGGTCTTTCACACATTTAACAATATCGTTAATTTTAATGCCAAACAAGGTAGGTGATAAAATGCTTCCCTGTGGTACACCTTGTTCTTGTTTAAATATGTCCGATAACGTATTACCTATTCGAACATTAAATGTTCGATCTGATAAAAAATTTTGAATAAAAAGTGGTAATCGGCCTTTAAGGCCTAATTTATGTAAATCTTTCATGATGCCATGTTTCCATGTAGTATCGTAAGCTTTTTCTAAGTCAAAAAATACAGCTACGACATGTTCTTTTTTAATAAAGGCATCACGAATAAAGGATTCCAAACGGATCAAATGATCGTTTGTACAGTTATTTTTTCTGAATCCAGCTTGATATTTTGTTATTAGCTGGTTTGATTCCAAGAACCAAACCAGCCTATCATTAATCATTCTCTCCATTGTTTTACATAAACAACTTGTCAAAGCAATAGGTCTGTAGTTAGTAGCTTCAGTATGATCTTTATTTGGTTTTGGTATAGGTATAATCGTTGCTTTACTCCAGTCTTTTGGAAATTTTCCAGTGATCCAAATATCATTTAAAATATTTAATAAAGTTTTTAAAGCGTTATCGGGTAAATGTTTAAGAATTTGATAATGAATGTCATCAGGACCAGCAGCTGTATCGTGAGATTTATGAAGAGCATCTAATAATTCTGAAGCTGTGAATGGTACATTATATTTTTCATGATTTAGTGACGTAAAATTTAGATGCTCTTTCTCTTGTTCCTGCTTTATGTTTTGATAGGTTTCGGAATAGTTTGCACTAGAAGAGTTTTTCTGAAAATTCTCTCCTAGTGCATTGGAAATATCTTTAGTCGTTGAGCATATATTTCCATTTGATTTAATATGGACATGCTTGTTATTTTTATTTTTGCCAGTAATTTTTCGAATCATGTCCCATATTTTCTTTGCTGGAGTTCTAGAATTAAGTTTGGAGACGTATTGCTGCCAAGATGTTCTTTTAGCCGTTTTTATTGTCTTGCGAGCTTTTGCTCGCATTTGTTTGGCATGGATAAGATTTTCTTTTGTTGGCTGCCTATTGAACTTTCGTAAGGCAGATTTTCTTTTATTTATTGAATTTTTAACATCTTTATTAAACCAAGGTCTATTTCTTTTTGAACGTGTCGAGGACTTTGGAATACATTTTTCGGCTACATGAATTAATGTATCAGTAAAAGCTTGTATATCATCTGCTGTTTTAAACATTTCAGGATTTAATTTTTCATTACATAGCTCCATAAAATTCTCCCAGTTTGCTTTATTCAAATTCCATCGGGAATGATGGTCTTCATTTGTCGATTCAATTTCTTCAATTTTAATTGGAAAATGATCGCTCCCATGAAGGTCATCTAAAACTGACCAATCAAAATCTAAGTAAATATTTGGAGAGCATATAGACAAATCTAAAGCAAAATAATTTCTTGTAGGAGAATGAAGATAAGTTGGTTGTTTATCGTTAAATAAACATAAATCATTTTCTGCAATAAAATTTTCTATTATTTCTCCTTTGTCATTTGTATCCAGACAACCCCATAGTTTGCTGTGACTATTAAAATCACCTAATAATAAATAAGGACGAGGTAACTGGTTTATAAGATTTTCTAAATCGTGTTTAGAAAATTTACAGTGTGGAGGAAGATATAGAGAACAAATTGTTATGGATTTAGACAGAGTGACATTTACAGCAACAGCTTGTAAATTACTATTTATATCTATCTGTCTATGAGGAACATTTGATTTTACAAGGATAGATGAGCCTCCTGAGGCTTTCTGATTTTCAGTTGCGATATGATTATATAAACTATAATTTTTAAAATTAATATTATCTGTATTCTTTAAAAAGGTTTCCTGGAGACAAAAGACAGTCGGAGAAAGTAGTGTTGTTAAAATTAAAATTTCGTTATAATTTGCTTTTAGTCCTCGACAGTTCCACTGAATAATTGATTTTTTATCCATGATGAATGGAGAGATGATTTGAAAATAAGGAACTTAATCCTTTTGTTTTCTCTGAGACTGCAAGAACATGGAGGAGTCAGTCTCTAACTCCATGTTCTCAAGGGAATCGAACCGATTGACCAACTTGATCGGATCGGCCGACGCCCCTTTACTATATGGATTTGGTTCTTTATCTTTATCTTTTTCTTTTCCATTTTTTCCTTTCTGGTCAGCTGTCCTGGACCTGGATCTCTGTTGTGATCCACTTGTTTTAGTCGGCTGTGTTTGTGAACTGTTTTGAGATTTTGTTGGTGGTCTAGACTGATGAGTAGATGTGGGTTTAGGTTTAGGTTTTACAGTAGGAGTAATAACTTTTGAATTTGCTTTGATGACAGAATCTTTTTCGTTAAACTGGGTAGAACTTTCTTTGGTTTCAGGTTTAGTGTTTAGGGATTGAACAACTTTTGCAAAGGTGATTTCAGGTTGATTTTCTTGAATCTTTTTGGCTTCCAAATAAGTGATTTTTTGTGTAACTTTAATTTTCATGATTTCTTTCTCTTTTTTCCAAATTTCACACTGATTTGATTTTGATTGATGGTTTTTGTGACAGTTCACACACTTGGCTTCATTTTTACAAGCATTTGTAGGGTGATCAAATTCACCCATACCACATTTTTCACATACTGATCCAGGTGCTTCCGGACAGCCGTTTTCATGATGTCCAAACCTCTGACAGTTGAAACACCGCAGAGGATTTGGAATGTAGACTTCAACCGGTATAATTCGGTAAAAGATTTTTAGTGATTTCGGTAAAGTTGTGGTGTTGAAAGTTAGTAAAAGTGTATTTGTTTCTATAAAGTTTCCATCTTTTTTAATTTTAAAACGTTTGCAAGCTGTTACTCCTTGTGTGTTAAGATATTCTGTGATATTTTCTTCAGTTTCATGCTTTAGCATTCTGTCACGGATAATACCTTTGCAACTGTTTAGAGTTTTATGTTCCGTGACAGAGACATTAATGTTAAAGAATTTTGTAATTTTCAAGAGATTATCAGTTTGAGATTTTCTGTTAGTTTCGACCAAAAGAGTTCCATTTTTTAATTTTTTTTACATTTTTTGGAGTGCCTATTAAAGATTCTATTTGCTTTTCTATGATGAAAGGAGACAGTGAAGTAATTGGTTTGTCTTCCTTACTCGAAATCACTAAAAATTTAGTGAAGTTCTCATTTGCTTTGAAAGTAAAAGTAGTCGGTTGCGTGTCGTCCTCCGAAGAGTCGAACGCCAGAAATCGTTTTCGAGAGGCCATGATGATGAAATTTTTGATTCGATAGCTATGCGCCCCACCCTCCATGGAGCCCTACAAGGGGACGTTTAACAGAAATGGATCTCCTATTTCTAACGTCAAGGCTACATTGCTATTATACTCGGTGTCAAGATCAGAGTCTTCAGCTCGGCCTCATGCTTAGATGATTTCCCACCTATTCATCTAAATTTCCATAGAAAAATTTATGAACAGTTGAGTTCATCCCCCTATCCACAGCCTCCACTCACAGAGGTTTCCGCCAAAGCCCCAATACAAGCCCACCAATTGACCCTTCAGCCGCCGCCCATTGAAACTCACTTAAAGTTAGAGGAACATGAGAAAAATAAGCCCGGTTTGGTACCATAAAGATACGTATGAAAGAGAAAGAAGCTAAGAACAAGTTGTGCGCTTCTAGAGCTTGGCACGACTGAGCCGATTGATCCAGGCCGGATCTAACCCAGACCGCTCTTCTATCTTGTTTGTTTGTTTGTGTTGATGTTTTACGGCCCAGTCAACCCAGTGGGGTCATGTCGAGCGCGGTCAGTTTACCTAACCACACATTTACTGGGCAGGCTTAGTCCTCTAAGCGGTTAACCAGTATTGTGCACATTCTTTCGCCAGAAACTGACAACTGCCCTTCTTGAATCAGCGGAAGGGAGAGAATGACCGTAGAAAATTTTTCATGATCAATCTCCACGAAAGAATGTTGCCGACCTCGGCGGGGGTTGAACCCGCGACCTCCAGGTCTCCAGTCGGACGGCGCATCCAACTGAGCCACCGAGGCCGGCTGCTCTTCTATCTGAAATAAGGGCCAAAATGATGTGTTGAAAAGCTGGAGATCCCTGGGCTTTCCTCAATCATCAGGTTCCCCTCTCCCAGCATACGAGACGCCACCCACGGCAAACAGGTGGTTCCTGTTTTAATAGGGGATTACACCCTATCCACTACAGAAGGAAAGTGATCTGTAGATTTTATTCCCTACAGACAAGGGAGGCCGAAAACGTCTGGGAAATTGAAAGGTTATTTTTAACATTAGGAGATCCATATTTAGAATAAACAGTTTATTAAAGAAAGGATTCATTTTGGATTCATTTTTAAAGAGAGTCAAACAAACAAGCTGTGTTAGATGATATGTAGCTTTCAAATGATATGTAGCTTTCATACCTTGAAAAACGTTTAGTTTTTTTATCTAACAATAATAAATGCATCTTACTTTTTAATGTGGAGAATGCTAGAGTTCGGAAAAATGACACAAACACAAGACAAACACATATGTTAAATACAGATGAGGTTATAATCTTCGTCCCATGTGCGACCCACGGGCACATAATGATACACAAACAAATGAAGCATGTTAGTAACATGAGATAGGAAAGGTTTAAAAGGATAGATCTCGCGAAATTTGTTTTTTCCAATTTAAGATGCATTTCAATAAATGAATTTTATATTCTGGAATTATACCGGTTGAACGGACGGTTGCTCTGTTATGTTAGGGGTTTTACCCAACTGCCACAGAAGCGGAAGGCAGCCACCTATTTCGAGGGCCCGGGTGGTCACGGGCGGCCTCTTTTAGCCGGCTCGTACGTCACGCAGAGGGTACGTCTGGCCTATTCTAAGCCCGGGACCAGCACGGGACGATTTTACAAGGATATATGAGCCTCCTGAGGCTTTCTGATTTTCAGTTGCGATATGATTATATAAACTATAATTTTTAAAATTAATATTATCTGTATTCTTTAAAAAGGTTTCCTGGAGACAAAAGACAGTCGGAGAAAGTAGTGTTGTTAAAATTAAAATTTCGTTATAATTTGCTTTTAGTCCTCGACAGTTCCACTGAATAATTGATTTTTTATCCATGATGAATGGAGAGATGATTTGAAAATAAGGAACTTAATCCTTTTGTTTTCTCTGAGACTGCAAGAACATGGAGGAGTCAGTCTCTAACTCCATGTTCTCAAGGGAATCGAACCGATTGACCAACTTGATCGGATCGGCCGACGCCCCTTTACTATATGGATTTGGTTCTTTATCTTTATCTTTTTCTTTTCCATTTTTTCCTTTCTGGTCAGCTGTCCTGGACCTGGATCTCTGTTGTGATCCACTTGTTTTAGTCGGCTGTGTTTGTGAACTGTTTTGAGATTTTGTTGGTGGTCTAGACTGATGAGTAGATGTGGGTTTAGGTTTAGGTTTTACAGTAGGAGTAATAACTTTTGAATTTGCTTTGATGACAGAATCTTTTTCGTTAAACTGGGTAGAACTTTCTTTGGTTTCAGGTTTAGTGTTTAGGGATTGAACAACTTTTGCAAAGGTGATTTCAGGTTGATTTTCTTGAATCTTTTTGGCTTCCAAATAGGTGATTTTTTGTGTAACTTTAATTTTCATGATTTCTTTCTCTTTTTTCCAAATTTCACACTGATTTGATTTTGATTGATGGTTTTTGTGACAGTTCACACACTTGGCTTCATTTTTACAAGCATTTGTAGGGTGATCAAATTCACCCATACCACATTTTTCACATACTGATCCAGGTGCTTCCGGACAGCCGTTTTCATGATGTCCAAACCTCTGACAGTTGAAACACCGCAGAGGATTTGGAATGTAGACTTCAACCGGTATAATTCGGTAAAAGATTTTTAGTGATTTCGGTAAAGTTGTGGTGTTGAAAGTTAGTAAAAGTGTATTTGTTTCTATAAAGTTTCCATCTTTTTTAATTTTAAAACGTTTGCATGCTGTTACTCCTTGTGTGTTAAGATATTCTGTGATATTTTCTTCAGTTTCATGTTTTAGCATTCTGTCACGGATAATACCTTTGCAACTGTTTAGAGTTTTATGTTCCGTGACAGAGACATTAATGTTAAAGAATTTTGTAATTTTCAAGAGATTATCAGTTTGAGATTTTCTGTTAGTTTCGACCAAAAGAGTTCCATTTTTTATTTTTTTTACATTTTTTGGAGTGCCTATAATTGATTCTATTTGTTTTTCTATAATGAAAGGTGACAGTGAAGTAATAGGTTTGTCCTCTTTACTCGAAATCACTAAAAATTTAGCGAAGTTCTCATTAGCTTTGAATGTAAATGTAGTCGGTTGCGTGTCGTCCTCCGAAGAGTCGAACGCCAGAAATCTTTTTCGAGATGCCATGGTGATGAAATTTTTGATTCGATAGCTATGCGCCCCACCCTCCATGGAGCCCTACAAGGGGACGTTTAACAGAAATGGATCTCCTATTTCTAACGTCAAGGCTACATTGCTATTATACTCGGTGTCAAGATCAGAGTCTTCAGCTCGGCCTCATGCTTAGATGATTTCCCACCTATTCATCTAAATTTCCATAGAAAAATTTATGAACAGTTGAGTTCATCCCCCTATCCACAGCCTCTACTCACAGAGGTTTCCGCCAAAGCCCCAATACAAGCCCACCAATTGACCCTTCAGCCGCCGCCCATTGAAACTCACTTAAAGTTAGAGGAACACGAGAAAAATAAGCCCGGTTTGTACCATAAAGATACGTATAAAAGAGAGAAAGAAGCTAAGAACAAGTTGTGCGCTTCTAGAGCTTGGCACGACTGAGCCGATTGATCCAGGCCGGATCTAACCCAGACCGCTCTTCTATCTGAAATAAGGGCCAAAATGATGTGTTGAAAAGCTGGAGATCCCTGGGCTTTCCTCAATCATCAGGTTCCCCTCTCCCAGCATACGAGACGCCACCCACGGCAAACAGGTGGTTCCTGTTTTAATAGGGGATTACACCCTATCCACTACAGAAGGAAAGTGATCTGTAGATTTTATTCCCTACAGACAAGGGAGGCCGAAAACGTCTGGGAAATTGAAAGGTTATTTTTAACAAATTAGGAGATCCATATTTAAAATAAACAGTTTATTTTAGAAAGAAGTATTCATTTTTTAAGGGAGTCAAATAAACAAGCCGTGTTAGATGATATGTAGCTTTCAAATGATATGTAGCTTTCATACCTTGAAAAACGTTTAGTTTTTTATCTAACAATATTAAATGCATCTTATTTTTTTAATGTGGAGAATGCTAGAGTTCGGAAAAATGACACAAACACAATACAAACACATATGTTAAATACAGATGAGGTTATAATCTTCGTCCCATGTGCGACCCACGGGCACAGGATGATACACAAACAAATGAAGCATGTTAGTAACATGAGATAGGAAAGGTTTAAAAGGATAGATCTCGCGAAATTTGTTTTCAAATTTAAGATGCATTTCAATAAATGTAATTTTATAGTTAGGAATTATACCGGTTGAACGGACGGTTGCTCTGTTATGTTAGGGGTTTTACCCAACTGCCACAGAAGCGGAAGGCAGCCACCTATTTCGAGGGCCCGGGTGGTCACGGGCGGCCTCTTTTAGCCGGCTCGTACGTCACGCAGAGGGTACGTCTGGCCTATTCTAAGCCCGGGACCAGCACGGGACATTTCCTAAATGGGTTCCTATAAGTTTGCTTGAAAAAAAGCTACCCTAAAAGGTGTTGTTTTTTATTTTTTATTTTATTTTTTTTTTGATTTGAGTTTTATGGCCCTTTCAAGAATATTTCACTTATATCGAGCCGATTGTTCATCGAAGGTGGGCGAAAACCGGAGAACCCGGAGAAAAACCACCTGACCATCCGTAAGCAGAACTTGGCTTTCCCACATATGACCCGAGCGAGGCTCGAACCACAGCGGTGAGAAACCTAATGGATTAAGAGTCAACTCTCTTATCCACTAGGCTACGGGGGCCCGCCTTAAAAGGTGTTGTAAAAATCCTTTTCAAGCATTGGTACCGAGGGCTCACTACCCCACCCCTCCTCAGAAGGTGATAACTATCCTGAAACAAAAAAAAACAAAAAAACAAAAGGCTTAAAGGGTGAGGATGATAAATGTACTAGTTTGGTGACACAAGGAGATTCTTATTTTTATTGCAATCGACATTTCTCAGTGATCACACAGGATGGCATTTTTATCGAATAACCTTCACAGTGCAGCGCTCTCGTCATATGCTGGCTCGAGATGAGTGTGGTATCCAGATAAGATTTTCTACTTTCTCTGCAACTGGATACTCAGAGAATACAGTCAAACTTCAATGGCTCGAACATCTTTGGGACCACGGAAATTTGTTCAAGATAAGGGTAGTTTGAGCCATTGAGGGTTAATCACAGCGCTAGGTCAGGAAGTAAATGGCGATAAGTTTGGGAAATCTTTTCGATCGTCTACACAATAATGGTAGGTTGAGTGTACTCATTAGAATCACCTCAATGAGGCAATTCTAATGAGTACACACAACATACAATTTCATGATAAAATATGTAGGAAAATTTCCTGAAATATGTTTTCTTGAGCTATGGGAAGAGTTTCCTAGGGACTCAAAAATGAGTTTGAATTAGCCATGGTTAATGAGCCATCGGTGTTCGAGCTATAGACATTCGACTGTAATTGCCTCGATGAGTGTAATTATAATGACTAATATATCTCGCAGAGATGATTCTAATGTGCACCACAGCAAATGTTTCATTGAAAAGGCAGATCTTGCTGAATAATCATGTTATCTAGAGCTATTACAGATGTAGGCTGTTAATGGTCTAAATTGATGCTGCTGACCTATCTGTGACCTGTTGTTGCGTAATGTGCTACAATGTACGTAACACAAACTCAAATGAACGTTTGCCGCCGGAAAAATATGAATAATTTCACGGATATTACTGAACAATACTGACTCCTAAATAACTAGTGCCACTCCTATCCACAGCAAAATTGAAATCGCATAATGCATAAAAGAAACGTTCAAATGCTAATTTAAAGAGAAAAGTTGCAAACCAGAATGTGCATGTTGCATATCCGGATGTAACACTCTGAAAGGGAAAGGTTCATAATGCAAAATGCAGTTTCAACAATACAAATTGTGATTGCACACTGCATAATTGAGTTTTTACCTAAATACTGTTCCATAGATACCAGATACAGTTGACTCTCGTTATCTCGACCCCTCTTATCTCGATCCTATCTCTTATGTCGAACTGATTTCTAAGTCCCGATTATTTTCCCTATGTATTTATTGTATTTCAGCTTCGCGTATGTCAAACTTCTTTTATGTCGACACTTCGGCTATCTCGTCCATCATTTTCAGTCCCTAAATATATTTTTCACAGTTTTTACTACCGCGTATCTCGAACTTGGACCATGACGAAGGAAAAAAAATGTAAGATGCGACGCCGCCGGTCTCTCAGTTAATGAAAGTCATAATAGGCCATTGATAAATCAATCAATATTTTAATTTTCCCCTTTGTCCAGGTAATTACAAACAACACAAACAATGTCTAAAATCCGTAATTATGAAATCACAGGCGTGTCTAGTCGGGTTTGACACGCGGCGCTCAACACCGTCTCGTGTAATTGATTTGTAAGATAAAAAGCGGCCCAGAATAGTGTTATGGAAGATTAATCAACGAAGTTTCTTTAATTTATTGTTTAGATACGCTCTTCATTATTGAGTACTGTCCGTCTGAATGATATAGCGTCTTCAAGAAAAGTCAGTGCGCGACAGGTTCCTACTCAGATCAGCCTGTATGGATCAGGCTAGCTAAGTCTGAATCTTCGCTTGTTACTCTTTGGTCAGGCGGTGCTCTTTGGTAAGCCCATACAAGGCTTATGCGTATAATGGAAAATTCGGGGCGTGCAGGCTGATCCCAGTCTTTGACAGTCGCACAGTCTTCTAATAATGTTGTGCATGGCCTAAAATCATACGTGGGTACCGATCTTAACCCTTCTGACCCTGTAGACTGGTACGGATACCCGCACAAATAGTGTAGGTCCAGATGAGACAGTTCATAACGAGCTTTCTCTGCAGGATCTACAGTTTGCCGCACTGAGATGGTTCGTTTATGCCAGGGGAGATAATCCAAACAAGCTTACAGCTGCCACTTGACATTGTAAGCGTTTTATGCAAAAGCGGAAACTAGTCAACTCTTTATCGAGTTGTCTATGCGAAGGCAGCTAATCCAAACCAGTTCGTACCGTATAGCTAACAAAACCCAGAAACCAGTAATTTATTTATAGCTCATATGGAAATCCAAATTTGCAGGAGTATTAAAAGACAACAAGAGACGCTTGAAATTTATTATTATTAACATTTATTGATATTATTCCAAGAGAACCATTGCATCTCCTAAAACAAACAGTAACAATGCAAACTGAAGTATGCGTAAATTATTTAAATTGCCATATACATGTGCCTTCCATGCACGTTTTGGCGAACAGAGGCGAACAGTCGTCATACCTATGACGTCACAATTTGGTTGTCTCGACCAACTGATAACTCGAATATTTTTATCAGGTCCCGTGAAGTTCGAGATAACGAGAGTCGACTGTATCTGATATGACATTTTTGGTTTGACTTGACCCAGACTCAGACACCTATTTAACGTGTTATGATGACAGCATTGACCATCCTAGAGACATCTGGATAGAAAAGTCATCTTACAAAAGCACCTATGGTTTATTTTAACAATAAATACAAAATCCTTTATTAGACTAGTAACAGAACTCCCCCTCTGATATGTTATCTTTTCAATTTTTATTATAACACCATATAATTTTTGTTTGGATATAACATTGGTGTTTAACTAACACAATTTGCGATGTGACACAAGATAATGGTACTTTTCGTCCTCTGTAAACTCTGTCTTCAAATACACATGACCAGCCATTTAGTGGTGCTAGATGTCTGATTCTTGGTCTTTACCTTTGTCTAGTTCTATTCTACAACAGCGAACAGCGAAGGCTCTGGCGTGACTGCGTGGATGCTCCGTTGTGCCTGAGCCTTCACTTTTCACATATGAGATAAGTAGCATTATCTCATGGACTGGCTCATTTATGCTATTATAAAGAGGTTATAAAGCAGCAGATAACAAGAGTTGTCAGAAGACAATGCACTCGCCTGAAAGGGCTGATCGGAGAAAACAATCTTTAAATAGTAAAGATTAAAAGAATTCAAACATAGCTGTTTGTTTGTGTTGAGGTTTTACGGCCCAGTCAACCCAATGGGGTCATGTCAAGTGCAGTCAGTTTACCTAGCTACACGTTTACTGGGCAGGCTTAGTCCTCTAAGCGGTTAACCAGTATTGTGCACATGCTTTCGCCAGAAACTGACAACTGCCCTTCTTGAATCAGCGGAAGGGAGAGAATAACCGTAGAAAATATTTCGTGATCAATCTCCACGAAAGAATGTTGCCGACTTCGGTGGGGGTTGAACCCACGACCTCCTGGTCTCCAGTCGGACGGCGCATCCAACTGAGCCACCGAAGCCGGCCAAACATAGCTGTAAATGACTTGACTTTGATGTCGGAAGAATGTCAAACTGAGGGATGGGGTATATGCCACTGAAACATCTTCCCTTAGGTTCCTGTGGACAAAATATGAAAGCTGTATCTTACATACTGAATCCCTTAGGTTGGTGTGGACGAAATATGAAAACTATATCTTACATACTTCAGCAGTCATGTACACCTTTCAAAACTTTAACACAGCTGTAAAGGTCAAACTGAGGAAGGGGTGTGTACTATTGAAAGGTCTTACCCTAAGGTAGGTGTGGGCCAAATATTAAAGCGGCATCTTGAATACTTCAGCAGTTATGAACACTTTTCAAAACTTAAGCAGAACTCAAACAGGGGTTTAAATGACAAAGTATAACCTAACCTTGACCTAGGCAGAAGGTCAAACTGAGGAAAGGGTGTGTGCTATTGAAAGGTCTTACCCTAACGTTGGTGTGGGCCAAATATTAAAGGGGTATCTTGAATACTTCAGCAGTTACAAACACTTTTCAAAACTTAAACGCAGAACTTGAACATGGGTTCAAATGACAAAGTATGACCTGACCTTGACCTAGGCAGAAGGTCAACCTGAGGAAATGGTGTGTGCTATTGAAAGGTCTAACCTTAAGGCTGGTGTGTGCCAAATATTAAAGCTCTATCTTGAATACTTCAGCAGTTATGTACACTTTTTCAAAACTTAAACGCAAAACTTAAACATGGTTGTAAATGACAAAGTAAGAATTGACCTTGACCTACATAAAGGGTCTAACTTGGGGATGGGGGTGTATGCTATTGAAAGATCTTACCCTATGGAAGGTGTAGGTCAAATATGAAAGCAGTACCTTGAACAGTTAAAAACTATAAATGCACACCTTTGAAAACTTAAACATTGTGCTAACGCGGACGTGGACGTCGAGACGCCAACCCCAATGACTGGTTGACAACATAAGCTCTCCAGGGACATAGTCCCAGCGAGCTAAAAATGAGTTGGCCACAAACTAAATGTTCAACAACTACATGTATTGTGGTTTTAAGGTTTTTATTACGTTTGTCATGATGCCACATATAAAAAAAGTTATATTATTCTTGAAGTAGTATGAAATAAACAGGAGATAATGGAAATGTGATGCACATTTTAATTTTGTCCTCACCTCTCTCACTATCAGAGTTCCCAGAGTACAGATAAGATATTATGTAAGTCCATCAACAGTGAGAGAAATAATGCTCATTTAAAAATGATTTTCTTGATCGGTGTTGTTATGGTTCTAGATCTGGCAGAATCCAGATATTTCCATAATGTTCAATGTTGTCATCACATTACAAGCTAATTTAGGGTCATTCTGGGTCAAACCAAAGCCTTGTCGAGGCGCTTTTAATGAATACCATAACACATTTTTGTGGAGAAATAAGAAAAATAGCAGTGCATTGAACCCTCGTTACAACAACAGCATTTGTTCCCAAAGACGTTGCCATTAAAATGAATGTTGTAGAGAATACTTAATAAGCAGACCGATATGAAAGAAGGATCTTTTTTGGTTCTTATTTCCCCACAGAACACATGTTTTGTATATTTGTTAGAATCACCTCAATGAGGCAATTTATGAGGCAATTCTAACAAATATCCAAAACATATGTTGCTTCACAGTATTAAATACAATAGTCTTGCATAATTTTGACTAATTGGTACCTCTTAAGCGAAGATTTCATGACAGTAAAATTGTTAAAATGAATTTTGTTGCGCTGTATCGTGTTGGTATAAAGAGGGTTTTTTTCATTCTTTTTAGTTAAAAACAACCCAGTGGGCACACAACGTTAAAATGATGTCGTATCAACATCGATGTGACGTGATCACGTCGCATCGATGTTGATACGACGTCATTTTGATGTTGTGTGCCTGCTGGGAGTGTCTTAACTGGAGCTATGTAATACATGTAAAATTTGCAACAGACATATAATTTTTCCAAGACAAATAGGGCTGACACTTTGTGCAAAAACTGAAATGTCTTATCCTGTTTCTGGGAAAAATAAGAAAACTATCACCAGTTTGTCATCTGCTGAATCTGCAAACAGAGTTCTAAAGATTAAGTTAGCTGTTAAAGTTTAAAATGCTGGGTAAAAATTTCAGTAGACTGACATTTTGAAATTTTTTTTTTTTTTTATTTTAAACAGAAATAGGACTTGAAATTTCATACTCAATGTTAGGAGGCAATCTGTGTAAAATGTCAATTTCTTTTATTCAGGTTTTATGTCACTTCCAACAATCTTTCAGTCATATTGCGACGGCTTCTGGATGTGGCAGGGAGCTCAATCCTCACTTTTAGAGTGCTGCCTCACTGAAATATCATGCTCCAGATACATGGCATGGTATTCCATCTAGGCATATTGTACTAACACCAGGCTGCCCAGTTCTAGCTCTTCTTTCTTGATGAGCGCCAAGCAGAAGAGCAGCTGGTACCATTTTTTAAAGTCCTTGATATGACGACAAATGGAACCAACAACCTCCCGGTCAAAGCAAATGCCCTACTGACTGCACTGACTGATTGAGCCCCTGTGCTTGTAAAATGTCAATTGGTTGGTTGGTTTGGAGTTTAACAGCCCAGTCAAACCAGTAAGGTCATGGTGAGCCAGTCAGTTTACCTATCCACACTTTTCCTGGGTAGGCTTAGTCCTCCAACTGATTGAGCCTCTGTGCTTGTAAACTGTCAATTGGTTGCCATGTTTGGTCTGGAGGTTAACAGCCCAGTCAAAACTAGAGCAAGCTGATGGCGGCCTGCCATCACATATCTCCATGCCCGCACCATCGCAAACCTCCGTGCACATCAGAATTCCAAATGCGTTCCTCCAGTCCTCATCCGGAGGGCTATTACCTGTGATAGTTTCAAGGTTCTAGCTCAAAAAAGCCTAGGAGGAGTTGTGTGACAAAAAAACAAGAGGCCCAAGGGCCACAACTCGCTCACCTGAGCAAAACCACCACTGCAGATATGCAGATGGCATGCAACATTTTTCCAATACTTTTATGACAAGGCAATGACTTAAACAGTTTTTGATATCTCTTGCCTTCAAAGTTAAAATGCTGAAATTTTCAAAATGCCATAAATAAAAAAAAGTTCAGATATTTTTCAGAAGTCATTTGGTTCCTCTACTTATCCTGTCCTTTAAAGGTTTTCTTTTCTTTTTTTAGCTCTGGCAACCATTTTGTTCAGCAAAGCAGAACCATTTTAGCAATTTTGGCAAAGGGGCATAAGAGGAACATTGATGTGAAATTATTTTGAAATCTTGCCACTGGCCATGGAGATGTCATTTAAAGGTTTTTCTATTTTTAGCTCTAGTGACCATTTTGTTCAGCAAAGAAGAACCATTTTGGCAATTTTGGTAAAGGGGGATAAGAGGAACATTTCTGTGAAATCATTTTGAAATCAGGCCACTGGCCAAGGAGGAGATGTTAAAAGGTTTTTTTTTCTATTTTTAGCTCTGGCAGCCATTTTGTTCTGCCGAGCAGAACTTTTCAGCAATTTTGGTAAAGGGCCATAAGAGGAACACTTCTGTGAAATTACTTTGAAATCAGGACACTGGCTGTGGAGGAGATGTCCTTAGGTTTTTCTATTTTTAGCTCTGGTTGCCATTTTGTTCAACCAAGCGGAGCCATTTTAGTAATTTTGGTTGAGGGCCATTGGTGGAATACTTCTGTGCAAATATTTTGAAATCAGGCCATTGACCAAGGATGAGATGTCGTTTGAAGATTTTGTATTTTTTAGCTCTGGCGGCCATCTTATTCAATGGAGCAGAACCATTGCAGCCATCTTGGATTTTCAATCAAATTTTAGCTTGTTTGGATCCAGAAGTCATCTAGTTGCTAAAGAGCAAGTTTCAGCTCGAAGCAATCTAAGGTTTGAGAAGAGATGTCGAAAACTGATTTTCAAGATGGCCGCTGTGGTGGCCATCGGATTTTCTATTGGCTCATTTAACTATTTTGTGTCTCATAAGCACCCTAATGCTCATCACCAAGTTTTGATTCAACTGGATTATAGAGGAGATGTCCAAAATATGAATTCTCAACGTTTTTCCCATATAAATGTATAGGGCCCAAACAAATGCATGGGAAGCAAATTTGACCTTGCCATAAAAAGGTCGAATGTCAACGTAGGACCATTAGCAATTTTGGTAGATCTTCTGTCCATGAGGATTTGTGCAAAGATGTCCCAGGGCTTATTTGGTTCTGCAGAAGAAGATTTTCAAAGGTTTTTACCATATATGGGCATGGCAGCCATCTTGGTCAATGGACCACTACAATTTTAGCAATCTTTGGTTCCCCCAACCTAAGGAGGCTCCAAATGAAATTTGAGCAACACTGGCCCAGAGGCTTCAGAGGAGAAGTCCTTTGAAATTCTCAACATTTTTCCCATACAAATGTATGGTGCCCATACAAATGCATAGGAAAGCAAACCTGACCTCACCGTAAAAAGGTCAAACGTCAATGTACGACCATCATTTTAGCAACTTTGGTAGCCCTCCCATCCCAGATGATTTGTGCAAAGATTCAGCCCCAAAGCATCCTCTGTTCTGGAAAAGAGTTTTAAAGGTTTTCATCATATATGGGCATGGCGACCATCTTGGTCAACAGACCGCGACCATTTTAGCAATTTTTCGTTCCCTAATCTAAGGTGGCACCATATGAAATTTGAGCAAAATTGGCTCAGCGGCTTCAGAGGAGAAGTCGTTTGAAAATGTTACCGGACAGACGGACAGATGCACGGACGGACAAAAAGTGATAATAGCTCATCCTGAGCATAGCTCAGGTGAGCTATAAAGAACCCCAAATCTTATTTTTTGACCTCTGGTGACCCCTGACATGCCCCAGGGGCAAAATTTTTGCACCACTGTATTCTACTCTTCATTACCTTTGATTTGATATGCAACACGACTGTTTGTACAAAATGGATTTTGAACCCCTTCAAGGCCACACCCCCTGGCCCAGCCCCAAGTGGTTACATCAAAATTCCAAATGTGTGCCTCCAGTCCTCATCCATAGGGCTATCACCTGTGAAAGTTTCAAGATTCTAGCTTAAATGGTCTAGGAGCAATGGGGTGACATTACAGATGGATGTACGGCCGTACAGACGGAGGGGGGGGGGGGGATGTATCACAATATCCCCTCTTTTTTACGAAAAGAGGGGGAATAACTAGTAAGTTCATGTAGAGCCAGTCAGTTTGCCTAACCACTTTTTTCCTTAGCAGGCTTAATTCTTCAACTTGTAAACCAGTACTTGCGCACATTATTTCACCAGAAACTGACAACTGCCCCTCTTGAATCAGTAGGAGGAGGAGAATGATCGTAGAAAATATTTTATAATCAATCCTCACAAAGGAACTATTGCTTGACCCAATGGGGATTGAACCAGCAACCTCCTAATCACTAAATGGACGTGCATCCAACTGAGCCACAGAGGCCTTTAAGAATTGTATAGAAGTGAAAACACGCAGCATTTGGCACAACCTCAATTAACCCATTGTAATCTGGAGACCCCTAAAAGGGTAATTGGGAAACAGTGCAGACCCAGATCAGATGTCACAGAACATTGTGTCTGATCAAGGTCTCCACTGTTTGCAAATAAATCAACCATTTATCTCTACAAACATCTAAATCACATGGCCTAACGTACCTAAAATTGAAATTTGAATCTTCCAATATATAGTGTGGGGAGTTCATTCAGTCTACAATGGGTTGGACCCTATCCTGGCAGACATTATATACCATATTAAGCTTTAGAATTGTATTGGTTGGTTGGTTTATAGTATAATGACTAGTCAATACTATTAAGGTCAAGTTGAGCTGGTCAGTTTACTTAACCACACTTTTCTTGGGCAAGCTTAGTCTTTGCAGTGGTTAACCAGTATTTGTGCATTCTTTTGCCAGAAACCGACAACTGCCATTCTTGAATCAGCAGAAGGGACAGCATGACTTAGAAAAGATTTCATGATCAATCTCAAAGATTTGAGCTGGAATAGCTTGCCTGAATCACACTTTGCCTCTAAAATCATTAACCAAAACTGTAGCACAATTTTATTCTAAGTCTGTGACATTGACCTCAAGGTTACTTAAGTGGGTTAGGATGGTACAGAATAGAACTTCAGACCAGTATCAAACAACAGGGCTAGCATAAACTACTTCCATCCAGAGGTTCAGGAGATATAGCCTTTTAAAAAGTTTAATCAACATCTTATACTGATACAGGTCTATCTGTAAGCTGAAAATATTTAAGAATGACATCTGCTACAATTTTGCATGACACTTTAACTGTTTTTAAAAATCACTTTGTTTGCCAAGGAACAAGACGTTTCAGTCATCAGTGGCCATTTTCAAGAAGACCAATTCAATTTGATATCTTCATCTGAAATTAAGTACTTAAATACAAATTAAAATTACTTTTAAAGATTAGATTTCTTAAAATACCTCTGCTTTTGATTGACCAATCTTATAGATAGTTATCAAACAGCATGATGTGACATCATGACATCATCAATTTTCAACTTTCAAGGTTACCGTTCTCTGGGCCTTCAGTAGAAAACAAATTGATATTCTACTTTATTTTTCCAGAAATAGGCTTTGGCAGTTCATGTAGCATGAAATTGTCTAACCCTATTTCCTGGGAAGGGAGACAATTTGCAAGAAATGTCAAACCATGTTTTCTGGGAAATTATGAAAATTGTCATCTGTTGAAAATTTTACCCAACATGCTAAGTGTTAAGGACTAACTAATGATGATTTCAACAGCTGTACCAAATCAAAAGGTACCATATACATGTCTTAGGAGATATTAGAAAATTAGCTCAATGACATGCAATCAGCAAAGTTGCCTGGCTGGCCTAGTAATAGTCTACATAAGAGGGGATATTGAGTGAATATTTTCTTATTTCTACACAAAAACATGATATGAGTACTCATCAGAAGTGCCTCAGTGAGGCAACTACCCACAGCATTTGATTTCATGAAAAAAAATAAGCAAATAATCGGTACTGTTTGGTTGAAAAAAGCAACTTATCATGAGCTATGCCAAGTGGATTTGCCTATTGCTTGAGTTGCCAGCCATGCTAGTCATGTTCCTACTGAGATTTACAAAGTTTCTTTTTATTTACCAAACTGACCATAAATATTGGGACAACTTTTAACTTATAACCTTACTTCTCTTAGAATTAGAACAAGGCCCTTTTACTACATGTTGGTATGTCTAAAAGGAAGCTGGATAAGTGGCAAACAGTGCAGACCCTGATCAGATGCCACATAATGCAGTGTCTGATCTGGGTCTACACTGTTTGCCCAGGCTTTTCTGTCCCAATATTTAGGGTTATTATGGTACCCTAAAATTTGAGAAGCACATTTTTTCTTTTTAGAGTATGATGATTTGGTGTTTTGCAGTCCTTCCAACATTTTTTAAGGCATATCGAGATGATAGAAAGGGTGGATGATGATTAAAGTCTCTGTGCAATGAAGCGTCATACAGTTATGAGCTGAATTCTGCCTATAATGGGATTCAAACCCTGGATCTCTTGAACTGAGTCCGGAGCACTAACCACTTGGCCACCTGAATGATTCTTCCTTTAACCCTTAAAGCGCCAGTCACAACTATTGTCGTCTGCTTTGTCTTCTGCTGGTTACTTTAAAAGTCACTTCTGCAAACAGTGTGGACCAAGATCAGATTGCTCCTATAGGAGCAGTCTGATCTGGGTCCACACTGTTTGCCTGTATACAAAAATAGGTTTGGAAAGTTTGCAAGAATATTCAGCAAACGACATAAAAAAACGACATTTTCAGATGCAGATTTTCTTGGCGCTTTAAGGGTTAAGGGTAGCCCCTTTTTTTTTACAGATTAAAAAACATGTACTAGGGAGACAACTTTGTCTCTGCATAGTTACCTCCCTTTGTAAAATGGAAATAAAAGTTTTCAGGGTTATCTATTTACTTTAATAGCCTATAAATATATAGCGGGAGCAAATTCTTTTCTTGTAGAGCAGACCCATTTTCAGAAGGGACTTGATGTGCAGTAAAGTAAACAGGCTGCTGATAATGATTTGGCATTTAACATCTCTTGTCAACATCATTTAAGTCATATCTGGATGATGAAGGGGTGATATGAAAGGCTCTGTGCAACAAAGTGCTATACAGTCATGAGTTGAACTCTGCCTATTGCAGGATTCAAACCCAAGAGTGCTAAGCTGCTAAACCACTTGGTCACCCGGATGCTTCAAAGCAAACAGTCACAAAAGTTGTCTCCCTTGGAAGAATTTGCTGGAAATGTAGCAAGTGTATCCAGACCCCTTTTCATCCTGATTGGTGTGTTCTCCAAGGGGGTCAAAAACTAGCCCCAAGGTATAAAACTTTTTTCATGCTCAACTCAGCTGAGCACTAAATTTGACCTGTTGATAAACCTGAAATTACTGACAAGTGCAAATTCTTTCTTGCTAAATATATCTGAGCATGAAATTTTTCTCTTAATAAATATGAAACTGCCAACAATAGTTGGCATTTTCATATTTATTAGCAGAGAAAATTTCATGTTCAACTCAATTGAGCACGAAATGTTTTTTGCCAATAAATATAAAAAAGTTTTGTAATCATCTCAGGGCCAGAGAGTACATCAATTTGATCTTTGAGATGATCCTGTTATTCTTGTCCTTCCATATCATCTTCAGTATTGCCACAGCATCAGAGGTCAGATGTCTCGGTAACCCAGATGAGAACCTGTGGTTTTCACCCCAGGTATTTTAAAAAAAAAAACTTTACTGTTTCAAGCCAGTTATTTACTCTGATTTCAAGATTGGTTTGATTTGGAGTTTTATGGCCCAGTCAACACTAATAAGGTAATGTCAAGCCAGTCAGTTAGCCTACTCCCACTTTTCCTGGGCATATACTTAGTCCTCTAAATGGGTAACCAGTACTTTGTGCACATACTTTTGCCAGTAACTGATGACTGCCCTTCTTGAATCAGCAGAAAGGGGAGAATGACCAAAAAAAAAAGTATGAGGAATACATGGAAGTTATTGGCTGAACTGGGATTCGAAATTGCGACTCTTGGAGCTGCAGTTAGATATGCTACCGTCTGGGCTAAGAGAGAAGCGTTGCATCTAGTGGTTGATTTTGTGTCTGTGTTGAGGTTTTATGGCCCAATCAACCCAATGGGATCATGTCGAGCATGGTCAGTTTACCTAACTACACTATACTGGGCAGGCTCAGTCCTCTAAGCAGTTAACCAGTATTGTGCATATTCTTTCGCCAGAAAATCTAGTGGTTGAGGAAGAGATGTTCAATGTAAACTGACAGATGCAGACAGGTGAAAGATATTGGACAACTGGCCATTAGATAGCTGAACATGATGAGCTCCCGTAAGCTAAAAAGATGCATATATCCAAAGTTGGCATTTTCTTCAACTGATTTCTCCATGAAAATATATATTGTGGGTACTCTTTAGAAGCACCTCACTGAGGTGCTTCTAAAGAGTACACACAATATGTGTTTTTGTGTAGAAAAATATTATGTAGCCAATCTTCTAATCTGAGCTATGAAGGTGTTTCCATGGAATAAGGTATCCTCACTAATGGTATTATTTACCTCTGTTATGTACTGTCTAATTTTCGTTTCTAATTGCTTCTCTTCTCCCATTGCTTCTAATTTGACAAATACAGCATCTATTTTTGAGACTATATTGACTATAGTGGGTCCATTCTGTCAACTCTGCAAGATAACACAATAAATTCTTCATATGAAACCGGTTTTGCCAGACTATCTGAAGGATTGGCTTCATAACTGTCGTCCACATTGTTGTCATTGAAGCTAACCTGGCTGATGGATCTGCAGGCACTCTTTATGGCTGAAAAAAGCACCTTATCTGGAGCTTTGTTCTACATTCAAGAATAAGACCACCCCACTAATAAGATCACTTTTAGGCAGTACCAGAAGTGGTCTTATTAGCGAAATTTCACTGTACAACTGAGGCACTTATATATCAATGAAATTTGATATTCATCACAGAAACATGCCTATATAGTTTTGACCCCCTTAAACCCCACTTTTATACAGTAAAACTGGGTTTTACAGGGGTATACATTATTTTTCTTATTCCTGCTCAAAAACATAGATTGCAGGTACCCATTAGAACGGCCTCAAAGAGGCCGTTCTAACAAATACCAACAATCTATGTTTTGAGCAGAAATATGAATTATATCAGAATTTTTTATCTGAAATTTTTTATCTGGTGCTTTTTTCAACCCAAAAGAGTGCATTAGAGGCACTTGTGGTGAGTACCCACAAAGTGTGTTTTGTGCAAAAAATAAGAAAACTTATGTGGATACCCCTTTTTGGGTCGACTGTTTACATTCAAACCATAGTATACAAAGAGCAAAATTTCCTTAAGGTTGTTGTCCACATGATTATCAATGACCAATGAAATCAAACTGCACATTTGTAAGAAATCCAAGTGATGGTTACCATGCTATTCTTGTCCCTGTGACCTCAGAGTGCTTTATAAAGAGGGTTATCTGCAAAATCTGAACTGGGACATTGGCAAACAATACAGACCCAGATCAGACAGATGCCACATTCTATGATCAGGGTCTGCACTGTTTACTTAAATTACAGGGCCCAGTTGTTCAAAGCTAACGACATTGTTAGTTAACGATTCGTTAAAATTTACATTGAGTGATACGCAAATATGCTGAAATGTTTTGCTGAAAAAATGTGAGTAGCTTTTGCAGTGCAAAAGCTACTCACACTTTTTCAGCAAAAAATATCAGAATATTGTGTATTGAATCCCCTAAAAAAGTTAAAGAAATGACCCTTAACGAGCTCGTTAAGCTAACAACGCTTTGAACAACTGGGCCCAGGCAGTTAAGGGTTAAATGAAACAGTCTTTAAGTCCCCATTCAGGACCATTTTCTCAGCCTACACTCAGAGACACCGACCCACCAGTGCTGTCAGTGCTTTGATTATCTGGTGCTATGAACGCCTCTTTAACAAATTTTCTGTGATACAGGGTCCAGTTGCTCAAAGCATAGTCAGCTTAACAAGCTCCTTAATGATAAACTCATTAACTGTTGTAGCTAAGGTATTTTCAATTACATTTATATTTTTGCTGCAAAAATATGAGTAGCTTTTGCAAAAGCTACAAAGAATTTTTCAGCAAAAAATACCAATGTATTTGCCATATTTCAACACAGAAATTTCAAAGTCACATTAGCTAACAACTAAGTTTTGAACAACTGGGCCCACATTTTTACCCCATATAAATGCAAAGTATCTGCTATACTTTCTATCTTATAATTAATGTGCCAAGTAATCTTTGCCCATGTAAAAGAATTGTTAGAAAAATACCATACATTTCTTCCTCAAAGTTAGATCAATTGACACTTAGCATGCTATTTATTGCTAATTCAGCAAATTGATATTTTCCTTATTTTTCCCAGAAAACAGAATTTGACATTTCTATCAAAATGGATCTACCCAGTTTGCTCGGGCCTGATCAGGGTCTATTCTGTTTGCCACTCATTCAGCAGTGTTTAAACACACCAACAGGTAGTGAAATGGATCTCTTACTAAGGCTGGCACGATTAATCGATTCATTGATTGATAAATTCCACAAAAAATGATTATCATTACTGATTTGCTAATAATCGATCATTTGATTTCTGTGTTTGTTACTTTACCGTATTTACTCTTAGCATTCAGACACCTCAACTCCTTACCATACATAATCTAAAATTTGAACAAGTACAATTTACTACCCATTGTTGTGTCTAAAAATAACTGGATGGGTGGCAAACAGTGTAGACCCTGATGAGACGCCGCATTTGCAGCATCTCATCAGGGTCTACACTGTGCGCTCAGGCTTGTCTGACCAAATATATGCAATAAAGTATAACATATGGTAAGAGTCATGCTCAGACAGGTAAAATTATGACCAAATCTTCAGTGATTACTAATCGATTATCAATCACAATGGCAGGACTGATAATTGATTATCTTTTCAGCTTCGATTAGCCAGCTTATCTCTTACATTTGGCCACCTTGTGATGATGTATTTAATGCTCAACATGCTGGATAAACAATCCAGCAGACATTTTTCTTATTTTTCCCAGAAAACAGGTTTAGACATTTCATGCAAACTGTCTCAAATGCTTGTTTTCTGGAAAAAAACAAGAAGTGCCAATAAGTAGTGCTTATTTAGAGACCCTCACAAGACGTTAATAAATGACTGCCTTCCAATAAATTATTTAGCAAGGTAAGAAGCAGAAACCAAAACATAACAGACAGATGGACTAGAAATGTGTCAATATGACACAGATGTTCCCGTCCAGAGCCCATCCTCCCCTGCACACAAGGATTTTGAAAAATTTAAGTTGAAAAAGGGCCATAACTCTCATAATAATTGGCAGATTATACCCTAAACCAAACTTGACCTATATTTTATGATTATATACCTGTGTATAAAATATGAATCCAATACACTAATCTTTTCAAAAATATTTCAAGAAAAAAATTTTTTGAAGCTGAAAAAGGGCCATAACTCCCATAATAATTGGTGGAGTTTACCCTAAATCAAACTTTACCTCTATTTCATGATTATATACCGGTGTATTAAATATGAATCCAATACACTAATGTTTTCAAAAAGATATCAAACGGAAACTACTTTTCAACATTGAAAAATGGCCATAACTCGAAAAATAATTGGTGGATTTTACTCTAAATCAAATTCAGCCTATATTTTATAATTATATATCTGTGTATAAAATATAAATCCAATAAACTCATCTTTTCAAAAGATATCAAACAGAAACCATTTTTCAAAGCTGAAAAAAAAGTCGTAACTCCCATAATAATTGGTGGATTTTACCCTAAATTGACCTACATTTTATGATTATATACCTATATATAAATTTGAATCCAATACGACACTAATCGTTTCAATATATATCAAAGGAAACCATTCTTTTGTTACATACCTACGGGACGGACGGACAGATGGGACACACAAACATACGGATAGTGGTGATACTATATACACCCACATTGAATAATCACATATGGAGAGTCAAATGTAAGAACAGTATATCCCAAACAAATACAGTTTGTGGGGGTATATTTTGTCCTCTGCTGAATTTACTATGGGTATTTATGGAACATACTATGCCAACATTAACCCTTAAGATTCCAAGAAAACCTGCATCTGAAAATGTTGTCTGTTTATATGGTCTGCTGAACAGTCTTGCTAACTTTACCAACCTATTTTTGCATACAGGCAAACAGTGTGGACCCTGATCAGACTGCTTCTAGAGGAACAGTCTGATCTGGGTCCACACTGTTTGCAAAAATGACTTTTAAAATCACAAGCAGATGACAAAGCAGACGACAATTGTTGTGATTGGCAGTTTAAGGGTAAACACTTAGCATGCTACGGACCAATATAACAGACAACAAACTGATGATATTTTCTGCCAGAAAATAGGATCTGACCGTTCATAAGCATTGTCTCTTAAGGAGAAAATTTGCATTAAATGTCAAATCCTATTTTCTGTGAAAAGTAAGAGAAAGATTTCAAAATGTCATGTGCTGAAATTTCTACCCAGCATGCTCAGCATTAGTAATAGTATTGCAATTACCAGAAGTTCAGTTCAGATCAATCTTGTTTGCTGTTCCATCATCATCATCATCATCATCATCATCATCATCATCATCATCATCATCAACATCATCACAGGTTATTGCATCATCTGTAATTATATGCAGGAACCCAATCTGTAAAACAGAACAAGAAATTTGCCAAACAGCTGTGTCACAACTGCTGATGGTGTTTAAAGAATGGAGCTAAATGCACAGACTTCACATTGTTGAACCAAGCATGAACAAGAGTTGTCAGAAGACAAAGCAGCTCACTAGATGCACAAAACATTGTGCTAACGCGGACGCCGACAGATGCCAAAACATTGTGCTAATGCGGATGTGGATACCGACAGACGCCGACGCCAACAACTGGGTGACAACATAAACTCTCCAGGGACATAGTCCCAGCGAGCTAAAAAGAGTATAAAGTCAATAATCTACATCACTGGGTAGGGTGCATGATGGCGGGTGTGCGTATTGCAAAAGTTTTATAATTTTTTTTGTTTGTGTTGAGGTTTTACGGCCCAGTCAATCCAATGGGGTCATGTCGAGCGCGGTCAGTTTACCTAACCACACGTTAACTGGGCAAGCTTAGTCCTCTAAGCGGTTAACCAGTACTGTGCACATTCTTTCGCCAGAAACTGACAACTGCCCTTCTTGAATCAGCGGAAGGGAGAGAATGACCGTAGAAAATATTTCATGATCAATCTCCACGAAAGAATGTTGCCGACCTCGGCGGGGGTTGAAACCGCGACCTCCTGGTCTTCAGTCGGACGGCGCATCCAACTGAGCCACCGAGGCCGGCCAAAAGTTTTATTACCCTATAGGCCTGGGTGTTCACAAAATGGAGCTAAATGCATAGACAACATTGTTAGACCAAGCGTGAAAAGTAGGTCAAGGTCAGAAACGGTCAATGGCAGTCGGCAGGGTACATCAAGGTGGATGTGTGTATGAAGTTACGTTATTGTAGAGGCCTTGGTTTTAAGGAATCAGAGCTAAATGCACTGACTAAACACTGTTCAGCAAAGCCAGCAATGTAGGTCAAGGTCAGTAATGGTTGATGGCAGTAGGCAGTGTAAAGGTAAGTCATGGCAGATGTGTGTATAAAGTTTCATTAGCCTAGATGCCTCAATGTTCCAGAAATGGATCTAAATCCACAGACAAAATGTAGGTCAAGGGTCAGTAATGGTTTATGGCAGCAGGCAGGGTGCATCGTAGTGGCTGTGTGTATGAAGTTTCATTAGCCTAGATACATCGGTGTTTGAGAAATGGAGCTAATTTTGTTTGTTTGTGTTGAGGTTTTACGGCCCAGTCAACCCAATGGGGTCATGTCGAGCGCAGTCAGTTTACCTAACCACATGTTTACTGGGCAGGCTTAGTCCTCTAAGCGGTTAACCAGTATTGTGCGCATTCTTTTGCCAGAAACTGACAACTGCCCTTCTTGAATCAGCGGAAGGGAGAAAAATGGAGCTAAATGCACAGACTTAACATTGGAGTTAAAAGCATAGATTAAACACTGTTCAGCCAAGCATAAAAAAGTAGGTCAAGGTCAGTAACAGTGACGACAGTTTGCTTGTTTGTATTGTGGTTTTATGGCCTAGTCAATCCATTAGGGTCATGACAAACATGATCAGTTTACCTGACCCCGATTTTCCATGGCAGGCTTAGTTTAGTCCTCTAAGCTGCTAACCAGTACTTGTGCACTTTCCTTCAGCAGAAACTGACAACTGCCATTCTTGAAACAGCAGGGGAGGCAATGTACCACGTTACGCCACTGACTAACAGCGTCATCTTATAATCCGAGGATTGTTATTCAATTAGAAACAGACAGGTAAGAATAACTTACTCTTACCTGGAAATCTAGCCATAAACTTTTATGCTGTCAGCAATGAAAACACCAGAGCCCAGTTGTTCAAAGCATTGTTAGCTTAATGAGCTTGTTAAGGGTCATTTCGTTAACTGTTTTAGCGGATTCAATACACAATATTCTGATATTTTTTGCTGAAAAAATGTGAGTAGCTGCAAAAGTTACTCACATTTTTTCAGCAAAGAATTTCAGCATATTTGCGTATCACTCGATGTAAATTTTAACGAATCGTTAACTAACGATATCGTTAGCTTTGAACAAATGGGCCCAGAATTTTCCAATATCAGACATAAAACATACCTGTAGTACATAGTTCTAGATAAGGTGCTTTTTTCAGCCAAAAAATATTGATACTTTTATAATTTCTCACACGAAAACATATGTTGATCAATCTCCACAAAAGAATGTTGCCGGTGGATGCGTTTATGAAGCTGCATTAGCCTTGGAGCCTTCATTCCATATTGTTGTCTGCTGAATTTTTACCCAGCATGCTAAGCATTAAGAAGAATGGATACACCTCCAAGGGAGATCATTCTGACAGAAAAATATTTCTTTCCCTTTTCAATAACTCTTGATAAGATGCTTTTTTCAATCCAAATTTATAGATATTTTTCTAATTTCTCTACCAAAACACATGCTGTGGGTACTCATTAGAAGCCCCTCGGCAAGGCACTTCAAATGATACCCACCAACATATGTTTCTGTGGAGAAATAAGAAAAATATTTACCTGATACCAACTCTAGATCTAAAGACCTATGCTTTTCAATGGGTGCTTCTCTCAAATGAAAGCATTTCCTCCCTCAAAAACCAAATGCTTTCTTTTAACAGTAGCCTCAACTGCATTTAAGAAGCAATTCATATCCAGTGAGGAAAACTCTTTTCTGCAGGTGTGGTGTCCCCTTGACATGGAGAGACAAAAGCATACAACAGTCAAAGTTCATAGTTCCGATGGCTCATTTATCATGGCTAATTCAAACTCGTTTTTAAATCCCCATGAAATTCTTCTGATTGCTTAAGAAAACGAATATTTAGGGATTTTTTTTGTTTCATCATGGTATTGTATGTTTTGTGTATTCATTGGAATTGCATTGATGAGGCAATCCTAATGAGTACAGAGGCAATTATAATGAGTAAACTCGACATACCATTATTGAGTAGATGAGTAGAAGATGGAAAAGATTTCCCTAAACTATCGCCATTTTGCTTCCTGACCTGGCGCTATGATTAACCCTCAGTGGCTTGAATAACCCATATCTCGAACAAATTTTCATTTTCCTAAGGCTGTTTGAGCCACTGAGTTTTGACTGAATATAGAGTACTCTCCTGTTCATCAAATTTTTTGTTTGAGTTTCTAACATCACTGTCAACAATCTTTCAGTCATGTTGTGATGGTGTCTAATTTAAAGGTGGGAACTGATGTCCTTTTACAGTGCTCCCCCTGTATCATAATGCAGACATTGTAATGATACTACTAGCAGTCATATTATACCAACAGTGATGTGACTAACCACAGATCTTCTTCTTAATGCTGAGTTCCAAACTATAACTAATTTTAGAAAAGTCTTCAGTATGACCCAGTTGGAGATCAAACTCACAACCTCTTGATCTTTAACCCTTAAAGCGCCAATCACAACAACTGTCGTCTGCTTTCTCATCTGCTTGTGATTTTATAAGTCATTTCTGCAAACAGTGTGGACCCAGATCAGACTGCTCCTTTAGGAGCAGTCTGATCTGGGTCCACACTGTTTGCCTGTATGCAAAAATAGGTTCAAAAAGTTTGCAAGAATATTCAGCAGACGACATAAACAGACGACATTTTCACATGCAGTTTTTCTTGGCGCTTTAAGGGTTAAGGCAGACATTTTACAAAGTGAAGCCATTTGAATTGGGCCATTTAGACAGAAATAGTGATCTACTGCATGCATTATAACCAGAAAAGAGTTACCATAGAGTTCAACAGTGTGCCATTATTATCAGAGATTATCATGAAGTTCAACAAAGATATCTTCATTCTTGTTACTAATCAGTACAGTACAATCAACAATTCCAACAACAATATTGTTAAACATATAAAAATCAAGTTCATCTTACCAATAAAAGTTAAATTTTCAGATGTCAACAGTGATGCCAACATGGTCACTCCTGAGGTCTTCATCACAATCATCATCAGCATCATGATCATCTAAGGTACTGACATCTGTAATTAACTGCTGAATTACTAATAATATCAATAACTACTCAACAAATATCATAATATCAAAACATTATTGTTTAATAATTTATCATTGGAATTGATTTTTACAGAATTATCACACTCCACAGTTAATATTTCATCATCATCAACATCATCATCGTCATCACTGGTATAGGTGTACCCATCATAACTATCATCACTTTCTGCAACATCATTACCATCAACATCACCATCAGCAATAACAATGCCATAATTATCATAATCAACAGATACAAAGTAAAAAGTGGTTGCATTGTCACTATTGTTAAATCATAAACATTACACAGTCAATACCTGGTCAGCAATGCCATTAACATTATCATCAAGGATACTAAAGTGTAATCATTCTAATCATCATCATCATAATTATTATCATTATCGATACTGAGGTGATAATCATCATCATCATCATCATCATCACTTACAGTACATAGAGGATATTTACTCTTTTGCTGCGAATACCATAAATATTGTCATCGAGTGTAATGAAAACATCAGTATTTTCACAAGTGTGAAGCACTAGTGAAAATTTGAATGTTTTCATTACATGAGATGAAAATTGTTATGGTATTCACTAAAAAAGAGTAAATTTTCTTTTTATTTTATTGTTTACGTGACAATGCCCGCTTCTGATGTCATAACTAAACATGAACGCCATGGCGTCGACATTCAGTCCTTAACATGTGAAGCGCTGGAGAGACAAAAACAAAAAAAGTTTCGGCAAATCAAAATAATCTTGATACCAAAATGTACCTTACATTCTAACTAAGAAAATGCATACCAACACTTGATAGTTTAGTTCAGAAACAAAGTTAGAGGTGTTCGAGGTGTTCATAAATCTGAAGTGGCGGTAACATCCACTTCTGAAACAATGAAGAAAACCGAAGTCGTCCAAAGGGAGGAGTGAAAATATAAATCGTATCAGTCACAAGAGAAATGATACGAAATTATTTCACTTGTGATTGATACCACTTTTATTTTCACCAGATATACAGATTTCACCGCTAACAATGAAATAATATCATTTTCATAATCAAGTAAATGTAACACTTTAGGAAAGAATACACCTTGTGTCGTGACCTGAGTCTTCTGGTTCCCAGCTGTATTTTGTCAAATAAGAAACTGAACTGGAAGTCACAGGATACCAGATAAGCATGTATTTATAATTATCATTAAATCATAAATATGAGCAATCACCATAAGATTGGCAGAGTCTTATCTTAACCCTTGTCCTGCTGAACCCGGATATACCCTCCCTTTGCAAACAGTGTAGATCCAGATCAGTTGGCTTCTGATGATGATGATGAGTTCAGGTTTAACGACGCATCAACCCATGAGGGTCATTTGCGTCAAAAAGTTGGCTTCTGAAGAAGCCAACTGATCTGGATCTACACTGTTTGTCATTCAGTATGTGAATTTATATCAACAACCTGAATCAAGTAATTTGATTGGCTGAAAATTGGAAGTGGGCGTGGCATCAATTTATTCAGCATGACAAGGGTTAAGCTGTGGAGTCGAGTAAGCCACTGACAGCTGAAAGAAACATTGCAAAAGGCAGTAAATACTTTTGGCATATAAAATACCAACTGATGGAAAAAATTGTGTTGGGGCTTAATAACACGTCAATCTTTGTTGGTCATTTTGTGTCGTTTCCTGGAAAAAGGGAGAAAAGAGACAGAAGAGATAGTAGAGGAGATGAAAGAGATGGACAGGGAAGAAAGAGGAACAGGAATGAAAGTGAAGAAACAGAAGAAATAAAAAACATTCCCCCTCTACCCTTACCTGCTACAAGGATAGCAGGCCTTGCCCAACTGTAAGCCAATATCAGTTGGACGCCCTGGTGAGGTAAGGTACAGGACACCTTCGCCACATCTGACCATCACCTGATGGCAAAGAAGCATACTTAAAGCATTTAAAATCATTATCAATATCCCATCATTATCATCCACACCAACATTATGACAGTAAACAGGTGTAGTAATTTCATAATTCACCACATCATCATCATCATTATCATCATCTTTGCAATAATAAGAACAACTTCTACCTTTAGTATACATAACCAACAAGTACATGTATATGATTAATCAATAGTTTTGTCAAACCCTAAACATAACTAATCTCATTGATCATTGTCTACATTTGGTTAGCACTGCAATCTTCATCATTATCCTAGAGAAGGACTGAAGACACTTTACAAACTCATGATTCAACTCTAAAACATAAATATGTATTGAAAAGACGTTTTTTCCTTACAATGGACACGGGAATTTCCGAAATAATTACACAGACATTTTGGATTGGTCCATTAGGTAAAACCGGTAAGAAAATTAGATGAAAGAAAGGAGTTAACGCTTAGCACTCTGGGTAAAATTACAGCAGACAGCATTTAGAAATATTTTTTTCTAAAATGCCCAGATGCCTCCAAAACAGGTTTGACATTTCATGCAAATTGTCTCCAATGAAGACAATTTGCATGAAATGTCAAATCCGGTTTTCTCAAAAAAATCTCATCAATGTATTGTCTGCTGAATTAGCCTACAGAGTTGTAAAGGCCAACACTATCGATTTCAATGATACCTACCTGGGGCATAGTCACCAACTGACCACATGATTGACGTGCGAACAAGCCATTTGCCATTAAATGAATCAGCGACTTTTATAATCCCTTTGATGTTACTAGAAATTTGAACTGTAAAAAAATGGATCTTATATTGTTCATATAAATTACTCGCGACCTGATCGGCTGTGCAGATTACTCAGAATAATAAAGCTGCTAATATTGTATATAAAGAATGTCAGACCTTGTAAGTCTGCACAATAAATAAAATAGACCCTTATCAGACCACGCAGATGCGCACACTAATCTGCCATTTTCGAATTTGCGATAAGGTACTTTTTTTTTACTTGGCAGAACAGTTACTGTAAGCGTGTCAGTCTACATGGGATTAGCTAACAGGCAGGCTCGTGATTCGCAAAATAGTAACTTACTTCTTGGGCACGATACGATGATATAGACCAGCCCTCGCATAAATTGTTTGGAAAGACACTCTGTTTCTAGGCCCTGCAAACTCTGTCAAGCAAATTGCCTTGGTCCTGACTGGAATATGCGGATGCAACACCCAGCCCTATTTTTTTCTATTTTTTTTTCTTTCTTAGAATCGGTAAGATACCTTTTTTCTTTAAGTATTTAATTTCCTGGATAGCAACTAGGAAAATTGTACTTTATAACTTGTGTGAAATACAGAGACACAAATACGCCTGCACTTCAAAAAATGGAATTCCGATTTGTTTTTGGGCTCTTCGGAATCAGTTTTATGAATTACATAGATCCTCAATTGACTGCGAGGATGCGTCAGCCCTGGTGCGTCGGTCACTGTTTTAATCTGTACCACATAAGCGGCAAGGTACTTTTGTTGGTGTCCTCTCAGGTTTTGTAGCAGACAACATTTTGAATTTTTAGCTCACCTGAGCTCTGCTCAGGATGAGCTATTGTGATCACTTTTCGTCTGTCGTCCGTCCGTTCGTTAACATTTTCAAATGACGTCTCCTCTGAAGCCGCTGAGCCAATTTTGCTCAAATTTCATATGGAGCCTTCTTAGGGTGGGGGAACGAAAAATTGCTAAAATGGTTGCGGTCCGTTGACCAAGATGGCCACCACGCCCATATATGGTAAAAACCTTTAAAAATCTTCTCCTCCAGAACCTAGAATGCCTTGCGGCTGAACCTTTGCAGGAATCACTGGGGACGGGAGGTCTACCAAAATTGCTAAAAGAATTGTCGTACGTTGACGTTTGACCTTTTTACGGCAAGGTCAAGTTTGCTTCCCTATGCATTTATATGGGAAAACCTTTAAAAATCTTCTTCTCCAAAACTGAGCATGCCTTATGGCTGAATCTTTGCATATATCTTCGGGAACACAAGGGCTACCAAAATTGCTAAAATAATGGTCGTACATTGACATTTGACGTTTTTACGGTAAGGTCAATTTTGCTTCCTTATGCATTTGTATGGGAAAAATGTTCAGAATTTCAAATAACTTCTCCTCTGGAACCTCTGGGCCAATTTTGCTCAAATTTCATATGGAGCCTCCTTAGGTAGGGGGAACAATAGATTACTAAAATGGTCACGGTTCGTTGACCAAGATGGCTGCCATGCTCATATATGGTAAAAACCTTTAAAAATCTTATCTAGAACCGAGGATGCTTTGGGGCTGAATGTTTGCATAAATCATCGGGGACAGGGGGTCTACCAAAGTTGCTAAAATAATGGTCATACATTGACATTTGACCTTTTTATGGCAAGGTCAAGTTTGCTTCCTTATGCATTTGTATGGGAAAAAACATTTAAAAATCTTATTCTCCAAAACCGAGGATGGCTTGTGGCTGAATCTTTGCATATATCATCTGGAACAGGCGGTCTACCAAAATTGCTAAAATAATTGTCATACATTGACATTTAACCTTTTTACAGCGAGGTCAAGTTTGCTTCTGTAAACATTTGTATGGGCCCCATACATTTGTATGGAAAAAATGTTGATAATTTCAAATGGCTTTTCCTCTGACGCCTCCAGGCCAGTGTTGCTCAAATTTCATGCGGAGCCTCCGTGGGCAGGAGAATGAAAGATTGCTAAAATGGGTATGGTCCATTGATCAAAATGGCTGCCATGCCCATATATGGTAAAAACCTTTAAAAATCTTCTTTTCCATAACCAAATAAGCCCTGGGTCGTAATCTTTGCACAAATTATGGGGGACAGGAGATCTACCAAAATTGCTAAAATGATGGTTCTATGTTGACATTTGACCTTTTTACCTCCAAGGTCAAATTTGCTTCTCTATTTGTATGGGCCATATACATTTATATTGAAAGTATCGAAGTAACTTGTCGATCAACAGTAGTTAAAATTGTTCAGATTGGAAATCTAAGATGGTCATCATCTGGTTTATATTTATAATATTTCCTTGCCACTGTGCTGTTTACATGTATAAAATCATGATTCTTCAGAAACCACTTAGCCAATTTCCACCAAATTTCACATTGATCCTTCTGTTGAAATGTGATTGATAGTTTATTCAAATGATCATGCTCCATCGACTGTCAGGCCCATATATTCTTCTTCAAAACTAAGAACTGCTCAAATGACGATATTTTAATTAGTTGCGATGATAGGATTGGAAAAATGTTGCATAACATCTGCATGTTTGCAGTGGCTATGTCACTCAGGTGAGCGAACCGCGGCCTGTGGGCCTCTTGTTTTATTTATTATCATTCATTTTTCAGAGAAATAAGTGATGACACATCATGTGAATCATCAGATATGTAAAGACTTTATTCTCTGAAAAAATAAAATAAATAAATAAATGTAAAATTGTTTTTTTTTTTGTTTTTTTTTTTTTGCTGCAGTTGTAATTGGCGCTTTAAGGGTTAATCCTTTATCGGTCAGGAAGTAGATTAATGAAAAAAATGACACCTATTTAGTGCTCTGAAAATAGCCATAAGGCAAAATACTGATGACAACTTTGGTAATACCGAATGTGTAAATATGCGAGTGAACAGTCATAGCTAACAATGTTTTTGACTGCCGAGTTCCGTGGAAAAAGGGCAAAACTTTTATAGATATGTTATTTTGTTTGTTTGTGTTGAGGTTTTACGGCCCAGTCAACCCAATGTGGGGTCATGTCGAGCGTGGTCAGTTTACCTAACCACACGTTTACTGGACAGGCTTAGTCCTGTAAGCTGTTAACCAGTATTGTGCACATTCTTTTGCCAGAAACTGACAACTGCCCTTCTTGAATCAGCGGAAGGGCATAGATATGTTATCAAAATGACTGTTGCATCATTATGTTAAAAAAATCTAGCTCAAAGAGTCAGACACATCACCCAGGGACTGAAGGTTAGTTATTTTGATCAGGTCTTGTTTATCAGGGATTTTCTGCAATTTCAAATAGTTCGTACAGTGCTTTTTTTTCTGAAACTGATTTTCTAATAATTCGAATACCCGGGTCAATATTTGTTACCTGTTCAAACTAAAAGGAAATCAACCGTAATAAGTGGCTTAAATTATGACCGATAAATATACAGGAAGTCACCAAAATTACCGTAGTTATGATTGAAAATCATAGTACACAAAGATGGATTTTGCCGAGTTGGTCTTCAATGGCTCAAACTACCAATTGGTGGAACTTTTTTTGGCGGTCCCGGCGTGTTTGAGCCATCGAAGTTCGACTGTATATCAAATATTATGAGTCATATCTGAGGAAAATTCTGCATCCAGCAATACGCCGCAAGTGCCCAGAATTATTAATGGCGACGCCATTAATTCTTCATGATAACGCCATGCCACACAAAGCTGCTATAGTAAAGGCCCTATTCGAGGAGTACCACTGGGAAGTTCTAAAACACCCATCTTTATAGTCCAGACTTGAGCCAACCTGACTATGATTTGTTTCCAAAATTGAAGGAACCATTTCGAGGAATATGCTATGATGATTTGAACGAGTTATACAGGGCCGCAGTCGTGGGGGACATAAACAAGTGTTGCCTCTCGTATAATGTTGTTTGCTGAACCAAGGCTACTGGTTCCCAGCTGTATTATAATGTAAAAGAAACAAACCAGAATCAACAGGTCACTAGACAAGGTTATATTTATACGTTATATTGTTTGTTTGTGTTGAGGTTTTACGGCCCAGTCAACCCAGTAGGGTCATGTCAGGCACAGTCTGTTTACCTAACCACATGTTTACTGGGCAGGCTTAGTCCTCTAAGTGGTTAACCAGTATTGTGCACATTCTTTCGCCAGAAACTGACAACTGCCCTTCTTGAATCAGCGGAAGGGATAGAATGACCGTAGAAAATATTTCATGACCAATCTCCACGAAAGAATGTTGCCGACCTCTGCGGGGGTTGAACCCGTGACCTCCTGATCTCCAGTCGGATGCGCATCCAACTGAGCCACCGAGGCCTGCTATATTTATATGTATATAGTAAAATCATATATAAAAAATCTCACCATTAGGTTGGCAGAGCCATATCAGGACTGTAGAGTTGAAAAAGCCAATGATCGCTGAAAGAAATGTATAAAAGATAGTAAATTCTTATGGCATATGAAGTACTATTGATTGTGTTGGGGTTTAATGACACATCAACCCTTGTGAGCCATTTTGTGTCATCTCCCAGATAATGGAATAAAAGAGATAGAATAGGAGACAGAAGAGGAGATAAAAGAGAGGGACAGGGAAGAAAGAGGAACAGAAATGAAAGTGAAGAAACAGAAGAAATAAATAAAACTGCAAGCCATGCACCATGCCCCGCCACACAGCGACATATTCCCTATGCACTTCTGTAGTATAAAGGCTGAAAACAATCTAAGTTAAACATGAAGAGAAGCAATAAACAGTTATTTCAGAACTCAAATTAAAAAAACAAAAAAAAACACACACACAAAAAAGTCTGTTAAAAATGCAATAAAAAGTGATAAAAAATAATTTCAGGATTCTGTAAAAAAAACAATATGCATATCTTCAGACCATTCTAAAAGCGTGTGTAAAGTTTCAAAAGAATCGGCCTGAAACTGTAGGAGGTTGCGCGTAAAAAGTACATACTCCCTATACATTTCTGTAGTATTAGGGCTCGTAAAAAGTCTAAGTTAAAAATGCAAAAAAATTTAATAAAAAATAATTTCAGGATTCTGAAAAAACAACATGCATATCTTCAGACCATCCTAAAAGCGCCTGTAAAGTTTCAAAAGGATTAGCCTAAAACTGTAGGAGGAGTTGCGCCTACAAAGTACATACTCCCTATACATTTCTGTAATATTAGGGCTCGAAAAAAAGTCTAAGTTGAAAATGAAAAAAATGTGATAAAAAAATAATTTCAGGATTCTGAAAAAACAATATCATATCTTCAGACCATCCTAAAAGCGCGTGTAAAGGATTGGCCTAAAACTGTAGGAGAAGTTGTGGGCAAACAGGGCTTCCATTAACTTCCAGACTCAGAAGTCCCAGACTTCCTACCCCTCAAATTTGGAAGTCCCACAGGAAAATCTAGGAAGTCCCACTTTTTTTCCATGCTGCTGTGGTGGTCTGCCCTTTCTTTAGTAGAACATAGGTTCATATCAGTGTCACACAGAATCATCATGATATACGCTTCTCTTAGATGTGTTTTAAAAATGTCCTTATCGCTTATTAAAATTCGATCGCATCTTTTTGGAAAGCCTGTACTTGTATGTCGGACCTTAGAGAAAGCATCAACATTGGTACAACTTCGCATTCGTTTCAAAGCCCAGAGAAAGAAAAAAGAAAAGAAAATACACGAGAGAAAACACCCAAAACATGTTTTCTTAAAAATAAACTATGCTGAAATTATTTTGCAGAAATGTATTTAATGAAATATTTGTTCGGATTGAAGCTGATCAACACGAGCGAACGAGTTGCTTACTTCACAAAAATTGCGGGAAAACGGCGCCGACTCGTGCAACAACAAACAAATTAAAGGCAGCTCTCGATGAAATACCAACAGCAAAACGTTCGTTCGCGGAGAAAAGCAAGCAAAACCATCGCAAATCGCCTATATTTAGACTTACTTTGCGTCTTTTCCGCACTGGTAAACAGCGCAACCGGAACAAGGCTACGCATTTAGAAACGGGTTTTCCGAAAATTTTGAGGAAAAATATGTTTTCTTTTCATTTGAAAAATTGCTTTTGTTGTCATGACAAACGTAAGCTTCTAAATTTGAATAGATTTCAATTTGCGTTCAGCGAATAATTGTTATTTATTTATTTATAGAGTTTCACTCGGCAATTCCTGGAAGTGTTGCAGACGACACGTTCTTAGCAAAATAATAATTTAAGACGTGAATATTAAAAAATAATAACGACTTCATATAATTTCAACGAATGTTTTCGGGGTCGCAGTAGAAAATTTAATTAAAAAAACATCAATCAACTCAGCACGCGTGACAAATACACGCAGTGATCACGCAGCCATCAAAAGGGGGCCGCGACGCTTGACACGGCTGTCAATAAAACTCCCGCAAGTGGAAAGTGGGACGTCCTTAAAGCTCAGTCAACACAGGTAGCGATTTTCCGGTAAGTAGGCGGGGCAAACATTTTACAACTGGTTAAAAGTGGGAGGGCCTTTTGACAATTTTTGGACGTCTCGGGTATCGATTTCGGACGGACAAAAGAAATTTCGGAAGTCCGCGGTACGTCTTTGAAGTTCAATTTGGACGTCCGGTGGCAATCTCAGGGCGTAATATACGTCGTACGTCCGCTTAACAGAAGCCGTGGGCAAACGAATGGTGGGGGCGCTGAGGGACGGATGGACGAACACTCAAAATTTCAGAGGGTATAACAAAAATACCCGCCACTTTTTTGGTGGCGGGGCATAAAAAATTCCCCAACTACCCTTACCTGCTACAAGGATACCAGGCCTTGTCTGCAACTTGCCCAATTGTAAGCCAATAACAGGTGGACGCCCGTTGACGTAAGATACATGACACCTTCGCCACACCCGACCAGCCCAATATGAACTACTAACAGATGGCAAAGATGCATAATTAAAGCATATAAATCATCAGCAACATCATCATAATCAACATACCCAACCTCATCATAATCTACATCATCATCTGCACCAACATTATAAACAGTAATCAGGTGTAGTAAACCATAATGCAACACATCATCATCAGTAAATATACATTATTTAGAACAACATCTACCTTTAGTCTACATAATTTACATAGTATACGATTCATCAACAATTTTGTCAAACCATTAAAATTACCAATCTCATTATTGTCATCTACATTAGGTTATCACTGCAATCATCATCATAAAACTAGCGAAGGACTGAAGACATTTTACTTATAATTGCAATTATATCAAACATCAATACCATTACAACCTATACTACCGTACATCATCATCATCATCATCATCTCTTACAGTTCTATTACTATCACTCAAATATGTGTAACACCTTGGGAAAAAATATAGCCTTGGCTGCTGACATGAGGCTACTGGTTCCCAGCTGTATTACGTTAAATAAGAAACTGAAACCAGAAGTCACAAGTCACTAAATAAGATTATTTTTATATGTATATAGTAAAATCATATATAAATAAGCAATCTCACCATTAGAGCCACATCAGGACTGTAGAGAAAGCCAATGATTGCTGAAAGAAATGTGTAAAAGATAGTAAATTCTTATGGCATAGGAAGTACTAACAGACGGCAAATAATTGAAGCATTTAAATCATCCTCAACATCTTCATACCCATCCTCATCATAATCTACATCATCATCTGCACCAACATTATAAAAATAATCAGGTGTAGTAAACCATAATACAACACATCATCATCATCATCATCAGTCAACATACAATATTTAGAACAATGTCTAATGTTAGTCTACATAATCAACACAGTATACCATTCATCAACTGTTTTGTCAAACCATTAACATTACCAATCTCACTGATTATCATCTACATAAGGTAAGCACTGAAATCATCATCATAATCTTAACAATGGACTGACGACACTTAACTAACTCAGCAGCAGCCGCAGTAGAATTACCATCATCAACAAAATCACAATCATAATGGCAGTCATCATTATCAACATCAGTGTTGATGTGCAGTCAGGCAGATCAGAGACATTGGCAAAACTGCTGAATATAAAAATAATAGTTATAAGCTTTGCATTCAGAATCTCTTCCCTGATCATAGTGGCCACCGGCAATAACCCCCACGATACACACCAAACAATCCTTGCGGGCATTAAATCTCCGGACCCTCGTCATGAGTGGTAGAGTTGAGAAAGTAAATGCTAGCAGAAAGGTAAGCTGTAAGAAAAGAAGCAAAATTAAGGCATATAAAATACAGAGCGAAAAGAAGAATAACAAAGCTGCCATCTTCATTATAACATATCCATCATCATCAGTCTCAGTAACATTATAATTGCAACTATATCAAATTAGCTGATGCCTTAAAACATCAATACCATTACAACCTATACTGCCATACATCACCATCACCATCATCATCATCATCATCTCTTACAGTTCTATTACTATCAAACTCAAGTATGTGTAACACCTTAGGAAAAAATATAATCTTGTCTGCTGACATGAGGCTACTGGTTCCCAGCTGTATTATGTTAAATAAGAAACTGATACCACAAGTCACTAAACAAGGTTATTTTTATATGTATATAGTAAAATCATATATAAATAAGCAATCTCACCATTAGGTTGACAGAGCCACATCAGGACTGTAGAGAAAGCCAATGATCACTGAAAGAAATGTGTAAAAGATAGTAAATTCTTATGGCATAGAAAGTACTAACAGACGGCAAAGAAGCATAATTAAAGCATTTAAATCATCATCAACATCATCATACCCATCCTCATCAAAATCTACATCATCATCTGCACCAACATTACAAAAGTAATCAGGTGTAGTATACCATAATTCAACACATCATCATCATCAGTAAACATACAATATTTGAACCTCTACCGTTAGTCTACATAACCAACACAGTATACCATTCATCAACAGTTTTATCAAACCATTAACATTACCAATCTCATTATTGTCATCTACATTAATTAGGTTGGCACTGCAATCATTATCATAATCCGAGCAAAGGACTGAGGACACTTAACAAACTCAGCAGCAGTCCCTGGAGAATTATCATCATCAACAAATCACAATCATAATGGCAGTCATCATCATTAAAATCAGTGTGATGTGCAGTCAGGCAGATCAGAGACATTGACAAAACTGTTGACTATAAAAGTAATAGTTATAAGCTTTGCATTCAGAATCTCTTCCCTGATCATAGTGGCCACCCGCAATAACCCCTTCGATACACACCAAACAATCCTTGCGGGCATTAAATCTCCAGACCCTCATCATGAGTGGTTGGGTTGAGAAAGCTATGCTAGCAGAAAGGTAAGCTGTAAGAAAAGAAACAAAATTAAGGCATATAAAATACAGAGAGAAAAGAAGAATAACAAAGCTACCATCTTCATTATAACATATCCATCATCATCAGTCTCAGTAACAAGATAATTGCAACTATATCAAATAAGCTGATGCCTTAAAACATCAATACCATTACAACCTATACTGCCATACATCATCATCATCAACATCATCATCATCATCTCTTACAGTTCTATTACTATCAAACTCAAGTATGTGTAACACCTTAGGAAAAAATATAATCTTGTCTGCTGACATGAGGCTACTGGTTCCCAGCTGTATTATGTTAAATAAGAAATTGAAACCAGAAGTCACAAGTCAGTAAACAAGGTTACTTTTATATGTATATAGTAAAATCATATATAAATAAGCAATCTCACCATTAGGTTTGACAGAGCCACATCAGGACTGTAGAGAGAGCCAATGATCACTGAAAAAAATGTGTAAAATATAGTAAATTCTTATGGCATAGAAAGTACTAACAGACTGCAAAGCAGCATAATTCTTATGGCATAACAGACGGCAAAGAAGCATAATTAAAGCATTTAAATCATCATCAACATCATCATACCCATCCTCATCATAATCTACATCATCATCTGCACCAACATTATAAAAGTAATCAGGTGTAGTATACCATAATTCAACACATCATCATCATCATCATCATCAGTAAACATACAATATTAGAACATCTACCGTTAGTCTACATAATCAATACAGTATACCATTCATCAACAGTTTTTTCAAACCATGAACATTACCAATTTCATTTTTGTCATCTACATTAGGTTGGCCCTGCAATCATTATCATAATCCTAGCAAAGGACTGAGGACACTTAACAAACTCAGCAGCTGTCGCTGTAGAATTATCATCATCAACAAATCACAATTATAATGGCAGTCATCATCATTAAAATCAGTGTTGATGTGCATTCAGGCAGATCAGAGACATTGGCAAAACTGCTGAATATAAAAGTAATAGTTATTAGCTTTGCATTCAGAATCTCTTCCCTGATCATAGTGGCCACCGGCAATAACCCCTACGATACACACCAAGCAATCCTTGCGGGCATTAAATCTCCGGACCCTCGTCATGAGTGGTTGAGTTGAGAAAGTAAATGCTAGCAGAAAGGTAAGCTGTAAAAAAAGAAGCAAAATTAAGGCATATAAAATACAGAGAGAAAAGAAGAGTAACAAAGCTACCATCTTCATTATAACATATCCATCATCACCAGTCTCAGTAACATTATAATTGCAATTATATCAAATAAGCTGATGCCTTAAAACATCAATACCATTACAAACTATACTGCCAAACATCATCATCATCATCATCATCTCTTACAGTTCTATTACTATCAAACTCGAGTATGTGTAACACTTTAGGAAAAAATATAATCCTGTCTGCTGACATGAGGCTACTGGTTCCGAGCTGCATTGTGTTAATTAAGAAACTGAAACCAGAAGTCACAAGTCAGTAAACAAGGTTACTGTTATATGTATATAGTAAAATCATATATAAATAAGCAATCTCACCATTAGGTTGACAGAGCCACATCAGGACTGTAGAGAAAGCAAACGATCGCTGAAAGAAATGTGTTAAAGGTAGTAAATTCTTATGGTATAGAAAGTACTAACAGATGGCAAAGACGCATAATTAAAGCATTTAAATCTTCATCAACATCATCATACCCATCCTCATCATTATCTACATCATCATCTGCACCAACATTATAAAAGTAATCAAGTGTAGTAAAACGTAAGTAAACACATCATCATCATCACCATCATCATCATCAGTAAACATACAATATTAGAACATCTACCATTAGTCTACATAATCAACACAGTATACCATTCATCAACAGTTTTATCAAACCATTAACATTACCAATTTCATTATTGTCATCTACATTAGGTTGGCACTGCAATCATGATCATAATCCTAGCAAAGGACTGAGGACACTTAACAAACTCAGCAGCAGTCCCTTGAGTATTATCATCATCAACAAATCACAATCATAATGGCAGTCATCATCATTAAAATCAGTGTGATGTGCAGTCAGGCAGATCAGAGACATTGGCAAAACTGCTGAATATACAATAGTTATAAGCTTTGCATTCAGAATCTCTTCCCTGATCACAGTGGCCACCGGCAATAACCCCTACAATACACACCAAACAATCCTTGCGGGCATTAAATCTCCGGACCCTCATCATGAGTGGTTGAGTTGAGAAAGCAAATGCTAGCAGAAAGGTAAGCTGTAAGAAAAGAAGCAAAATTAAGGCATATAAAATACAGAGAGAAAAGAAGAATAACAAAGCTACCATCTTCATTATAACATATCCATCATCATCAGTCTCAGTAACAAGATAATTGCAACTATATCAAATAAGCTGATGCCTTAAAACATCAATACCATTACAACCTATACTGCCATACATCATCATCATCATCTCTTACAGTTCTATTACTATCAAACTCAAGTATGTGTAACACCTTAGGAAAAAATATAATGTCTGCTGACATGAGGCTACTGGTTCCCAGCTGTATTATGTTAAATAAGAAATTGAAACCAGAAGTCACAAGTCAGTAAACAAGGTTACTTTTATATGTATATAGTAAAATCATATATAAATAAGCAATCTCACCATTAGGTTTGACAGAGCCACATCAGGACTGTAGAGAGAGCCAATGATCACTGAAAAAAATGTGTAAAATATAGTAAATTCTTATGGCATAGAAAGTACTAACAGACTGCAAAGCAGCATAATTCTTATGGCATAACAGACGGCAAAGAAGTATAATTAAAGCATTTAAATCATCATCAACATCATCATACCCATCCTCATCATAATCTACATCATCATCTGCACCAACATTATAAAAGTAATCAGGTGTAGTATACCATAATTCAACACATCATCATCATCATCATCATCAGTAAACATACAATATTAGAACATCTACCATTAGTCTACATAATCAATACAGTATACCATTCATCAACAGTTTTTTCCAACCATGAACATTACCAATTTTGATTTTTGTCATCTACATTAGGTTGGCCCTGCAATCATTATCATAATCCTAGCAAAGGACTGAGGACACTTAACAAACTCAGCAGCTGTCACTGTAGAATTATCATCATCAACAAATCACAATCATAATGGCAGTCATCATCATTAAAATCAGTGTTGATGTGCATTCAGGCAGATCAGAGACATTGGCAAAACTGCTGAATATAAAAGTAATAGTTATTAGCTTTGCATTCAGAATCTCTTCCCTGATCATAGTGGCCACCGGCAATAACCCCTACGATACACACCAAGCAATCCTTGCGGGCATTAAATCTCCGCCCTCGTCATGAGTGGTTGAGTTGAGAAAGTAAATGCTAGCAGAAAGGTAAGCTGTAAAAAAAGAAGCAAAATTAAGGCATATAAAATACAGAGAGAAAAGAAGAGTAACAAAGCTACCATCTTCATTATAACATATCCATCATCACCAGTCTCAGTAACATTATAATTGCAATTATATCAAATAAGCTGATGCCTTAAAACATCAATACCATTACAAACTATACTGCCAATCATCATCATCATCATCATCATCTCTTACAGTTCTATTACTATCAAACTTGAGTATGTGTAACACTTTAGGAAAAAATATAATCCTGTCTGCTGACATGAGGCTACTGGTTCCGAGCTGCATTGTGTTAATTAAGAAACTGAAACCAGAAGTCACAAGTCACTAAACAAGGTTATTTTTATATGTATATAGTAAAATCATATATAAATAAGCAATCTCACCATTAGGTTGACAGAGCCACATCAGGACTGTAGAGAAAGCAAACGATCGCTGAAAGAAATGTGTTAAAGGTAGTAAATTCTTATGGTATAGAAAGTACTAACAGATGGCAAAGACGCATAATTAAAGCATTTAAATCTTCATCAACATCATCATACCCATCCTCATCATTACCTACATCATCATCTGCACCAACATTATAAAAGTAATCAAGTGTAGTAAAACGTAAGTAAACACATCATCATCATTACCATCATCATCATCAGTAAACATACAATATTAGAACATCTACCATTAGTCTACATAATCAACACAGTATACCATTCATCAACAGTTTTATCAAACCATTAACATTACCAATTTCATTATTGTCATCTACATTAGGTTGGCACTGCAATCATGATCATAATCCTAGCAAAGGACTGAGGACACTTAACAAACTCAGCAGCAGTCCCTTGAGTATTATCATCATCAACAAATCACAATCATAATGGCAGTCATCATCATTAAAATCAGTGTGATGTGCAGTCAGGCAGATCAGAGACATTGGCAAAACTGCTGAATATACAATAGTTATAAGCTTTGCATTCAGAATCTCTTCCCTGATCACAGTGGCCACCGGCAATAACCCCTACAATACACACCAAACAATCCTTGCGGGCATTAAAAATCTCCGGACCCTCATCATGAGTGGTTGAGTTGAGAAAGCAAATGCTAGCAGAAAGGTAAGCTGTAAGAAAAGAAGCAAAATTAAGGCATATAAAATACAGAGAGAAAAGAAGAATACCAAAGCTACCATCTTCATTATAACATATCCATCATCATCAGTCTCAGTAACATTATAATTGCAACTATATCAAATAAACTGATGCCTTAAAACATCAATACCATTACAACCTATACTGCCATACATCATCATCATCATCATCTCTTACAGTTCTATTACTATCAAACTCGAGTATGTGTAACACCTTAGGAAAAAATATAATATTGTCCGCTGACATGAGGCTACTGGTTCCCAGTTGTATTATGTTAAATAAGAAATTGAAACCAGAAGTCACAAGTCAGTAAACAAGGTTACTGTTATATGTATATAGTAAAATCATATATAAATAAGCAATCTCACCATTAGGTTGACAGAGCCACATCAGGACTGTAGAGAAAGCCAATGATCGCTGAAAGAAATGTGTAGAAGATAGTAAATTCTTATGGCATAGAAAGTACTAACAGATGGCAAAGACGCATAATTAAAGCATTTAAATCATCATCAACATCATCATACCCATCCTCATCATAATCTACATCATCATCTGCACCAACATTATAAAAGTAATCAGGTGTCCATAATTCAACACATCATCATCATCATCATCAGTAAACATACAATATTAGAACATCTACTGCAGCCTACATAGTCAACACAGTATACCATTCATCAACAGTTTTATCAAACCATTAACATTACCAATCTCATTATTGTCATCTACATTAGGTTGGCACTGCAATCATGATCATAATCCTAGCAAAAGACTGAGGACACTTTAAACTCAGCAGCTGTCGCTGTAGAATTATCATCATCAACAAATCACAATCATAATGGCAGTCATCGTCATTAAAATCAGTGTTGATGTTCAGTCAGGCAGATCAGAGACATTGGCAAAACTGCTGAATATAAAATTAATAGTTATTAGCTTTGCATTCAGAATCTCTTCCCTGATCATAGTGGCCACCGGCAATAACCCCTACGATACACACCAAACAATCCTTGCGGGCATTAAATCTCCGGACTCTCGTCATGAGTGGTAGAGTTGAGAAAGTAAATGCTAGCAGAAAGGTAAGCTGTAAGAAAAGAAGCTAAATTAAGGCATATAAAATACAGAGAGAAAAGAAGCATAACAAAGATACCATCCACATCATTAACATATCTATCATCATCAGTCTCAGTAACATTACAATTGCAATTATACAAAATAAACTGATGCCTTAAATATCAATACCATTTTATCACCACTATTACATCATCATCATCATCATCATCATCATCATCTCTTACAGTTCAATTACTATTAAAGTCAAGTATGTGTAGCACTTTAGGAAAAAATATAACTTTGTCCGCTTACTTGAGGCTTCTGGTTCCGACCTGTCCTGTCAAATAAGAAACCAAACCGGAAGTCACAGGTCACTGGGCAAGGTCATATTCATTCACGTATATAGTAAAATCATATATAAATAAGCAATCTCACCACTGGTTTGGCAGAGCCTCATCATGACTGTAGAGTTGAGAAAGCCAATGACAACTGAAAGAAATGTGTAAAAGACAGTAAATTCTTAAGGCGTATGAAGTACAAACAGATGGCAAAGAAGAATAATTAAAGCATATAATCATCATTAACATTATCATAATCATCATACCCATTTTCATCATAATCTACATCATCATCTGCACCAACATTATGATGGTAATCAGGTTCAGTAATACCATAAATTACTACATCATCATCAGTAAACATACAATAATTAGAACCACTTCTACTGTTTGTATACATAATCATCAAGTATATGATTCATCAGCAGTATTTTGAAACCATAAACATTACAAATCTTATTGATCATTGTCTACATTAGGTTAGCACTGCAATCATAATCCTAGCAAAGGAGTGAAGACACTTAACAAGCTTATCATTGATATTACAACTGTAATTACATCTGATATACTGATGTTTTAATCATCATCAGTAACAGTACAAGAATTTTTTTATTTATACACTCAATATATAATTCTAAAAGTACATATATCATAAACACTACTGTCCAACAATCATCATCATCATCATCATCATCATCAAAAGTGCCATCATACAGAAATGTTCTACACATTTTTTTTTTTTTTTTTTTGTTATCATCATCACCATTAAATGATTATCATCATCATCAACATCAGCCTATATGCGAACTGAATTTTTATGTGTTTCTGTATTAAGAGTAGCATCGGGACCCAGGGTTAAGCTTTAAACCCCCCGGTGGTTTGCTCTACTAACCATTCTAAGGCGGAGGTCCCGGTGTTTGTCTTACTTTTGTTGCTTTGTGGTTTATTCTATGAGGCGATTTGTTGTATGTCTTTCCATGTGTCATTTTGTTCTTGTGTTTTTCAGTCCTTTTAGTATTGCGATTACCTCGCTTGGGGAAGAGAGAGCTAATCTTAGTGCTTTTCGTACATTTGTTCGATTTGTGCTTGTTTGTCTTTGTCAGTTTCCTCTTCCTCTTGGGGTCTGGGAAGGGCTGCGGTTTGTGATTGTGGCACTCCCTGGACTTTTCTCTTACCTTTTTTTGATGTGAAGCAGGTAGATCAAAGACAAACTGTCTTTGCTGGCAAAGCCATTAAATATAAAGTAGTGATCATGTAGTTTTGCATTCAAATCTCTTCCCTGATCATAGTGGCCACCGGCTATAACCCCTACGATACACACCAAACAATCCTTGCGGGCATTAAGTCTCCGGACCCTCGTCATGAATGGTAGAGTTGAGAAAACCAATGCTAACTGTAAGGTAAGCTGTTGGAAAGGAAGGAAAATTAAGGCATATAAATAACAAATGCTGGAAAAGAAGCACAATTAAGGCATATAAATAACAAATGCTGGAAAAGAAGCACAATTAAGGCATATAAATTACAAATGCTGGAAAATAAGAACAATTAAGACATATAAATTATAAATACATATGAGAATAAATAAACATAATTCAGATGAACAAACAAGAGGCCCACGGGCCACAATTCGCTCACCTGAGTGACATAGCCACTGCAGACATGCAGATGTTATGCAACATTTTGCCAGTCCTATCATCGCAACTAATGAAAATATCATCATTTGAACAGTTCTTAGTTTTGAAGAAGAATATATGAGCCTGACAGTCAATGGAGCATGATCATTTGAATAAACTATCAAACACATTTCAGCAGAAGGATCAATGTGAAATTTGGTGGAATTCGGCTAAGTGGTTTCTGAATTTTAACAGAAGGATCAATGTGAAATTTGGTGGAAATTGGCTAAGTGGTTTCTGAAGAATCGTGATTTTATACATGTAAACAGCACAGTGGCAGGGAAATATTATAAATATAAACCAGATGATGGCCATCTCAGATTTCCAATCAGAACAATTTTAACTACTGTTGATCTACAAGTCACTTCGATACTTTCAATATAAATGTATAGGGCCCACACAAATAGGGAAGCAAATTTGACCTTGGAGGCAAAAAGGTCAAATGTCAACATAGAACCATCATTTGAGCAATTTTGGTAGGTCTCCTGTCTCCCGTAATTTGTGCAAAGATTAGGACCCAGGGCATATTTGGTTATGGAGAAGACGATTTTTAAAGGTTTTTACCATATATGGGTATGGCAGCCATTTTGATCAATGGACCATACCCATTTTAGCAATCTTTCATTCTCCTGCCCACGGAGGCTCCGCATGAAATTTGAGCAACACTGGCCGGCAGGCGTCTGAGGAAAAGCCATTTGAAATTATCAACATTTTTTCCATATAAATGTATGGGGCCCATACAAATGCATACAGAAGCAAACTTGACCTCGCCCTAAAAAGGTTAAATGTCAATGTATGACAATTATTTTAGCAACTTCGGTAGATTGCCTGTTCCAGATGATATATGCAAAGATTCAGCCACAAGCCATCCTCGGTTTTGGAGATTAAGGATTTTAAATGTTTTTTCCCATGCAAATGCATAAGGAAGCAACTTGACCTTGCCGTAAAAAGGTTAAATGTCAATGTATGACCATTATTTTAGCAACTTTGGTAGACCCCCTGTCCCCGATGATTTATGCAAACATTCAGCCCCAAAGCATCCTCGGTTCTAGAGTAGAAGATTTATAAAGGTTTTTACCATATATGGGCATGGCGCCCATCTTGGTCAACGAACCGTGACCATTTTAGCTATCTTTTGTTCCCCCTACCTAAGGAGGCTCCATATGAAATTTGAGCAAAATTGGCCCAGAGGCTCCAGAGGAGAAGTTGTTTGAAATTCTGAACATTTTTCCATACAAATGCATAAGGAAGCAAAATTGACCTTAACGTAAAAAGGTCAAATGTCAATGTATGACCATTATTTTAGCAATTTTGGTAGCCCTCCTGTTCCCGAAGATATATGCAAAGATTCAGCCATAAGGCTGCTCGGTTTTGGAAAATAAGATTTTTAAAGGTTTTTCCCATACAAATGCACAGGGAAGCAAACTTGACCTTGCTGTAAAAAGGTCAAATGTCAACGTACGACAATTTTTTTAGCAATGTTGGTAGACCTCCCGTCCCCAATGATTCCTGCAAAGGTTCAGCCCCAAGGCATTCTCGGTTCTGAAGAAGAAGATTTTTAAAGATTTTTACCATATATGGGCGTGGCGGCCATCTTGGTCAACGGACCGTGACCATTTTAGCAATTTTCTGTTTCCCCACCCTAAGGAGGCTCCATATGAAATTTGAGCAAAATTGGCCCAGAGGCTCCAGAGGAGAAGTTGTTTGAAATTCTGAACATTTTTCCCATACAAATGCATAAGGAAGCAAAATTGACCTTACCGTAAAAAGGTCAAATGTCAATGTACCACCATTATTTTAGCAATTTTGGTAGCTCTCCTGTTCCCACAGATATATGCAAAGATTCAGCCATAAGGCATGCTGGGTTTTGGAAAAGAAGATTTTTAAAGGTTTTTCCCATACAAATGCATAGGGAAGCAAACTTGACCTTGCCGTAAAAAGGTCAAACGTCAATGTACGACAATTCTTTTAGCAATTTTGGTAGACCTCCCGTCCCCGATGATTCCTGCAAAAGTTCAGCCCCAAGGCATTCTCGGTTCTGGAGGAGAAGATTTTTAAAGGTTTTTACCATATATGGGCGTGGCGGCCATCTTGGTCAACGGACCGCAACCATTTTAGCAATTTTTCGTTCCCCCATCCTAAGGAGGCTCCATATGAAATTTGAGCAAAATTGGCTCAGCGGTTTCAGAGGAGAAGTCGTTTGAAAATGTTAACGGACGGACGCACGGACGGACGGACGGACGACGGACGAAAAGTGATCACAATAGCTCATCCTGAGCAGAGCTCAGGTGAGCTAATTACAAAAAGAATTCAGACATTAATTACAGAGACAAATTATGATTAAAGGCTCAATATTCCTCAAAAATAGACATTTTATTATCCAAGAAAGGTTTGGTAAATTGATATATGGTATTAATACAATCATAAAATGTGGCATCTGACAGCCTGTAAAATTACAATTAATCTTTCATTCTTGAACTGGATAAAAAATGAAATGATTTTTTTATCATTTTTTGAATTAATGTTGCCAACATTCATTCAGAGATATAAAAAATCATTTCATTTTTAATTGAGTTCAAAAATGAGAGACTAACTGAAATTTTACTGGCTGTCAGATGCCTCATTTTATGATTGTATTATAACCATAAAACAATTTATATAAACCTTTCTTAGATAAAAAAAGTCTATTTTTGAAGAAAAAGGAACCTTTAAAGCAAATGAATTACATAAAACAAAAAAAAAAAGAAAGAAAAAAATAACTCTCAGCACCTTGGGAAAAAATTTCAGCAGATTTTGAAATACTTTTCTTATTTCCCCAGAAAAAAGGTATTGTCATTTCATGCAAATCATCTCCCCAGGAGACAATCTGCATGAAATGTCAATGCCTATTTTCTGAAAAAAAAAAAAAGAGAAAAATATCATGAATTTGTCATCTGCTGAATTTGCCCATAGAGTGGTATACAAAATACAAACATACAAAATACAACTCAAAAGAAAAAGCAAAATACATACATGCGTTACAAATAGAAAAACATGCTTAACACTTACCATGCAATAGGCCAATTCAGCAGAATGTCAAACTCATATTTTTTCTTGTTTTTCCTAGAAAATAGGAGCTTTCTCTCCCCAGGAGACAATCTGCATGGAATATCAATCTGCCTATTTTCTGGAAAAATTACGAAAAATATAATCAATTTGCCATCTGCCAAATTTGCCCATAGAATGGTATACAAAATACAAACATACAAAATACAACTCAAAAGAAAAAGCAAAATACATACATGCGTTACAAATAGAAAAACATGCTTAACACTTACCATGCAATAGGCCGATTCAGCAGAATGTCAAACTCATATTTTTTCTTGTTTTTCCTAGAAAATAGGTGCTTTCTCTCCCCATGACAATCTGCATGAAATATCAATCTGCCTATTTTCTCGAAAAATTACAAAAAATATAATCAATTTGTCATCTGCCGAAGTTGCCCATAGAGTGGTATACAAAATACAACTCAAAGAGAAAAAGCAAAATACATACATGAGTTACAAACAGAAAACACTTACCATGCAATGGACAAATTCAGCAGATGTCAAACTCATATTTTTTCTTGTTTTTCCTAGAAAATAGGATCTTACACTTCATGCAAATTGTCTCCTTTAAGGAGACAATTTGCATGAAGTATCAGATCCTATTTTCTACTTCATGCAAATTGTCTCCTTAGTTGTCTCCTAAGGAGACAATCTGCATGAAGTATCAGATCCTATTTGCTAGGAAAAAAAAAAAAATATTTCAAAATGAAATCTGCTAAAATTTTTACCCAGTATGCTAAGTGTTAAGGCCCAGTAATTACGTAAATCGCAAGCGTAAATCACAACCGTAATCACAAGCTTAAATCGCCAACTTAAATCGCAAACATAAATCCGCAAGCGTCCGCAAGAGTGAATCGCAAACGTGTAGAGAGTGTCGTGAAGACTCGTTGTATGGCGATGAAACCGCAAATGTAATGCGCATAAGAACACATACAGTCACTTTCAAAGCAATCAATCAGAAAACTTTCAATGAATTATCACAATCATACATGCTGAACTGACCTGTGCCAAGCAAAAATGTGCCTTTGGCACAAATGTGCAGTCTGATCAGGGCCTACACTATACACTGCCAGTGTCATTTGATACTACAGAATGTATCAATGGAGATCAAAGGCCCAAATGAGACCATATGCATGCAGGGATGAATGTTAATCTGTACATTCTGCACATGCTTCATTATGAAAACATGCCTATACAAATATATAGAAAATTTCACCTCCAAAAACTGAAAATTTTCAGATAAGAAACTCTGATATTTTTTCAACTTTCTGCTCAAAACATAGATTGTGGGTACTCGTTAGAACTGCCTTGGCAAGGCAGTTCTAATGAGTACCCATAATCTATGTTTTTGAGCAGAAATATAAAAAAAATAATGTATATATATACCCCTGTAAACCCCAGTTTTATTACATAAAAATGGGGTTCAAGGGGGTCAAAATTATATAGGCATGTTTTTGTGATGTGAAGACACCATTTTTTGCTTGATGTGGATCAACTTCATAGTCTGATCTACTACTAGTATATATTCCTGTCTAATCTAACATAGTATCAATCTAATATAATCTAACCTACCAATCTCATACCTAATCCAGTCAACAGTATTTCTGTCTTGTCGTCATGTCAAGATATTGCCTCTGAATCTGTGGGACTTTTACCAGACCTGGACAAATGACAAACTCCTGCATTAAGTTACTAGCAGCTCTGCCACAGAGGTACAAGGAAGTCTATCTACTTAATGGGCCCCAATGGGTGGGGGAATGATACTTAGTCAAGTTTTAACGTTCCAGTCAGTAGTATTTCAGTCATGTCGTCATGTCAAGATATCACCTCTGAATCTGTGGGACTTTTACCCGACCTGGGCCAATGATGAACTCAAGTCCTGCATTAAGTTACTAGCAGCTCTGCCACAGAGGCACAAGGCAGCCCATCTACTTCGTAGGCCCCAATGGGCGGGGGCATAATACCTAATCTGATAAAAGTCTAACAACTCCAAACAGAAAACAATCTCATGACTTAAGTCATCACAGAAACATGTACTCATTAGAACTGCCTCACTAAGCAATTCTAATGAGTAAATGAGTACTCACCACAGGTTTTCATACATGCAAATTTGCTGGATTCCATGGCTTGAAACTATGCTTAGTCATAATTCATGACTGACAGCTCGCCCAGACCTGATGCTTGGTCTCCAGCAAGTTTGAAATTATAGATGACCAATGGAAAAAAAAAAAAAAGAAAAAAGAAATAGTCTTACCCCTTAATCCATTTATGCAAAATGGACTCCTTACCTCAACATGTTGGAAAAGTCCTTTTCCAATAGAAGCAGTACTGCGTCTGACTGGTTTTATTACTACCATGTTTTTTTGAAATTCCTGTATTAAATGCAAACAGTGAGGACTCTGATCAGAGGTTCCATTCTGCAGCATCTGATCTGGGTCTGCACTGTTTGCATATGTCCCTTTTATGGGACACTAGGCATAAATGGGTTAAAGTACTAATGACAAGGACAGTAGACATTTTTTATTTTTTTTTGTATTTTAGGGAAAAATAAGGCTTACATTTCATAAGGAAGGCCAGTAGAAATGTTTATTTGAATGAGTACCTAATTTACTCTAAATACTTAGAAAGACAACCTTGTGCAAACAGTGAGGACTTCAATCAAACTGCTTCTAAAGCAGCAGTTTGATCAGGGTCTTTGTTTGTTTGATTTGGGCTTAACGTCGCTTTCAACCTTTTTCAGTCATATCGCGACGGTGTCTGGATGTGGCAGGGAGCTCAATGCTCACTTTTAGAGTGCTGCCTCACTGAAATATCACGCCCCAGACACTTTGACATGATATTCCACCCAGTCACATTATACCGACACTGAGCTGACCAGTTCTAGCTCTACTTTCTTAATGCTGAGCGCCAAGCGAAAGAGCAGCTAGTACCATTTTTAAAGTCTTTGGTATGACCCGGCCGGGGATCGAACCCGCAACCTCCCGGTCACAAAGCGGACGCTCTACCACTGAGCCACTGTGCCGGTTTGATCAGGGTCTACACTATTTGCTATTCCATCACAAATTTCAGTGAGATCACATGGGCCCAGTTGTTCAAAACTAACAATGTTGTCAGTCAGCAAAAATATCTGAATTAGATATTGTACTTACTAGAACAGTCAACATTTTGACCACTAATGAGCTTGTTAGGCTAACAATGCTTTGAACAACTGGGCCCTAGTGGTCAAATTTTAGAATAAGTATGGTAAAGAGTTAACACTTACCATGCTATAGGCAAATTCAACAGATGACAAACTGATGACATTTTATTTTTCCTATAAAATGGGATCTGATACTTCATGCAAATTAACTGCCTCCTTAGAAGATAGTTTGCATGAAGTGTCAAATCCTATTTTCTAGGAAAAGTAAGAAAACTATTTCAAAATGTCTGCTGAAACTTTTACCCTGCATGAAAAGCATTAACCTGTCTGTATTTAGGGCAAATATGGTAGGTGATGTAATTCACTGGTTGGTGACCTGCAGAGTAGTTTGCACACTTACAAAGAAGCAAAGATAAGCAGAACAACTAAACACTCTACTGGACTTCTACAAATGACAAATGATGAGCTGGAGTGGTAGAAGGTGCTCAGACTTCACTGGACACTGATCTCAGACCATTCCCTTTCCACCTCTACAAAGGAGATACTGTGAAATCATGTTTTCAAGGAGACAAATTTTCCATTCGGTCAAAATGAATAAATATTTTCTTTTTTGCTCAAGAAAATAATTTTTCATGTTCTTAAAATCAGATTATCTCAATGTATTTTTTTTGCTTTCCTGATTAATCTTTACTTTACTGGCTAAATCAGCAGAAAACAAATTACAGGTATTTTTTCTTATTTTTCACAGGAGATAAAGATTTGACACTTCATTCAAACTGTCTCCTCTGGAGACAATTTTGATGAAATGTCAAGCCTTATTTTCCTTTAGAAATAATTTAAATAAACTGCAAGTCATATTTCCTAGGAAAGTATAAGGAAAGTATCAATAATTTGTCCTCTGTTGTAGGTAAAAGCAAAAAATATGACGTGGTAATATGTCTTAGCTTCCATCTGCTGCAAACCCCAGAAATATTGGAACTGCCTATTCAGAGAGCATGGACTTGTTAAGGATTTGATGAGCATTTTGAAAAAAAAAAAATTATTTCTCCATAAAACTTAAGTTGATGATATACTCATAAGAAAAAAATGAAAACATGTTGTGGAGGAAAACATGTTGCGGCATTACGAAAACATGCCTATACAAATATACAGAAAATTTCACCTCCAAAAACTGAAAATTTTCACATAAAAAACTTGATATTTTTCATATTTCTGCTCAAAACATAGATTGTGGGTACTTGTTAGAACCGCCTCGCCGAGGCAGTTCTAACGAGTACCCACAATCTATGTTTTGAGCAGAAATAAGAAAAATAATGTATACCCCTGTAAACCCCAGTTTTACTATATAAAAGTGGGGTTTAAGGGGGTCAAAATTATATAGGCCTGTTTTCGTGATGGGTACTTATTAGAGGCTCTTCTAAAAAATGAGTATACAAACAACATATTTTTATTGAGAAATAAAGAAAATATCAAAGAATTATCATGAAATACTCCTCTTTAACAAGTCTACTGTGGAGAGGTAACAATACTATTGTCAACTAATGCAAATCCTAAGCATAGGAAATTTTCAGGTGGAGTCCGGTAGATTTATCATTTTTGTTTATTTCAATGTTTTATTGCTTATTTAGCCTGCTGAGTAAAACTTTCAGTAGATGACATTTTTAAATATTTTTTTCTTATTTTTCTAAGAAAATAGGCTCTGCTGTTTCCTAAGGAGATAATTTGCATGAAATCTCAAAATCTGGTTTCTGGAAAAAATAAGAAAAACTATCAGTTTGCCATTAGCTGAATCTGCCCAGACAGTGGTAAAGGTTAAGTTCAATTCTCCGACCTCAGTAAGTTAAATGGAAGTGTTACTACCAATTTAGAGCCCACAACTACCCCTTAAAGCATGAATGATAACTGCAGCAGATAACATTCTGAAGTTTTTTTTTATTTTTTTTTTTATTGTTCAAAGCAAATAAAACTCAATATTTCATGTGAATTGTCTGCTAGATAAAGGATTCAAACAAATGTCAAGAATTAATTTCTCTGAAAAAAAAAACAACAACAAAAAACCCAAAAAAACAACTAAATGATGCTTTGCCAGTTTTAATCCTTAAAGAGCCATTCAAAACTGCACCACAACATTTTTAAATATTTTTTTTTATTTTTCAAAGAAAATAACTCTTGATATTTTCTGTGCATTGTCTGTCAAGCAGATGATTCACATGAAATGTCAATACTTAGTTGTTTTTTTTTTGTTTTTTTTTCAAAAAAAAAAAACAAAAAAAAAAAACTATGTATGTCATCTGTCTCAAAATTTGCTTGGCATTTTTTGGGTTAACTGAATTAGGGTTATCAGGAAGCTGATGATTTACACTTTGCATGCTGGGTAAAAATTTCAGCAGACAACATTTTGAAATATTTTTCTTATTTTAACTAGAAAACATGATATGATACTTCATGCAAATTGTCTCCTTAACAATTTGCATGAAGTGTCAGATCCTATTTTCTAGGAAAAATAAGAAAAAAATATCATCAGTTTGTCATCTGCTGAATTTACCCATGGCATATTAAGTGTAAATGACAATATCATTTTGGGAACTTCTGATACAGAGACTGATAAAATTATATTTTCTTTTTAAAATATTATGTATGAAAATAATTTCTTCCAAACCAAATAAAAAACCAAATTATGTCTGTCAATAGCAAAAATTGATAAATCCAAACTACTAAAAACAAAGCCTGTATCTAACTATTGTGTTTGTTTTGAAAGGGTTTCAGAAAGTATGACTTTGTCCAGATATGGTACTGCCAACCTATGATTTTTCTAAAAAAAAAATTGGTTTGCTGTTGCTTTATTTTTTCAGCAATTCATATTTGGAGGTGGTGAAATCAACTGATATCTATATTTCTGTTTGGAGTTAAATTACTAGAAAATTGCATTTGATGTTTTTTATGGCAGAACTTTATATCTGGAGGCTGTAGAAGCAGCTGAATATCATATTTTTGCTTGGTGGAAGCAGAGAAATTTCATATTTTTGCTTGGTGGAAGCTGCTGAGAGCAATTTCATATTTTTGCTTGGTGGAAGCAGAAAAATTTCATATTTTTGCTTGGTGGAAGCAGAATAAGTTCATATTTTTGCTTGGTGGAAGCAGAATAAGTTCATATTTTTGCTTGGTGGAAGCAGAGTATTTCATATTTTTGCTTGGTGGAAGCAGAAAAATTTCATATTTTTGCTTGGTGGAAGCAGAATAATTTCATATTTTTGCTTGGTGGAAGCAGAATAATTTCATATTTTTGTTTAGTGGAAGCAGACTAATTTCATATTTTTTGTTTGGTTGAAGCAGAATAATTTCATATTTTTTGTTTGGTGGAAGCAAAATAACTTCATATATTTTGTTTTGTGGAAGCAAAATAATTTCATATTTTTGTTTTGTGGAAGCAGAATAATTTCTTATTTTCATTTGGTGGAAGCAGAATTGTTGAGGAGGAGTATTTGGTGATAATTCTAGGTTAACTTTTCTTATTTCTTCATAAAAAAAAACACATTTGTTGTGGGTACTCATTAGAAGCTCCTTGATTAAAACAAGTACCAAAACAAAGGTTTTTATGGAGAACTGAAAAAAATTATTCCAGAATTATCAGCCTAACTCCTTACTTTACTTGTCTTAAAATTTGAACAAGTCCATTTTAACCCATTTATGCCGAGTGGACTCTTCCACCTTCAATCTTTGGACCGGTCCATTTCCAATACAGGATGTGTCTGGTTAATTTTTATTGTTACCATGTTTCATAGAAATTCCTGCATTTCATGTACACAGTGAAGACCCTGATCAGACGCCGCATTTAGCGGCATCTGATCAGGGTCTACACTGTTTGCCAAATGTCCCTTTTGTGGGACACTAGGTTTGATGAGTTCAGGTTTAATGGCAAATCAACACATGAGGATCATTTGTATCTTATGGGAAGTAAGGCATAAATGGGTTAATATCTTATAATGTGTCCAAAGAAATGCTGGATGAGTGGCAAACAGTGTAGACCCTGATCAGATGCCACATTCTGTGGCAAATGATCTGGATGTACACTGTTTGCTTAGGCATGTTTGTCCCAACATTCAACCGTAAGTATTAGGACAAACAAGCCTAAGCAAACAGTGTAGGCCCAGATCAGACACTGCAGAATGCAGTGTCTGATCAGGGTCTACACTGTTTTAAACACATCAGATTGTGGAAGAAACCTTTTCCAATTATGGGACAAGTATGGTAAGGAGTTAGGGTGTCCACGTACTCCAGTTCTCCTTTTTAGAGCTATGCTTTAGAAATGTGATGCTATCAAAAGTCAACAAACAGCAGCTTCCTGTAATCATAATTCAGTAGTATGGAGAGAGGATGAGGGAATAAGCTTTCAGGGGAGAAAACTGTACAACTCTCCAGAAACAGTTTGCACGAAGCATCGGACCTTATTTTCTGGGAATAATAATAGTAAAAATGAAAATTGTCAATAAGCAGCGCTTATTAGATCCTCTCCCCACCCAACCCCCCTCCCTGCCCCCAAACCTTTTTCTATCAAAATTTAAGTTTAAAAGTGCAAAGTGCCGGCATGACCTTGAAAATAAAGTCACGGTCACCAAAATCTAATAAAATGAAAATAAGGTCAAGGTCATATATTACCAGTTTGTCATTAGCTGAATTTACCCACAGAGTAGCAAGGATTAAACTATATAAATAGTGAAGCTGAAAGTGCCTAAAACATACATGATTTCACAGTAATCTGGAGATGCAGAATTTGCTCAGACATCAACAAGTATATAGCAATTGATCAATGTCCCTCCTCACCAATAATAATAATAATAATACACCACAACCTCTTTATAACACTATTGTTGGGGTCCATAGCATGAACTGTGTTAGTTAAACAACCGTGTTGTACACAAACAAAAATGTATAGATTATATTGAAAAAGGTCATTTTTCAATATAATCTATACATTTTTGGGATCCATCTTTGAACTGTGTTATATGCAAAACCGTGTTATAACGAACCATTTATAAAGAGGTTGTAGTGTTAATAATAATAATAATAATAAAAATGATAGGGTATATGAGCTAGGGTATATGAGCTATTTGGAACACTTTATTCCATACTACTTTGGCCTAAATGCAGCCGTTTCTTTAAATACTAAGTGAAAAGGCAAACAGTCTTGAACCTGATCAGACTGTTCCATTCAGGAGTTGTCTGATCTGGGTATGCACTGTTTGCATATGTCATTTTGTCAGACACTTTGGTGTTTGTTTGTTTGTTTGTGTTGAGGTTTTACGGCCAGTCAACCCAATGGGGTCATGTCGAGCGCGGTCAGTTTACTTAATCACACATTTACTGGGCGGGCTTAGTCCTCTAAGCAGTTAACCAGTATTGTGCACATTCTTTTGCCAGAAACTGACAACTGCCCTTCTTGAATCAGTGGAAGGGAGAGAATGACCACAGAAAATATTTCATGATCAATCTCCACGAAAGAACATTGCCGACCTTGGCGGTGGTCGAACCCGCGACCTCCTGGTTTCCAGTCGGACGCGCATCCAACTGCGCCACCAAGGTCGGCACTTTGGTGTTTGAAATTTAGGACATTTACCATAATAATAATTCATATCACAAAGCATTACTTCCACCATTTCAGCCACTAGGCCTTTTTCAAGGAACTGCATTGATGAAAATGGCCTAGCAACCAAAAGGTTGCAAGCAATAGTTCATTTATTTAGAATAAATTTGTAAACTTTTATGTGATAATAGTAACAATGATGATGATGATAATAAAAAGAACTGTCACAGGAGAGTGTCAATAAGATAAGGCTCAAACTTTAGAAGATATAAACTTCTAACAACTTTAACTAAAACCTTTGCTACATAATTTTTTCTAAGTTCATGACCTTGAACTCAAGGTCACTCATGGAGATCGGGATGGTACAGCATAAAATTTCAGACCAGTATCTAACATCAGGGCAAGGATGAACTACTTCCATCCAGAAGTTCTGAAGATATAGCCGTTTAACCTATTGTAGTCTGGAGACACCTAAATGGGCTATTGACAAACAGTGCAGACCCAGATCAGATGCTGCAAAATGCAGCATCTGATCAGGGTCTCCACTGTTTGCAAACAATTTAGACATTTTTCTCTAGGAATATCTTTATCTCATAGCCGGATGTATCTAAAATCGAAAATGAACTCTTCCAATATATAGTGTTGGAGTGTATTTCATATTCAGTCTGTTTGTTTGTTGTGAGGCTTTATGGCCCAGTCAACCCAATGGGGTCATGTCGAGCGCGGTCAGTTTACCTATCCACACGTTTACTGGGCAGGCTTAGTCCTCTAAGCGGTTAACCAGTATTGTGCACATTCTTTCGCCAGAAACTGACAACTGCCCTTCTTGAATCAGCGGAAGGGAGAGAATGACCGTAGAAAATATTTCATGATCAATCTCAACGAAAGAATGTTGCCGACCTCGGCGGGGGTTGAACCCGTGGCCTCCTGGTCTCCAGCTGGATGGCGCATCCAACTGAGCCACCAAGGCCGGCTCATATTCAGTCTATGAAGAGTTAAAAATTTAACCAAAACTTAACCCCATTCTGACATGGTTCAATGCCATGGTGACTGCTATATACAGCTCTACCCTACTTTCCTACAGGCGAGCTTATTATAATAACAGGACTCCAAGGTCCATGATTTACTCACCTGAGTGAAACAAGCATGGTAGATTCAATTTAGCAATTCTGGCATGTCATTACTGTATTTACCCTAAGTGTTTATACAGAATAGCCTGTACAAACTGTTTTAACCCACTGTAGTCAGGAGACCCCTGAACGGGTAATTGGCAAATAGTGCAGGCCCAGATCAGATGCCGCAGAGCGCGGCATCTGATCAGGGTCCCCACGGTTTGCAAATAGTTTAGCCTTTTTCTATAGGAATATCTAGTTTCATAGCCGGACGTACCTAAAATTAGAATTGGACTCTTCCAATATATAGTGTGGGAGATTCTATTCAGCATACAATGGGTTAAACCTATTACAGATGCCACAGAATGCAGCATTTGATCAGGATCTACACTCTTTGCCACCCATACTTGTTCAAATTTTAGGCCATGTATAGCATTATTTAGGGTGAATATAGTAAATAACTTTGTCTGCTTCAAACATAGCCTGCTGGGTAAAATTTTAAGCAGAAAACACTTTGAATTTTTTTTTTATTTCCCCAGAAAACAGGCTTTGCTGTTTCATCTAAATTATCTTCTAAGGACACAATTTGCTTGAAATGTCAAAACCTATTTTCTGGGAAAAAAAAAAGAAGATAAATATCATTAATTTGGCATCTGCTAAGTTTGCCCAGAGAGTGGTAAAGTGTTTGGATATCATAACTGCTTTCCATACTTGTCCTGATATTTGAACAAGTCTACTTTATTTGTTCAAAACTGCTGGATGAGTGGCAAGCAGCGGAGACCCTAATCACTCAACTTTTCCCATGGCATCTGGTCTGGGTCTTCATTGTTTGCTCAGCCCTCTCTGCCCTAATACACAAGGTAAATACAGGAGTTGCGACATCCATCCTGGAAGATAATTCCCGATAATTTTGTAACATTTTTCATATTATTGTTGTCCCCCTGATGCTCCATACGCAGTTTAACCCTTGCCATGCTGAATAAATTAAGGTGCCATGCCCACTTCCAACTTTCAGCCAATCCGATTACTTGATACAGGTTGTTGTTAATGACAAACAGTGCAGATCCAGATCAGTTGGCTTCTTCTTCAGAAGCCAACTGATCTGGATCTACACTGTTTGCAAAGGCAGCATATATCCGGGTTCAGCAGTACAAGGGTTAATTAAGGAAATGAATGCGATTCACTTTCAGGCAAGGCAACTCTGTCAAACTTGTTATTGTCCCCTTTTAAAAAGGGTTCACTCTATAAAAAAGAAAAGAATTTACTCTCAAGCAAATTTCTTCCTTTTAGAGTAGACCCATTTTCAGAAGGGACTCACAAAAGATATCTCCCTTGTAAAAATGGCAGAAAATTTAACCCTAGCCCTGCTGAACCTGGATATACCGTCTTTACAAACAGTGTAGATCCAGATGAAGAAGCCAACTGATCTGGATCCGCACTGTTTGCCATAAAGTATGTGAATTTATAGCATCAATCCAGATCAAGCAATCTGATTGGCTGAAAATTAGAAGTGGGTGTGACATCTTAATTTATTCAGCATGCTAAGGGTTAACATGTGTATCCAGTTCCCTTAAGATTTTTTCTTTTGTGTTGAGGTTTTATGGCCCAGTCAACCTATTAGGGTCATGTCAAGAGGGATTAGTTAAGCCACTTACACTATTCCTGGGCAGGCTTAGTCCTCTAAGGGGTTAACTAGAACTTGTGCACATATTTTCGTCAGTAAACTGGTAACTACCCTTCTTGAATCTGCTGAAAGGGGAGAATGGCCATAGACTGCCAAACTGTTTAATGATCACTATCCATGAAAGTTATGTTGCCTAGCTGGGGTTCGAACTCGCAAACCCTGATTCTGTGGTCAGACATGCTACAACTGCACTATGGAACCCTACCCTCTTAAGTTTAATCAGCCACTCAAATTTGGAGAAGACTAGTATCCAGAGTTATCTTTCTTATTTCAACAAAAAAACATTGTGGGTACTCATTATAAGTGACTCACTAATGTGCCAATAATGAGCATTTGTTTGAACTGGAGTTTTACTGCTCAGTCAACACTTTTAAGGTCATGTCAAGCTAGTACACTTTTCATGGACAGGCTTAGTCCTCTAAGCAGTTGAGCAGTCCTTGTGCACAGACCTTCACCACTTGCAATTTACCAGTGTCTTCAGAGTATACCTAAAAAGGCCTACTTCTCTGTCTTTACAGAATGGATTTCAAGACTTGAAAAGTGCATTTCCATCGAGGGAGAATACCTTGAAGGGCTGAAATAAACGAAATATGAATGAGATTAATAACGGGCCCTGTAGAACCCCAATGACAACATTAAATGAACACCCCTCGTAGATATAGCTGAGTGAAGCAATTCTAATGAATCATTACAATACGATGTTTTAACTGCTGGGTCTAAGAATATCAGCGGACAACATTGTGAAATATTTTTTCTTATTTTTCCAGAAAATAGACTTTACATGTCAAGGCCTAATTTCTGAGAAAAATAATAAAAATACCTTCTAATCTGCCCAGGGAATCTGTCCATGTTTTAACTACTATGCAAAAGATTTAACAGATAACATATTAAAATATTTTTCTTATTTTTCCCAGAAAATAGATATTGACATTTCATGCAAATTGTCTCCTCAGGAGAGAATTGGCATGAAATGTCAAAGTCTATTTTCTGAGCAAAATATCAAAAATATCATCAATTTATTGTTTGATGAATCTGCCTTGAGAGTGGTAAAGGTAAATGGAGAACTAAGAAACATATTTGCCTAGATATTTCCTCCTACTTTGTGTTATGGCTCCTACCAGTATTTTCTTGAATTACATGTTACTGGACTGTTATAAAGAGAGAGAGAGATTACCATAATAACCCTAAGCATTGGATTGTTTGGTTGATTTGGAGTTTAACTGTCCAGTCAACACTATTAAGGTCATGTCGAGCCAGTCAGTTTAGCTAAACACACTTTTCCTAGGAAGGCTTAGTCCTCTAAGCGACTATCCAGTACTTGTGTATATGCTTTCCCCAGAAACCTAAATATTGGGCCATACAAGCCAGAGCAAACAGCGTAGATCCAGATCAGAATGCAGCTTAATAATAATCATAATAATAATGATACAGCACCAAGAATTATAAAAACCAATCTCCAAATACATATTCCATTTCTGCCCTCCCAGTCAGCATTCTACGTAAATCTATATCGGGCCGTCATCGGCCCGTCAGGGTAGCTGACGGGCCGATGATGGCCCGATGTAGATTTACGTAGAATGCTAGCTGGGCTACAAGAGAATCGCCAGACATAAAATGCTAAATGGGTATTAAACTTTTGACTTTTTATAACTGTTTCCTCAGCAAAGAAATTTTAATGTTTAATTGCTATCAGCTGCACTGATAACAGGACCCTTTGGTGGAATATGCCAAAATTAGCAGCGTTATTAGTACCTAATTGTGATATGCTAAGTAACTAACCCTGTGGATTGCAACATCTGGTCCAATTACCATCCCCAGCTCCAAATGGAGCTACTGGCTGTCGTTATACCTGAAGGTAGATTCAAAGTCAGGAGCGCTAACCTCTTGGCAACCTGAACTTCTTGCCCAGAGAGCATTAAAGGTCAAATACATATGGTATAACATCTCAAGGATGCAATGGACTCGAGTGCATAGTTGTTAACCCTTGTCCTGCTGAATAAATTAAGATGCCACTCCCATTTCTAATTTTCAGCCAATCAGATTACTTGATCCAGATTGCTGATATAAATTCACATACTTAATGGCAAACACTGCAGATCCAGATCAGTTGGCTTCTTCAGAAAGGCAGGACATCTCCGGGTTCAGCAGGACTAGGGTTAAGGATGGAACAGACTTAGATGACAATTTGCAGAAAATGACAGAACAGGCTTTGGAGGATTCAATGGATTCCTTTACCATTCATATACGCATTGATTGATTGTGTTGGGTTTTAACGACACGTCAACCCTTGAGGGTCATTTTGTGTCGTCTCCCAGAGAAAGGGAGAAAAGAGATAGAAGAGACAGTAGAAGAGATAAAAGAGAGGGACAGGGAAGAAAGAGGAACAGGAATGAAAGTGAAGAAACAGAAGAAATAAAAACATTCCCCCTCTACCCTTACCCGCTACAAGGATAGCAGGCCTTGCCCAACTGTAAGCCAATATCAGCTGGACACCCCGGTGATGTAAGATACACAGCACCTTCGCACCACCCGACCACCCCCTCATATACGCATTGATTCATCATCATAGTCTACACATGATGCAACATCTGACAATAACAGATCAGCTGCTACTTCAGCAGCAAAGATGGGGTGCTGTTGACCACCAAATAATAGTGGGAACTATAGCACTTACTCATAATTCCAGGTTCCAAGAAAAAATATTGAGGTCTTTTACCATCTGTTTAATTTCCTAAAAGTCAGACTTCATGCCATTCTTCTTCGTGAATCTTGATAGTACTAGTGGTGAATTTTAGTTTTGTGTGTGTGTGTGTGTGTGTGTGTGTGTGTGTGTGTGTGTGTGTGTGTGTGTGTGTGAAGGTCAAATTGGGATACAACAGTCCTAGCTATTTTCGATTGTGATGGTGACTGGGTGGAGCAGTTGGCATTGTTAAATTTAATGGTATGTTAGTATGTTATATGGAAATTATGAAACCTGATGGTGGACAGCAGAGACCTTGTTTAGATGACACAGGATGAGCCAGGCTTTTGCTGTTGGAATATAACAAAATGACTAGTGGTTTCATATTTCCTTTTAATGTAACATTCATTTTAATCAAGCAGAAATCTCCACCTGCCTATACCACCACAATCCACTCCAGCAGAAACTACGACTTTTCTTCCAGTGGAGTTCAGATTTACAACCTACCTTGCAAGGTCAAACACAATCATAAAATTCATTTTTATTTGTTCCCAGACCCTTGGATTTTTACAAATGAGTATTGCAATCCTACTAGTAGTATTTAGGGATCAAGTGCACCTGGGCCCAGTTGTTCAAAGCGTCGTTAGCTTAACGAGCTCGTTAAGGGTCATTTCGTTAACTGTTTTAGCAGATTCAATATACAATATTCTGATATTTTTTGCTGAAAAAATGTGAGTAGCTTTTGCACTGCAAAAGCTACTCATATTTTTTCAGCAAAAAATTTCAGCATATTTGTGTATCACTCGATTAAAATTTTAACGAATCGTTAACTAACGACATCGTTAGCTTTGAACAACTGGGCCCAGGTTTGATGTTAAAGTTGCTTGTTGACTGTTGGAGGAAGCGACATGAAGGATGATGAGAAATGTACACAATTATGAGTGGTAATAGTGAGTCCATTACATCCTTTTATGTTGACCATTCAGAAACTTGCTGTATCATTTTCTGTAAGGCATTGTCTAAGTCCATTGCATCAGCAAAAACTACCCAGCTAAGTCTGTTGCATCCATTAGGTATTGCATCCATCTAAGTCTGTTGCATCCATCCTTGCTGAGGTGCTTCTAGTGAGTCCACACAATGTACATTTTTGAGGGGAAATAAGAAATAAGTTTATGTGAAGCATCCTCATGGATGTCTGGAGCTATGAAAATAATCAAAATAAAAGCAATTTTAGCCTCTGTCATACCTTCCTTGATCAGTTTTCTCTATCATCTGTACACTGTCAGGAACCACGGATGAGAACCTGCAAATATACAGTAAATAAACCAGTGATTACCTGAAACCAAAAAATCTTGTCATGAAGGGGCATGATAATTTAGTAAAAATGACTTCTGAAAGATAGAATGTTTTACCAAAGTATCAATACTCCTGAGTCACAGATTTTTTGTATCAAGTAAGCACTGTTCATCATTCTTTTCATTATCCTTTGCCACTCTCTGGGATAATTCAGCAGATGACAAACTGATATTTTTCTGATTTTACTCAAACAAAACAGGATTTGACATTTCATGCAAATTGCAGATAATCTGCATGAAATGTCAAATCCTGCTTCTAAGCAAAAACAAAACAAATATTTCAAAATGCCATCTGCTGAAAACTTTACCCAGAGTGCTAAGCATTAAATAGCTTTCACCTTCTTTTAATCAAAACGCCAGTACAAGTAATTAGACAATAAAACTGTGTTGCAGGTTATATTAACTACCCTAAAAGAGGACTTTTTAAGGATTATTATTTGGTGATGATACTTGGATATTTTTTCTTATTTATTCATAAGACAAGGCACTTCTAATGAGTACCCACAACATCGGTTTTATAGAGAAAATTTCCTAAAATTATCATCAAATACTCCTCCTTCATAAGTCTTCTGCTCCAAGTATTCAAACAGACAGACCTGAGTAAACAGTGTGGACACAGATTAGATGCTACAGAATGCAGGTCTTGTTATGTACATGTATGTTAACCTCTATCATTTTGGGCAAATTCAGATGACACTTTGAAATTGGAGACAATTTGTATGAAATGTCAAAAAAGACAACTGACATGAAATATCAAAACCTATTTTGTAGGAAAATTAAGAAAAATATTTCAAAACATTGTCTGCTGATTTTTTCCTCAGCATGCTACGCCACTCTCTGGGCTAATTCAGCAGACAACACATTGATTTTTTTTCTTTCATTTTTCCTACAAAACAGGATTTGACATTACATGCAAATCGTTTCCATTGGAGATAATTTGCATCATCAAATGTCAAAACCTGCTTTCTGGGTAAAATAAGAAAAATATTTCAATATGTCATCTGCTGAAAATATTACCCAGAGTGCTAAATGCATGTTAACCCTTGTCCTGCTGAACCCGGACATACCCTGCCTTTGCAAACAGTGTAGGCTTCTGAAGAAGCCAACTGATCTGGATCTGCACTGTTTGCCATTCAATATGTGAATTTATATCAAAAATATGGATCGAGTAATCTGATTGGCTGAAAATAAGAAGTGGGTGTGGCATCTTAATTTATTCAGCAGGACAAGGGTTAAGTTCATTGTCTGCCTACTTCTAGATATTGGTGGATTATTTCAAAACCACCTTAACCACTGGTCAAGGTCACAGACAGACATTTCTTGCTACACTGTTATGCTAAAAGCTTTTAATGATCTATATGTCCTGAATGCTTTAACCCATGGTATACTGAATTTCTCCCACACTATATATTGGAAGAGTCCAATTTCAATTTTAAGTACGTCCGGCTATGAGATATAGATATTTCTATAGAAAAAAGGCTAAATTATTTTCAAACAGTGGGGACCCTGATCAGACGCCGCATTCTGCGGCATCTGATCTGGGTCTGCACTGTTTGCCAAAAGTCACCCGTTTAGGGGTCTCCCAACTACAATGGGTTAATGGGTTTAATAGGTATGTCAGATACTGGTCCAAAAGTTCTGCTGAACAAGGTCAACCCTCAAGGTAATCAATTTAGAATATCTTTGTTAATGTTTTTATATCAAAAGATTTTAAAGATCAAGATCTCCTGAATGAACTTAATGGACAACTAGATTGCATAATTAATGGCACACCATCGCAAAATCCCCACTCTCTGTGCTAATGTTGCTAATAGCATGATGGACTGATGGACTGACAGATGGATTGATGGAAATATAATCTTACTATTGCACACCCTTACCATGACATTGTGGGGAAATCATGAAGCAAGTTTGGTTGAATTCTGCCCAGTGGTTAATAGGATATAGCATGATGGACAGATGGATGGACAGACAAAGGCAGATGGATGGATGGACAAAAAAATAATGTTGCTCTTGTATTAAGTTGGTTATATTCCAACCAGTGGTTTAGGAGGAGACAGTGTGACAAACAGATGGAAGGACAGAGGGACAAACAGAGGCACTCACAATATCCCTATCACTAAAGCGTGGGGATAAGGAGTGATGTCAAACACTGGTCCAAAGTTAAGTTCAGTGTGAGGCTTAGAATTTTCCTGTTTAAGTTTTATTCTAAAGGCTTAAAAATAAGAATATTCATATTTAAATTTTATTTTTAGATTTTAAGAAATGTACATCTCCTGAGTGTCTGGAGGAGTGTCACTGATATTTGGACATAGCTACAGATAAGAGGGGGTATCCACATAATATTTTTCTTATTTCTCCATGAAAACATATGTTGTGGGTACTCATTAGAAGCGCCTCTGCGAGGCGCTTCTAATGAGTACCCACAAAATATGTTTTCATGGAGAAATAAGAAAAAAATCAGCATTTTTCGGATGAAAAAAGCGCCTTATCTGTTGCTACGTTTGGATTGGTGCTGGATACTCTCTCCCCCTGCAGTGACCCAGAGATCAAATTACAAATGACAAATTTTTCATATGATGAACCAGTGCAATCTCTGGTGAGCTATCCTGTCAAGTGACAGATCTTGATGTAATCATACTATACAACTATATTTCTTACAAAAGCAAGTAGACACTGAAAAGCATCATCAGATCTTATTTACTCAAGTCTCCCACCATACAAGAGTAAACTGCTGATAATTCTTGTCAAAGTGAATGATGTTAAGGTAAGTTGTAAAGATGCAACTATGATTAGATGTTGTTAAATCTACCACCATTTTGTTAGATGCACATGCTAATGAACCCTGACAAGCACCATCAGGTCTTAGTTACTCAAGTCTTCCACCACACAAGAGTAAATAGACTACTGATAATTCTTGTCAGAGTGAATGATGTTAATGTAAGTTGTGAAGATGCAACTATGATTAGATCTTGTTAAATCCACCACCATTTTGTTAGATGCACATGCTAATGAACCCTGACAAGCACCATCAGGTCTTAGTTACTCAAGTCTTCCACCACACAAGAGTAAATAAACTACTGATAATTCTTGTCAGAGTGAATGAAGTTAATGTAAGTTGTGAAGATGCAACTATGATTAGATCTTGTTAAATCCACCACCATTTTGTTAGATGCACATATTAATGAACCCTGACAAGCACCATCAGGTCTTAGTTACTCAAGTCTTCCACCACACAAGAGTAAATAAACTACTGATAATTCTTGTCAGAGTGAATGATGTTAACCCTTGTCCTGCTGAATAAATTAAGATGCCACACCTTCTTTTAATTTTCAGCCAATCAGATTACTTGATCCAAGTTGTTCATGCAAATTCAAATACATAATGACTAACAGTGCAGATCCAGATCAGTGGGCTTCTTCAGAAGCCAACTGATCTGGATTTACACTGTTTGTAAAGGCAGGGTTTATCTAGGTTCAGCAGGACAAGGGTCAATGTAAGTTGTGAAGATGCAACTACCATTAGATCTTGTTAAACCTACCACCCTTATGTTAGATGCATGTGTTAATGATCCCTGATAAGCACCATCAGATCATATTTACTCAAGTCTTCCACCATACAGGAGTAAACTACTGATAATTCTTGTCAGACTGATTGCTGTTAATGTAAGTGAAGATGCAACTATGGTTAGACCAGCTTTTGCAGCTATGCATGGCTCATATAGTCTTTCTGTAGTGTTTGTCCACAGGCACTCAACTGTTTATTTGTGATTTTTTTTTACATATTATAAAATGTTAGCCTATCATTACTTTTCTATCAAATTTCAAGTTGATCAGTTATGAAGTAAGTTATTTGCAAAATGTCACTCCCATAGACAATAAAACACTATAGGTATATGATGTTTTACATCTTTGTTATTTTGCAAACCATCAAATTGAAACTTGACAGTGAGCTCGAGGATATTTCCAGATTCCATAATCTGTAAAAAACAAACAACACAAATATTCCATCAAGTGCCTATGCATTTGTCGGGTCTTCCACGAAGTTGAGCACTGTGGTCACCCATCCAGCTACTAACCGCTTAACCGCTAACTGCTAACTTTATGAAAAAGCCAACCACTTTAACAAAATATCAATTAACAATCGACCAATCAAAAATGAGACTGAAAGAATTGACCAATAACTAGATATTTCTTCAAAACTGATACAAAGTCGGCTTGATTATAAAGCACTAACTAACCGAAATTGGCCTTATCGCCCAACATTGACAGGCCGTGCAATCTTGTTAAACTCAGTACCATTATGTTAGCTGCACATGTTAATGACAAGCACAATCAGATTGGTCTTCGTTTACTCAAGGCTTCCACCAAACAAGAGTAAACTGCAGATAATTCTTGTCAGCTTAAATAATGGTAATGCACGTTGTGAAGATGCAACTATGATCAGATATTGTTAAACCCACCACCATCAAGTTAGATGCACATGCTAATTAATGGATACTAACAAGCACCATCAGATCTTATTTACTCAAGTCTTCCACCAAACAAGAGTAAACTACTGATTGTTCTTTGTCAGAGGGAATGACGTGAACTCATTTATGCCTAACTCCTTTAAAAGGGGCATTGGCAAACAGTATAACCCAGATCAGATGCCACAGCAATGTCTGATCACGATCTACACTCTTTGCATTAAATACAAGTATTTCTATAAAACAAGGGAAGAATAAAAACTAACCAGAAATCCATTTCTTCTGGAAATGGACCAGTCCAAACATTGAGTCCACTTGGCATAAATGGGTTCATATGCTGAGAAGATGCACTTATAATTGACTTGTCACCAGACAGAAAAAGCTCACCTGAATACACAGTGCCCATCAAATGAAAAAAAAAAAAAAAAAAAAAAAAAAAAAAAAGCCAGCCATAGTTCTTGATAAGATGTTTTTTTTCAACCCAAAAGTATTGATATTTTTCATATTTCTCCATGATTATTTATATTGTGGTTTTTGAGGAGAAATAAGAAAATATAAAAATATTCACCTGATACACACTCTTATCTAGACCTATGGCCAGTCACATGACCTCATGGCCACTGCTTGGGCTGGGCTGTGCATTGAAATCTTTGGATCAGTTTATAACTTTAATCCAAGTATGAACTACATCCATTTAGTCAGAAGATGTTATAAAAACTTGAATATAAAATTTATGAAACCAGAATTCCGCTGAAGGCTATGTTGCACCACTCAAATTTACAAAGTTGGTGAACCATGAAATATAGGTCAAGATCAAATATGGATACTGCTGAGTTGTCATCCCTAAGTGCATGTTTACATCACTTGCCTTTACAGTTCTTGGGAAATGAAAATGAACATTAGGGTCGTAGTTAAGGTTGATGTAAATGTTGATGGATTGATGGATGAATGGACAGAAAACCAGATCCCTATATCACATCATGCTAAAAGCAAGCACGACAATGAATTTTCTTTGTGACTTTGACCTCAGGGTCACAGAACTGGTTGATGCTCACATCAAAGGTAACTTTGGGCCGTTCATACCAACAATCTAAGTATTGATTTAAAAGATCTATATTTTTTTTTTGAGGTGCAGAGAGTCTCTGACAGACTCATCTTAGTAAAGCTTATAGTTGGCCAGCGTGTGGTTACCTTTCTGTCTGTATGCCCCACAGAGTGGTCTAAGTGAGGTTAAGGAACTGTTCTTTGATCAGCTGCATGCTGTGACTGCCAGGATCCCAGCATCAGATTTCTGTTCCCATGTGTAGATCGGAATGGCCATGTAGGCTGTACAGGGACTGGATACAGGGAAGTGCATGGTGGGATGGGGCATGGCAGGCCGGAACTAGATGTTGAGGGTGAGAGAACCCTAGAGTATGCCCTAGCATTTGACCTGCTTCTTGGGAACACATATTTCAAGAAACTTGACAGCCATCTCATCAAGTACGTCAGGAAACATAGCCATGCAGATAGACTTCATCCTTTTCATGCACAAACTTGTCACAGATGTAAAAGTGATCCCTGGCGAGGAAGCAGCCCTGCAACATCAGCTTCTTGTATGCGACATGAGGATTGATGTGCCACCAAAATCCAAGTGCAAAGTCACCCCTCGCCTCAAAGTTTGGAAGCTTAAAGACTATCAAACAAGCAATCATTTCCAGGAGGTCTTCAACTTGCATGTGAGCACATCTGCAGGTGTAGCTGAGGATATCTGGAACATCATCAAGACTGGACTGCTCAAGACAATTGAGATGGTGTGTGGCACAACTCAGTCCCACCACTGGTGTCGTGAAACCTGGTGGTGGAATGAACACATGGAAAAGGCCACTGCTGTCAAGCGGAAAGCTTTCAAGGCATGGAAGACAGGTAAAGGCACTAGGGCACCATATTTTTTTTTTTCTTTCCTCTGCCATTACTGACAATGACCAATCCCAATCAACTGTGTGAAATGTTATTATTTGTGTGTTCTAAGAAGGGTGATGAGACCAATCTTAGCTCTAAACTGCCTGTTACAGATAGAACAAGAGAGGTCTGAGGAAGAAAGCTCTGTTGGTGATGCCTTAGCTCTGGCTTTCTGCTCTTATACGATGCAGCCGAACGCAATGCCAGGCATACAGTGCACCATGCTCGTCAAGAAGCTGACAAGAAGGTCTACAAGAATATTAACCCCAAGTCTTCAGAAGTCTACCCCCTTGCTAACCAGTTTAGAAGAGAGAATGCTGATGTTGTTGGTGACAAAACAGTAAAGAATGATGCAGAAGAGATGTCAATGAGTGAAGACTCAAAGCAGAAGGCCTGGTTAGAGCACTACCAAAGGCTTCTTAACATTTAGTTTGACTGGGACCCAGACCACCTGTCTTATCAGCCACCAGTGGAAGGCCCTCCCATCCCAATTACCATTGATATGGTTAAAAAGACTATCTCTCAGATGAAGGTGGGCAAAGCACAGGGCCCTTCAGGCATAGTGGTAGAGATGATATGAGCAGCCGGTGACATGGATGCCTGTATGATCCATGACCTAGCCGCAGCAATCATTCGTCATGGCAAGGTACCCTTTGACTGGGAGCAGTTTCATTGTCTGCCTCTATAAGGGAAAAGGGGATGCATTGGAAAGGGGCAACTACCCCGGTCTCAAGCTAACAGAGCAGGTCATGAAAGTCCTGAAGAGGATTGTGGACAGCCTCATCAGACAGTTGGTGTCTATTGACTATTCCGAGTTTTGCTTTGTCCCCGGCAGAGGCACAACAGACGCTTGGTTAGAGGTAGTGGTATAGAGCATTCCGAATTTACATTAAAAATGCAGATACCTAATAGTAAGATGATGATGAGGGTTTGGTGTTTTATATCCCTATCAACATTATATGTCATATCGAGATAATGGAAAGGTGATAATGATAAGCTCAGTGCAATGAAGCACAATACAGTCATGAGCTGACTTCAGCCTCCAGCTAGATTCAAACCTGGAACCTTGTGATCTGATGTCAGGAGCACTAACCACTTGGACAACTGGACACTTCTAAAAAACTCAGAAAAAAAGCCTATACAAGCACTGTAGATCCAGATCAGACTGCTCCTAAAGGAGCATTCTGGTCAGGTTCTGCACTTTTTGTCATTTAGTAAAAGATTTTGCAGCAGAAATGTCTGTTCAACAATTTCATTTTACAAATTGTAAAAACTAGATATTGCTACAGTCACACTTTGAAATATTTTCTTATTTTCCCCAGAAAACAGGATTAGACATTTCATGCAAACTGTCTACTAAGCACACTTTGCATAAAATGTCAAATCCTGTTTTCTTGGTAAAGTAGATAGTTTGCATGAATTGTCAACAAATCCTGTTTTCTGGGAAAAATAAGAAAAATATCATTTAGTCACTGGCTAAATTTGCCCAGAGTGGTAAAGGTTAAAAGTCTTTAATGTAGAACTTTAACCTATTTTAGTCAGGAACCCCCCAAAAGGGTAATTGGTAACCAGTGTTGACCCAGATCAGATGCTGCAAAATGGAGTGTCTGATCTGGGTATACACTGTTTGCATTAATTATAATTACAGGAACTTTTATAAAACATAGAAATCATAAAAAGTAACCAGATACCTGCTATTGGAAATAGACCGGCCTAGAGTTGCCACAGAAGAATTCAGTTAACCCTTGCCTTGCTGAATGAATTAAGATGCCACACCCACTTCTAATTTACAGCCAATCAGATTACTTGATCCTGGTTTTGATAGAAATTCACATATTTAATGACAAACAGTGCAGATCCAGATCAGTTGGTTTCTTCAGAAGCCAATAGATCTGGATCTACACTGTTTGCTAAGACGGGGCATGTCGTGTTCAACAAGAGAAGGGTTAACATAAATGGGTTAACAAAGCATGACTCACATACTAATGCTGACACCAGGATGACAATAACATCTTTATCAGTACCCTTTGTGCTGATAACAATTAACTGCAGCAGACCAAATATTTTATTTTTTTTTATTTTTCAGAGAAAATAGGGCTTGACATTTCAGGTGAAATATCTGACTAGCAGATAGGTCACAAGAAATGCCAAGTCTTCTTTTCTCTGAAAAAAAAACAAAACAAAAAAAAACAACAACAAAACAAAACAAATCCAAAACAACTTTGTGCTAAGCACAAAACTAAACAATTCTGTGCTAAGCCAAAAAAAAAGGGTCAACTTTGTTTAGGCAAAAATAAATCATCTGCTGAAATTTATACTGACCATCAATGTATTTTGCACCACAGAATAAACTGATGTTAAAATTTTCAAGGTTTTCTTTTTCTTTCTTTTTTTTTTTTTCTGCTTTATTTTTCAAATTTTTGCACACTACCTTTACCCAAAGAAATTCCAAGATCTTTTTTTGTCACAATAAGTAAAATGTGTTTATGGGCTAAATTATGAAAATCATGGATATTGTGTCCAGTGTAATCAGTAATGCATGTCTTGCACAATGAATTCAATTGCAAAAGGATGCCATGATATTGCTTAGCAAAATGCTACATAGTAAAGAAAAGGCTAAAATGTAAGTTTGATAAAGGTAGGACTGTCCTACCAGGAGATAGTATGATTCAGTTGTGCTCATGGGACAGTAATGAGGCTACATCAACATTGAAATGCTACAGAAAACCTATATCACTATGCTAGGCAGGAAGTGAGCATATAACAATGCAGCAAGACCACTTCCACCCTGTGCAACTACCTGTGTGGGAGATATCAGTATATATTCAACAGACTATGGGTATTTGTCAGTGGCAATCCCACTTTCATGAATTAGATGTCAGATCCCATCACAGCACTAATAAATCATGGAGTAATGCAGGACCACAGCACATTACATCTGCCATATCTCCTGATAAGGCATGTTTTTCATCCATAACTAAGCTTGACCTAAAAATTGCATTGAGCCATCTAACTATTGATACTTTCTTTTCCCCACAAAAAACATGTGTTGTGGGTACTCATTAGAAATGTCTAGAGATAGGATCTGAGTTTTACAAGTTGAGGTTTCTATAATGGCCCAGTCATCCTATTAAGGTCATGATGAGCTGGTCAGTTTACCCAACCACACGTTTCCTCAGCAGGCTTAACCCTCTAAATAGTTTTCCAGCACTTGTATACATTCTGTCACCAGAAACTGACATCTGCCCTTCTTGAATCAGAAGTAGAGGGAAAATGACCATAGAAACTATTTCATGATCAATCTTCACAGAAGATTGTTGCTGGACTCAGTAGGGATCAAACCCTGGACCTCCTGATTTAACTTATATTTCTATTTCCTATATTCCAAACCTTCAATGAGGATGGACAGAAGGATAAATAGACAGGACAGCAGACTCTAGTAGTCAGAGTAAAAAAAATTGATTACCTATTACATGACTTCCGCATACAAAAGTAGGTAAAAAGCAAATTACCTTCAAATCCTGCACACAACTGTTAGGAGAAAATAGACTAAGGGATAAAAATCACAGCATTTAACCCTTTGATCCCTTGCTCAGGGCCAGAAATCAACATGATGCTGCAGAGCCTAGCAAATAGGAAAGGCATATAGCAAATTTGGTTTAAACCAACAATGTAGTGAGATATACCATTTATAGACAGACAGAGGAATGGATATACAGAGGTGATCATAATATCCCCACTGTTCTTTTCATATAGATTGAGGGTTAATAATAATAGAGTGCCATCATCTGATAAGTTCAGTCAGATGTCCAAGGTCTGAAGTCACAAGCTGAAAGATAACCAAAAACTGTACCACAAGAAATCCACCAATACTCAAACCTTCAAACTCATTGATACCTAAACATCTGATAAACCAAAGGAACAGGACCAGATGGAACACTCCAAGACCTTAACACTTGACAAACTGAAATACAATATCCATGGAACCCCTGAAAAATAGAACCTAAAAAAAAACTTTTGATGCCTAAGCCTACTTAACAAAATCCTACATACCCAACAACACTTACTTTCAACCTATGAAATAACACTGAAATAAGCCACAAAGAATCTATTTTACCTCTCAGACAAAGACAGGACCTAAAGAAACTGACCTCTAAACCTCTGACAACCTGAAATACTTGCCCCGAAAAAAAATCCTCTGTCAGCTAAACCTTAAAATCATTTGATACCCAAACCTCAAACTGAAAGACCGAACCCGAAGAAATCCTCTGACACACATAAAAAAAAGAATCCAAAGCAATGCTCTGACACCCAAATTCTGAAAACAGAGAACCTGAAGAAACTCTCTGACACAAACTGTAAACCCACACACACTAAAAAACACGACCTGAAGAAACCTTTTGATACCAAAACCTCTAACAAACAGACTGTACATGAAGAAACCTTCCAATATCTAAACCATAAAACCCTCTGACAAACAAAACACATGGGGCCTTAAGAAACACTTCCAACACTTTTAACAGATTGACACTTGAAAACCTCTGACAATAAACACTTCAATATCTTTGACAAACAGACTGACAGTTTGAAAACCTCTGACAACAAAACCTTGACAAACAAAGTTTAACTCAGATACCTGAACTCCTGAAAATGTTAACCAAAATATCCATGCAACTCCTTTGATAAAAAAAAACTGAGAGACTGCATCTAAATATAATAAAACAACCCTCTGACACCTTGAAAACCTCTCACAAACAAAAAGACAGGACCTGAAAATACACACTGATACCTGAACTCCTGAAAATGTGAAACAAATCCATAAAACTTCTTTGATTAAAACAGAATGACAACACCTCGTAAACACAGTAAAACAACATTCTGACACATAAACCTTGAAACCCTCTTACCAAGAAGGTGAAACCTGAAGAAACCTTCCAACATCTTAACAAATGACAAAGTGAAACAAAAGATCCGAGAAGATTTTTCACTAAAAACTAGAAGACTACATCTGAAGAATTACTCTGACATCTAAACTTTGACTTTGATTGAAATTTTACAGTACAGTCAACAATCTTTAAGTCATTTCTAGCCAGTCAGTCCACCTACTCACTGTTACTGGGCATGCTTAGTCCTCTAAGCAGTTAACCAGCACTTTGTGCACATACATATACCAATAACTGACAAATGACCTTCTTGAATCAGCTGAGTTTGAGTTGGAACTCAACTCAGTTCAAATAAAGCTGGTCATTTAATTAACCTACTCACACTTTTTCTAGGCAGGCTTAGCCCTCTAAGTGGTTAATCAGTACTTGTGCACATACTTCCACCAGTAACTGATGACTGTTCTTCTTAAATCAGTGGAAGGGGAGAAGGACCGTAGAAATGATTTCATGATCACTCTCAATAAAAGTTATGTGGTCAAGCTGAAATTCCATCTTGTGACCCCTGAATCTGCTGTCAAATGTATTACTGACTGCTATGGAGCCCAACTGGATTAGCAGAAGGGTAGAATGACTATAGAAATTATTTTATAATCAACTGCCATGAAAGCTGTGTAGCCAAGGTGGGATTCCAACTTACAACCAGGCATGTTATGGACTGCTTTATGGATCCCAGCACCTAAACCTTGAAACTTGTTTGATTTGAGTCAATGTTAAACAGTCTTGTCAACCTCCATGTGGAACCATCTCCCACAGATATAGGTAAAGTGCCCCTGAGTCTGTGGGATTTTTATTAGACCTAACAAACTCTAATCCTGCATAAGGTTACTAGCAACTCTGTTGCAGAGGCACCAAACAGCCCATCTGTTTTGGAAGCCCCAGTGAGTGGGACTATTTGCATTCAGTTAAGCCCTATAAGACCTGCTCAGGAAAAGTACTGGTATTTTCTATAATATAAGTCTGTAGTCATACTGATCTACTCTGTATTTGACAAACCATCTTTACTGGATGTATCCATTCACCAAATTCAGTCAACATTGGTCATAGAGTACAGGAGCAATGCCCCAGACAAGGTCTCAGATGCACACAAGATCAGTGTTTACACATAAACTGCTGAGATCTACTACTGGTAGTGGACACAGTACAAACTTAACACATTACCTGTACTCATAAACCAAATTTGGTCAGCCCAGGCCATATACTACAAGAAATATACCTTAGATATTTTTTCTGTAAGATCAGTATAAAGGTTGCAGTGACCTAAATTTGTTACACACCTTCTTTACTAGATTAGCCTGCAAGAAGGTGGATATGTATTATCCTGCTGGAAAAGGTTGAAGTTTGGGTGCTGGCATAAAAAAAAAAAAGAATTGGACTTTCAAGTACCACATCAACATATGTCCTTGTCATCAGACTGCCATCAATCACTACCAGGGTAATTCTGTAGTGTCATGCGAAAGTATCATGGGATATCAGCCAACACCATAACACCACCTCTGCCACAACAATCTACTTGACAAACATTTTGCAAAGCATCACGAAAACATAACTAAAAAGTTCTGACCCCCTCGAACCCCACTTTCATATAGTAAAACTGGGGTTTACAGGGGCATGCATTATTTTTCTTATTTTTGCTCGAAAACATAGATTGTGGTACTCGTTAGAACCGCCTTGCCGAGGCGGTTCTAACGAGTACCCACAATCTATATTTTGAGCAGAAATAATAAAAATATCAGAGTTTTTTATCTGAAAATTTTCATTTTTTGGAGGTATAATTTCTATATATTTGAATAGGCGTGTTTTCGTAATGGATTCCCCCATCAGATGCCACCCTTGTACTATCAATCCACCCTATTTTTTTTTTTTTTTTTTTTTTTTTAATTTTGATTTTATTAACCCACTCACACTTTCCAGGGCAAGCTTTGTCCTCTGTGTGGTTTAATCAGTACTTTGTGCACACACTTTCACCAGTAACTGACAACTGCCGTTCTTGAATCAGTGGAAGTGGAAGACTGACCACAGAATTGATTTCATGATCAATCTCTACAAAACTTATGTTGCCAAGCTGGGATTCCAACTTGCAATCTGGACCTGCAGTCAGATGTGTTATTATGTATTATCGACTGCTATGGAGCCCAGCCACCCTGTTTAAGTAAAATCAAGACTCATTGGAATATGACAGCCCTCCACTGATTTTGCATCCACTGGAGATGTTGGCAATATCTAACACCATTACAATGACATTATGCCCTGGCTTGGGCATTTTGCTGTCAGCCCCGATTCACATAGACGTCATTTAACTGTTGGACTGCTTCTTCCTGAGGCATGTCTACCTGACGTCTTTCATATCTTAACCCATTGTATACAGAATAGACTCTCCAACACTATATATTGGAAGAGTCCAATTTCAATTTTAGGTACGTCCAGCTATGAGATTTACATATTCCTAGAGAAAAATGGCTAAACTGTTTGTCAGTTACCCTTTTATGGGTCTCCCGACTACAATGGGTTAATGTAGGCATGATGAAATATGTTATATCCTGGCAATGATCTATGAAGCTTGTAGTATTTTGGACTGATCTAGCCTCATTACTGTCAAATGAAGTGCCATGTGATCTCCCATAAGTCAGTCACAGCTCCAGATAAGGTGCTTTTTTAACCCAAAAGTAGATATTTTTCTTATTTCTCTATGAAAACATGAGGTACTCATTAGAATGGCCTCATTGTGATGCTTCTAATGAGTACCCACAACATATGTTTTCATGGAGAAATAAGAAAATATTATGTGGATACCCCTTCTTATCTGGGTCTATACAAGCCTTCCTCTATCATGCCCACAACTTGCTTACATTCATCTCACATGGGTCCACCCATTTTTCCTGTTGTTTCTTTTCTGTATTGAATTTTGCTGAGCAATGTCATGTTTTTTTTTGCAAAGCTCTTATATGCATTTCTGATTACAGAAGTCAATCATGATATCCAAGATTTATGTGATTTAGTCCATGTAACACATTTTGCATGTTGCTGCCAAAAAAAAATCACTAAATTTCTGAAGGCCATATTTTGGGTAAAGGAAATGTGAAAAATTGTGACCAAAACTGGCCCTAAAATTTGCATTGGCCCTTTGTTATTGACAACCCTAGCCTTCCTTTACACTAGGTGCACTATGTTTTAGCACTGTTCTTGTTCATCATTAGCAGAATCTGTAAAAGAACAGTAAGTATGTCAGGCCCCAATATCACAAAATGTTTCCAACCTTCGTGCTAGAACTATAAACCTTTACAAAAGTTAACACTTTTCACGCTGAGTAAAACTTACAGCAGACAACATTTTGAAATATTTTTCTTATTTTTTCCAGAAAATAGGATTTGACCTTTCATGCAAATTGTCTCCTTAGGAGACAATTTGTATGAAGTGTCAGACCCCATTTTCTAGGAAAAATAAGAAACTTATCATTAGTTTGTCATCTATGGATTTGGCCTGTTGCACCAGGTTAGTTTTTAGTTAGACTTTATTTTTTGTGGTATTGGGGCCTCAATATCAAGTAACAGCTATGTGCTATGATCAGTAAGTACATAGTTAAGAAAGATCAAGAAATCGGAATGGCTGAAAATCTGAAATGGGCATGGCATCTTAATTTATTCAACAGGACAAGGGTTAGAAAGATATTAATCATTAGACACAAATACCATCACAAGAATTGCTCAGGAGGCAAGGGGTGCAAATCCCTTTCAGCTTCTTCTAGACACAACTTTAGAGATTTCAATTTCTGCAAGAATATTAACCCTTGTCCTGCTGAATAATTTTTTTGTGTTGAGGTTTTACGGCCCAGTCAACCCAGTGGGGTCATGTCGAGCGCGGTCAGTTTACCTAACCACACGTTTACTGGGCAGGCTTAGTCCTCTAAGCGGTTAACCAGTATTGTGCACATTCTTTCACCAGAAACTGACAACTGCCCTTCTTGAATCAGCGGAAGGGAGAGAATGACCTCCTGCTGAATAAATTAAGATGCCATGCCCACGTCTAATTTTCAGCCAATCAGATTACTTTATTCTGGAATTTGATACAAATTTACATACTAAATGAATGAACAGTGCAGATCCAGATCAGCTGAAGAAGGAAGCCAACTGATCTGGATCTACACTGTTTGCAAAGGTAGGGTATATCCGGGTTCAGCAGGACAAGGGTTAAAACTAAAAATATAGTACATGTATATGCAAATTAAAGAATAAAAATACTATGCAAATATACCTTAAAACTGAAAAAAGTTAGTGAAATATGAAATTTTAGTGTTGCCAAAAATGAAGAAACTGCCTTAGCCCTCTAAAAAAGACTGCAAACTTGATAAACCGTTCAGAAATTTCCCTTACAATGACTTGACATTCTCAAATTTTCACAATCTCCCTGACATTTTTCAGAATTAATAGATCACATAATTCTAGATAAGGGAAATTAATAGGTGAATAGTTCTTATTTCTCCATGAAAAACATATGTTGTGGGTACTCATTAGAAGCACCTTGGATACTTTAACAAGAAGGCCCACAGAGCCCTATTTTGCTCATCTGAGTGTCATTGTCTCTAGTATATTCTAAAAAACTATGGTTTCCCTTCCTAGGACTATGCATGTTTAAAATTTGTTGAAAATGAATGTTTTCAGATGACAGGCTGGAGGTTTAAGAACAGTGTTATACAGGCCTTGGGAGGAATGTGACGGTGCTTGGCACAGATAAAAGTATGTTGGCTTGTACAGTATTATAGGCCAAGGGAAATGAGGGACTGGTGCTTGACAGAAGCAAGATCCCATGATGCCTTAGTTTTTTTTCTTTTATTTTTAGCTCTGGTGGCCATCTTGTTCAGCAGAGCAGGATGGTTTGAGCAATTTTGGTAGAAGATCACCCAAGGAACATTCTTGTGAAATTATTGAAAAATCTGTCCAGCAGTGTCAGAGAAGTCTTTTAAAGCAGAAGTTGCAATGTATGCATGTTAACTTTTATGGAAAATCAGCCCATCTTATGGCGTTTGAAGGCCCTAATGAACAGAGGGACAAAGGGATGAATAAATAAACAAACAAACAGAGGGGAATTTGGATACTTTGGATTGATATCTAACATCATACCAAATATTAACTAAATCCATCCTTTTGTTTGAAAAATATGAGCTCTTTAAATAGTTTAACATAAAAATTATGACACAAAAACTCAAAGTGTGTTGCATAGACCTTAAAGGCATGGGCATGGGTAATGATAATCTATGGCATTTTTCTTTTTTCTGCTTCAATACTTAGAATGGGGCCATCCTATATAAGTCCATGTAAAACAAGTGGGCTCCGGGGCCTGGGCCATTTTTTACCCCAGGGCTATAATTTGAAAAACTTTGGTAGCGGTCAATTTGACGAGGCTACATACTAAATATCAAGGGTTTTAGACAAGAAGATTTTTAAAAGTTTCCTCTATATAAGTTTATGTAAAACATGTGGGACCCTGGGCGGGACCATTTTTGGCCCCATGGCTATAATTTGAACAATCTTGGCAGAGGTCCACTAGACAAAGCTGTGTACCAAATATCAAAGGCCTGGGCCTTATGGTTTCAAACAAAAAGATTTTCAAAGGTTTTCCCTATATAAAGCTATGAAAAACAAGTGGGTCCTGGGACAGGGCCATTTTTGGCCTCAGGGCTACAATTTGAACAAGCTTGGTAGAAGTCCACTAGATGAAGCTAGATATCAAATATCAAAGACCTGGGCCTTCTGGTTTCAGCCAAGAAGACTTTTTAAGGTTTTCCCTATATGTAATACATGTTGGTCCCTGAGCGGTGCCATTTTTGGCCCAAGGGCTACAATCTGAACAACCTTGATGGAGGTCCACTAGATGAAGCTACATATCAAAGACCTGGGCATTCTGGTTCAGTCAAGAAGATTTTTAAACGTTTTCCCTATGTTAGTCTATGTAAAACATGTTGGCCCGTGGGCAGGGCCAACTTTTGGCCCCAATGCTATAATTTGACAATCTTGCTAGAGGTCCTCTAGATGTAGCTACATATCAAATATCAAAGACCTAGGCCTTCAAGATTTTTAAAGGTTCTTCCCTATAAAGGTCTATGTATAATGTGACCCACTAGAGCGGGGCTAATTTTGACCCCAGGGCTATAATTTGAACACTCTTGGTAGAGGTCCACTATACAAAGCTGTGTACCAAATATCAAAGGGCTAGGCCTTTTGTTTCAAATAAGAATTTAAGGTTTTCCCTACATAAGTCCATGTTAAACATATGAGCCCCTGGGCAGGGCCATTTTTGGCCCAAGGGCTATAACTTCAACAATATCCAAAACCGTGTTATAACGAACTGTGTTATAAAGAGGTTGTAGTGTACTATATGTGTGTTTGTTTAGGAAATGACAGGCTTTGACAATGATTTCTGGACTTAACCATTGACTTTAAGTTTAATAACTTAGGCATTTTACAGATAATAAAAGATGCAATATAATGCACAAGACAGTTATTTCAAGAAAATGGTGGGTTGACAACAGAACAAACAACCAGCAACTTTACCTTTAAGTTAATATCTATTCTGATGGACACATTTCGATGTATCCAATACCTTTTTCAAGATAATGTATTGATTGTGTTGGGGTTTAATGACACGTCAACCCTTTTGGGTCATTTTGTGTCGTCTCCCAGAGAAAGGGAGAAAAAGCGACAGAAGAGATAGCAGAAGAGATGAAAGAGAGGGACAGGGAAGAAAGAGGAACAGGAATGAAAGTGAAGAAACAGAAGAAATAAAAACATCACCTCCCTACACTTACCTGCTACAAGGATAGCAGGCCTTGCCCAACTGTAAGCCAATATCAGCTGGACGCCCCGGTGACATAAGATACATGACACCTTCGCACCACCCGACCACCCCAAAACATTGTTTTTATCTACTGAAGTCATAAAACTGGTCATCGGGAGTCATGTGGTCTAATAGTTTTAAAAACAGGAACATGGAAGTTGCTTAAAAACAATCATTAATGGCTGTTATAGATCGGTTAGGATTAGGTAAAGAGTAGACTGAGCTTAGAAAGAAGAAGGTATTGGAAACCTCATCTTAGCAGTTTGTCTTAGTTGAACTGATCTCAGTTTCAGAAGTATACTCAGTGTCCCAGATAATTATTTTTCCGACCAGTGTTGTACTGGTCAAATTTAAAGCCAGTCAGTAATGGCGAAAACTGGGATTCTGGAATCAGTATCCATGCTGCGGACATTCTTAGTTATTTTCCTTAGCCCAGAGGCTGGAGAGGAGGGGTGCACTGTGGTTTAAATACATGTAGTTTGCTTTAAATACATCTTTTGATGCTTTGATTTTTGTTTGTGTCTCCTCCTGTACATTTCCATTCATTTTTGTGAAGTACAATATGGCTGATCATTTTTCTGTATTTATCTTTTTCGTGATCATTTTTCTGTATTTATCTTTTTCGTAACTTAACAAAATAAATCTGAAATGGGTGCTATGTGCCACATTCTCTACTCCAGAGAACCCCTTTTTAATGTCAGAACCAATCACCTTACATAGTATTTGGGTGCTCTTTGGATTTTTCTTTGTTCACCTGCTCTAGCAATAATCTATCAAATGTTTGTTAGTGTTGAGGTTTTTACAACCCAGCAAACCCAATGGGGTCATGTTTAGCATGGTCAGTTTACCTTACCACACATTTACTGGACAGGCTCAATCCTCTAAGAGGTTAACCAGTATTGTTCACATTCTTTCAACAGATTAAGCGGATGGGACAGAATGACCGTAGAAAATATTTCCTGATCAAATCTCCATGAAAGAATGTTGCCGACCTGGCAGGGGTCAAATCCACAACCTCCTGATCACGGTTCGGATGCACATCCAAATGAGCCACTGAGGCTGGCATTGATCAAAGGTACTTAGCATTTCAGTACTGAAGTCTTATCTGTGACTTTTAAACATGCATGCTGCAAGCTACTTTCACTTCCAACACTGTATACACAGATGGGTCATGATTGCAGATGTGATTCTGTATGTATTCGTCTGATTCATCGATGACTTCAGTTATGTTGCACACTATAACAAAGACAATGAATCAAATAACAATAACTGGCTCAAATACCCCATTATTTTATCTGACCCATTTCTGCAATCTCTTTCCTCATTCCTCATTTTCTGGAGACCATGTTTTTGCGATCTTGGAAAACTCCAATGTGGAATGGTGACCAGCAATTCTTTGTCGTTAACACTTAACTAGACAATAACACAGAACTAGTTGCTCTTATGCGCAGAAATTATGTGCAGATGTTTAGCATAGGAAATAGTCACACTGTATATCAGGGTGAAGCTTTTGCAGTCAGGGATACACATACGAAAATTATTGTTTTGCATACAACAGATGGTCTGTGTTTTGATATGCTATAAATTGATTTTTAAATGTATTCTCCATTAAATATATTGGGGTATTTACTGAAAATACACTGCTTATCTGAGGCATTGAACCTCTTCTGATTCAGGCTAATTCATCTGAAAACAGACATGACATTGCACTCTTACAGGTTACCTGAAAAGCCGTACCATATCAGTAAAAATGCGTCCGTATGTGGGACTGGCTATTTTTCAAATTGGTGCAAAGGGATCCATTATTTATGCCTGTACTGATGCTATCTGGAGCACTATATACTGTTTATGTAAATCATAAGTGAACCTGCTTAGTCTGTAAGGAACATTCTATTGAGAGAAAGTGGGTTAAGCAATACAGTGATGGTCAACATGGATGAATGTCAGTCAATTTGTTGCATCTGCAACAAACGCATATAAAACCAACTACATCTACAAAGAGTTATCATTAATTTTCAAGTTTAATTTCAAACAGAATGATAGTGACGGTGCCAAAGTCATGATAATGCTGTTCAACCATATCTTTTATTCATGAATAGACCGAGCAATTTCGACCATAATAGGATACTATTAAGTTCATTGTAATATCTAATGTATCTTAAAAGTGATATGTAATAATAAAAATCATCCTATTCAAAACAAGAATTACCTTGCAACCTCACAAAAGTAATATTTAATAATGGAAAAAAAAACCAACATATTTAAAATATTACCAAGCTATCTTTTAAACTCTTACAGTTAAATGATGTACCGTATTTACCCTAAGTATTCGGACACCTCAACTCCTTACCATATATGTTCTAAAATATGGACCAGTACAATTCACTACCCGATGTTGTGTCTAAACATTGCTGGATGAGTGGCAAACATTGTAGACCCAGATGAGACGCCGCGTTCTGCGGCGTCTCATCTGGGTCTATACTGTTTGCCAAGGCCTGTCTGTCCGACTATATATGGTAAATACGGTACATATACATTGTGCCTGTCATCCCAACAAAAGTGGGCACATCACAAGTTCCACAGCAAAATATCAACTGAACGCCAACAGTGAAGGCCCAGATAAACATAACATGTCATTCAGGTGACCAACCTGTACCACTACTGTTGATCAGTAAATACAACTTGCCTTAGTGGATGTGAAGTGTCTTAACTGGATATGACTAAGTTCTTTAGACCTGTGATCTGAAGTTTCCAAAGCAAAGATGAAATTTTCCCATTTCAAAAATAGGTTAATGGGGATATTTAATGATGGAAGCATCCTATTCAAAACTATAGTATTACCTTGCAACCTTACAAAAATAATCTTCAATAATGAAAAGCAGGATTAAGGCTGTTTAAAATTAACATTACCTAGCACCATTTTATTCTTTAAAATTTAAATAATATACATGTATATATTATGCCTGGTCATCCCACCCAAAGTGGACACATCACAAGTTCCACAGCAAAATGATAACTGGATGCCAACAGTGAAGGCACAGATCAGCACAACATGTCATTCATAAGACCCATCTGGACCACCACTGTTGGTGAGTAAATAATACTTGCTTAGTGCATGTAAAGTGTCTTAACAGGATATGACCAAAAATACTTCAGACCTATGGTCTCAGAGTTTCCTAAGCAAACAAAAACCACCTTTTTCAAAGCTAGTATTATCTTGCAATCTTACAAATGTAATGTTTAATAATAAAAAGCAGCCTTTTAAAAAAAATACTTTGTAATTGCTTACACACTAACACTTGAAAAATGTAAATATGCCTGGTCATCCCACCCAAAGTGGACACATCACAAGTTCCACAGCAAAATGATAACTGGATGCCAACAGTGAAGGCACAGATAAGCAAAACATGTCATTCATAAGACCCATCTGTACCACAACTGTTGGTGAGTAAATAGTACTTGCCCTAGTGAGTGTAACATGCCTTAACAGGATATGACCAAAAATACTTCAGACCTGTGGTCTCAGAGTTTCCTAAGCAAACATGAAATTTTCCCTTTTCAAAAATAGATTAAAAGTGATATTTAATAATGAATATCACCTTTTTCAAAGCTAGTATTATCTTGCAATCCTACAAATGTAATGTTTAATAGTAAAAAGCAGCCTTTTACAAAAATACCTTGCAATTGTTTACACTCTATCACTTGAAAAATGTAAAAACAATGCCTGGTCATCCCACCCAAAGTGGACACATCACAAGTTCCAAAGCAAAATGATAACTGGATGCCAACAGTGAAGGCACAGATCAGCACAACATGTCATTCATAAGACCCATCTAGACCACCACTGTTGGTGAGTAAATAATACTTGCTTAGTGCATGTAAAGTGTCTTAACAGGATATGACCAAAAATAATTTAGACCTGTGGTCTCAGAGTTTCCTAACCGAACAAAAACCATCTTTTTCAAAGCTAGTATTATCTTGCAATCTTACAAATGTAATGTTTAATAATAAAAAGCAGCCTTTTAAAAAAAATACTTTGTAATTGCTTACACACTAACCCTTGAAAAATGTAAATATGCCTGGTCATCCCACCCAAAGTGGACACATCACAAGTTCCACAGCAAAATGGTAACTAGATGCCAACATTGAAGGCACAGATAAGCATAACATGTAATTAATAAGACCCATCTATACCACCACTGTTGGTGAGTAAATAGTACTTGCCCTAGTGGATGTAAAGTGTCTTAACAGGATATGACCAAAAATAATTTAGACCTGTGGTCTCAGAGTTTCCTTAGTAAACAAAAACCACCTTTTTCAAAGCTAGTATTATCTTGCAATCTTACAAATGTAATGTTTAATAATAAAAAGCAGCCTTTTAAATAAAATACTTTGTAATTGCTTACACACTAACACTTGAAAAATGTAAATATGCCTGGTCATCCCACCCAAAGTGGACACATCACAAGTTCCACAGCAACATGATAACTGGATGCCAACAGTGAAGGCACAGATAAGCAAAACATGTCATTCATAAGACCCATCTGTACCACAACTGTTGGTGAGTAAATAGTACTTGCCCTAGTGCGTGTAACATGTCTTAACAGGATATGACCAAAAATACTTCAGACCTGTGGTCTCAGAGTTTCCTAAGCAAACATGAAATTTTCCCTTTTCAAAAATAGATTAAAAGTGATATTTAATAATGAGTATCACCTTTTTCAAAGCTAGTATTATCTTGCAATCCTACAAATGTTATGTTTAATAGTAAAAAGCAGCCTTTTGAAAAAATACCTTGCAATTGTTTACACTCTATCACTTGAAAAATGTAAATATGCCTGGTCATCCCACCCAAAGTGGACACATCACAAGTTCCACAGCAAAATGGTAACTAGATGCCAACAGTGAAGGCACAGATAATAGTCATTCATAAGACCCATCTGTACCACAACTGTTGGTGAGTAAATAATACTTGCCCTAGTGGATGTAAAGTGTCTTAACAGGATATGACCAAAAATAATTTAGACCTGTGGTCTCAGAGTTTCCTAAGCAAACAAAAACCACCTTTTTCAAAGCTAGTATTATCTTGCAATCTTACAAATGTAATGTTTAATAATAAAAAGCAGCATTTTAAAAAAAAATACTTTGTAATTGCTTACACACTAACTCTTGAAAAATGTAAATATGCCTGGTCATCCCACCCAAAGTGGACACATCACAAGTTCCACAGCAAAATGATAACTGGATGCCAACAGTGAAGGCACAGATTAGCAAAACATGTCATTCATAAGACCCATCTGTACCACAACTGTTGGTGAGTAAATAGTACTTGCCCTAGTGCGTGTAACATGTCTTAAAAGGATATGACCAAAAATACTTCAGACCTGTGGTCTCAGAGTTTCCTAAGCAAACATGAAATTTTCCCTTTTAAAAATAGATTAAAAGTGATATTTAATAATGAATATCACCTTTTTCAAAGCTAGTATTATCTTGCAATCTTACAAATGTTATGTTTAATAGTAAAAAGCAGCCTTTTAAAAAAATACCTTGCAATTGTTTACACTCTATCACTTGAAAAATGTAAAAACAATGCCTGGTCATCCCATCCAAAGTGGACACATCACAAGTTCCAAAGCAAAATGATAACTGGATGCCAACAGTGAAGGCACAGATCAGCACAACATGTCATTCATAAGACCCATCTAGACCACCACTGTTGGTGAGTAAATAATACTTGCTTAGTGCATGTAAAGTGTCTTAACAGGATATGACCAAAAATAATTTAGACCTGTGGTCTCAGAGTTTCCTAAGCAAACAAAAACCACCTTTTTCAAAGCTAGTATTATCTTGCAATCTTACAAATGTAATGTTTAATAATAAAAAGCAGCCTTTTAAAAAAAATACTTTGTAATTGCTTACACACTAACACTTGAAAAATGTAAATATGCCTGGTCATCCCACCCAAAGTGGACACATCACAAGTTCCACAGCAACATGATAACTGGATGCCAACAGTGAAGGCACAGATAAGCAAAACATGTCATTCATAAGACCCATCTGTACCACAACTGTTGGTGAGTAAATAGTACTTGCCCTAGTGAGTGTAACATGCCTTAACAGGATATGACCAAAAATACTTCAGACCTGTGGTCTCAGAGTTTCCTAAGCAAACATGAAATTTTCCCTTTTCAAAAATAGATTAAAAGTGATATTTAATAATGAGTATCACCTTTTTCAAAGCTAGTATTATCTTGCATTCCTACAAATGTTATGTTTAATAGTAAAAAGCAGCCTTTTAAAAAAATACCTTGCAATTGTTTACACTCTATCACTTGAAAAATGTAAAAACAATGCCTGGTCATCCCACCCAAAGTGGACACATCACAAGTTCCACAGCAAAATGATAACTGGATGCCAACAGTGAAGGCACAGATCAGCACAACATGTCATTCATAAGACCCATCTAGACCACCACTGTTGGTGAGTAAATAATACTTGATTAGTGGATGTAAAGTGTCTTAACAGGATATGACCAAAAATAATTTAGACCTGTGGTCTCAGAGTTTCCTAAGCAAACAAAAACCACCTTTTTCAAAGCTAGTATTATCTTGCAATCTTACAAATGTAATGTTTAAAAATAAAAAGCAGCCTTTTAAAAAAAAATACTTTGTAATTGCTTACACACTAACTCTTGAAAAATGTAAATATGCCTGGTCATCCCACCCAAAGTGGACACATCACAAGTTCCACAGCAAAATGATAACTGTATCCAACAGTGAAGGCACAGATAAGCAAAACATGTCATTCATAAGACCCATCTGTACCACAACTGTTGGTGAGTAAATAGTACTTGCCCTAGTGAGTGTAACATGTCTTAAAAGGATATGACCAAAAATACTTCAGACCTGTGGTCTCAGAGTTTCCTAAGCAAACATGAAATTTTCCCTTTTCAAAAATAGATTAAAAGTGATATTTAATAATGAATATCACCTTTTTCAAAGCTAGTATTATCTTGCAATCCTACAAATGTAATGTTTAATAGTAAAAAGCAGCCTTTTAAAAAAATACCTTGCAATTGTTTACACTCTATCACTTGAAAAATGTAAAAACAATGCCTGGTCATCCCACCCAAAGTGGACACATCACAAGTTCCAAAGCAAAATGATAACTGGATGCCAATAGTGAAGGCACAGATCAGCACAACATGTCATTCATAAGACCCATCTAGACCACCACTGTTGGTGAGTAAATAATACTTGCTTAGTGCATGTAAAGTGTCTTAACAGGATATGACCAAAAATAATTTAGACCTGTGGTCTCAGAGTTTCCTAAGCAAACAAAAACCACCTTTTTCAAAGCTAGTATTAACTTGCAATCTTACAAATGTAATGTTTAATAATAAAAAGCAGCCTTTTAAAAAAAATACTTTGTAATTGCTTACACACTAACCCTTGAAAAATGTAAATATGCCTGGTCATCCCACCCAAAGTGGACACATCACAAGTTCCACAGCAAAATGATAACTGTATCCAACAGTGAAGGCACAGATAAGCAAAACATGTCATTCATAAGACCCATCTGTACCACAACTGTTGGTGAGTAAATAGTACTTGCCCTAGTGAGTGTAACATGTCTTAACAGGATATGACCAAAAATACTTCAGACCTGTGGTCTCAGAGTTTCCTAAGCAAACATGAAATTTTCCCTTTTCAAAAATAGATTAAAAGTGATATTTAATAATGAAAATCACCCTTTTCAAAGCTAGTATTATCTTAGAATCTTTCAAATGTAATGTTTAATAGTAAAAAACAGCCATTTAAAAAAAAATACCTTGTAAATGTTTACTCTCTAACACTTGAAAACTGTAATTATGCCTGGTCATCCAACCCAAAGTGGACACATCACAAGTACCACAGCAAAATGATAACTGGATGCCAACCGTGAACGCACAGATAAGCACAACATGTCATTCATAAGACCCATCTGGGCCACCACTGTTGGTGAGTAAATAATACTTGCCTGGTGGATGTAAAGTGTCTTAACAGGATATGATACTTCAGACCTGTGGTCTCATAGTTTCCTAAGCAAACATGAAATTTTCCCTTTTCAAAAATAGATTAAAAGTGATATTTAATAATGAAAACCACCTTTTTCAAAGCTAGTATTATCTTGCAATCCTACAAATGTTATGTTTAATAGTAAAAAGCAGCCTTTTAAAAAATACCTTGCAATTGTTTACACTCTATCACTTGAAAAATGTAAAAACAATGCCTGGTCATCCCACCCAAAGTGGACACATCACAAGTTCCACAGCAAAATGATAACTGGATGCCAACAGTGAAGGCACAGATAAGCAAAACATGTCATTCATAAGACCCATCTGTACCACCACTGTTGGTGAGTAAATAGTACTTGCCCTAGTGGATGTAAAGTGTCTTAAAAGGATATGACCAAAAATACTCCAGACCTGTGGTCTCAGAGTTTCCTAAGCAAACATGAAATTATCCATTTCCAAATATAGATTAAAAGTGATATTTAATAATAGAAACCACTTTTTCAAAGCTAGTGTTATCTTGAAAACTTACAAATGTAATGTTTAATAATAAAAAGCAGCCTTTTTAAAAAATACCTTTTAATTGTTTACACTCTAACACTTGAAAAATGTAAATACTGTGCCTGGTCATCCCACCCAAAGTGGACACATCACAAGTTCACAGCAAAATGATAACTGGATGCCAACAGTGAAGGCACAGATAAGCACACTTCTTGCAATCTTACAAAAGTAATGTTTATATAGTGAAAAGCAGCCAATTTAAAACTAATATTGCCTTGCAACCATTTATTCTTTAACATTTTAATATTGTATATATTATGCCTGGCCATCCCAACCAAAGTGGACACATGACAAGTTCCACAGCAAAATGTAAACTGGATGCCAACAGTGAAGGCCAAGATAAGCATAACTTGTCATTCGGAAGACACATCTGTACGATGACTGTTGGTAATTAAATAATACTTGCCTTATTGGATGTAAAGTATCTTAACAGGATAGGACCAAAAATTCTTTAGACCTGTGTCTGAGAGTTTCCTTAGGAAACATGAAATTTTCTCCTTTTCAAAAATACCTTAAAAGTGATATTTCATAATGAAAAGCATCCTATTCAAAACTAGCAGTCCCTTGTAACCCCACAAAAGTAATGTTTAATAATGAAAAATAGCCTACACAAAATTAATATTACTTTGCTACCTTTTATACTCCAACATTTGAATATTATATGTATATATTATGCCTGGTCATCCCACCCAAAGTGGACACATTCACAAGCTTTACAGCAAAATGTTAACTGGATGCCAACAGTGAAGGCCCAGATAAGCATAACATGTCAGTCTGAACACTCATCTATACCACCACTGTTAGTCAGTAAATAATACTTGCCCTAGTGAATGTAAAGTGTCTAGGGATATGACCAAAAATTATTTAGACCTGTGGTCTGGGAGTTTCTTAAGCAAACATGAAATTTTCCCTTTTCAAAAATAGCAAATAGAAATATGTCAAAAGGACATGGATGCCCCCACCTGAATAACTTAAAGGCAAATTGCTAATGCCGGATGCGGCTGGAGACAAACTAACAGGGGTAACACTTTAAAATTTGTGCTCTTTACACCATTCTTTGAATGAGGGTGGGGCATAAAAAGCATCCTATTCCAAACTTGTATTGTCTTGACAGCTTTTAAACCTTATTATTTAAATACTGTATATATTATGATTGGTTTTCCCAACCAATGTGGACACCTCACAAGTTCCATAGCAAAATGATAACTGGATGCCAGAAGTGAAGGCGTAACATGTGATTACTGTGAAAAGCTGTGGTCTGTGAGTTTCCTCTGTAAACACTGTTGTCATTAAAACATTACTGCACATATTAATTCAATTATGAAAACACCTAGTGAAATATTTTTACATGTATACTTAGTGAACAATGACTTAAAATGGCAGGCCAACAAAAGATACTGCCTATTTTTGTCAAAAAGACTCTGTCTATTCATAAATTCTGTTTACCAGCATTTCCATGACTTTTTCACCCTCACAATCATTATACTCAAACTGAATACATGACTACACCTGGTAGACATGGTTGCATTCACATTTGTTGCAGGCACATTGAAATAAGACTGACTTTCATCTATCGACCAAATAGCTTAACCCATTTTAGTCTGGAACCCCCAAAAGTGTAACTGGCAAACAGTGAAACCCAGATCAGATGCTGTACAATGCATCATCTGATCAGGGTTTACCTGTCTGCATTAAAGACAAGAATTTCTATAAAACATAGTATCAATAAAAATAACCAGACACCTTGATATTGGAAACAGACTGGTCTAAAGAGTTGTGGTAGAAGAATACACTTGATGTAACTGGGTAAACCCATAAATGCATAATAGAATACTCTACCTTATAGACAGTGCAGGTTCATTTGTTATTTTTTTAGTGTCTGATTTATTTCTTTTTTTTTTGTCAGAAATGCCTACATTTTGTGCAAACAGTGTAGGCCCTGATCAGATGGAAGTGTTTTGCTGTCTGCTCTGGACCTGCTTGTCAAAGTAGTATTAATAGAGCTTAAAACATTGTAAAGGATGTAACTGTGTTGTGGGTTTTTTTTGGAGGAGAAGGGGGTTGTTATGATTGGTGCATTTTGGTCAAATACAGACCTTGATCAAGACAAAAAATACATATTGTTTTTTCAAACTAGTAACATTAAACAGACAAGGTTTGTTATGTAATGTAATTGTTTTTTAATTGTGAGTCGACATTGTTGCTAATGATGTCATCTGTTGAAAATTAGAAAGTGAAAATAGGAAATAGTGTTCAATAGACAGTTGAAAAACAGCAAACAGTTATATCATGAGTATAAGGACTTACAATATAAAACGCTATATATGCTGTTCAATGTTTGTTGAAAATTCCATACAATGAGTAGCACCTGACGGTTCAATATTTTGTTTGTTTGTGTTGAGGTTTTATGGCCCAGTCAACCCAATGGGGTCATGTCGAGCACGGTCAGTTTACCTAACCACATGTTTACTGGGCAGGCTTAGGCCTCGTAAGCGGTGAACCAGTATTGTGCACTTTCTTTTGCCAGAAAGGTTCAATATTTTCATCAAAACATAGTATACTATTGGATAAAGATGGGCTGATGGGGAGAGATGATATGATGCCCGTGTCTTCCATAGTTTCCTGAAGTGTAGGTTTCTGAATTTCCATGCTATTTCAGTGCTGCATGGCCTGTAAGTCAGACTTTTGGTGAGTGAAATTTCTTTAGCAGGACTATAGTGTCACATCTACAGTGATGAAGACATAAGAGGGCTCAGATGTAATATTGTTCTTTGTCCTAATTCTAGATGTCTTTGTGGATCTGCTTGATTGTCTCCATAATACATCTCATCTAGTGAAGATGTTACCACAGATCATATCTAAAATGCTTTATTTTCATTTTGTACAGGGTTTTTCATCTGGTTAGGGCAGATTTATTAGCAACAGTAATACCCTCAGAGGTAATACTACTTTTTTGAGGAAATATATGCTATTTTAATTGTTTCCATTGTATATTAATACATGTAGGTTAAATTTAGTCCAAGGCATCCGTGTGTGGATGTTTATGCTGCTAAGTGTTTGGTTGATGATTCTGTAAGAATTTTAGCAATTAAAACAAGCAAATTCAGAGAATTAAATGTTCTCTGCCTCTTAAAAGTCCTCCAAAGGTCTACTATATATACAGTTTGATAGTGTTGGAGCTTGAAAAAAGACTACCATGTAAGTAAAAATGCAGAAATGAAAAAAAATGATTATGTTCAAAATGGGTAAAAAGCGATATAAATTATTCTGAGAATTATATCCAAATCACATGCACATCTTCAGACACTGACAAGAGCACCTGCACAATTTTAAAAAAAAAGATCAGCATAAAACTGTAGGAGGAGTTGCAGACACAAGGTACCCACTACCTATACACTTTGATAGTAATTGAGCCTGAAAAAATAACCAAGTTCAAAACACTGAAAAAGTGATAAAACTAATCTGAGGATTGTATCCAAATCACATGCACATTTTCATACCATGACGAAAACATCTGTACAGTTTCAAAAAAGATTGGCATAAAACTGTAGAAAGAATTACAGACACAAGGTACATACTGTCAGAGGATGTGGAACTACGCACCTCATACCACATACCATGGACAGCTTAATACCATGTCTCCTCTTTTCTTCAAAAAGGCGGGGGCCAACAGTGTTCTCACACCAACACCGATGCCAACGCTGACACCGGGGGTAGTACAATAGCTCTCCGTAAACTTTGTTCAGGCCAGCTAAAAAATGAACTAAAATTACTGGGTTAAAATTCTACCTGCCTACTGCTTTAAACTGTACTAAAATTACTGGATAAAATTCTAGAAGTAGTTAAAACAAATGTCCTTTCTGGGCAATCTAACTGTCTTGATCTCTATTAAAAGTCATTTGCTAAATTCTGGAAGAAATTCAGCAATTAAAATAAATGTTCTCAATGGGTAACCTAACTACTATTTAAAAAGGTACTAAAATTATTGGGTTAAAATTCTATCTGCCTACTATTCAAAACTGTACTAAAATTACTTGTTAAAATTCTACAAGTGATTAAAATTCTAAAATAAAATTAAAATTCTAAAAGTGATTTTCTAAAAGTGATTAAAATTCTAAAAGTGATTAAAATTCTAAAAGTGGTTAAAATTCTAGACATACTAAAACAAATCTCTTTTCTAGGTAAACTAACTGTTTTTATCCCTATTAAAAGAGATTTCTTGTGCCCCACCACCCCCCTACTCCCCAACCCTTTGAAGAAAAGCAAGGGGACATACGGTATTCAGCTTTCCATGGTTTATGGTGAGTGTAAGTAGTTCCACACCCTCTGACAGCATGTACCTTGTGTCCATAACTCCTCCTATAGTTTTACATTGATCTTTCTGAAACAGCTAGTACAGGTGTACTTTCATGGTCTGAAGATGTTCATTTGATTTTGATATAATCCTCTGATTAATTTGTATCACTTTTTCCACATTTTGAAGTTAAATCATTTTTCAGGCTCAGATACAGGCTCAGATACTGTATAGTAAGTAGATACCTTGTTTCCCAACTCCACCTACAATTTTAAGTGGAGTTTTTTTTTTTTTGTTTTTTTTTTTTTAACTGTACAGTATTTTTGTCATGGTCTGAATTTGGATATAATCCTCTGATTAGTTTTTATCATTTTCTTCTGCATTTTGAGCTTAATCATTTCTTTTCCTCACTTTTCAGCTTTTTTGTAATAATACAGTCATTTTCAAGCTCCAATAATCTCAAACTGAATACATTGTAGGTACCTTTGGAGGTTTTTTTTTTGTTTTTTTTTTTTTAAATACAGGGGACATAAATTCTCTGAAATTGCTTGTTGAATTCTGGAAGTACAGGTTAAAATAAAAGTACAGGTTAAAACAAATATTCTCAATGGAAAAGCTAGCCACTATTTAAAACTGTACTAAAACTATTGGGTTAAAATTCTGGAAGACATAGTTAAAACAATGTCTTTTCTGGGTAATCTAACTGTCTTGATATCTATGAAAAGTCATTTGTTAAATTCTGTATGAAAAGTGCACCCTATCTGGGGTTAAGAGTCCTATTCTGAATTTCTAAAATTTGTGCTTTGTGACAGTCAATAAGTACTCAAGATAAGAGGGTATCCAAATATTTATTTTTTTCCTATTTCTCAACAAAATCTTAGGCCATGTGTACTCATTATCCCCCGACTGAATAGGTTCGGGGGATATAGCAATCAGACTGGTGTCTCTGTAGATCTATCCTTGTGTGCTCATGCTGTATAACTTAGATACCCTTATAGGTATTTTGATATTTGGTAGGGATGAAATAGAGGACCAGTAGGCATGTTGTCTGCAAGAGAGACAACTCTCACTTTCTTCATCATGCACTTATGTCTCCTAAAGCTGAAATCTTGTGCAGGCCATAACTCCCATACTGTTTGAGATAATTTGATAATATTTGGTAGGGACATATATCAGGTCAATTAGGAGTGTCCCACGCAAGAAGGACGACACTCACTGCTTGTTTTCTAGTTACCACCCCTAAATGAATTTCTAAGCCAAATTCTTGTGCGGGCCATAACTTCTTAATGACTTGAAATATTTTTGATAATATTTGCTAGAGGCATAGATAAGCACCAGTATGCACGCCATGTGCAAGAAAGACAACTCTCACTTTCTTTATTATGTACATTTGCACCCTGAAGCCGAAATCTTATGCAGGCCATAACTCCCATACTATTTGAGCTAATCTAATAATCTTTGGTAGGGACATATATCAGGTCAAGCAGGAGTATTGCATGCAGGAAGGTCAACTCTTGCTTTGGTATTCTTCTGGTTATCTCCCCTAAACAAATTTCCTAACCAAATTCTTGTGTGTGCCATAATTTCTTAATGGTTTGAATTATTTTGATAGTACATGTATTTTGTTGTTGCATAGATAAGGACATGTAGAGGTGTTGCCTGCAAGAGGTACCTCTCACTTTCTTCATAATGTACTTATGCCCTCTGAAGTGAAACCTTGTGCAGGCCATAACTCCCATACTGTTTGAGATGGTTTAAACATATTGGGTAGACACATTTTTCAGGTCATGTGGAGAAGTGTCACATGCAAGAAGGACAACTTCTATTTTGTTCTTTTTCTAGATGTCTCCCAAGAACAAATTTCTAAGCCAAAATCTTGTGCACTCCATAAATTCTTAATGGTTTGAATTATTTTGATAATATTTGGTAGAGGCATAAATAAGGATCAGTAGGCAGCATGTTGCATGCAACAGTATCTCCCCTGAAGCCAAAATCTTGTGCAGGTTATACCTCCCGTACTGTTTGAGATAATTTTTGGTAGGGACAGATATCAGATCAAGTAAGATTGTTGCATGCAAGAATGACAACTTTTGCTATGTTGATTTTCTGGCTATCTCCACCAAAGTCAAAATGTGTCTCAAGAGCAAGAATGACAACTCCTTTTTTTTATAGTTATCCCTCCTGTAGTTGAAATCTTGTGCAGCTGAAACTCCTATAAGGTTTTATATATTTTGATTAGATTTCGTAGAGACATATATCAGGTCAGGTTGTGTGCAAGAATGACAACTCTTGCTATGTTTGTTTTTTAGTTATGTCTCAATTTATTTCAAAGACAAAGTCTTTGTACTTTTTCTTGTTATCCCCAACTGAATAGATAGCATCTATCTATCCATCCGTAGACACCTTCTTGTGCTCTCCTTAACTTTTAAATGCCCTTTGGGATATTTTGATAAGATATGTTAGGGATGTTAGTCAGGTTGAGTAGGCATGTCACATACAAGAGAGACAACTATCACTATACTGATTTGGGAATTATTTCCCCTTAACCAGACTTTAGAGGTACTGCTTGTGCCTGCATAACTCATACACATATTAAATTATTTGCATACTATTTGGTAGGAATGTTGATCAAGTCCAGGAGGCATGTTGCATGCAAGAATAACAACTCTCATTGCATTCCTTATGGAGTTATCTACCCTAGAAACTGTCCCTTACTTAGGTTGAAAGAGAAAACAAACTTATGTGGCCATTATCTTTGGAACTCACACATATATTTTAATATTTGATTGGGATCTAGATCATGTTGATTAGATGCATTGCATGTATGAATAACTCTAGCTTTCTTTTTCTGCATGTTGTCTCCCCTGAAACATATTCTTGAGGTCCTGTGGGCTCCATAGCATTAATGCCCTTTGAGCTTTTTGATAATACCTGGTAGGGATGTTAGTCAGGATGAGTAGGTGTGTCACATGCAAGAAATGACAATTCTCACCTTCTTGTTTTTGGAGTTATTTCCCTTTAACCAGATTCTAGTTGAATGAAAACTTATTCATCTATGAATTGAATAGATCAATAAAAAACTTGAATGAATGTTTAGTGCCATATCATTCAAAAACTGGGGAGAAATGTGATCTTCCATGTCTGAACTATGCTTCCAGTTACCATTTATCCTTGGCACCTTCAAAGCATCTACAATAAACCAAAGAAAATGTCTCTGCATTGTGGCTTACATTTCTATGGCTTCATTTGAAAACCACTGTGTTCATTACTCATTTTCGGTATTAACAAATACCAAACAAAAGAGCTGGCCGATAGAATTTAGACAGTTTTTTAATCAGCATCATTTAAACAGCATGTCTTTTTATATGATGGGCCAGGCGTGAGTCAGGCAAGCTACCCTGTCAGGCAACAGGTACTGTTTATTTCTGAAATATAGTAATTTCTTGCCATGATAATGGAGTTTGAATTGTAAATGTCTTCAATCAATTACTATGAAATATGCATATTAGGTAAATGTTCATCAGGATTATCGGTACTTGAAACTGACCGTTTTCATAGATAAAATATCATAAGATACTAGAAAAACTTCATCACTTTGTACATTAAATATCGCAACAAAACATGGCTCAGTGCTCCAGATAGCATCCATACAGCCGTAAATTATGGATACTTTTGGACCAAATATGAGTCAATTTGCAATTTCACACCAGGAAGTGGGCATCATAGATGGTTGGATACATACATACTGTGTTAGAGAAGATATCATTTCCGGATTGAAAGCGAATGTAAAGTGGCATATCACAAAGGAGGAGGAGATCGCAATGGAAGAGCTTTTGTCAGATGATAGGATAGTAATCCAATAGGCAGACAAGGGGTCAGGAGTTGTGGTATTAGACAGGGAGGATTACTTTGAGAAACTGAATGCAGAGTTGAAAGACAGCAAGACATATAAACAAACAGATGAGGACTTAACAAAACAGATAATTTGTTAGATTCGGGCTTAAGGTCGCTCAGTGAGGTGGTTCTAATAAATACCCACAATCTATGTTTTGAGCAGAAATATGAAAAATATCAGATTTTTTTATCTGAAAATTTTCATTTTTTTCGTGGTAAAATTTTCAGTTTATTTGGATAATAAACATGTTTCGGTAATGACAAGCAAAAATAAAACCATTTACAGTTTAGCTATTATTTTTTTCACTTTATCATTTTGCCCACATTTCATACGATCTTCACCTCTTTTCACTTTGGACTGTTTCAATATTTCCACGATATATCTTACTGAAATACACCAAATTCAGAAGTGGCGATTTGGTTGCGGGATTTGCCATCTTTTCTGATGGCTATGTTTTAAAAACGTTTGCAGGTACATGTAATTGCCATTTTTGTGTAATCCTCAAAAATGAAAGTTGAGCCAGAGTAAAAACACTGCTGTTATTTGGTACAAAACTGAGTCAGTTTAGTAAATAAGGAATTGATTTTTCCTGTTTTTAGCACCGAGTTTGTCAAATTTGGCTTCAAATTTGAGGAAAATAATGAAAAGTACGTCATGTTTGGAATTTTTTCACATTTTGCCTTTATTCAAGATCTGATAAAGCTTAATCGGTTCAGCCTTTCTTAAATGATTTATTTCAACGTACAGTATCCCCTGTGTTAGTATACAAGTAGAATCCGCCATATCAACAAAGAATAATGCATCCTTTTTGGGGATTTTATGTATATTTTAGTTCCTGAATTTATATGGGGGTTGGGGTAATTCTTTCCCATAAAAATGTAATTGGCACGATGACCCACACTTTTCTTTTAATTTTCTTTTGTATACTACCCCTCTCCAAAGAATAAACCTTATTTTGTGAGATTTCCAGTGTAGCAATTTTCTGTAAGGTACATAATATGGAAGTATGGAAGAAACGGATTTATTTTAAGGATTTTTAGGAAGTGTTGAAAATTGGCATTGCAGATTCCTGTCTCATCTTGACAAATGAGCAGCAGATGTGTATCAATATCATTTCCTGTATGATTCTGCTCAAAATTATAAAATTTAAAGTAAGGCAAATGCTATTTTTTTCATACAATTTACAGATTCATTTGCACATATTTTCGGGAAAAGTGTTGAGGGTGGCATCATTCCAGGTCAGATTGTAAAAGACTTAGCACAATGACATACAGTTGACTCTCGTTATCTCGACCCCTCTTATCTCGATCCTATCACTTATGTCGAACTGATTTCTAAGTCCCGATTATTTTCCCTATGTATTTATTGTATTTCAGCTTCGCGTATGTCGAACTACTTTTATGTCGACACTTCGGCTATCTCGTCCATCATTTTCAGTCCCTGAATATATTTTTCACAGTTTTTACTACCGCGTATCTCGAACTCGGACCATGACGAAGGAAAAAAAATGTAAGATGCGGCGCCGCCGGTCTCTCAGTTAATGAAAATCATAATAGGCCATTGATAAATAAATCAATATTTTAATTTTCCCCTTTGTCCAGGTAATTACAAACAACACAAACAATGTCTAAAATCTGTAATTATGAAATCACGTGCGTGTCGAGTCGGGTTTGACACGCGGCGCTCAACACCGTCTCGTGTCATTGATTTGTAAGATAAAAAGCGGCCCATAATAGTGTTATGGAAGATTAATCAACCAAGTTTCTTTAATTTATTGTTCAGATATGCTCTTCACTATTGAGTACTGTCCGTCTGAATGATATAGCATCTTCAAGAAAAGTCAGTGCGCGACAGGTTCCGACTCAGATCAGCCTGTATTGATCATGCTAGCTAAGTCTGAATCTTCGCTTGTTACTCTTTGGTCAGGCCGTGCTCTTTGGTAAGCCCAGATAAGGCTCATGCGTATAATGGAAAATTCGTGGGCGTGCAGGCTGATCCGAGTCTTTGATAGTCGCACAGTCTCAAGTTCTAATAGGAGTTGTCGTGCACGGCCTCAAATAGACGAATCACACGTGGGTACCGATGTTAACCCTTCCGACCCTGTAGACTGGTATGGATACCCGCACAAACAGTGTAGGTCCAGATGAGACGGTTCATAACGAGCTTTCTCTGCAGGATCTACAGTTTGCCGCACTGAGATGGTTCGTTTATGCCAGGGGAGATAATCCAAACTAGCTTACCGCTGCCGCTTAACATTGTAAGCGTTTTATGCAAAAGCGGAAACCAGTCAACTCTTTATCGAGTCATCTATGCGAAGGGAGCTAATCCAAACCAGTTCATAACGTATAGCTAACACAACCCGGAAACCAGTAATTTATTTATAGCTCATATGGAAATCCAAATTTGCAGGAGTATTAAAAGACAACAAGAGAGGTTTTAAATTTATTATTATTAACATTTATTGATGATATTATTTCAAGAAAACCATTGCATCTCCTAAAATAAACAGTAACAATGCAAACTGAAGTATGCGTGAATTATTTATTTAAATTGCCATATACATGTGCCTTCCAAGCACGTTTTGGCGAACAGGGAGGCGAACAGTCGTCATACCTATGACGTCACAATTTGGTTGTCTCGAACTACTGATAACTCGAACATTTTTATCAGGTCCCGTAAAGTTCGAGATAACGAGAGTCGACTGTATCATTTTTATTTCAAAAATAGTGAGACAGTATATGAAACTGAATATATGTAAAGTCTTAAGCAGTTTGCAGTGCCAGAAGTATTTCCGGCATATGTCCTTAAAGCTTTTCTGATGCTATTTGTTCGAAATGTTTTCTGATGGCTACTTTTTGAAGTACATCCTCTCTGAGTACCCCACTATATGTTTATATGGAGAAATAAGACCACTATATTACATCAATCAAGGATTTAACGCTTAGAAAGCTGGGTCAAAACTCAGCAGACAGTTAAAAATATTTTTCTCAAATAACTGGAGCTGATGCTTCAAGCAAATCTTCTCCAAAGGCAATCTTTTTTTTTTTGTTTTTAACCTTTACCATTTCTTGGCTAATTCAGCAAAAAACAAATCGGTGATATTTTTCTTATTTTTTTTTTCCAGAATACAGGATTTGACATTTCATGCACATATCTCTATTGGAAATAATTTGCATGAAATGACAAATCTTGTCTTTTGGGGAAAATAAGAAAAATATTTCAAAATGTCATCTGCTGAAAATTTTATTCAGAGTGCTAAGCTTTAAAGTGTACCCTTAGTATAGGTAGGTACATATTTTACCACGAGTTTTTCCAGTAGTTTTGAAAAACCTAAATGCACAGTTCAGTAATTAGGTCAAATATGGTATGCAAATGCACAGTGCACAGGCTGGTAAGGACCCTTACTACTTCTGTATAAAGCACAGTGCAACAGTCCAATTAGCCCTTAAAGAGCCAATCACAACTGCAGCGGATGACAATTTTGATTTTTTGATTTTTCAGAGAAAATGAGTCTTGACATTTCATGTAAATCTCTTATATTTCTCTAAAAAAAATTATAATGTGGTCTGCTGCAAATTTTGCTTGGCACTTTGTTAATTGTCCTGTACAATGTGTCCTAAAATTTTCAATACTTCATCCCATTTTTTATTTTTTTTATGTGTTTCATAAAATACATAGTAGAATGGGAAACAGTACAGATCCTGATCATGAAGGTAGGGAGCAATCTGATCTGGGTCTGCACTGTTTTGCATATACCGTTTTTCACAAGAGCTGGTGTAAAACATTAGGACAATTACTGTATTATGTATCATGGTCTAAAGTATACTGACCAAAAATGGAAATGCCACACTTCTAAACGGCAAAAGAAACAAAGACTAATACCTGAAGATTGTAAAACTGATCTTCTGTATAAAATGTGCATGTACAAAGAGTACATCTGAATTGTTTATTCCTTAATATAAGTATACATTTAATAAATTCTGGACCAACATGTATAGGTAAGTTTTTATTGCAACAAAAAAAATAATTTATTCATCTTACTTTTCTTGGTAGTTAGATAAGAGTGGGTATCAGGTAAATATTTGTCTTATTTCTCCACAAAAACATAATTATGTTGTGGGTACTCATTAGAAGTGCCTCAGTTAGCCACTTCTAATGAGTACCCACAAAACGTGTTCATGGAGAATTAAGAAAAAGTATCAATACTTTTGGATTGAGAAAAAAAACAAGTTATCAAGAGTTGTGTATAATGACAAAAAAACAAATTTACCAAATCCACAGGAAAACTTTTGCTTGAGTAGTATATTGAACTGCTACTGTGGCCCTCCCTGGTACTGTGACATTCAATAAATTTCAAATGGCACCTGAAATTATAAAGTTCAGTTCAAAATTGGTATCTAAAGTCACAAAGAAAATCTACCATATTTATTCTAATATACGCCTCTGGGGCATTGCAATTTGTTGCTGCTAAAATAAGAGTGCTGAGTCCCAATTTTGGCCAAAAATAAGACATTTTGATGGCCTAACCCTAATGTTGCATGTGTTTACTAATGCTTTTTCTCCTAGAAAAGTAGAAGGGAACATTTATAAGAGAGGGGGCTTATTTTAGAATAAAAACTGTACGAGACTTATCCTTGGAAAAAAAGAACACTTAAAGAATGAAAACTGAAGTCTTGCTTTTACTAAGATACTTCATATAACAGCAATGTACAGTCGAACTTTGATGACTCGAACCCCTTTGGAACCATGAAAATTTGTTCGAGACAGAGGTAGTTCGATCCACGGAGGGTTACTATTAGTGCCAAAGCAGGCATAATGGAGATAATTGTGGGATATCTTTTCGGTGTTCTATATTATAAACATATGTTATGTGTGTTCATTAGAATTGCCTCATTGAGGCAATTCTAATGAGTGCACACAACATACCTTTGCAAGATAAAAGAAAATCTCCCTAAATTACCCGTATATCGTATTTGGAGGAAATCCCCGCGGACTCTAGAACGTGTTCGACTCATCCATGGTAAACGAGCCATCGGGGTTCGAGCCATTAAAGTTCTACTGTAGTTTGCATATGCCTCCAAGCACCGACTTAACCCTTGTCATGCTGAATCACTTAAGATGCCACACCCACTTCAAATTGTCAGCCAACCAGATTACTTGATCCAGTTTGTTGATACAAATTCACTTACTGAAAGACAAACAGTGCAGATCCAGATCAGTTGGCTTTATTTTACCCTCATCATTTTTTTTTTTACATTTTATTAGCTTGCCAGGACAATGTCCCTGAAGAGCTGATGTTGTCACCCAGTCGTTGGCATTGGCATCTATCAGCATTGATTGTGTTAGTACAATGTTTAATTATTTAAGGAACTGCTTTTATCTTTGGTCTACACCTACCTTAGGGTAAGACCTTTAAATAGCACAAACCTCTTCCTCAGTTTGACTTCTGCCTAGGTCAAGGTCAGGTTATACTTTGTCATTTAAATCCATGTTCAAGTTACTGCTTTAATATTTGGCTCACACCTACCTTAGGGTAAGACCTTTCAATAGCACACACCCCTTCCTCAATTTGACCTGCCTCCTACATGTAGGTCACGGTCAGGTTATACTTGTCATTTAAACCCACATTCAAGGTCTGTTATGAGTTTTGAAAAGTGTACATAAGCTGCTGAAGTATTCAAGATACTGCTTTAATATTTCGCTATCACTTACCTTAGGGTAAGACCTTTTGATAGCACACACCCCTTCCTCAGTTTGACCATCTGACTAGGTCAAGGTCAGGTTATACTTTGTCATTTAAACCCACTTTCAAGTTCTGGGTTTAAGTTTTGGAAAGTGTACATAACTGCTGAAGTAGTCAAGATACATCTCTAATATTTGGCCCACACCTACCTTAAGGTAAGACCTTTCAATAGCACACACCCCTTCCTCAGTTTGACATGCCTAGATCATGGTCAGGTCATGCTTTGTCATTTACAGCTGTGTTTAAGTTTTGAAACGTGTGCATGTCTGCTGAAGTATGTAAGATATAGCTTTCATATTTCGTCCATACCAACCTAAAGGAAGCCATTTCAATGGTATATACCCCATCCCTCAGTTTGACATTCTTCGAACATCAAAGTCAGGTCATACTCTGTCATTTTACAACTATGTTTAAGTTCTGCATTTCATCTTTGATAGTTAAAGATTGTTTTTATATTGGAACACCCCTTTCAGGCAAGCTGTGTTGTCTTCTGACAACTCTTGTTTACTTTCATGTAAATACATGTATTTTCCTTTAAATTTTAAGCCCTCATTTTTCTGGAAACATCACTCTCTTACTCATTTTGTTTTCTATTTATTTTAAAAAATGACTCTTTTTCTCTTATCAGTAAACCCCACCCATTCTTGTATAAATGTGAAAGCCCTGACGAGATTGTGAAATGCACAGATTGGTGTGGACCTTTACTATTCCTGTACGGCAATGTGCAAAAGCCCAATCTACAGTTACTGTCCTAAAATTTTGAACACTAGTTCAAATTTTCTTTTTTACCATGTTCCTGACATATATTAAAGACCCTAATCAGACTGCTCCAACTGTTTGCATACAGCACAGCTCAGGTATTAGCTCCAGGTAAGGCATTTATTTCAGCCCCCCCCCCTCCCCACTCCCACCCCCCACAACATTATGTTTTCACGGAGGTATGAAAATATTTACCTGATACTCCCTCTTATCTAAAGCTATGCATACAGCATTTTCCACAGCTGATGTACGAAATTTTAGGACTGTTATAATTATTATGTATCATGCCTAAAGTATAAATGCAAAAAAAAAACTTACCAAATAGGTCAGATAATTTTTGCTTGTTTTGTGGCCTCCTGTCTTCGAGAAATTTAAGATGACATCTGAAAATGATAAAATTCACTTCAGAACTGGATGCGGAAATGATAAAGGTAAATTCAAAACTGGGAATTGTGAGGACCTCTGGATGTTGATTGTAGGAAATGACTCATGCATTTGTTGTTCATTAACACTGCCCACTGAGAGTAGGAAACAGTTATAGACCCTGATGAAACTGTTACTTAAATTCTCAACATAAGTGTAATTTGCAAGTTACAACTTTTCTCAAGCAGCCACTTATGTATTTGCCCTAAGAATGCATGAATGGTATGCAATAATATGACATCAAATATCGAAGAACTTTCCTTAGATTTATGAAGGTAATATAATTTTCTAAAGAGGAAAGTGTTTTTACACTTAATTACCTCATCCAAAATGTTTAACCTTCTCTGGGTGTGGGAGGTAGAATAAATGGCGCATCAAGTATTCTAGGGTAAATACATAGCAACAGATAAGGCGCTTTTTCATCTGAAAAATGCTGATATCTTTCTTATTTCTCGACGAAAACATATGTTGTGGGTGCTCATTAGAAGCGCCTTGGCGAGGTGCTTCTAATGAGTACCCACAACATATGTTTTTGTCGAGAAATAAGAAAAATGTTATGTGGATACCCCCTCTTATCTGTAGCTATGGTAAATACTCACTGCTAAATTCTACCAAATATTTTCAACAAACAAATCTTTTTCTTTTTTTAAAAAAAAAAAAAATACTGCTGTTGCTCTTCTGTGTCTGATTTTGTCAGATAAGGCGCTTTTTTTTTCATCTGAAAAATGCTGATATCTTTCTTATTTCTCGACGAAAACATATGTTGTGGGTACTCATTAGAAGTGCCTCGATGAGGTGCTTCTAATGAGTACCCACAACATATGTTTTTGTCAAGAAATAAGAAAAATATTATGTGGATACCCCCTTTTATCTGTAGCTATGGTAAATACTCACTGCTAAATTCTACCAAATATTTTCAGCAAACAAATCTTTTTCTGTTGCTCTTCTGTGTCTGATTTTGTCATAACTACACGTCTGTAAGTCATAGATATTGGGACAGAGCCACATGAGGAAATAGATGTGTTACACGGGTCTGACTATTTGCTTTTCTGTCCGAAGTTTTCAACTTATTACTGGGTGGTAAAATACCTACAGCTGCATTTAATGTTATCATATTTCAGCACTGCCTCAAATTTGTATTGTATGTATCTGAAATTGAACATGAACCGTTGCAGGCAATACACTAAATGTAATTTAATGCTGTACTTATTTCTTAACGACAAGCTGGTGTTTATATTTAAGAAGCAAAGGAAAATTTCCTGATTCCAGTAACTTTCAATAGTCCACATAAAATTGAAATACCGGTAAAACCGAAAAAGACGAGCTGATTTAACCTCCAAATCTCCATCTGGATCTGTCACCGACATCTTGTAAATATTTATTTATGCTTTCCCCAGGTTCTATGTATTATTTCTCTTTGACTGACGCAGAATTAAGTACCCTCATCACAATACCAGTCAGTGTTTATAAAAGTACTCATTGCTTCTGTTTGACTGGGAAAATAAAATCTTTCTTCTTTCTTTCTAAAAGTAATCTGTTACAAATTGCACTAAATAAACGTCAAAAAGATTGCCTTTGGTAACAAAGAACACACTACAGATAAGAAAATGGGAGTCTCAGTTTTATTGAGACTCTTCTTAAGCAGTAATGAAGTTTTTGTTTTTGTTTGTGTTGAGGTTTTACGGACCAGTCAACCCAATGGGGTCATGTCGAGCGCGGTCAGTTTACCTAACCACACGTTTACTGGGCAGGCTTAGTCCTCTAAGCGGTTAACCAGTAATGTGCACATTCTTTCGCCAGAAACTGACAACTGCCCTTCTTGAATCAGCGGAAGAGAGAAAATGACCGTAGAAAATATTTCATGATCAATCTCCATGAAAGAATGTTGCCGACCTCGGCTGGGGTTGAACCCGCGACCTCCTGGTCTCCAGTCGGACGGCGCATCCAACTGAGCCACCGAGGCTGGCTCAGTAATGAAGTTTGCAACACTGCTAAAGCCCGTCTCTGTGGCTCAGTTGGATATGCGTCATACTGGTGATCAGGAGGCCAAGGGTTCAACAACAGTCTTTCATACAGATTGATCATGAAGTTTTTTCTTAGTTCATTCTCTCCCTTGTGCTGATTCAAGAATTGCAGCGGTCAAGTTTTTGGCGAAAGCATGTGCATAAATACTGGTTCAATGCTTAGAGAACTAATCATGCCCAGGAAAAGTGTGGTTAGGTAAATTACTGGCTCGATGTGAACCTAATGGGTTGATTGGGCAGTAAAACCTCAAATCAATCAAATTGCATACTAAAGAGAAAAATATCATTATGATAATTTCTTAGAACTCTTCTATAGCATTTTGAGGCAGAGACCATTACATTTTACAATTTACTTATTTGTTTGTGTTGCGGTTTTACGGCCCAGTCAACCCAATGGGGTCATGTCAAGCGCGGTCAGTTTACCCAACCACACGTTTACTGGGCAGGCTTAGTCCTCTAACCGGTTAACCAGTATTATGCATATTCTTTTGCCAGAAACTGACAACTGCCCTTCTTGAATCAGTGGAAGGGAGAGAATGACCGTAGAAAATATTTCATGATCAATCTCTACGAAAGATCATGAAATATTTTCTACAGTCATTCTCTCCCTTCCGCTGATTCAAGAAGGGCAGAACTTTGTCATTTAAGGAAATGTTTATTTATATTTTGTGTCAACTTATAAAAAATTGGATGCAGCCACCAGAGCTTGAAGAGAGCTAAATCATTTGATATTGACTATAAAATTTACTATAGTTTAGAAGCAACAATAAGACTGGTGAGCTTGGCACCTTATTCTGCATTTTTAGACTGTTCTTGCCATAAAAATGCCTTTGTCCCCCCCAAAAAATTAAAAAATAAAAAAAAATATGAAAAAGCCTCTTCAGTTCTGTTTACCCATGTGTACAAAATGGTCATTTTGGACAAACTTTAGTTCTCTGATGGTATTCAACCTAGTATTTTATGATTTGTGGATAATTTTTCAGCGCAATCCTGTCAATGTTTTAGAAAAAAAATAATTTAAAAAATTTGGCTTGCGGTAGTTATTAATGAGTACCCCGAGGCGCAACACTTCTAATGAGTACACACCATATGTTTTATCTCGGACCGTCCGAGGTTTTATGTAGAATTAGAGAAAATTATCCCAGAATTCGGTATCGCCAAATGTTCCTCCTAACAAGTCCTTTGGGTCTTTGTTCCACATGTCATTACGAAAACACGCCTATTCAACTATGTTGAAAATTTTACCACCAAAAATGAAAATTTTCAGATAAAAAGTTCTGATATTTTCAAAAACATAGATTGTGGGCTCAAAATTATATAGGTATGTTTTCGTGATGGTTGCTCGGCCTTTCCCCGGTAACTCCATGATCATGTCCATTTCAAAGTACAGCAACAACAACAAAATACTTTCAAGGTATACCTGAAAATCATACTTATGAACTGGCAATATTATTATCTCGGGGGAGATTATTTTTTATATAAAAATAAACTTACGTCTATCTTTTCAAACGCATACACCCTCAACTGAATATTACTGTGTTCACTTCGTCAACTCTGTATTGCAGTATCTAAAAGAAAGAAAGACCCAAGCCAATGAACAATGGCTTTTACACGTGTTCAAAAAAATGAATTCACGAAATGCACGTTTTGTCATACCGCTTTGTCAGGTAGCCACTGCGAGCATAGCCCCAGATAAGCGGAGTAATCAGATAAGTACCTTCTTTCTCCACAAATAGCATACATTTTGACAGTGTATGTACTGATTAGAAGCACCAAAGTGGGATACTTCTAAATATTAACACTCAAACAGGTTTATTTGGGGGGGATATTAAGAAAAGCATAAACGCTCTTTTGTTAAAAAAGGTGACTTATCTAGAGTAAAAAAAACTAGCTCCACGAGAGAATAATGGACCGATAAAAAAGTTCACTGCCTTTCAGGCTGACCAAAAAGTACTGTATTTTAACCTAAGTATCTGGACGGACGTCAGCAAAAATCGTGCAGACCATATCAAACTGTCCCTGCCATTAACACGGCACCATCTAGACATATAACCACGTTGTCAAACAACACAGTAAACAGACTCTCTCTCTCTCTCTTCTCTCTCTCTCTCTCTGAGAGAGAGAGAGAGAGAGAGAGAGCATGTTTATAGCATTTATAGAAAGCGCATGCCCAGCTGCAGACCAGACTGCGGTATAAAGAATTAATATAGGACGCAACATAGTATCATGGAGGTTAGGGCGCATAGACTACAGTTTAAAATGGTGGGATTAGACAGTTCGTGACATCTGATGATTTTTGTTTTACTTTACTAGACAGTGTAATGATTTCAGCAGTTAACATTAGCCTCTCGCGAGGAACATATCATTCACAAATTTCCTGATAAGGGCCAGAATAAGGGCAGTAAAATTTATACCCTAATACAATAGAGCAACCCTAGAGAGCAATCTGGCCACCTGGGATTACGATCTGCTTTAGATTTGCACTAACATGACTTAGAATGTCGTTTTCGTATCAACGCACATGACTATATAAAACATTGGTACAACGCCCACGCCTCCATTTTCTTGAGAAGAATGGTCGTGATACAGATAACTCATCTTTAGTGTTTTTGTACACAAACAATTATTTTAGACATTTTTGGATGTGGAGCAGTTTGTGTGTTTCTGTGCATGTATGATAGTGTGTGACTGTGTGTACGTGTTTCTCCCGATATCTCAAGAATACAAATGTTGAGGGTTATTTTCAAGAAAGTTGCTTATTTTATCATGAAAATGTGTGTTGTGTGTAGTCATTAGAATCGCCTCATCGGACAATTCTAATGAGTACACTCCTAGGATCAATTTCTCTTCTTTCCCACAATATTTTGTTACCTGTTGTTGGATTCCCATGTTATAACAGGGACTGGGGACGAGTTGCATAAGGCGAGCGTTACAAAGCGCTTTGTGGCGCTTCGCAATGCAGCGGTAAGTTACCAAAAAGCGCTTCGTAGCGCTTTGTAACTGTGTTCGGAGCTGACTCGCTATCTGAAACAGACTGTGGCATAGCAACGAGACAAAACAAAATGGCGGCGCCCGATGTAGTCAGTGTCCGTTTTAAGAGATGAAATGTTTCTTATTTATTTTATTGTCCTTAGACGACGTGCATTGTGCAGAAATGACCATAGAACACACCAATCCTTCAAGCAAGTTTTTTTTTTTTTACGAGAAATTCCTAGTTTGAAAATCGTGTCATTTTGGCAGACATTTTAAAAAGCGCTCCAAACAGACCGTTGCATAGCAAGGAAAAATCGCTACGGGGCGCTACATGAAAGCGCTTTCCTTATGCAACTCACCCCAGATTTTCTCTTAGTGATAAGCGGTTATTCGAGAAAAGCAAAGTCGGGATAGCGCCAGTCGACTGTACATGTATTCTCTCTTATGTGGGAGAACACCGAGATTCCAAACCGTCCTGCGCATTTACGTAGTGCAGTCTGGATCATTGCTGCTCAGATAGTCAATGATTGTCATTATTCGGACGGGCTTATCAACAATGAAAACCATTCTGCGAAGACCCAAACCCATCTGCAAGTCTGAAATTCAGACTTGCAGATGGGTTTGGGTCTTCGTTGTTTGCATGTGAGTTTGTAGCCTGAGCTCGGAGTAGCACGTCTGTCCTATAGATGGTTATAGATATTACCATATTTACCCTATCTTTTAGGAGAGTCAGCCAGACCTATGCAAACAGTGTAGACCCAAGTCAGACGCCACAGAACGCGGCGCCTGATCAGTGTCTACACTTTTTTCCACTCATCAGTCAATGTTTTAGACACATCAGAAGATAAATGGACTTCTTCAAACTTTAGAACAAGAACAGCTAGGAGTTAAGGTGTCCAAATGCTTAGGGTAAATGCAGTATAACGACCTGAAATGGCGATGCTGCCGTCGCCTTGATTATCTGCATAATGCGGCTGAAATCGCCGATTTTATTTAAGAAGTAATTTTTGTCCGCTGTGAATTATCGTCGATTCTAACACTCCTTGCCAATATAGCCAATGGTTAATTTCACTGATTTACTCTGCAACAAATCACTGGGCGGAAGCGCGCGACGCTATCTTGCGCCGCTCCGACTTAATTTTGACAATTTGCTGACGTCAGTCTCGTTTCCACGACGTAAGAGGTTGTTGCGTTTTTCTTCTCGCGTCAAAACGTAAGAAATGCGTTATTGTCAAAACTGTTGGCGGGATTTCTTTATTCGATGACGGAAAGTTGAAAGAATCTGAAGGATACAATTACCTTTTTTTATCTTTTCGTCGTTTTCTTTGTGTTAGAATCGAAATAGATCAGCTCTTGTGCGTGTTTTGTTGAGTAGTTAATCACACGTACTTTGTCGGAAAAATCACTGACGCTTCGCTAGTCTGTCCTCAGACTCTATCTTTTCTGTCATTTTCTCTTTTCTTTCAAAGGTATACAATCTAGTACAGCTTATTATGATTTGATAAGTTATGTCCCTTAGTGGAAAAGATTAGTAAAACAGTGAAACGGGATTAAAGAGACAAATACCGCTACAGGAAGTGATAAAGAATGACAAAAAAAAAAAAAAAAAAATGCAGAAACGACTGGAGCCAGTCTAATGCTTCACCCTCGTCATTTGATTTGCTTTTATTACTCAAGAATGGATTATTTCTTAAATAACGCATGGTGTTGAAGGACAGGAGTGAAGTCGGAGGGATGGCAAACATTAAGATTGTCTACTCCCATGGACGTAGGATAATTCACAGCAGAGTAAAATTATTTCGATTCTAACATGATACATAAAGGAAAATCGACTTTGTTGCAATGTTTTCCAAAGAACTTTTTTTACAGCGGATGTCAACAGAAGTAAATATTAACATGCGACGTCATCAAACGCGCCCTTTTGCACGCACTACGTTGATGACGTGAATTATTGTAGTTTGATGACTTTTTTTTTTATCCTTCACCGAAGGCAGCAATGCCGGAGGTGGACGGATAAACACACCTTCACCGGAGGCAGCAATGCCGGAGGTGGACGAAAAAAAAACAACAAACCTACTGGTTAACCGCTTAGAGGACTAAGCCTGGCCAGTAAAAAAAATAAATAAAAATAAATAAAAAAAAAAAAAAAAAAAAATGTAGTTTGATGACGGTGAAGTTTCCGAAAGGCGCAGTAGGAAAACGTTAATGCTCAGTATGCGGGTAAAAATTTCAGCAGACTGCATTTTAAAACATTTTCTTTTTTTCTCTGAAAACCGAATTCGATATGTCAGGTATTCAAGGCAAAATAAGTAAAATGCAAACGTATCCTGAGTTGTCGTCTGCTGACTTTGCCCAGGTTAAGCAAGATAAGATTACCGTAGGTAACAGTGAACAGTCTCGTTGGAACTCGCAGCTAGATGGGGTCACTGGTCTGGGTTTCCACTCTTGCCCCCACCCCAACCCCACCCACCCCGAGTCTCCACTATCCGCATGTGTACCATATAGTTTATTGGTTTCAAGGGAACTTATTAAGTAAGAACCAATGTTCTTTGAATATAGCATTAGCTTCCCTTGTATGATGACGGTGTTCCCGTGTCCGTTTGCTGGATGACTGACCAAACTAGTTGCAGGACCCGCACCAAAGTCGACCGACGATTTCGGAGTGTTCCCTATAATCGACTTGCAAGGCCGTCCGTCTGTGCGTCCGTGGTTAATGAAATGACTAATTCTTGAACTGTTATACATTGTATTTTGATAGTCTCCACACACAGATTGATACCGAAAGATCCAGCCACGGACTTGCTGAACTTCATTTTCATTGCCCGAGGCTAAGCCTAGGCCAAAAACTGCGAAAACATGGCCGTAGATCTTCAATCATTGTTTTACGTTCTTTTGCATGTTCTTTGTTTCAAAGGCAACCCTTTAGATTTTTTTTTTACTTTACTTCACTGCAGCTTGTGTTAAGTGCCGTTTGGTAGCCGTAAAACGTCTCTCTGTAATTCACCACAGTCTTTCGTCGTGGAAACGAAGACTGACGTCAGCAAAATGTCAAGCTTTCGCCCAATGATTTGTTGCAGAATAAATCACTGAATTTAAGCATCGGCCATATAGGCAAGGAGTGTTAGAATCGACGATAATTCACAGCAGAGAAAATTTACTTCTTAAAAAAAAAAAAACAAAAAAAACAAAAACAAAAAAAACAACAACAAAAAAACCGGCGATTACAGCCGCATTATGCAGGTAATCAAGGTGACTCGGTATTTATCCTATTCGTTTGGACACCTTAACATCTTACTGTTCTTGTTCTAAAGTTTGAACAAGTACATTTAACTACTGATGTGTCTAAAATATTCACTGATGAGCGGAAAACAGTGTAAACACTGATCAGGCGCCGCGTTCTGTGGCGTCTGACTTGGGTCTACACTGATTGCACAGGTCTGTGTGATTCTTGTTGGGGGAGAGAGAGAGCTGGTTGCTTTGCTTTTCCTTGGTCTCTGGCTTGTGTGCTGTCTGTCAATGTTTGTTTGCTCTTCCTTATGATGTCATTGGTAGGCTCCCGGTAAGCATTCTTTATAAATCTATAGCCGGCCGTTATCGACCCGTCAGGGTAGCTGACAGGCCGATTACGCCCTGCTATATATTTATAAAGAATGCTAGCTGGGCTATGATCTGTAATTGTGTCTATTTCTGAACATCTATACTACTGCTTGATATTTCATGGAAACTGTCTCCATGTCAATTCCTGTTTTCTAAGAAAAATAAGAAAATGTTTCAGTATTTATTTCGTCTGTTGAAAAATTTACCAGCATACTAAGCAATAACATAATGACTACCCTGCTGTTGCATGGCCTTTTCAATTACAATATATATTGCGTTGCTTGCGTGCCTTTTCCGGGCCTCATTTTCTGGCTATACCTATTTGAATGCACCTATCAATGTTTTCGCAAAGAGTTGGAGGGGAGGGGGCGGTGGGGGGCGAGATTACCCTGGGGAATTAGACAATTCAAATTTGTGTCGAAAGTCCAAATTCTTCTAATACTGACATTAATATGAATTTAATAGGTGCTACCTATATCCGTGCGTCCGAATTATCATCACATGCTTCATAGGTGGCTTGGCCAGATCTAGCTGAATTTGATTTCAGAACCCGCTTCTGAATCCATCCACTGCATGAATTGCGATATAACGTCCAAGTCAACAATCTTTCAGTAGTTCAGAGACATTGCCTTCAAATTTGTGGGACTTTTATCCGACCCGATCACATGAAATCGTGTCTTGCTTAGTTACTATAGCAGCTCTGCCATAGAGGCTTTAGGCAGCCCATCTATTTCGCGGGCCCCGATGGATGGGGGGCCAAGCTTCCCGAATACCGAAAACTAGTGTATGCCTTTCTTTTTTGGTCTTTTTTTTCTTTCTTTTTTTTTTTTTTTTTTTTTTGATTTGCGAATCTACACATTATAAAAAGCAGAAAAAAAAACAACAAAAAAAAAAACAAAACAAAAAAAAAAAAAAAACAACAACAACAAAAAAAGAAAAAAAAAAAAAAAAAAAGAAAAAAAAAATAACAACAATTTAAAAACCGGTCGAAGAAACACATTATTGTGTCGAAGTCTATGTGTTATCTAAAAATCTACATCAAAGTGTACCTTATGCACAAAACGAATCATGTTTAACTTGTAAATAGACGGAGAATGGATAGAAACGAGAAGAAATATTTAGACGTAAATGTCTAAGTACCAGCGCAAATTTTGTTCATGTTTACTTAGAGATATGGGACAATGGTGTATTAAAGTTTAATAAATTTTCAATGTAACAGATAAAAAAGAAAATGTAACAGATAAAAAAGAACAACAATGTGATTCTTTAATGTATACTTTATTAACCCTTGTCCTGCTGAACCCGGATATGTCCTGCCTTTGCAACAGTGTAGATCCAGATCAGTTGGCTTCTGAAGAAGCCAACTGATCTGGATCTGCACTGTTTGCCATTAAGTATGTGAATTTATATAACAATCTGGATCAAGTAATCTGATTGGCTGAAAATTAGAAATATGCGTGGTATCTTAATTTATTCAGCATGACAAGGGTTAAGGTTTATTAATGTTTTTGAATGAAATGAGAATAAATTAGACATTAATCTGACAAGTATATAAAACCAAACCATTTCAAGTGGAAACACTAAAAAGCGCGAGCGTGCAAAAGAATAGACCTGTGTGGGCTGCACTGTATTTTTATCAGGTATATAATGCCAAGAAATTCCTCGCGAACAAAAAAAAAAAAAAAAAAAAAAAAAACTAAACAAGAGGACCTTGATGGTCCTATATCGCTCACCTGAGCAAACTGCTTTGCATACTTACTATTTAAGTTTCTGCCAAGTTCACTGTTCTAAGATTTTTGTATAAATTTTATAGCCCTGTCCCTAGCGGCCACGTCTTTTTAATGCATCATGACTGCTTGAACTGAATCTTGATAGAGGGTCAACAAAGAAACATTTCTGCCAAGTTATATTAAAATCGGTCCAGTGGTTTCTCTGACAAAAAGATTTTTAAAGTGTTTTATATAGCTATATAGGGAAAAGAAACCCCGCCCACTAGCGGCCATGTTTTTTGACAAATCACGACAGTTTGAACAAACATGGTAAAGGGTTACCAAAGGCACATTCCTTTCAAGTCATATTGAAATCGGTTGAATGGTTTCTGACAAGAAGATTTTTAAAGTTTTCTATATATATATATATATAATATATATATATATATATATATATATATATATATATATATATATATATATATATATATATATATATATATATATATATATATATATATATATAGGGAAAATAAGCCCCGCCCACTAGCAGCCATGTTTTTTTTTGACAAATCATTATATATTGCTTGAACAATCTTGGTAGAGGGTCACCAAAGCAACATTCCTGCCAAGTAATATTGAAATCAGTCAAGTGGTTTCAGACTTTTAAAATTTTCTATAAAGATATAAAAGGAAAACAAGCCACGCCCACTGGTGGCCACGTTTTTTTTGAACGTACAAAATGTATCATGAGGGCTTGAACAATCTTGGTAGAAGGTCACCAAAGCAATATTCCTGCAAAGTTACATTGAACTCTGTCCAGTCGTTTCTGACAAGAAGATTTTTTAAAGTTTTCTATATAGATATATAGGGAAAATCAGCCACCCCCATTCCGCCTCCCCCACACTAGCAGTCATGTTCTTGACTAATCATGACGGCTTGAACAATCTTGGTAGAGGGTCACCAAAGAAACATTCCTGCCAAGTTATATTGAAATAGGTCCATTGGTTTATGACAAGAAGATTTTTAAAGTTTTCTTTATAGATATATAGCGAATATAAGCTCAGTCCAGTGGTTTCTGACGAGAAAATTTTAAAGGTTTTCTATATAGATATATAGGGAAAATAAGCCCCGACCTCTGGCGGCCATGTTTTTTGACGAATCATGACAGCTTGAACAATCTTGGTAGAGGGTTACAAAAGGAACAATCCTGCCATGTTATATTGCTATCTGTCAAGTGGTTTCTGACAAGAGGATTTTTAATTTTTTCTATATAGATATAAAGGGAAAATAAGCCCCGTCCCCTGGCGGCCGTTTTTTTGACGAATCATAACGGCTTGAACAATCTTGGTAGAGTGTCACCAAGGAAACATTTCTGCCAAGGTATATTGAAATCAGTCCAGTGGTTTCTGACGAGAAAATTTTAAAGGTTTTCTATATAGATATATAGGGAAAATAAGCCCCGACCTCTGGCGGTCATGTTTTTTGACGAATCATGACAGCTTGAACAATCTTGGTAGAGGGTTGCAAAAGGAACAATCCTGCCATGTTATATTGCTATCTGTCAAGTGGTTTCTGACAAGAGGATTTTTAATTTTTTCTATATAGATATAAAGGGAAAATAAGCCCCGTCCCCTAGCGGCCGTTTTTTTGACGAATCATAACGGCTTGAACAATCTTGGTAGAGTGTCACCAAGGAAACATTTCTGCCGAGTTATATTGACATCGGTCCAGCGGTTTCTGACAAGAAGATTTTTAAAAAAAAATTCTATATACATGTAGATATATAGAGAAATAAGCCTCGCCCCCTGGAGGCCATGTTTTTTGACGAATCAAAATGGCTTGAACAATCTTCGTAGAGGATCACCAAAGGAACATTTCTGCAAAATTATATTGAAATCGGTCCAGTGGTTTCTGACAAGAAGATTTTTTAAGTTTTCAATTAAAAAATATACTTTTAGCTCCTGTGACCTAGATATGCAATGGACCGGAACCATTTGAACAACTTTGAAAGAGAACCAACCAAGGATCATTCCTGTGAAGTTGGTCAAAATCCAATCAGTGGTTTAGGAGGAGATGTCGTTTGAAGAAATTGTTTACGGACGCACGGACGAACGCACGCACGTACGGACGCACGACGAACGAGGGACAAAATGTGATCACAAAAGCTCACCTTGTCACTATGTGACAAGTGAGCTAAAAACCACGTGAGCGTGCAAACCACATGAGCGTGCAAAATAAAGAACACACGGGGACTCTACTGTGGAGGTGATTCATGTTGTTTGAAATGTATGCTAATACGCTCAATGTATGATTCTTGCAATTAATGCCTGCAACGTGTCAAATTCAAACTGATAGAAAAACTGATAGAAAAAACCGACCGGTCAGTGAAAACAGCTATGCAAATGTGAACACGACTGGGCATAGCACTATGTAAAATTATCATGGCAACAACAAAGATGTACCTTGCACCTGAAGAACCCTTTTAGTTTATTTATAAAACATAGGTGACCATGCACCTGAATGAAGATGGCATGTACATACACATGTCCTAAATATGAGTGCTTTCTTGACGGCTGACTATCGAGATATAAGCATTTAAAAACTTAACTGCAGCATAAGAGCACTTTACAAAGTGTCACAGCATAAGAGCACTTTACAGAAGTGTCCCAGATTTTGACCTCTAGCCCCATCCCGAGAACTGAACTCAGGGTTCATTCTTGTAGAATCACACAGGACCCTCCTATGTACACATGCTCCAAATATGAATGCTTTCTATTACGTGACTGTTGAGATATCGAAATTAAAAAAACAAACAAACAAAAGCTTTATCGCAGTGTGACGCGTACACGTACTGTACATGCTTTAGAACAGAAATAACAAAATTGATAAATGCAACTAATAAAGTCAGTTTTACTTTATAAAATTGGGTTTTGATGGAATCTTCTTTGCATAAGCTTGTTAACCTGATGAAAGGTGATTATTATGCCTATGTTGTGAAAATTAAATATAATATGAGTAGGATAGACGTTTTTATCCCATTTGTAACTTTGCACTCCATAATCACATTTGTAGCTTTGCATGCCATTTTACACATAATACAGGTAAAATGTGCAATAATCATGCACATCTAAAGATATGAAAAACACTGCTTGTAGACCAATCTAAAAATATCACCATGAAGAGGCGAACTGAATTTGAAGAAGAAGAAGAAGAAAAAAAAAAAATCAAAAAAAAAAAAAAAAAAAAAAAAAAAAAATTCGGTCACTGCGTGATTCGAACACACGCCCGTTCGTGTGACAGCCGAAGATGCTAACCATTACGCCATAAATCCGATGTAACTTTATATTTCGAAATTAAGGTACTTATCAATATTTACGATGCGGTTTTAAAAATCCTTTGAGTGCTAATCGAACACGCTCCCATACGTAAAAATCCAAAGCTATATTAAGAGACCGGCGCGGCGGTCAATAAAATTCGAAGTGGAGACAAAATTGAAAATGGCCGCGATCGCAAATTTTGTAGGCTGATGTCATAAGTCTCGTGATTCAACCCCTTGCAATTGGAATACTTGGCGTTGTTTGTTGTTTTGTTGCTGTTATTGGCACGACCGTCGTGTCAACAGTGTCTGCCAAATCAAGGAACGCTTATTGTTTTTCAGGATAAGCACCGAACTACCCAAGCGTTTGTTGGACCATCACAGTTTTGGTCACACACATCACTGGTCAGATCGGTAGTCTGTAGTAATGCGTCTGCACGCCGAACCCTCCGCGGTTCGGGGAACTGTTTCGCAGTTCCTGTTGGACGTACTTATTATCATTAAGTACGTATGGTGGCATATAACTGACATCTAAATATTGATATACTAAGTCGACTTTTTCTTCTTTTATGTCGATTTAAAATGTAGGACCTGATGCTATATCGACTTCCGTTGATAATGGGTATCGCGACTGCAGGTCGTAGTAATACTGTCCAGAAGTATGGCACGCCACAACTGTCTTATACCAAAATTTAAAGTTAAGTGCTGTTGACAGACATTATGTGATGTTCATATTCATTATATCTTGTTCTTTTCCATGTTGTCTTGTTAATTCATCATTTTGTTGGCTTCAAGTACAGTAAAAAATGTCACAAAATCGTCATGTCTGGTCAATTTGTTATGTTGACTGGTTAACTTGTTATTCTGTTGGCTTCAATTACAGTAATATTCTGTCAGAAAATCGGTATGTCTGACCATTTGGTAAGAAGAAAGGCCAGAAAATGTATTTGAATGCAACAAAATGGCAAGTTAACAAGACAATATTACCAAATGGTCAGACATACCGATTTTCTGACAGAATATTACTGTAATTGAAGCCATTTTGTTGCATTCAAATACATTTTCTGGTCTTTCTTCTTCAAGTACTGCTAATCAATTATTGTGTTATGTCAAATCGCCATTCTAATGCACTTGCGTAAGTAACGCGACGTCTGATTGGATAACGTCAAAACTTTGTGCACATGAAGCTTATAGAATGACAAGTTAACGAGACAGCATGATAAAATAAGCCAACAAACTGTTCAGTTAACAATAAATAAATTAACAATACAATAGGACAACTGAGGCTAACAGAATAACAAGTTAACAGGACAACATGACAAATGAAGCCAACAGAATGTCGATTAACAGGAAAACAGGCAACCAAATGAGACATAATGAATATTGACAGCAAATAATGTTTGTCAACGGAATACTATAATGTTATGACAGTTCAGTTAACAAGACAATACGACAAATAAATCTAACAGAAATACTTAACAGGACAACAGGCAAACAAAACATAATGACATAACATAATGACTATGAACATCACATAATATTTGTCAATGGAATACTATAATGTTATGACGAGACAACATAGTAAATAAAACCAACGTAATGTTCAATTAAAAAGACAATACGACAAAATAAGCTAACAAAATGACGTGTTTACCAGAGAACATTGCAAATAAAGCCAACAGAATGACTAGTTAAGAAGACAATACGACAAATGAAGCTAACAAAATTACAAATTAACAAAACAACATGGCAAACAAACAAGACATAATGAATATGAACATCACATAATGGTTGTCAACAGAACAAACTGTCATATCTTGATACAAGACAGCCGTGGCGTTCCATACAGAAGTGTCATCCACAACGTCAGCATCATGAAACTTTTACAACTACATGTCAACATTATAATTATTGTCTCGACTTCCGGTCATGATATATAGTAGGATTTGTTGAGAAGATAATGATAGTCAGATAGTGACTATATATATATATGCCGGTCGAGATACTTAAATTCGGGGCGATGTGACGTATTAAGTTTAGGGCTTAATATAGTGTTTGGTGGCATATAGATGTTATATAATTATCGTTTCTTGTAAACAACTCTGCGATTGCAATAAGACTGGCACTGCCTGTGTGATTTTGGTCTAAAAATAAACTTTCACGACTACGAAAACGTATCTCAACGCTAACTCAAATCATGACATGTAAAAGAACCGGAAGTCGAGATAATAAAAATAATAGAAAATAAGTCGGTCGTCATACAATGTTAACACGCATTGTTTTCTTAAAGGCAACTTAGAGCAATATTACGACCTGCAGACGCGATAACCATTATCAACGGAAGTCGATATAGCATCAAGTCATACATTGTAAATCGACATAAAAGCAGAAGGTCGACTTAGTATCTCAATATTTAGATGTCAGTTATATATCACAATAAGTGCGTTCAACGGGAACTGCGAAACAGTTCCCCGAACCGCGGAGCGGTTCGGCGTGCAGACGCACTACTATGGACTAACGGGGTGACCAGCGATGTGTGTAATAAAAATGTGATGGTCCAACAAACGCTTGGGTGGTTCGATGCTTATCCTGAAAAACAATAAGCGTTCCTTGATTTGGCAGAGACTATTGACATGGCGCCCGTGCCGATAATAGCAACAAACAGCGAATAACGCAAAGTATTCCAATTGCAAGGGGGTGAATCACGAGACTTATGGCGTCAGCCTACAAAATTTTCGATCGCGGCCATTTTGAATTTTGTCTCCACTTCGAATTTTATTTCTATCCATTCTCCGTCTATTTACAAGCTAAGCATGATTCGTTTTGTGCATAAGGTACACTTTGATGCAGATTTGTAGATAACACACAGATTTTACGCTCATTTCACGTGATAATCAAAAAAAAAAAAAAAAAAAAAAAAAAAAAAAAAACAACTTCGAAACAATATTGTTGTTATTTCTATTTTTTTTTTTTTTTTCCTTTTCTTTTCTTTTTTTCTGCTTTTCATAATGTGTAGACGCGCGAGCGCAAAAAAAAAGCCCAAAATGAAACAAAGACAAAAACGCACAAACGATCAAACGATCGAAAATCTTTAGGAAAAATCCTGAAGCAGCAAAATAGACTTCAGGTAAGCGAACGATAGTGTATTGTCATTATGCAGAGCTGCTAGTAACTAAGCAGGACCCGAATTCATGTGATTGGGTCGGGTAAAAGTCCCACAAATTTGGAGGCAATGTCTCTAAACTACTGAAATATTGTTGGCTTGGACGTTATATCGCAATTCATGCAGTGGATTCAGAAGTCAAGCGTGGTCTGAAATCAGTTAGCTCTGGCCAACCCACCAATGAAGCAAGTGATGATAATTTGGACGCACGGATATAGGTAGCACCTATTAAATTCATATTATTATTATCATTATTATTATTATTATTACAAGGCATAAGTATTGTTATTATTATTATTATTATTATTATTATTATTATTATTATTATCTAGAACTCCCCTATAGATCTAGAACTCCCCTATAGACGTCTAATAACCCGCCTATGTGTCAAAATTTTCTATCGAATTCCAAAGGGTTGGATGTCTAATCCCCAGAATATCCCCGCGATCACACCCCTCTGGGGAAAAAACTATGCTAGGTGCATAACGCTTCACATGTTTGTAAAACGACATTTTGATTTGTTTTCTAATTTTAACCTAAAACAAGTTTAATATTTCATGCCAAATCTCAATTCGCATGAAATGTCAAATTCTGTGGAGACAATTTGCATGAAATGTCAAATCCTATTTTCTGGAGAAAAAAATCTCATGAAATGCCGTCTAAATTTGTCAACAGAGTAGTAACGATTAATATCATTGTTGGTCGGGTATAAAACGTCCCTCCGATCCCCCATAATATAGGACACCGTTTTACTATTTAATCCATATTTCTAGATATCCATAATTCGATTTATGGATATCCATAATTCGAATTAGTGATATCCGTAAATCAGCCGAATAATGGATATCCATAATTCGAATTATGGATATCCATCAATCGAATTAATGATATCCGTAATTCGATTTATGGATATCATTAATTCAGATTTATTTATTTATGGATACCCATAATTCGAATTATGGATATCACTAATTCGAATTAGAGATATCAGTAAATCGAATTATTGATATCTATTATTCCGCTGATTGATGGATATCACTTATTCGAATTATGGATATCAATAATTCGAATTAGTGATATCCATAAATCGGACTGAATTAATGATATCCATAATTCGAATTAATGATATCCATAATTCTGCGCAAAAGCCTTTGGTTTAATGATTTCTCCCTAAGTCACGTGATTGAGTTCAAGATGGGATAATCGCAAAAGTGTAAAAGGCAGCTTAAAAATATGAAGCCCCACATTCGACACCATGATTTTTCGTACAAATTTTCATAAACGAATGAAAAAAAATGGTAAAAAATCAAGGTGTCGAAATTGCGGCTTCATATTCAAATAAAACAAAATGTAATAAGAGATCTAGATAAGCCTCTTATGGCCTGTGCCTAGGTGCCTAGCGGACACTTGACGTTTATACAATGTTGCATTAACGTCATGACATTGCATCAACGTAAATGCGACACTGTAAATTCATGTCCTACTGGACTTATATTTGTTTAAAATAGGGTGTACCAGCCGGCCTTGATTTCGTAAGGAAAGATAGTTAAACAAAATGGTTGTTTACAGTGTTGAACCTTATCTTTAAGATGTTTCAGTTTGCACACATATTTGCATTTGCATGTACGGAGATGACGTTTGTTATATAGAGGATATTTATTATTTTGCTGTGAATACCATAAATATTGTCATCGAGTGAAATGAAAACATCAGTATTTTCACGAGTGCGAAGCACGAGTGAAAATTCGAATGTTTTCATTACACGAGATGAAATTTTTTATGGTATTCACTGAAAAAGAGTAAATTTTCTTTTTATTTTATTGTTCACACGTCAATGCACGTTTCTGACGTCATAAGTAACGTCACCAAACAAAACATGAACGTCATGGCGTCGACGCTCAGTGCTTAACATGTGAACCGCTGGAGAGACAAAAAAACAAAAAGTTTCGGCGAATCAAAATAATTTTGATACCATAATGTTCCTTACATTCTAACTAAGAAAATGCATACCAACACTTGATAGTTTAGTTCAGAAACAAAGAAGTTAGAGGTGTTCAAAAATCTGAAGTGGAGGTAACATCCACTTCTGAAACAGTGAAGAAAACCGAAGTCGTCCAAAGCGAAGAGTGAAAATATAAATCGTATCATTCACTATAGTGAAATGATACGATATCAATTCAGTAGTGATTGATACCACTTTTATTTTCATCAGATATATACTGATTTCACCGCTGACAATAAAATAAACTATTTATATCCCAAACCCCACCAAACCTACCATAGGCTACCGCTAAACCTACCCTACCTTACCACCACGTCCATCTCGGCTTTAATTCAATTCAATAGCCGAGTAGGAAATCAAGTATTCCCGCTTTTGCAAAGGAAGCAATCGTTATTTATTTTTTTCATTTGCAAAGACGAATTATTGAAATCCATAATTCGATTTGGTGATATCCATAAATGGACCGAATTAATGATATCCTTAATTTGAATTAGTGATATCCATAATTCGAATTATAGATATCCAATAATCTAAATGATTTATGGATATCGCTAATTCAAATTATGGATATCACTATTTGGACCAATGTCAGTGATATTTTAGCAAACATTCAGCAGGCTATTTTGAACGGCACATGATGTTTTGAGACCGATGATGTAGACGACAGCGGCATTTTACTAGAACTCCGTCAGTTTCTGAGGGGTCTGCAAATTCTCCATATTGACCAAGACAATGCTCGACACATAGGGGATCATGCGCAGAGATTATCCATTCTAATCTAATTAACAGAATAATGCAAATAGAAGAGTAAGTGTACTTGACGCACGCACTATTCTTTGTTCAACTTCCTAGGCAGCATTGACCCCTTAAGGGGACTGGGTACACTTGGTACATGTTCCGCCTGTTTTAAAAGGGAGGTAATTCTTGCGGCTTCCTGTTTGCTTTTCTGCACACCAAGTCCTTCTAAAAAAGGGTCTACTCCAAAAGGAAAGAATTTGCTCCTAAGAGGATAGAGTTGTCTCCCCTGAAAATGTATCCACCCCTATTAAAATAGTGAAATTAACTCTTTCACTGCCACAGGCGATAATAATAGCCTAAATAAGCTTTTGCAAACAGCATAGCTCCAGATGAGACGGCTTACTATCTCATCAGGATCTACGCTGTTTGACATTCAGTCTTTCAACTTTACATATAATCTTCTTTCCAGTCGATGGTTTGTTTAAAAAAAAAAAAAAAAAAAAAAGCAGACGACAAATGTCTGAAATTTGGCACCAAAAGAGTTAAAGGGACATGATACACTTTGTAGATTTTCTGTCATGTTTATAAGGGTGATAACTTCCTGTTTCGTGTACACCAATCCACTTGTGAAAGGGGTCTACGCGAAAAGGAAAGAATTTGCTCCTCAATTCTTTCTTTTTAGAGTAGACCCCCTTTTTAGAAGGGAGGCAAAACAAATTCGACAGAGTTGCCTCCCCTGATTAGTGGTTAAAATAATTGTATGTTGCTTATAGAGAGAAATATACAACAAAACGAGACACACAGATTATCTTCTTTGGTATTATACAAAAATAAGTACATAAAAGTGAAGCGCAACACAATAAAAGAACCTTTATGCTTTATGTGAAAATAACAACGAAGATCCAGCTCAGCCTGCGCATCATGACAGTCTGTTCTTTGTTGGTTAACCCTTAAAGTATACTGCAGCAGACGACCTTTTGATTTTGTTTTATTTTCTTTTTTCAGAGAAAATAACGCTTGGCGTATCATGTGAGTTGTCTGCCGTGAAATGTCATGTCTTATTTTCACTGAAAAAAAAAAAAACAACAACAAAAAACAATAGTATGAAAATCAGAATGTCGTATGCTACAATTTTGCTCAGCTTGAAGGATTGATGTAATTTTAAGCAGACGATTCACATGAAATGCAGTCTTATTTTCTCTGGAAAAAAAAATAGAGGATCTTACATTGGTGGTCATTTCATATGATAGCCTTCGGCGAGTTTCATAAATTGCATATGAAATGACAACGAGTGTGAGATTCTGTTTATCATATGACCATTTTATATTGGATTTTATTGCCTTTAAGATTGACAATTGTTCAACTGAAAATGCATGGTTGATATGGACGTCGTCATGACGTTACTTGTTCCTGCCAAAGTGTTATATAACGTGTGGTCTTACGATTTTTATGAAATGACGCCATCCACTGATTAACAGCGACGTGCTAAAATGTTGCTCAGTGCTTTCATCACGAAAACATGCCTATATAATTTTGACCCCCTTAAACCCCACTTTTATATAGTAAAACTGGGGTTTACAGGGGTATACATTATTTTTCATATTTCTGCTCAAAACATAGATTGTTGGTACTCGTTAGAACCGCCTCGTCGAGGCGGTTCTAACGAGTACCAACAATCTATGTTTTGAGCAGAAATATGAAAATTATGAGAATTTTTCATCTGAAAATTTTCATTTTTTGGTGATAAAATTTGCAGTATGTTTGAATAGGCGTGTTTTCGTAATGTAAAGTTTAAAGGGAAGGGCCTATTAACTAGAACTTGTAGCTTTGAAGAAAGACATTCAGTAGCTTAGCATTTTGCAACAAGTTTCATGACAATGGACTAATCTATTAGAAAGTTATAAAGGTTTTAAAAAATTGGTACTGTGAGTCCAGAACGAGGCTATGAGTTTATGACGTCATAAACTCAAAATCACAATCAAAAATATCAAATAACAGCTATTCTGATGCAAGATAATTTCAGTGAGTGGCCAATTTATATCCCTTTTATTGCATATAACGAAAATTTACTGTTTTGGAGAAAAACAATTTATCCTAATCACGCGACATGACTGACAAAATGGCGGCCTCAATAGAAAGCTATCGTTGAATGTTCAAAAGGCCATATCTCCAAAACCGCTCAACCGATTTAAATAAAATTTGTACAAAATGTTTGCTTCTTAACCCCTTTTTTAATGAAGTGACAGTTAAAGTTTGAGGGCCCTCCCCGTTAATATATTCTGCAGTAGGTAATAATTCTGTAAAATGAAAATGAGGGTCGTGTTCAGACTGCGCGAATACTTATACAAGCTAATCTGGGCATTCTTTGCCCACATACAGGATACGGGCTCTTCTCTTGCGTTGCGTATCTTGTATATGTATTTTATGTTATCAGCTCAGAGGTTATCCGCTAGCCGTAACGTCAGAAAACGTACCTTCGGGCATGTGCGCCCAGCAAAGAAACGTCAGAAGCTGTACCTTTTTTTACACATGCACCCAGCGAAGATTCATATCAGCCTGCGCATTCGCGCAGTCTGATACGAATCTTCACTGGGCGCATTTTGGATAGCCAATAACGCAAAGTTCCGGACAACGAAGACTCTGATTAGACTGCGCGGCTGATCTGAATCGTCGCTGGGCGCACTTGTCCAAAAGTACGTTTTCTAACCTTCTGACCTTTTTTAGGGTCACTTTCTATCTTACTATTAATTATCATTTCATTTCGGCGAAACATGAAATGCCAATCTTATTGTTCTAGGAATAAATAATAATAACAACAAAAAATCATCTGCTACAATAATTGTACCAAAGTGTTCACCATTGTGGTTAAAACTGAAATGATAACTGTGTCAAAGACATTGGTTGTGCCTTATGTTTCTTATCTTTTTTCTTCTTTCCTTTCTTTTTGTCGTCAGGAGTTCTTTTAGAAGCCACCGAGTATTTATCATCAAAGTCGTCTTCGTCGTTTTTCCTTCGCACCTCTCTTGGCAACATTTCCCAGTGTCTTACGTCTTCAACGTAGCAGATATTCACTGCCGGTTCAAGAGTTGGATCTGACTCACTGATTTGATTATTGCTAATATTTCCTTCTTCGGTGCCACTCAACTGTTTCTCCACATCATCATCGAGAGCCTCGTCATCGTCGTCGTCATCTAAGTATTGCAGATCTTCGTCAATGTCCGCATCGTATGCGCCTTGGTTTTGGTCTGCTTCGTTAAACGCTTTCAGAAGATGTTTATTGGCAACGCCTTTCGTTTTCCGCTTCTTTTTATCTTTCTGTTCAATGAGTTTTTTGTTAACCTTTGTACAGCTTCCCGGCATAATCTTGCATCCACTTTGGTCATAAACCGATGTATCTATCTCGAAATGTTCTTCATATATCTCATCTTCTTTTTCATGTGAAAATTTGGGCCTAGCGTCTGGTGCCGAAATGAAGTCGTCGAAATCTTCACGTCTGAATTCTCCGATATATCTGAAATCGCCGACATTGTTTGCTTTGTCTTTTGAAGCGTTTTGATGAAATTCGAAACCGAGTATATTTGGCACAAATATCTCCTTGCCTTGTTTGTTCAAGACAACCTCGTAGCCTGTGGAGTCATGGATGACGATTTCCTGCTGGTGTTGATGTGGCGAGGGGAAGTCTTGAAGAGTTCTTGGATCTTCCCTGAGTTCATCCACATTTTCATTGCACATGAAAGCGCTAGTTTTCACTGGTGAAAAACTGTTGTTCTCTGAAATGAACAGAATTAGTAAAAAAAACTTAAAGGGGTCTGGATATTCTTGGCAGATATTGCACAAGTTTTCATATGGGAGATAATGTTCTTCCTTTTTGCGTTCCCATGTACCTACAGGAGTTTAAGGTTATAATAAAATCGCAGGACGGACAGTTCATAGTTCATAAAATAGGTCTTGGGCGAATATCAAGGTAACTGACACACAGACTATATCATATATGCTCTTGTCATTTGCGAACTGGACCAGTAATACACAATACACTGGTCTTCAGTTTGCCTCTACCACTCCACAACGGTTTAAATCAGTCACTGCATACGTTCACCATTCTGTTTACTGGCGTCATCTCATCTCGGAGTGAATCAGCGTTCATGATCTGACTTTCTGGTGATTTTGTTGCGGTCAAACAAAAAAAAAAAAAAAAAAAAAAGTGACGGAGTTTAACCAATCATGTCGCGAATGCTGTTTACCTCGGGTTTGCAAGATGGCGAACTTACCCAGTAACCCTTCGGAGAGCAGTTCGGTGGATAAAGCCGATTTACTGTTGTATAAGCGAGCCGCTGCCAAATATAGAGCGCGGCGGAGAATTACTAGTACCACTCACATACGAAAGCTAGTCTGCATGTGCTTGCTTACTTGCTTACCAGGATATCGACCCAAAATATATTTAATCAGTTGTGAACTGTCCGTCATTATTGAAAAAAAAAAAATAAAAATAAAAAAAATAAAAAAAAAAATATATATATATATATATATATATATATATATATATATATATATATATATATATATATATATATATATATATATATATATATATATATATATATATATAACTTCAAGCTTCTGTGTGCACCAAAGAGGTCTATTCTAAAAGGAAAGCATTTGCTCCCTTTTGGGAGCAAATTCTTTTCTTTAAGAGTAGACCCCTTTTCAGGAGGGGCCAAAACAATTTTGATACAATTGCCTCTCCTGAAAGTGTATCAATTCCCCTTAAATCAGCCACAACGTGAGGAAAGGGCTCTTATGGTATCTTCAGATCAGCATGTGCATCCGCGCAATGTGACCAGGACCTTCGCTGTCCGCTTACAGAATCATTATCAACGAACATATATTGCCCTGATCAGACAGCGCGGATGTGAAGGCTGATCTGTGGCTTTGCTGCTCGCACATGCCATAAGGGCCATTTTTTCATGTTGAAGCCGCAAGCAAAACACTCATTAAAGCTTGCTACTTGCTCCACATTAAATTATATAACAATCGCCGGACCTTCATTTTTGTTCCAAATTGATATCCCCGGACTGTTGCTTATGTAATTATAGTCACCGTAAATTAATCAATTTATGCCTAACGTCCCATAAAAGAGACACGGGCAAACAGTGTAGACCCAGATCAGACGCTGCACCGTTTGCAATTAGTACAGGAATTTCTATAATAAATGATTATACTGAAAACAAACCAGACACCATTTAATTGGCAATCAACCTGTCCAAAGCGTTAAGGCAGAAAAGCCCACTCCGCAGCAGGCACATGACGTTAATACAACGTCGCCTCAACGTCGATGCCAATGTATTTATTTTTTTCCAGATTCATTTTATGTTCTTTCAACTTTTTCGAATGACTTCAAGTTTTGCAACTTGGCGTCTACGGGAAATATTTCTTTATTCTATGAAAATATTTCCAAGGAATTTTGAGTTCTATTTCCCTGCAGAGAATACTAAAATAGCTTCAAATGTGTGATATAAAACAAAAATCACACACAAACTGATAAGCTGAAAATTCTAACACGCCTCGCCTATATAGCCAATGGTTAAATTCAGTGATTTATTCTGCAACAAATCACTGGGCGGGAACGCGCGACGCTATCTGGCGCCGTTCCGACGTCATATGGACACTTTGCTGACGTCAGTCTTCGTCTCCACGACGTTAGACGGTGTAATGTCATTTTTCTCGTCAACAACGTAAGAAATGCATGTAAACAACAGAGTTACAGTCAAAACGTCTGGCGGGATTTCTTTATGCGATGGCGGAAAGTTGGAAGAACCGAAAGGATGCAATCACTTTTCCGTGATTTTCTATCTGTTAGAATCGAAATAGATCAGCTCTTGTGCGTGATTTGTTGAGTAATAAATCACAGTTCGTCGGTCAGTTGTAAGTAGACAAATCACTCGCGCTCTGCGCTCGTGATTTCGTCTACTTTACAACTGACCTCCAAACAGTGATTTATTGCTCAACAAATCACTGCTAGAGCTGATCTATTTCTTAATTAAAAGTGGGAGTGGCGTCTTACTTAATTCAGCATGACAAGAGTTAATAACAGTCTATGGTCGCGCGCGCGCGTATGTGCGTGCGTGCGTGCGCGCGCGCGACCATAGACTGTTATTAACTCTTGTCATGCTGAATTAAGTAAGACGCCACTCCCACTTTTAATTTTCAGCTTATCAGATTACTTGTACCAGATCAGGTCCAGATCAGTGTCTACACTGTTTGCAAAGGCAGGGTATACCCAGGTTCAGCAGGACTAGGGTTAAAACAAAAGCTACCAAGTCCAAAGTGAGAGGGTGTTATTGTCCATATATGAGCCGCAATGTCAGGAAACATACCTGACCTTTGTGCGCCCAACGAATACTCTAGTCAGCCTGACGATCAGCGTCTTCGTTATTCGCAGAAAGAAACTTTGCATCCTTGAATATCCAAAATGTGCCCAATGATGAGTCTGATCAGGCTGCGCGAATGCGCAGGCTGATCTGAATTTTAGTTGGGCAGACATGTCCGAATGTACGTTTTCTGACGTTGCGGTTCACATATTGTAAGCAAGGGCCATTTTAAAACCAACCGTTGTTTCTTTGATCGAACTTTGGGCCGGAGTTGGGGCTTGTAGGATTGGAGCGTCTCAACAAATCGGGTTTCTTTGGTACCGGTGGTGGCTTTCCTGGTCGGATCTCCGTGTTCACATAGTTCACATAGTTTTGCACCTCTTTTATAAATATAATATAAAGGTATTAATCAATTTTGTATTGGCTCAGTTACAGGACTGAGGTCTGTTGTATTAGCCCGAGACCTCGGGCCAATACAGCGGACCTCGACCCTGTAACTGGGCCGATAGGTAACTTCTTGATTAATGATAATTTTATTAATTAACTTTTTCTTAGATCTAGCGTCATTTCAAATCTTAACACATATCAAATCACAATGTCTGACAGTACAGAGAAACCCGGCCAAAACAGCCGAACTCGGCCAATATTAAGTGTATCATTTTAGGATGTAGTTTCCATTAGCACAGAAGTCCGAAAATGACGTAAACGAAATTTGCCGAGTTGCGGCTGTTTTGGCCGAGTTTCTCTGTATTGGCCGAGTTTTGTGATTGATACAGTGTGGACCTTTTTCGCATATATGTACTTTATTACTTGTTGATATTTGTAACAACCGCGGAATGAGTGGCAAACAGTGTAGACCCAGATCAGACGCCGCAGAACGCGGCGTCTGATCTGGGTCTACACTGTTTGCTCATTCCTATTTGTCACAAAACTAGGATCATTACTGTTGATGCATTTTCATGCAGTCTCGTTATATCCTTCTCATCATTTTACTGCATTTTACAGTATCAAAAGGTTCTGGAAGCGGACAGTGAATTCCATGGCTAGACTGAGCTGATCCACTGCTGATCTGAGTCGTCGCTTTCCGCAAAGGCGATAACGACACTAATATCGCCGGTAGGTGGCTGTCGATCTGCGGTAAGCACGCGACCTACCAAGGAAATGATAATGAAACTCTGCTCAGAACATGGCGCAGATGCACTTAGAAGCTTGCTGTGACTTTTCATAAGTACGCATATTTTGGCCGAGTCTATTGATAAAGATGATGATGTATTTTCTAAAGCTAGAGATAATGTCAACATCAGCTGCATCTGAAAGATTTTGCTGCAAATTTGCAGGCGATTCATGAATATGAAATGCCAAGTATTATTTTCTCTCTGAAAGTAATAATAATAATAATAATAATAATAATAATAATAATAATAATAAACATAGAATGTCGTCTACTTCATGTTTGCTTGACCCTTCATGGGTTACAGTACATTTAATCCATTTATGCTTAGCCTTCCTTAAAGGACCCCGCAAAACGCGGCGTCTGATCATGATCTATACTCTGTTTGCTTTAAATACAGGGATTTCTATAAAACATGGTAATATAAAAAATTAACCAGACACCCCTTCTATTGGAAATGGACTGGTCCAAAGGGTTAAAGACATTTTGGATTGCATAACACCCTAATGACTCTTAGGAGATTAAGATAAGAAATTCTTGGTGACTTTGGCCATCCTTACAGGTAGGGGTCTGATAGCCTTGCCCAAGGCTTAGAAATATACATTTATATTTTTGGCTTATTGAGCTCTGTGGCTAGTCTACAGATAATATGGTCTGGATTTCTAAAACAATATATTTCAGAGACAACCACAGAAGAAAAGTTCACCCATAGACTAGCTAAACACTGAATCAAAAAGTAGAATGTAAATGAAAATAATAATAATAATAATAATAAGTAAACAAAAAGTGACAAACATACTTATATATTGGCCTAGTAGCTAGGCTAGGGGTCTGATAAGGGGAAATTAGATTTTATATCAGCAAAGTTTATGATGAAGATAGAGAAACAAATGAGGTGGGTAATTTGATGATAATTTGATTTTTTTTTCTGTTTATTCAATAAAATATACCTGGTTTTTGTTCATTAGAATTGTCTCTCCCAGGCAGTTCTAATGAAACCCACAATATATTTTATGGAGAAATACAGATATTTATGCTATACGCTAATTTATCACCAAATGCCCCCTTTATTTGTTTCTTTAGATCAAATACAGAAGATTAGGAAGATAGTATTTTATTTAGTTATTTATGTATTTATTGAAAAAGAGAAGCTTTTTGGCAGAAAATACAAATTCTAAATTGTCTAAGAACTTTTTGACATATTCCATACTGTATTGTTTTACTGAAATGGAAGGGAATAATTGTGCAGTGTTCTTATTTACTTTAGAAAATAAATAAATGAATAAATAAATAAATATTTTCAATTTTATATTTCCATTTCAGTTCATTTGTACTTTTTCACAATGCAAGAAAAAAACAACACTTTTGTGTTTAGAAAAAAAAAAACTATCAAAAAAAAAAAAAAAAAAAAAAAAAATAAATAAATAAATAAATAAAAAAAATAAAATGATACAATACAAATCAACAAATAAAATCAACAAGTTAAATGCAAAATTTGCAAATGAATTTATTTGATTCTTAAGTAACATATTGAATACTGCTCAATTTTATGAATTAACCCTTATATGGCCCCACCTAAGGAGACTTAACAGCCTTATAAAGACTCCATAATCACTTAGATAAGAAAAGCCTTTGATGTGCACCCTGTTATCAGGACTGTATATTGGGGGTGATCATGAAGGGGAGAGGGAGGCGGGGGGCGGAGGGGGGGGGGGGGTGCGAGTTCTGGCCAAAGAAGGAAAAAAATGTGTCTTTAAGGTAGAAGCGACCATTCGGCATTAATGGGTTAATAAAGCTATGGAAATTCCAGGGAAGCACGGTTGTATTTTAAATGCCTGTAAATCTACATAACGACAGTTCGACATAACTGAAACATTGTTGAAAGGGGCGTAAACTTTTGATATTCACAAATATAATGTTGCGCTAAACTGTTTGTCTAAATTATTGAGAACCAACAACGCAGAGAATTTCTGATTTATAACCGTTTTTAATCTGAAGAAGAAACGTGTGATCTGTTATCGTCGGCACCGGGATGCATGTCAAAGGAAATAAAAGTGGACGAGTAGAGCCCGCACTTACCGCAACAATCCTTGTCTATGGCTATCTTTTGTGGTTTCTTAGGCACTGGGGGTGGCTCCTTTTTACAACTGTCAGTCTTCTCTGGAATACGAATTAACCCATTTAAGCCTGGCGTCCCATAAAAGGGATACTGGCAAACAGTGTAGACCCAGATCAGACGCCGCAGAACGGTCGACACTGTTTGCATAAAGTACAGGAATTTCTGTAAACTATGGAAATAATAAAAACTAACCAGACACCCCTTTTACCGGAAATGGACGGGTCCAAAGTGTTTGTAAAATAATCCACTCGGCATAAATAGGTTAAGGGGGGGGGGGTGGATATGCTATAACAGGAGACAATTCTGTCGAACTGTTTTGCCGCCCGTCTGAAAATGGTCTATTCTAAAAGGGAAGAATTTGCTTTTAGAATAGACCCCAATTCACAAAGGACATGGTATGCTGGAAATCATATAAGAGAGTCATGACATTGTCTCCGTTGTAAAATAATGGCGGGAAAGGGTATCCAAGTCCCCTTGGATGGGGGTAGGCATTGTGCGAGGCATTGTAAACAAGATAGTTCTGAAGATTTTTAAAGCTTAACACTCTGGGTACAATTTTCAGCAGAAGACATTTTGAAATATTTTCATATTTTTCCTATTTTCCGAGAAAAATAAGAAAAGAAACATCATCAAATTGTCGTCTGCTGAATTAGCCCATGGCAGAGAGTTGCACGCGACAGGTACGTGCATATTATGCAAAAACGATTTTTATAAATATCATATGAAAGGAAAATAAATGTAAGATTTTACTTATCAGAAATTGTCCAGAAATTGCGTTTTTATGTGTTTTATTTTGTTCGAAAAAAATTGCATTTTCGTCAGTAATAAGCAACGCGTTTTTATTGACGTAATCCTGTAACGCTACGCTCTGCAGCCAAGTGGTCGAATGGGCAGATAACATTTTTTTTTTTTTTTTTTTTTATAAAAAATAATCAAAATGTGCCATGGCTTGTTTACGTAATGATACGCGAAATATCATTGCTGCCGTGTAATATGCATTTTGATCCAACTTTTGTTGACGTCAACGTAATTCAATTTTCGCGGAATAACATCATTGTATACAATTCATAAACATTTTCTATTCCAGACTTTTCGATGAGACTTTTAAATGGAATCATACAAAAAAAAAAAAAAAAAAAAAAAGCCAGCGCAAAGATCGCACATGTTTATGTCATTGCATTAACTTTTGCGGGACACTCTGAAGATATTTGAGCACTCGACCTTCGTTCTCGTATCAGACAACTTCCTCGAGACCACGCAAAGGTTAACCCTTTCATACCTGAGTTTTGCAATGACTTTTCCGCATTTGAATTTGGACATGTCCATTGTTGCAAATAGGGATGTCAGTCGAAAATCTTGAACCAAATTGCAAATGGTATAGATCCTGGTGGGACGGCGAGCCGTCTTATCTGGATCTACACAGTTCCCAGTAAGCGTTCTTTATAAATCTACAGCAGGCTGTTATCGGCCCGTCAGGGTAGCTGACGGGCCGATAACGGCCCGCTGTAGATTTTATAAAGAAAGCTAGCTGGGTTTGCGTATTTATTTTGGTCTGACGGGCTGAAAGGGTAAATGCATAAAAATGTGCGACCAATATGATTTATTTATATAATGACGTCATGTAGAGTTTCAGACGCGACGTCTTAAGATATAATCAGATAATGTCAGAGCGTTTTGGTCACCATTAAGACAGAATCGGAGGTCTCGGATTGATACATCGGATCACAACCTACTCTCTAATTATCGGCTTGTATATTCCCGGCGGGCAGTGGGTTGAGACAGGGTCGTATCAACCTCGACGTCATGACGCTGCACCGACGTTGATGCGTTGTATGTGCCTACTGGGCTCTCCAATTATCGGCTGGTACATAGTCTTTCTATGAGCCTCAAGGTCAAAAGCAAGAAAAAGGGACAAGCCCAGACTTACCGCTAGAATCCTCATTTGTGGGTATTTTTAGTGGTTTCTTTGCAACTGGGGGTGGCTGCTTTCTTCCAGCGTCACTTTTTCCTGCAAAGTTACGTTAATTTTTCATCTACTGAATTTTGATTCTACCCAGCAAGCAGATGACGTTCATCCAATGTCGCATTAACGTTGATGCAACGTCATCGACGTTTATGCGCGGTTATGTAAACTTCATGACGTTGCATCAACGTTAATGCGACGTAATGAAACTGGTATGAAAAGTCTGTCACGAAGGAGTATGGTAATTCTATAAAAGCGAGTTCCAAAGGAAAGAGTTTCTTTGTTTTTTTTTGTTTTTTTTTATCGAATTATCCATGCTCCTGAGTTACGCTTTGAAGAGACAAATAATACAGCACTGGAGTAGCCAGAACAGAATTAGTTTTACGCATATCCAGGAAAAAATCTTTTAAAAAATATGCCTAGGATCGCTTCCAAAATAGGGGCTACTCTTAAGGAAAGAATTTGCTCCCAGAGGGAGCAATTTTATTGTAAATAATTTTTACACATATTACGCACAGGCGTATTGTGCATAATGAGCGCTACGCCTATATACAGTGGTGCAAAATATGTTTCAGTATCCCATAAGTTTTGACATTAAGGAGACTGGATACACTTGGTAGAATTTAAACGCCATTTTCAAGGGAGACAACTTTGCGACTTCCTGCTGCTTTTCTTTTTCTAAAAAAGCTACAATGTGTTTGTTTTGTTTTGTTTATGTTGTTTTTTTTTTCTCTCAAAAAATTACCTTGGAATTAATTTTATGGCAAAAAATAGATCTGACCATTGCAATCTCCAGAATAATCAGATTTTCTGAAATATTTTACGACAAACGGCTTTGCTTTGAATCGTGACAAAAGTTTTTTTTTTTTTTTTTTTTTTTTTTTTTTCCCCTCCTCCTGAGTAAAGCGCCACGCAGAAAATAACTTTCTGAGAGATGTCGAGGGCAGATTAGAGTAAATACGGTGTCCAAATGTCCAAATACAGTAAAATCCCGCTATTAGCGAGCGGTCTTAATATTGAATGTAGCACAAAGGATCAGATAAGTTGCTTTTTTCAGCCTAAAAGTACCAATATTTTTCGTATTTCTCCACAAAAAAAAAAAAAAAAAAAAAAAAAAAAAATCATGTTGTGGTACTCATCAGAAGCGCCTTCTCGAGGCGCTTCTAATGAATACCACAACATTTTTTTTTTTTTTTTTTTTTTTTTTTTTTTTTTTTGAGAAATAAGAAAAACATTATGCGGATATATCCCCTGTACAAAAAAAAAAAAAAAAAAAAAAAAAAAAAAAAGAGAGAGAGAAAAAAAAAAAAAAAAAAAAAAAAAAAAAAAAAATCACCCATTTGGGTCTTGCAAAAACTGGTCTTAATAGCGGAGTGGTATTATTTTTCGAGTGGTCTTAATAGTGTTTTGCGGAATTCTGGGAAGGACCAACCAGTATCCGGACCAGACTGTGTGGATGCGCAGGTTGATATAGACTTTCAATTGCATCTGTTTTAACGCTCTGCAAAAAGGATAAAAAAAATCAGTAGACTACATTTTGAAATATTTTTTTTTTTTCTTATTATTCTCCAGAAAATAGGCTTTGGTATTCCATGCAATTTGCATGAAATATCAAAGCTCATTATTGCATAAAAAGCAGTGTCGCACGTTATTAACAGCCGTGCATTAACCGGCGAAAAGCCATGTATTAACAAGGCAATTCACGCGCTGTTAATGCACGGCTACGCAACTTTCAATATGATCGTACCGGGGCCATAGATTTGCTGCCGTTACGAGATATGTACTGCCCGGCCCTAGAACGAGCATTGTCAGTGGAAATTACGTTCGCGAGACATTGGTGAAAAGGCGAAACAAAATAGTGCAAGAAATAACGCGAAATGTAGCAAATGTTTTCGGTTTTTTATGCATTAATAGCGATCGAACATGGTTTTTTAATGCATTAATATTCGCCAGGTCCCTTGGGAGGTGTTGAAAACCGCGGCCTTCGGCCTCGGTTTTCAACACCTCCCAAGGGACCTGGCGAATGTTAATGAATGAGAAACCATGTTTGATCCTTACAGAATATCGTCGAGTGGTAAAGGATAAGCACTTGTTTGCGTGACATTATAAGAGTTTAGTCAAAAACCCAGAGAAATGATCGCATGGTATCTTATATGAATAAGAGCCGGGGCACCGCATTTCCTACGAGATTGCATGTGCGCCCAGTGAAGACTCAGATCGGACTGTCCATCGGCGGTGCAGCCTGATCAGAGTTTTCGCAGAGCACACTGAGGGTAACCAAAGATCCAAAACCTTTTTCAGGCGAACAGCAGACTGATCAGCATGCGCTAACAGATGTGTTTCGATGTTTTTGCGGATTCGCGCGCGCCCGAGAGAGGTCCCAGTAAGCATTCTACATAAATCTATAGCGGGCCGATATCGGCCCGTCAGGGTAGCTGACGGGCCGATAATGGCCCGCTGTAGATTTGTAAAGAATGCTAGAGAGAGAGAGAGAGAGAGAAAGAGAGAGAGAGGGGGTATGGGAGTATGGGGCGGAGTGGTCGGTTGTGATATGCGAAAACTTTTGTCTTACCTAAAGTTTTCGTTTCGTTTTCTCCACTGGGTTCTCGTCTTGTAAGTGCGTCAGTTGCACAGATAGGTTCACTCGTCTCTTGTGTATGCCCTACAGATTTTATTTCCTGCTTTAAATGGTGTTGTACTAAAGTATCTGGTCTTGCTAATTCATCTGTCAAGCATTGTAACTCTTTATACACGGCAGAATCTTCATATTTAGGCCTCAAAGGCGTGTCTTTAACGTTTTCATTCTTTTCGCGACACTGTTCTGTGCCACAATTGTTTTCTTCGACAGTTGCGACAGTTTCCTTCTGTTTATTATCGCTCTGTATTGTTTGAGCTAAAATCGTATTTTCTGCTTGCGGTACCTCCACTGGAATTATCTGGCTTTTGTCAACCAAAGTTTTATTTTCCGCATGCAAGGGGGTATCTCCAAATACAGATTTTGAGCTCTGTTGAGTTTTAAATTTGTCCATTGTTTCTTTTTTCTCTTTGCTAGCTTCTTCTCCTTCATGTTTTAAGGATGTTCTTTTCCCTTTAGACCTATGTGGTATCTTTGCTGGTCTGTGAAAATCGCTGGGCGAACGGTATGAAAATGGATTTGTATTGTAATGGGTGATTTGAAAATCAAATGGTTTAAAAAGAGCTTTGTTAGGTTTCGGGTCTTCTCGCTCTTCTTTATTTACTGTGCTTGAGAATGCTCCATTCTCATGGACGAGTTTTGTGAAATGTTCTGACAAAGATTCAACAGCTGCTGTGAAAGATTCATTTCCTCCTAGATTTTCTCCGCATAACTGTGTCAGGTAGGATTGTATCTCTTTCTTTGCTTTAGCGTCATTAGTATCATCAACGTCTTTCCGCTTGGTACAGGGTTTGTTTTCTTGAAATAAATTGCTAATGAAAGGAACGTGCTCTTCGTTTTGCAATAGTATATCGGACTCTTTGAGTCGCTGTTTATCGTAAACTATTGGTTTATCAGAACTTATAAGACCCATGATATCGTCCTCTTGTCTGACTTTTTGTATAAAATGGCTAATGTCATACTTTGATTCAGCTGCATAGCGCTTGAAGTTTTTATACGATTCAATCATCAGTTTGAAACTCCGAAATTGTTTTCCAGCATCCTCGCTTCTGCTTAGTACATAGTTCTTTATGTAACGACGACATGCGTGAATCTTTTCAGTATAGTTAGTATCAATTCGCTTCATTTTTTGTCTTATAGCTTGAGTTGTTATACAGTACACACGTTTTGCGATTTCGAGTCGGTTTATTTTCTCTCTCTTTTGTTTTTCTCTGTCTATTTCACAATTAAATGCTCTTATGAGGTTATTTTCTTCCCATTTTGCTAGTTGTCTTTCAGCAACCTTAAACACTGTACTGTTACTCGTTGATGAAACACCAATTTTGAATCGACCAGTTTGCATGCAGCTCGTTGTTGCACTAGACAAGGATACGATGTTCTCCGACTTGTCTTTTACGTCTGGTTTTGTCAGTTTTCTAGCAGTTCCAATGTCTCTTTCAAGATGCGTTGGAGATTGATCCGTCTTTGTTTTCGTAAAAGAAGATTTTGGTGAATGACGTATTAACTTTTCTTCTGGTTTGCTGGTCTCGACGGCTGCTTTTGTCACTACTTCCGTGCAAGATTCTTTTCGCGCTTTTGTACTTTCCAGCAAATCTGTTTTACATTGTTGCTTTGTATTTCTGGTCCGTTTATCTGATACAGGTAAACACTGCAACTGGAGACTGTCCGCTTTCTCTTCAACAGAACATTTTTTATCTTTGGAAATAATATCTTCAGTGGAGATTTTAGCATTTTTAGATTCTGTGGTTGCTGAGGCGACAAAATTTGGACATCGAATTTTAATATCGTTGCTAGGCTGCTTTCGATGATGTAATTTGTGCGATTTATATCTCTCGTTATGCTTAGATTTGTGCTTTACAAGCTTTTTGAGTCGCTTTACCCCAAAACAGCACTGACTTTCTGCATCTGATGTGTCGGCATCATTTCCTGACTCTCCCAATAGGTCATCTTTTGAGTCGTGTTTTTCGTCAGAAACACAATCTGTATCTCTATACATTTCATTCGTTGAAACGGATTTTTCTGGAAAAGAATCCAACTCACTTGTTGTGTTGTGAGAATGATAACGACATTGATCATTTTGTACACAGTCACAGCATGATTTGCTTTTACGGGTCTGCTTATGGAAGCGGGCATATGAATGTACATCAATTTTATGGTGAGCTCCGTAAGCATCTCCAGATCCAGACGATAGAAACATCTTTGAGTTCATGCCTAACATATATAAAATGCAATTACTTACAAACTCCAGGCAATACCTAATACCACTGGCAATGTGTCCCAATCTTTCCGACAAAAATCTGTACAACTGTGTTGACGCGCTGAATATTTCTTTGTCTGAATGATCTGGAAAATCTTCATCGGATGAATACGTCATGTCAATGCACAAGTAGTCGGCCTACACTTTCATAAAAACATTTGTTATGTTCATGTTCCTATACTATTGGCCCCTATGATTTCCTATTGTACGTTTTTTATTTTCTGTCATTACAGGCAATATTTTATAGACATGCGACGTCGTGGGTTTGTTATCTCGACGTCAATGACGTAATAACGTTAGTAATTTTTTGCCAAGCGTTAACGTTAAAACCCGCGCTCTCACAGACTGACATAAAACCTATAGCCAATGACACATGTACATAGTTTTTTTCTTTCTTTCACTTTCTTTCTCTCTTATCCTAACTGCACTTGGTCGTATTCGACCTTTCTTAGCAGTGGGTCGGTTTTACAGGATGGGCCGCTGAGGGTCAATTTTATCTCAGTAGTGGAATCTTTAATCCGCACAGGAAATATCGGTCTCTCCAGTTAACGTACCAGTCGATGGACGATAGGGGACTATGATATTATTAACACCTTCCCTGCTGGGGATGCTAATGGTCTGACCCAGAAAATTTCTCAGCCGAGCCGGGATCGAACCCAGTCGCTCTAGCACCAGATGCCGTTGAAGTATTGCGCTATCACACTGCTGTAAACAGTATTTTCATCTGTCCCCGCCCCCTTTCCTGTCCGGAAGGCACATAAACCTATCTAATGACGCTGCTCAGTTTAACCCCTCAAGTGCTAATCTCAACTGCTGTAGACGGTATTTTTAATTTTCTTTTGAATTTTACATAGAAAATAAGGCTCGACATTTCAAACGACATTCAATTTTTTTTTTCACAGAAAATCAAATCTGTCGCAAATAGCAGACAATTCACATAAAATGACAGCTTATTTTCTGTGAAAAACAAAACCGTCGTCTGCCACAGACTAGCGCTTTAAGAGTTAACATTTATCAAGGGTCCGATTCAATGTGTTAATGCAATTTTTGAACTGAACTTGTGCTTACCCAGCGGACACATGACATTTATACAACGTCACATCAACGTCGGTGCAACGCCATGACGTTGCATCGACGTTGATGCGACGTTGTCGTTGCGTGCCCGCTCGGTAGTGGCCAATAAGCCAACTTGTTTTTTTTTTTTTTTTTTTTTTTTTTTTTTTTGCATAAAACCAATATCTAATGTTCATCTAGGGACAGAACTCAGGTCAGATGCCAAAATGCCATTGTGCTTAGTAGACACTAAGCCACTCAATGGATCTCATTTGAATCAAAGAGTAGTTAATATTTCAAGGAAATCATTTTGGACGGGGTTTTAAAAAAATCTGTCCTTTAAAATAGCGTTTACCAGGTTTACCTTTTCGTTAACCATTTTTCGAAATGATATATTACCTTTATTCTCCAGTGGATTTCTTTCATATTTGGTAGGGATGAAGAGTAGGACCAGTAGGGGTGTCGTGTGCAAGAGAGACAACTCTCACTTTCTTAGTTATGCTCTTATCTCCCCTGAAGTCGTCCCAGGTTTACCTTTCGGTTAACCTTTTTTTCAGTGATATATTACCTTTGATATTCAGTGGCTTGCTTTCATATTTGGTGGAGATGAAGAAGAGGACCAGTTATCCCCCTGAACAATTTTCTAAGCCAAATTCTTGTGCACTCAATAACTTCTAAATGGTTTGAAATATGTTAATAATATTTGGTAGAGGCATAGATAAGGACCGGAAAAGATGTCACGTGCAAAAGAGTCAACTCTTACTTTCTCCTGTACTTATCTCCCCTGAAATCGTCCCAGAGTTACCTTTTGGTTAATCTTTTTTTTTTCAAAGCGGTATGTTACCTTTATTTTTCAGTGGATTGCTTTCATATTCAGATGGCATGAAGAGGAGGACCAGTAGGCTTGTCCCGTGCCAGAGAGACAACTCTCACTTTCTTCGTTATGTACTTATCTCCCCTAAAGCCGAAACCTTATGCAGGCTATATCTCCCAAGATAATTTAAGATAATTTGATAATATTTGGTAGGGACATACATTAGGTCAAGTAAGAGTGATGCATGCAAGAAGTACGACTCTTGCTCTCTACTTTTTCTAGTTATCTCCCTGAACAAATTTCTTAGTCGAATTCTTGTGCATTTCATAACTTCTTAATGGTTTAATATTTGGTAGAGGCACAGATGAGGACCAGAAGAGGTGTCTTGTGCAAGAGAGTCAACTCTTACTTTCTTCGTTATGTACTTATCTCCCCTGAAACCGAAATCTTCTGCAGGCCATAATTCCCATACTGTTTGGGATATTTGATAATATTTGGTAGGGACATATATCAGGCCAAGGAGTATCGCGTGCAAGAAGGACAACTCTTGCTTTATTCTTTTTTCTAGTTATCTTCCATGAACGAATTTCTGAGCCAAATACTTGTGCACCCCATAACTTCTTGGTTCGAAATATTTTGATATTATGCAGATTGTAGCTTCAGTTGCTGAGCCTGTTCTATATACTTACCAGTGACCACATCAGTTACCAGCATTTTTTGGATAAAACTGTATTTTTGGACAGAATTTTGTCACGGAAAGATTCTGTCCTTTAAAATAGCGATGTCCGGGAGGTCGAGAGTCGTCCGAGAGTTACCTTTCGGTTAACCTTTTTTCAAAGTGATATGTTACCTTTATTCCGCAGTGGAAAACCCCGTCCATATTGTCGTTAGGCATTTTTCTTGTTTTCAATTATGATGGGCTGTCATTCGCGTCAGAATTAACAATTACACCTATGCCTTGCAGCCACCTTGCCGGTTTCGTTTGGTCAGATGGAAGTTATGTTATAGCACTGGGAAAAAAAATAACGAGCTGTTTCGTTTACCACTCTCTGGGCAATCAAGCAGACGACAAACTAATATTTTTCTTACTTTTCCCAGAAAACAGGATTTTACATTTCATGCAAACTGTATGCATTGGAGACAATTCGCATGAATGATGGCTTAGTTTTATGTGCACAATCTGCTGTCATATTTGTCACCAATATTTGTGGTAACTCTGGTCTTCTCCTCTGCACGTGATGTTTTGTACTTGTACCAGATTGCCTGAATCTAACTTCATCAGCTTTAACGGTTTGGAATGGACACAAATTCCAAATCATTTTTTCTAAGGGTGTGTGAGTGTGTGTGTGTGTGTGTGTGGGGGGGGGGGGGGTGCATTATTCATTTAACACTTAATAGCACAGCGGGCAAAATGTACAGCAGACGACGTATTGAAATATATATATATATATATATATATATATATATATATATATATATATATATATATATATATATATATATATATATATATATATATATATATATATATATATATTTTTTTTTTTTTTTTTTTTTTTTTTTTTTTTCAGAAAACAGGATTTAACATTTCATGCATAACATGTCTGATCCTGTTCTCCGGGAGAAAAAAAATGTGTCGTCTGCTGAATTAGCCAAGACAGTGGTAAAGGTTAAAACTATTGATAATATAATTCTTTTTCTCTACACATCATCTAATATAGATATGCATTTGTACCAGGTTTCGTGAAAACATTTTCAACAGCTTTAAAATTATGAAGTGAACATAAATTCCATATGACAAAACAAAGGGGCACAAGTCTATCAAAATTATAGTTTTGGTTATTATTCTCTGCACATTGTCCGATGGTACTAAATATTTGTACAAAGGGTTTTGAAAACCCTTAAATAGTTTTCAAATTGGTGCACCATGGACATGAATACTATATAAAAAATTACAAATGGACATAACTTTTAACAATGAAAATAGGTTACGGTTCTTATTCGCTACATATGTTTTCTACTAGGTTTCGTAAAAATATCTTCAACAGTTTAAAGAAGTTATGATGTAGACAAGAATTCTAAACAAAAAATTACAAAGGGGCATTTGTTTGTTTGTGTTGAGGTTTTACGGCCCAGTCAACCCGATGAGGTCATGTCGAGCGCGGTCAGTTTTCTTAACCACACGTTTACTGGGCAGGATTAGTCCTCTAAGCGGTTAACCAGTATTGTGCACATTCTTTCGCCAGAAAACTGACAACTGCCCTTCTTGAATCAGCGGAAGGAAGAGAATGACCGTAGAAAATATTTCATGATCAATCTCCATGAAAGACTGTTGCCGACCTAGGCGGGGGTTGAACCCGCGACCTCCTGGTCTCCAGTCGGACAGCGCATCCAACTGAGCCACTGAGGCCGGCACAAAGGGGCATTACAAAATTATTAATGAAAATAGAGTACTGTCCTTGTTCTCCGCACAGAATCCGATGGTAACATATATTTGTACAAAGTTTCGTAAAAATATCTGTAGTTATAGAGCAGACAAAAGTTCCATATTTCGATATGAAATGAAACGTGAAGCAAAACGCGACCAAAAGTGGTGGTCTTTGCACATTGTCTGATTGGTTGGTTCGGATTTTAACGGCCAAGTGAACACTACTAAGGTCAGGTTGAGTCGGTCAGTTAACTAAACCACACTTTTACTGGGCAGGCTTATACCTATAAGCGGTTAACAAGTACATTGCACATACGTTCGCCAGAAACTAACAACTGCCCTACTTGAAACAGCAGAATGAAGAGAATGACCGTAGAAAATATTTCATGACCAATCTCAACAAACGAATCTTGCCGGTCCCTGCGGGGATCAACCGCGCTACCTCCTGGATACGGACACGCATACGACTGAGCCACAGAGGCTAGCCCACCAGAGTACCAGGTTTCATGAAAATATTTTCAAACTGACCTAGGAAGCAGACACATGTTCCATATGAAAAATATACAGGGGCATAATCTGTGAAAAACAAAAAAAAACAAAAAAAAAAAAAAAAAATGAGCCTATACCTCTGCAGATTAACTGATGATGTTTTATATTTCTACAAAGTTTCGTGAAAATATCTTGAAAGGTGAACCCAATTATGCCTGGAGTCCAATAACCTCACGAGAACATGCCTATATAATGTTGACCCCCTTAAACCCCACTTTTATATAGTAAAACTGGGGTTTACAGGGGTAATTATTTTTCTTATTTCTGCTCAAAACATAGATTGTGGGTACTCGTTAGAACCGCCTCGGCGAGGCGCTTCTAAAGAGTACCCACAATCTATGTTTTGAGCAGAAATAAGAAAAATATCAGAGTTTTTATCTGATTTTTTTTAAAAAGTTTTGGTGGTAAAATTATCAGTATATCTGAATAGGCATGTTTTCGTAATGAAAGAGACAATGGCAGAACGCGGCGTCTGATCAAGGTCCACACTGCTTGCATTAAATATAGGGATTTCTACAGAACATGGTAATATTACAAGAGGACCATGATGGTCCTATATCGCTCACCTGACCAAACAGATTTGCATATTTACTGTTGAAGTTTCAGCCAAGTTCGCTGCTCTAGGATTTTTGTATAAACTTTATAGCACTAACCACTCCCACCCCCCTCCACCACACCCCTGGCCATGTTTTTTTACAAATCTTGATGACCTGAACTGAATCTTAAAAGAGGGTCACTAAAGGAACATTTCTGCCAAGTTATATTGAAATTGGTCCAGTGGTTTAAAAAGTTTTATATAGCTATAAAGCCCTACGCCCTAACGGCCATGTTTTTTGACGAATCGTGACAGCTTGAACAAACTTGGTAGAGGGTCACCAAAGGAACATTCCTACCAAGTTATATTGAAATCTGTTCAGTGGTTTCTGACAAGAAGATTTTTAAAGTTTTCTATTTAGATATATAGGGAAAACAAGCCCCACCCCATGGCAGCCATGTTTTTGACGAATCATGATTGCTTGTACAATCTTGATAGAGGTTCACCAAAGCAACATTCCAGCCAGGTAATATTGAAATCAGTCATGGGGTATTGACAAGAAGAATTTTAAAATTTTCTATGCAGATATATATGAAAAATAAGCCCCACCCCCCTGTGGGCCATGGTTTTTGACGTATCATGAAGGCTTGAACAATCTTAGCAGAAGGTCACCAAAGCAACATTCCTGCCAAGTTACATTGAACTCGGTCCAACTGTTTCTTACGAGAACATTTTTAAAGTTTTCTATATAGGGAAAATAAGCACCGCCCCCTAGCGGCCATGATTTTTGATGAATCATGACGGCCTGAACAATCTTTGTAGAGAGTCACCAAAGAAACATTCCTGCCAAGTTGTATTGAAATCGGTCCATTGGTTTCTGATAAGAAGATTTTTAAAGTTTTATATATAGATATATAGGGAAAATAAGCCCTGCCCCAGGCAGCCATGTTTTTTGACGAATCATGATTACTTGAACAATCTTAGTAGAGGGTCACCAAGGAAAAATTTCTGCAGTTATAATGAAATCGGTTCAGTGGTTTCTAACAAGAAGAGTTTTAAAGTTTTCTATATAGATATATAAGGAAAATAAGCCCCGACTCCTGGCGGCCATGTTTTTTGACGAACCATGACGGCTTGAACAATATTGATAGAGGGTTACATAAGAAACATTCCTGCAAAGTTGCATTGAAATCGGTCAAGTTCTTTCTGAAAAGACTATTAAAATTTTGTTATAGATAAATTATATAGGAAAATAAGCCCCGCCCCCTAGCGGCCATGTTTTTTGACAAATCATAACGGCTTGAACAATCTTGGTAAAGGGTCACCAAGGAAACATTTCTGCGAAGTTATATTGAAATCAGTCCTGTGGTTTCTGACGACAAGATTTTTTCAAGTTTTCTATATAGAATTATATCGAAAATAAGCCCCGCACCCCCTAGCGGCCATGTTTTTTGACAAATCATGTCGGCTTGAACAATCTTGATAGAGGATCACTAAGGAAACATTTCTGCCAAGTTATATTGAAATCGGTCCAGTCGTTTATGACAAGAAAATTTTTAAAGTTTTCTATATAGGGAAAATTAACCCCGCCCCCTAGCGGCCATGTTTTTTAACGAATCATGGCGGCTTGAACAATCTTGCAACAGGATCACCAAAGGAACATTTCTGCAAAATCATATGGAAATCGGTCCAGTGGTTTCTGACAAGAAGATTTTTAAAGTTTTCCATAAAGATATAATAGGAAAATAAGCGCCCCCCCCCCCCCACTCCCCCCTCCCCCCCCCCCCCCCCCCCCCCCCCCCCCTCTGGCGGCCATGCCTTTTGACAAATCCAAATGGCTTGAACAGTTTTGCAACAGGATCATCAAAGGAACATTTCTGCAAAATCATATGGAAATCGGTCCAGTGGTTTCTGACAAGAAGATTTTTAAAGTTTTCTATACAGATATACAGTGAAAATAAGCCCTGCCCCCTGGCGGCCATGTTTTTTGACAAATCCAAATGGCTTGAACAATCTTGGTACAGGATCACCGAAGGAACATTCTGCAAAATTATATGGAAATCGGTCCAGTGGTTTCGGACAAGAAGATTTTTAAAGTTTTCTATATAGATATATAGGGAAAATAAGCTCCGCCCCCCTGGTGGCCATGTTTTTTGACGAATCCAAATGGCTTGAACAATCTTGGTAGAGGATCACCAAAGAAACATTTTTGCAAAATTATATTGAAATCAGCCCAGTGGTTTCGGACAAGAAGATTTTTAAAAGTTTTCTATATAGATTATATAGGGAAAATATGCCCCGCCCCCTGGCGGCCATGTTTTTTGACGAATCCAAATGTCTTGAACAATCTTGGTAGAGGATCACCAAAGGAACATTTCTGCAAAATTATATTGAAATCAGTCCAGTGGTTTCGGACAAGAAGATTTTTAAAGTTTTCTATATAGATTATATAGGGAAAATAAGCCCCGCCCCCTGGTGGCCATGTTTTATGACGAATCCAAATGGCTTGAACAATCTTGGTAGAGGATCACCAAAGGAACATTTCTGCAAAATTATATTGAAATCGGTCCAGTAGTTTCGGACAAGAAGATTTTTAAAGTTTTCTATATAGATATATGGGGAAAATAAGCCCCGCTCCCTGGCGGCCATGTTTTTTGACGAATCCAAATGGCTTGAACAATTTTGGTAGAGGATCACCAAAGGAACATTTCTGCAAAATTATATTGAAATCGGTCCAGTGGTTTCGGACAAGAAGATTTTTTAAAGTTTTCTATATGGGGAAAATAAGCCCCGCCCCCTGGCGGCCATGTTTTTTGACGAATGTATGCACTGTTTGCCAATGTCCCAGTCAAGGTTTTACAGATAACCCTCTTTACATGGCACTTTGACGTCACAGTGACAAGAATAGCGCAGCTATAAATAACCTCACCTGGATTTCATACAAACATGCGGGTTGATTGCATTGGTCAATGATAATTACGTGAGCAACAACCTTAAGGAAATTTTAGTGTATGTATACTTTGGCTCAATTGAAAACAAAAGACAGAACTCTAAAAAACGAAATTGTCCTTTTCTCTGACATCATCTGATGATACCGTATTTGACCTAATTACTGCGCAGACCCATATAAGCGTAGCCCTACAGTCAATCAATTCCGTAGTCTTCATATTACACTGACCAAGCTTTACCATACCCGCTTTTGCAGCCTTAAATAGTCCTTTTAAACAGAATATACATGGAAAAATCAATATCTAAAAGTCTTTTTTTTTTTTTTTTTTTTTGTGTGTGTTGAGGTTTTACGGCCCAGTCAACCCAATGGGGTCATGTCGAGCGCGGTCAGTTTACCTAACCACACGTTTACTGGGCAGGCTTAGTCCTCTAAGCGGTAAACCAGTATTGTGCACATTCTTTCGCCAGAAAATCTAAAAGTCTGAAATCTTGCAAATCCCTAAAGAATCTGAGGCCTGTTACAGCCAACGTACTTTTTGTCTACTACTTATAAAGGCATATGTCGATGCAATTCAAATGAGTACCCACAACATATGCTTTTGTAAAGAAAATCAGAAGAAAAAAAACAAAACATAAAATTGTTGCGTAAGCATCATTTTGATGATTTTTCTTCTTTTTTTTTTTCACATTTTTTTTTTTTTTTTTTAAAACCCTAAGTGTACAGTGCAGTAATTAGGTCGAATACGGTAATTTATATTTATAGTTTCATGAAAATACCTTACTGTTCAAAAACAATGGAACGGACAAAAGTTCCATAAGTAAAATTTATTAAGGTATTAACGCCATTAAAAATGTAACGGTTCTTGCACATCATCTGATTTTTTTATATATATAAAGCGTGAAAATATCTACATTGGTTTCAAAGTTTTGAAGTAGACACAAATTCCATATGAAACTGGAGTTCTGCTGAGCGGGGCATATACGCTGCTGTGACAATGAGTGTGGAATGTGAGGCTGCCCTCTATCACAGTTGCCTCAACCTGGGTGGCAGGCAGAGCTAAGCGGCGGGCGGGGGCGTATTTGCACCATATGAGCAAACAAGAGGACCATAATGGTCCTGTATAGCTTCCCTGAGAATCCAAGCAAAATAAGCTGTTGCCTCTGGCAACTTAATTCGGCCAACTTGGTTTTGTGCTTGTTGGTAAATGTCTATAAAAAATCCAGGAGGAATATCAGTAGCTTCAGTGCTTCTTGGTAAAGAATTTTAACTTCACTCTTTCCAGGACTTCGGAAAAAGGTCAGAGGTAATCCTTCTGTAGGAGATATGGAGCGAACAAATCACAATATGAAATATACAAAGGGCATCATTACGTCAGAACTGGAAAATTACCGTCCGTATTCTCTGCACAGTCAACCCAGCTAGCATTCTACGTAAATCTACATCGGGCCGTCATCGGCCCGTCAGCTACCCTGACGGGTCGATATAGATTTACGTAGAATGCTGACTGGGAAATGATGCTTTATATTTGTAGTTTCATGAAGCAATCTTTAAAGGTTGTAAAGTTATAGGACGGACACGAAACATTACGATTTGAACTTTGACCTTGACCTTCATCGAACAGGGTTCAGTCACGAGTTCTGCACATCACATTGGTATTGTGATCATTTGACCAGTTTCACAAAAATCATTCAATCCGTTTAGAAGATATGGAATGGACACAAGTTAACGGACAGACATACAGATGGACGGACAACGTCAGGACAGAATACGTACCGTCTTTTGACAGGCGTATTAAAAATCCTTCAATCGGTGAAGGAGATGTGGAGCGGGCACCTCACTATATGAAATAAGCAAAGGGACATAATTACGTCAGGACTGAAAGTAGTTATGGTTCTTTATTCTCTGCACATCGACATTATGCCTTGTATTTGTACAAAGGTTCATGGAGAAAGTATAAACGGTTTTAGTTACAGAGCAGACACAAAATATTGCCCGAAATAAACAAAAGGGCATAATTACGTCAAGTTGAAATTAGGGTTACGGTTCTTTTTCTCTGCACATCGTCTGATCATGCCTTCTATTTTTGTACAAAGCTTCATGAAGAAATCTTAACCCTTAAAGCGCCAAGAAAATCTGCATTTGAAAATGTCGTCTGCTTATGTCGTCTGCTGCATCTTCTTGCAAACTTTTCAAACTTACACTTTGCATATTGGCAAACAGTGTGGACTCAGATCAGACTGCTCCTGATCTGGGTCCACACTGTTTGCAACGGATTTTTAAAGTAACCGGCAGAAGACAAAGCAGACGACAATTGTTGTGTTTGGCGCTTTAAGGGTTAAATAGTTTTACAGAAGACACAAAATATTGCCTGAAATAAACAAAAGGGCATAATTACGTCAGAACTGAGAGCGCTAGCTCTCTGCACATCGTCTGATCATGCCTTTTGAGCGAAGTTTAAAAAAAATCTTTCTATCGATGGAAGATATGGAGTGGGCACGAAGTTTATGGACAGACAGATGAACGGACTGACGTGACAAAATACGTCTCTTTTGACGTGCGTATAAAAATTACAGGGGCGATTTGTTCGAGGGAGTTCTATGGTCAATCACAGTCATGATGAGCCATTCATTTAATCTACTCGTTTTTCCTGGGCATGCTTAGTCCTCCAAGTGGTTTACCAGTACTTGTGCAAATATTTTCGCCAGTAACTTACAACTGCCCTTCTTGAATCAGCAGAAGGGGAACAATGACTACAGCAATGATTTAATCATCTCCATGAAAGTTATGTGGCTGTGAGTTAATGATCTCCATGCGAGTTATGTGTCTGTGATTTAATGATCGCCATGAAAGTTATGTGGCTGTGATTTAATGATTTCCATGCAAGTTATGTGGCTGTGATTTAATGATCTCCATGAAAGTTATGTGGCTGTGATTTAATGATCGCCATGAAAGTTATGTGGCTGTGATTTAATGATTTCCATGAAAGTTATGTGGCTGTGATTTAATGATCTCCATGAAAGTTATGTGGCTGTGATTTAATGATCGCCATGAAAGTTATGTGGCTGTGATTTAATGATTTCCATGCAAGTTATGTGGCTGTGATTTAATGATCTCCATGAAAGTTATGTGGCTGTGATTTAATGATCGCCATGAAAGTTATGTGGCTGTGATTTAATGATCTCCATGAAAGTTATGTAAGTTATGTGGCTGTGATTTAATGATTTCCATGAAAGTTATGTGGCTGTGATTTAATGATTTCCATGCAAGTTATGTGGCTGTGATTTAATGATCGCCATGAAAGTTATGTGGCTGTGATTTAATGATTTCCATGCAAGTTATGTGGCTGTGATTTAATGATCGCCATGAAAGTTATGTGGCTGTGATTTAATGATCTTCATGAAAGTTATGTGGCTGAGCTTGTAACTTGCAACCCCTTGATCTGCAGTCAGTCAAACTCCCACCTGGAACCCTGCATCACAGAGGTAATAGGTGCGATTTTGACATTTACCTCCCCTGAAAACGCATTAATCCTCTTTACCCATTGTAGACTGAATGAACTCTGCCACACTATATATTGAAAGGTTCTAATTTCAATTTTGATTGTGTTGGGGTTTAACGACACGTCAACCCTTGAGGGTCATTTTGTGTCGTCTCCTAGAGAAAGGGAGAAAAGAAATAGAAGAGAGAGTAGAGGAGATGAAAGAGAGGGACAGGGAAGAAAGAGGAACAGGAATGGAAGTGAAGAAACAGAAGAAATAAAAACATTCCCCCTCTACCCTTACCCACTACAAGGATAGCAGGCCTTGCCCAACTGTAAGCCAATATCAGTTGGACGCCCCGGTGATGTAAGATACACAGCACCTTCGCACCACCCGACCACCCCCATTTCAATTTTAGGTATGTTAGGCTATGTGATGTAGATATTCCTACAGCAAAGAAGTTAACTTATCGCAAACAATGGAAATCCTGATCAGATGCCACATTCTGCTGAGTCTGCACTGTTTGCCAATGACGCTTTTAGGGGTCTCCAGACTAAAGTAAGTCTGAAGTAAGGTGTATCTGGTGATAATTCTGGGATATTTTTTTCTTATTTCCCCATAAAAACGTATGATGTAGGTACTCATTAGAAGCACTTTGTTGAGCACACGTTTTTATGGAGACCTAAAGAAAATTATTCCAGAGTTATCATAAAATACTCCTCCTTAACAACTCTTATCCAAATAGTGAACAAAACCATGTGTCTGGAACTGTGAAGGATTGTTAAGAAGAAGAAACATATTTTTTTTTTTTTTTTTACACATACATTTAATGAAGTACAACGATCACACTAACATGTTACTTGTTCTTAAAATGATAACATGAATTAATTCTGCCCACCCAGGCAATAATATAACCTCACTCATTAACAAATAGGAAGTCAAATTGAACTACAGTGCATTACATATTAATTACGTTAGGTCTTACTATACAAATAATGGGCTAGATAAACTGACCTGCTTCCCTTGTGTAATACACAATTTTTTCAATCCCAGTCTGCATATTCTCTTGCAGGAATAAGCAGAAAGCTTTTGCAAATTTCAAATTATTCCCACCCCAGCCCAATTTTTTTTTCTTGTGGAAGAAATAAGAAAAGCAGAACAATTCTTCCAGCACAAATCAACAGAACATACTCACACAAGTCATTAAAATCACTTTATATGAAGTTTGTTTGTTTTGGACAATATCTTTTATATTACAATGTGAACTGAAATCTACTTATCCATGCTTGCAGTAGAATTAGAATCATTCCTCATTTTAAACCTCTGTGAATATGCTCTGGTTGATGAAAATGACACAAGTTCACATAAAACTGGTACAGCAATCACATGTACAACAAGAGCTGTCGGAGGACAGCGAGCTCGCCTGCTGGGTACATTTTATATTGTAACATTTTTATCATTAAGCCATATAATATAGGTCACACTGACCTAGATGTATTTGTATGTAAATCATTTTGTCAGATATAATAATCCAGGTATGACAATTCTCCATGAAATAGTAATAAAAATAAAAGGCAAAATCACTGAAGCATGAAATATAGGTCACAATGACCTAGATATAGTAAGTGGTCATTCATTGGGTCACATGGAACTAATATCCCAGTGTGACATTTATCCAACAAATATTCAAGATATAAGGCAAAATCACTGAACCATGAAATATAGGTCACACCAACAGAGATATATTTTGACGTCAATAATCGGGTCACAAGGAACTAATATCCCAGGTGTGACATTTATCCAACAAATAGTATTCAAGATATAAGGCAAAATCACTGAACCATGAAATATAGGTCACAATGACCTAGATATAGTAAGTGGTCATTCATTGGGTCACATGGAAGTAATATCCCAGGTGTGACATTTATCCAACAAATAGTATTCAAGATATAAGGCAAAATCACTGAACCATGAAATATAGGTCACACCAACAGAGATATATTTTGACGTCAATAATCGGGTCACAAGGAACTAATATCCCAGGTGTGACATTTATCCAACAAATAGTATTCAAGATATAAGGCAAAATCACTGAACCATGAAATATAGGTCAGACCAACAGAGATATATTTTGACGTCAATAATCGGGTCACAAGGAACTAATATCCCAGGTGTGACATTTATCCAACAAATAGTATTCAAGATATAAGGCAAAATCGCTGAACCATGAAATATAGGTCACAATGACCTAGATATAGTAAGTGGTCATTCATTGGGTCACATGGAAGTAATATCCCAGGTGTGACATTTATCCAACAAATAGTATTCAAGCTATAAGGCAAAATCACTGAACCATGAAATATAGGTCACAATGACCTAGATATAGTAAGTGGTCATTCATTGGGTCTCATGGAACTAATATCCCAGGTGTGACATTTATCCAACAAATAGTATTCAAGATATAAGGCAAAATCACTGAAACATGAAATATAGGTCACAATGACCTAGATATAGTAAGTGGTCATTCATTGGGTCACATGGAACTAATATCCCAGGTGTGACATTTATCCAACAAATAGTATTCAAGATATAAGGCAAAATCACTGAAACATGAAATATAGGTCACAATGACCTAGATATAGTAAGTGGTCATTCATTGGGTCACATGGAAGTAATATCCCAGGTGTGACATTTATCCAACAAATAGTATTCAAGATATAAGGCAAAATCACTGAACCATGAAATATAGGTCACAATGACCTAGATATAGTAAGTGGTCATTCATTGGGTCTCATGGAACTAATATCCCAGGTGTGACATTTATCCAACAAATAGTATTCAAGATATAAGGCAAAATCACTGAACCATGAAATATAGGTCACAATGACCTAGATATAGTAAGTGGTCATTCATTGGGTCACATGGAAGTAATATCCCAGGTGTGACATTTAACCAACAAAAAGTATTCAAGATATAAGGCAAAATCACTGAACCATGAAATATAGGTCACAATGACCTAGATATAGTAAGTGGTCATTCATTGGGTCACATGGAAGTAATATCCCAGGTGTGACATTTATCCAACAAATAGTATTCAAGATATAAGGCAAAATCACTGGACCGTGAAATCTAGGTGACCTTGACCGTAAAATGTAGGTCACCATGACCTTCACTCTCTTACACTTAAACTGATGTCACATAGTTAGCTGATGTATAACCAGTTGTGTCTATAACCTGTAGGCATATAAGATTTTACAAATGTGTCCTAGATTTTGACCCCTAGCCCCACCCCAAGGCCCACCCTGAGGTATGAACCCAGGGGTATGTTCTTTTGGAATCTCAGAAGACTCGTCCAGGTACCCAAATTCTAAATATGAATGCTCTATGAGGAGTGAAAGTCAAGATATAAGAATTTGAAAAACTTTAACACAGTATTACAAAGGTGTCCTAGATTCTGACCCCTAGCCCCACCCAGGGGCATGAACCCAGGGGTTTATTCTCTTGGAATCTCAGAAGACCCTCCAAGGTACCTAAGTTCCAAATTTGATGCCTCTGTGAGGAGTGACTGTTGAGATATAAGCATTTGAAAAACTTTAACACAGTGTGACGGGAACGGGAACGCAAACGCAAACGCAAACGCAAACGCAAACGCAAACGCAAACGTGGACGACCGGGGTGACTACAATAGCTCTCCTTGTACTTCGTACAGGCGAGCTAAAAACTATAAGCAATAGCAAAAGAAATCATGCACTTGAAGGAAAATTCTTGTACTGCATATACGAACTGCCTCAAAGAAAAATACCATTCCCATTTTAGTAGTCTGCAATTTATTGTCTACATGCTATAAAGTCTAGCTACTGTAAATATATGCAGCTTGCTGACTGGTCAGATATGCAATACATCAGAATATTCCTTTTTACAACATCTTCAATATCATTTGCATTAATAATGATCAGAAACCTTTTTTTTTTCTTCTAAATATTGAATTAATATTTACATAGTTACATGAAGTGATAGGAATGTCTGAAATGTCCGCTCCAGCTGTGGTTTAATTTTACTTAGCATACAAGAAATCAGAGCTGATATCTGCTTGCATTCAAAGTTAAGGAATTCTTTACAGATTAATTTACAGAATATTTGCAGAGCAAGATTTAGTTTTATGGTGATGAATAGACTATTCTTGGTGAGGAAAAAATATCAAAAGTATAAAAAATGTCTCTTTATGGGAGACAGAAAACTTGCTATACCAATGCTATGTATACTCCAAATAACTGACAAGAAAAAAGCCAAAAACCAACAGCATTAATTTCCCACATATTAAAGCTGTTGAGAAATAAACCATCCACAAACATAAAAAAAAAAAAAAAACAGAACCCTTACCTTCATGACCATCAATGACCCAGACCAATTTAGGCAATGACAATGGAGCTATGATGAAAATTTTGTTTGTTTGTGTTGAGGTTTTACGGCCCAATCAACCCAATGGGGTCATGTCGAGCGCGGTCAGTTTACCTAACCACACGTTTACTGGGCAGGCTTAGTCCTCTAAGCGGTTAACCAGTATTGTGCACATTCTTTCGCCAGAAACTGACAACTGCCCTTCTTGAATCAGCGGAAGGGAGAGAATGACCGTAGAAAATATTTCATGATCAATCTCCACGAAAGAATGTTGCCGACCTCGGGGGGGTTGAACCCGCGACCTCCTGGTCTCCAGTCGGACTATGATGAAAATTTATGCAGGTAGTAAACCGATCGTATAATGGACTAGGAATATTACTGACAATTTTGTAAATTGACAATGCTGGAAAATCCAAACACTCACAGTAAGAAAAACCTTTCTCGACAATTAGAACAAAAGTCTAGCAAATTTGAAAGTATACTTGTGAAGTGGATCTAAAATGGCTTTCAATTGAAAATAAAATGCTGCCTGGTCTGACCTGGGACTTCTCTGCTCATTAGGATACAGGATTATTTCTTTAAACTGGTGGATAAATAAACCCAACATAATTGATACCCACTATACTATAGTTGAATGCGTATAGGATCTGTAGTGACTGCGTGCATGAGATTTGTGGAACATGACCTAATGATAGCATAAAAATTCTTTGAGCAGCTTTGTTTTGCAAATTAAGATCAGAAAATGACCTATAAATCCCACTGCATACAGACTTGGAACATTAACTGCTAACATTTAGGCATAAAACCTGTTCCTCATGACACAACTCAAAATTAAAAGCATATATTTAGTTTAAAAAGTACAATGGATTATATTAACTGAAAATACTGTTCTAAAATTCCAGTTAAAACTGCTTTAATTTACACTTACACTGAATGTCACGTTTGAGTGCCGACATCAGCTCATGCAAAATGTGCTGCAATTTCTTCTCAGAATAATATGACTTAGTAGTTCATTCTTTGAGGAGTAGATAAAATCTGAAAGGGGCAACTGAGAATGATGCATTAATACAAGCTGTGCCATGGGAAAAGTATCTTAAGGGCATATGCAGACCTTGTAGGCCCCATAAGACGCACATTCACTGTCCACTGTACAAAGTATCTAATTATATATAGTAATGCCCTAATAATAATACTTTGCTGACTTACCTGGATCTTTACTGATTGCGTATGTCCCCAAGACCCCATTTCTCAAGACCTGACTAAAATGTTTTCATGATCCTATTAAAAATGTTACTTCAAAAATCTTATACAAATATGAGCGCCAACAAAGGAAAAGGTTCCTAATTACGCGTGAACTGTAACAACCCAGATCACAATGCACACAGCAGTCTGATGGGGGCCATCACCCTTCACTTACAGCACCAATAATGGTTACTGTAAAAATATGGCTCTGATTCGACTGTGTGTATGCACAGGCCAATCTGAACCTGAACTGTCAGTTACCTTTTCTCGCGAAGTGTCTCATATTAATTAAAATGACAATATGACTGCCGCAACTGCTCACATCAAATTTTAAGGATATATATGTTTAACCTTGGAGTTCTCCAAAATGTTAAGTATACAAATACACTTTCGTCAGGTATACCATTTTCACCCTAAATAGTCAGACATCTTTAGTTCTTAACATACTGGACCCAGTTGTTCAAAGCTAACGACACTGTTAGTTAACGATTCGTTAAAATTTACATAGAGTGATACGCAAATATGCTGAAATTTTTTGCTGAAAAAATGTGAGTAGCTTTTGCAAAGCTACTCACATTTTTTCAGCAAAAAATATCAAAGTATTGTATATTGAATCTGCTAACGAAATGACCCTTAACAAGCTCGTTAAGCTAACGATGCTTTGAACAACTGGGCCCTGGTCCTTAAATTTGAACAAGTTAATTTTACTTTTTGATACATAGCTCCAGACGGGCGTAAAATGTTACTATTTTTATTTATCCATGAAAACATATTGTAGGTTCTTATCAAAGCGCCTTGCCGAGGAACCTCTAATGAGTACCCATAAGTTTTCGTCGTGAAATATTCAAATAATTAGCTGGAGCTATGTTGAAGTGTAAAAAAACTGAGCAGCAAACAGTGTATACCTGATCAGATGCCACACTATCTGTCTGAACACCTTGGATAAATATGGCATGCACAAAAGCAGAAATATAAGTATAGTACTTATAGGAAAGCATGTACATTGTATACCAACATTTAAACAATCCCTAGAAATTAGACACAGGCAGTTCAAATCATAATAAAGACAACAACAACATGTTCAAATAATAAGCAACCCAGGAGATAAGAGGAGTACCTGTCAAGTTTTCTTCGTCTCCATGAAAACACATTTTTTTGTTACTCATTAGTGGCAAGATGCTTATAATGAATACCCACGACATATATTTCGTGCAGAATATATTCATACTTTTAGGCTGAAAAAATGCATCTTATCTGGAGCTATGAGCTCATTCCCATGAGAAAACTGTGGACCTCTGAAGCATGTGGAGACAGTGTCTGGCCAACTTATATTTCTCCACAGAAAAATGTTATGGGAACTCATTATTAAACACCTTGTCATGTTGAGTAAACATTCCAGAAGCGAAATTTTGTATAAGCAAACAGTGGCATGATCAGACTGCGTATGCTGGCAGAATTTCACTGTTCTCATATAAGCTAACCCTTGTCATGCTGAATAAATTAAGATGCCACGCCCACTTCCAATTGTCAGCCAATCAGAATACTTGATCCAGATGGTTGAAATAAATCCACATACTTAATGGCAAACAGTGCAGATCCAGATCAGTTGGCTTCTTCAGAAGCCAACTGATCTGGATCTACACTGTTTGCAAAGGCAGGGAAAGTCCGGATTCAGCAGGATAGGGGATAATATTGCTAATTTTCTTTTCTGCAAGGCTGGTACAAGCTGTTGTGGTACATTCTCCTGATCAAACTCTTTTTTCTCCTGAGCTACTTATAATAAAAAGGCTAGTCAATTCACTTCCTATTGGATCTATTTGTAAGTGTGAGGCTATGAAGACTTCCTGGGTGCTAAATTTAAGACTTGGTCATCAGCTTGAGGTACTGTAAGGCATTGTGGGCAGCCCTAGCATGTGCTTCATCCACGGTGGTTCCTTCTCCATGGCAGACAGCTACTGGCATACTTGATAACTGGACCAGGCACTGATGCATACCTGCAAGGCAAAGACAAGAATTTATCAAATATTTACTAGACACTGCGCTGGTGTAGAACTAAAAAGCATATGTAACTTTCTGGGCCCAGTTGTTCAAAGCTAACGACGTCGTTAGTTAACAATTTGTTAAAATTAACATTGAGTGATACGCAAATTTGCTGAAATTTTTTGCTGAAAAAATGTGAGTAGCAAAAGCTACACACATTCTTTCAGCAAAAAATATCAGAATATCGTATATTGAATCCGCTAAAACAGTAAACGAAATGAACCTTAACAAGCTTGTTAAGCTAACAACGCTTTGAACAACTGGGCCCTGATTATGGTAAATGACCTAGAATTTCTTCTTGATCTCTATAAAAGTTATGAGGCCCAGCTGGGATTCAAACATCGACTCCTGGATCTGCAGTCACATATGCTACCAAATGCACTGTGAAGCCTGTCAGCTGACAGCATAGCTCGCCTGGAATTGGGATGATACTGGAGTGTCTGGGTGCTCTTTAGGACTCTATCACATGGTTTGGAAAATATGAGCTCTTAAAACAATTTAATATAAAATTTCTAACTGCTTAACTTTGACCTTGAGGCCATGGGCAAGGGCAGTGAGTATTGCTGAAAAACTTTGGACCTGTATCTATCATGTCAAATATGAACAAAATCCATCATATGGTTTGGAAATATGAGCTCTTAAAAACTTTAATATAAAACTTTTAAGTCTGTGGCCTTGACCTTGAGGTCACAGGCATAGGCAGGGTATTGCTTAATATAACTTTGGAACTGTATCTATCATCATACCAAATATAAACAAAATCCATCGTATAGTTTGGAAAATGTGAGCTCTTAAAAATCTTTACCATTAAAAATTTCTAAGTCCATGCCCTTGACCTGACCTCGAGGTAATGAGCTGGGGTACTGCTGAATAAAACTTTGGATCTATATCTATCATCATACCAAATATGAACCAAATCTATCAACTGGTCTGTAAAATATAAGCTCTTAAGAAACTTTAATATAAATGTGGATGCCGACGCCAGAGGTGGGTGGGGGGTAGTGGATGAGCCCCGTTTGTCCAGGCAAGCTAAAAAGTATTGCCTTTGGAAACAAGGATTGCCTTTGGAAACAAAGAACACACAAAATCACGAAAATTGGAGACTCTGTTTGATTGAGTCTCTTCATATGCAACACTGTAGTTTACGAGGCTACATAAACCTCTTTTCAAAAGGAGACAAAACCATTTTTGATAGTTTTCTTCTCTGGAAGTGTATCGATCATTCAGGCTGTGGAAATGCACTACTAGCTGGTCTCGCATGCAACTTTCAACCTATGCAATCAGTGTAGATCCAGATCATTTGGCTTCTGAGGAAGTCAAATAAGCCATGTGATCTGGATCTATACTGTTTTGTCATTCAGAATGTGAATTTGTTATCAATAATCTGGATAAAGTAATCTGATTGGCTGACAATGAGGAGTGGGAGTGACCTCTTAATTTATTCAGCATTACAAGGTTAAGATATAACGTGCTCTTTAAACCAATCTGCAACCCATTTCAAGGTAATTCTGAAACAAGTGCTACATTTAACAATTTCAGCGGTACAAAACCTGAATGTTTGTCAGAGATAAAATACCATATTTACCATAAATATTTGGACAAAGAGGCCTGAGCAAAACCATGTAAACTCAAATCAGATAACACTGAATGCAGTGTCTGATCAGGGTCCATTCAGGGACTACACTGTTCACTACTCAGCAGTGTTTTAAGACACATCAACAGGTAGTAAAATGGACTCGAGTATTAGAAAATTTAAGGTAAGGATATGCGATATATCAGTATTTTACCCTTCTCTTGCTGAGCATGACATGCCCTATCTTGGCAAACTGTGTAGATCCAGATCAGTTGGCTTCTGAAGAAGCCAACTGATCTGGATCTGCACTGTTTGTCATTAAATATGTGAATTTCTATCAAAAATCCGGATCTAGTAATCTGATTGGCTTGAAATTAGAAGTGGGCGTGGCATCTTAATTTATTCAGCATGACAAGGGTTAACACATTTTAGTATGTACAGCCCTAAAAGAGTAACTGACAAACAGTGTAGATCCAAAACAGGTGCTGCAGCATCTGATCCAGTCTACACAAGCACGGTCAGTTTACCTAATCACATCTTTACTGGAAATGCTTAGTCCTCTAAGCCGTTAACCAGTATTGTGCACATTCTTTTGCCAGAAACTTACAACTGCCCATTTTGAATGTAATGTTTTCAAGAAGGTAGCCTATTGCCCAAATAATAACTGATGAGAAAAAGATTCAAATTCCAAGCCAGTAATAATATATAGTTAATTTTAGATTGACAATGCATCATTCAGGACTCTTTAGCCCTACTTTTTGAAGGTCCACAACCAGGGTTTGGAGGTCAAAAACTGCCAAATGCGAGTCCGGCAGAAACACCCGTGGCAGTACAACATGCTTTATGCACAGACCCCTTTGACTTGAATGTGCGAGTTTCCTTTTCCACATTCTCAAAGGGAATGGATACACTTGGTACATTTTCTGTCATTTGTGACAAGGGATACAACTTTTGCTACTTCCCGTTTGCTTTCCTGAACACCAAGTTCCTTCTTAATGCTTAGCATGGCAGGTAAAATTTTCAGTAAAAGACATATTGAATTTTTTTTTTTTTCTTATTTTTACGAGAAAACAGGCTTTGACATTTCCTGCAAATGGACTCCTCATGAGACAATTAGAAAAAAAGTCAAATCCTGTTTTCTGGGAAAAATAAGATATCAGTTTATTGTCTGCTGAGTTAGCCCAGAGAGTGGTAAAGTTAAACAAGAATTCCGCGGAAGGCGTCATCGCACCTGCTGGGGCAAAAGTCACAGGAGCCACAATCAGAATGTGGTTATTAAATAAGTTTATTTCATTCTTAGCAGTGCTTACTTGGAAAACTGGGTTGAAAAAAATGTAGACAAAGTGCCTAGTGGGGCACATATATTCCAGGCCAGTCCCATTCCCTCTAATGGCTATATCTTCAGCACTGACTTTTTGTATCATACATGATACAGCCCAATGATAATGGAACATTGACGTAAAATTTGTAAAAGTCACTGAAGCATGAAATATAGGTCAAGGTCATGGGTCAATATACCTGCTAATTCAGTACATCAAGGAGAAGCACAATGCAAGGTATGGTGGTTGTAGGCCTTATAGTTGAGGAGTTATCAAACATCAACGTAAAATGTGTCAAATATAGGTCAAGGTCACCGGGTCAAGGTACCTGCCAAGCCAGTGGAATGAGGTGAAGCACTATGCAAGGTTTAGTGGTTGTAGGTCTTATATTTGAGGAGATACCGAACATCAACATAAAATGTGTCAAAGTCACTGGAGTGCACAATATAGGTCAAGGTCACCAGGTCAAGGTACCTGCCAAGTCAGTACATCGAGACGAAGTCTATATAAGGTTTGGTGGTTGAAGGCCTTACAGTTGAGGACATATGGAAGGGTGACGTAAAAGGTGTAGAAGTCAATGGAGCGCGAAATATAGGTCAAGGTCACCCAGTGAAGGTATCTGCGGAGTCCGTACATTGAGGAGAAGCACTATGCAAGGTTTGATGGTTGTAGGCCTTACAGTTGAGGAGATATTGAACGTTGACGTAAAATGTGTAAAAGGCACTGGAGCGCAAAATATAGGTCAAGGTCACCGGGTCAAGATACCTGCCGAGTCAGTACATCTAGGAGAAGCACTATGCAAGGTTTGGTGGCTAGAGGTCTTACACTTGAGGAGATCTGGAACATTGACGTAAATTATGTCAAAGTCACTGCAGCCAAAATATAGGTCAAGGTCACCAGGTCAAGGTATCTGCCAAGTCAGTACATTGAGAAGAAGCACTTTGCAAGGTTTGATCGTTGTAGGCCTTATAGTCGAGGAGATATAGAATGTCGACGCAAAATATGTCAAGTCACTGGAGCGCAAAATATAGGTCAAGGTCACCGGGTCAAGGTACCTGCCACGTCAGTACATCTAGGAGAAGCACTATGCAAGGTTTGGTAGTTGTATGCCTTATAGTTGAGAAGATCTGGAAAGTCAACGTAAATTGTGTCAAAGTCAATGGAGCGCAAAATATAGGTCATGGTCACTGGTTCAACATACCTGCCAAGTCAGGAGGTCAGGGAGATGTGTCATGCAAGGTATGATGGTTGTTGTAGAATTGTAGTTGATTAGAATACTAACTTTGACGTAAATGTCGAACTTCGACATAACAGAACTGTTAACAGACAGACGGACGGATGAACGGACAGACGAATGGAAAAGCGGGCACCTATGTCGCAAAGTCGGGAGGTCAGGGAGATGTTTCATACAAGGTTTGATGGTTGTTTAGTTTTGTAGTTGATTAGAATACTAACTTTGACATAAATGTCGAACTTCGACATAACAGAACTGTTAACAGACGGACAGACAGACGGACGGACGAACAGACAGACGAATGGAAAAGTGGGAACCTATGTCGCAAAGTCAGGAGGTCAGAGAGATGTTTCATGCAAGGTTTGATGGTTGTTTAGTCTTGTAGTTGATTAAAATACTAACTTTGACATAAATGTCGAACTTCGACATAAATGTTGACAGACGGACGGACGAATGGACAGACATACGGAAAAGTGGACGCCTATGTTGCAAAGTCAGGAGGTCAGGGAAATGTTTCATGCAAGGTTTGATGGTTGTTTAGTCTTGTAGTTGATTAGAATACTAACTTTGACATAAATGTCGAACGTCGACATAAATGTTGACAGACGGACGGACGGATGGACGGAAAATCGGACGCCTATATCGCACCCTGCTACAAGCAGGTGCGATAAAAAGGGTCTACTCTATTCCCCTTAAATAATGTTTGTTGTTATCTAGGCCTTGATATGCGAAAACCTGTCTTTAGGCATATGTGGACAGCGAAGGCCCAGATCAGCATGTCTGCAAAAAGAATTTTTGTGTTGAGATTTTATGGCCAGTCAAACCAACTGGGTCATGTCGAGCACAGTCTAAGCGGTTAACCAGTACTGAACACATTTTTTTCGCCAGAAACTTACAACTGACCTTCTTGAATCAGTGGAAGCGAAAGAATGACCACAGAAGATATTTCATGATCAATCTCCATGCCATGAAAGAATGTTGCCAACCTGGCGGGGGTCTAACCTGCACCTCCTGATCACCAGTTGGATGTGTGTCGGAGCCACTGAGGCCGGCTTCCACTAATATTACAGAATGTATGAATAGAGAGCAAAAGTTGATACTTTGTGCATGTGCAGATCTGAATCTGCAAATTTTGTGCATGTTTGAAGGCACATTTTCACTTGATGCCGCCCATCTAAAATAGCAAGACAATTATGAAAAGTGAAATTATACCACAACCATTTTATAACACTATTGTTGGGGTCTATAGCATAAACAGTATTAGTTAAACAACCGTGTTATAAACAAACAAAAATGTATAAATTATATTGAAAAATGACCATTTATGGTCATTTTTCAATATAATCTATACATTTTTGGGATTCATTTTTGAACCGTGTTCTATCTAAAACCGTGTTATAACAAACCGTGTTATAAAGAGGTTGTAATGTACTTGTTACTGTGCTACTCTACCTACCGTAAGTATTTAGTTCTGGGATATCATTGTACAGAACTTCAAATCTCTGGGCCTCAGCAATCTCCTGCAGCATCTGACAGTAGTTGGTGGCTGGGGCATTCAGAGCCTTACTGTGAAGGTTTTTCAAGTTCTTGCTTGGCTTCTTGATTACAGACTGGTAGAATTTCTGAAATAAATAAAAAAATTTGTAAGTTTTGGAAATGTCTTTCTTTAGACCACTCAGAATAGTCTAGGCTTCAATCTACAGTAAAACCTGCATAAGAGAGCCACATTCGAGACTGACTTTAAATAGTGTTGTGGAAAAAGTTGTCCGTCTTATAAAGGTACATGTCATGTAATTTTGCTAGCAAAATTACATAACATCTAGCAAAATTACATAACATGTACCTTTATAAGATAACCACCTTTCCACATCAAGCACTAAGGTCAATTTCAAAGGTGGCTGTCTTACACAGGTTTTACTGTATACCGAGAGAAAAATTTCCAACTTTTTCTGTGGTTATGCTGTCCCTCTAATCTGGATTTATGAATTCGTTCTAAAATGATGAAACCCATTTTTTAATCAAGAAAATATCACTTAAATTGTTGCCTGCAGCTATATGTTTTAAACTGATCCTGACAATTTTTGGCACACATAAGTAGTATGTCAAATAACAGCTTCTTGATAAACAGAGCTTCTTTGTCAACCGGTAAGGCATTTTTTTTTTTTCAACCAAAAACTTGGTAGATAGTCTTTTGCTCTAAAACGTCCGACTAACCATTGCCAAGAAATATTAAATCATCTGAGAGCTGGCTAAACAAATAATATTCCTGTCATCTTAAAATATATTTGCAAATCTTAGGCAGAAATTACTGTATAAAGCTTCAGTAATAGTTCAGTCTAAAAAATCTGGGAATTTAGAAAGTTTAGGTGGGTAGAAAAGACTATTTTTTTGATTAACCTCCTGCTGTGAGCAGAGTTAAAAAATTTACCTGTATGTCTTTGTTCTGTTTTGTGCTGAGTATCGCGACCTTGACCTTCCCTTCCTTCAATGCTGTGTATGATGCCTTGGACGCCATATTCTGTTGAAAGAAGGGAAACCAAGATCAGTGATACAAGCTGACTACTGTAAACCTAGAAATTTTCAAACATAGCAGACATGTTAAATTATTTTGTACATGCTTCCTTGTTTTGCCTGACAAGATCTATTTGTACAGGAGACAGTGACACATAGGTCTTGATAAGAGGGGGTATCATGTAAATATTTTTCTTATTTCTCGACAAAAACATATGTTGTGGGTACTCATTAGAAGCGCCTGTTTTCGTCGAGAAATAAGAAAAATATAGATACTTTTTTGTTGAAATGAGCGCCTTATCAAGAGCTATGGTGATAGAAGATCAAAGTAACCCTTAAGGTGCTAATCATATGATCTGCTAGGCAGATGATTCACATGAAATGCGGTCTCATTTTCTCTGAAAAATGATAAAATATTAGCATGTCGTATGCTACAATTCTGCTTAGCGCTTTAACAATTAAAATACCATAAGGGCAGATCTGCAGAGAGACAGCATATGCAACTTTCTAGGTTTACAGTAAATGTGACAGAAACAATTGTTTATGCATCAGTTTCAAAAAAGAAAGCTACCTAATGGCATACCATAAACAGTTCTAGATAAGATGCCTTTTTCAGTCAAAAATAATTTATTGTAAATAGTAAATGTCCTTAAATTTTGTACACCAAAGTATCTGACAGATTTTTTTTTTTTTTTTTTTTTTTTTTTTTTTGATTTAGGTTTTTACGGCCCTTTCAAGAATATTTCACTTATATCAAGCCTATCGTTTGTTTGTGTTGAAGTTTTACAGCCCTGTCAACCCAATGGGGTCATGTCGAGCGTTCATCAAAGGTGGGCGAAAACCTGAGAACCCGGGGGAAAGCCCACCTGACCATCCGTAAGCAGAACGGCTTTCCCACGTGACCTGAGCAGACCTGGGGTAATCGTATTCTGTATTTCTTATTTGAATACTATTCGAATACATTTTCTGAGTAATCGTGAAGTATTCTGTATTTGTGGATTTTTTAGAATAAAAGTATTTGTATTTGTATTCGAATACATTGCAAAAGTCATGTATTCATGAATAGTTTTACAAATACATTATGAATACTTTTGCAATTTTAAGGAAACATTGATGAAAAAATACATAAATGTTTTAATTGATGTGACTGAAGTCCTGGAATGCTAATGTAGGAACTTCTGAAACTACATTAAAAAGATAAATACAATGCATAACAGAGATCAAAGAACACTAATTGATTCATTTGATTGCTTTGATATAATTAAAAAGCTTTTAACTTGACAAACATTTCATTACTATAAGTATATCACTTTTAAGGTGATTTTCATTATAATTTGTTGACTGAGAGGTGTGAAAAACAGAAGAAAATATATATACAGCATACTTCAATTGTTCTTCATTAGATCTTTGTTTGTTCAGAGACACTTGTGCTATCAAAAATTCTGATCTTTGGAATATTAGTGAAAAGTGATTTAAAATGCCTGCGAAAGTGTTTGAACATTTTGAGATGCCACCAAATGCTACTGGAAATGTGAAAGTTAAGTGTAAACATTGTGGTTCAGTGATATCAGGACCAGTACAGACTACATCCAACTTTGTGGCTCATCTGAGGGTATGTACACTAGCATTAGAATGCCATAATTATGAACTTCTTTCTTTTCATTCTTTCATTTATATTCCTTTCTTTCTTTCTTGGAGAATTTTGTTGCAAATTATGCTAATTATCTCAAATATTGAAATCTTATGACCATGAACATTAGCAACCCCTGGGGTACCAAGGATGCCGTAAAGCTACTTTCTTTTACTATGTGTACCTCAATTTACTTTATTTACATGGTTCTTCTTTATTTGTCCAGTACTTGTATTGCATGTATATGAAAACAGAAAAGTAATTAATGATGCAGCCTTTGACCCATCTGATTTGTTTGCGTATGATTTACATGTATTTATGTCTGCAACAAAGTTTTCTGAAAATTATAAAGAAAAAAAAAAATACATGTAACCATGTCAAAATAATTCAGTTTTTTGGTTGAAAACCCAAGCAGCCAGTGAAATTCAATTACAAATAACTCATAATCATGACTCACCACTGTGGCACATGGCTATTTCTAGTCTGTTTTTACAAATTTGTCCATTTGTGAATATATGATGTTTTAGGCTAATTTGTGCTGATTGCATAAAATAATTTCTGCTTAACCCATTTATGTCAAATGAACTCTTCCATTTCTATTATAAGTCAGGTCCATTTCAGTTTAAGAGGTGTCTGTTTTATTTTCATTACTTTTTGCAAAATTTTATTAGCAAGAATTGTAGACCATGATCAGATACTGTATTCTATGGCATATGATCTTAATCTACACTGTTTGCCAAGGTCCCTTTTATGGGACTGTAGGCACTTATGTGTTAATCTTTGAAGTTAGCAAATACAATACCTGTATGTCATCTTTCAATAGATTGCCTCAGGATAGAAAGATAGGGGCAAGACACAGAGTTTGACAACTAAGCCATGCCATAGCAAAAACTACAAATTACCTATAAAATTCCAAAATACTGGTAAACTTATGAGCTTTGATTGATAAGAACATTCTTCCTGTTGATAACATTTTAAAGGAATCATAAACAAAAATGTCCATTTAGGTAGTAAAACTGAAATCCCCAGAGTTGAATAGAATGCATTGGGCAAACAGTGTTTATTTTATTATGTGCTGGCCATCTTTGACACTTGTTTCTCACAAGGTACAGAACACAATAACAATCCTTATTTTAATTTCAGCAGTACATGAATTGAAGATGTAAATTAATAAATTTTTAACTTTTGATTGATAAGTGCTCCAGACATTTACTTAATTTGAAAAAGTGATAAGTATGTAAATCACTACAAATGCCCCATCTCATACAAAATCCTGCACACCTTCATTCATTGTGTCTTGTTTCAGAGAAAACACCGAGATGTGTATCTGTCTATGACCCAAACAACACTACAGTCTCCAGCATCACCAAAATCTAAATCTAATCAGCCTTCCATGACAGACTTCATTAGACCAGCCTCCAAGTACAGCTCGACAGATCATCGCCAAGTAGAAATCACAGACGCCCTTGTTTTGTACATAGCTGGAGACCTTGTTCCATTGTCAGTTGTGGAGAGTCATTATTTTTCCAACCTATTGAAAAGACTGGACCCTAGATACCAGCTTCCCAGTAGAAAACATTTATCTACCAAGCTCCTTGAAGAAAAGTCAAGCTCAATACAAAATGATGTGAGAAGAAGCCTACAGAATGCTCCTAGTGTATGTCTTACCATTGATCTCTGGTCAAATCGACAGATGAAAGGGTTTATGGGCATTACTGGACACTTCATTCTAGACTGGACAATGTAATCTGTCATGATAGCTTGTAAGCGATTTAAAGGTAGACACACAGCTGAAAACATCCGACTTGAATATGAAGAGACTGTGTCGTCGTATGAGATATCAGAGAAGATAATGACTGTTGTTACAGACAATGCCTCCAACATGACGAAGGCCTTTGACTTCTCACTTCCAGGCTATACAACAGACAAAGATGATGAAAGCGACTCTGATGATGAAGACTTGGCTGACCCTAGTGAAGATGCTACCTCCTCAGAAGGCCCACTAACTGAGTACCTGCCAACCCACAGTGGTTGCTACGCCCACAGTCTCCAACTGGTAGTCAAGGATGGTATGAAAGATGCTAGTCAGCACCTAAAGAATGTCATTGCCAAGGCATCCAATACCGTAAACCACGTCAGGAAGTCCATCTACGCAACTGACATACTAGAAGGAGAAAAACGCCTGCAAGCTGCTAATGCAACACGATGGAATTCTCAGCTGCGTATGATCAGATCTGTGCTAGGTGCTCCAGAAGAGAAACTAAAACAACTAGATATTCAGCAGCTCACTGCCTATGAAAGAAAACTCCTACAAGAACTGTGCTCTGTACTGTCTCCATTTGAACGAGCGACAAACATGATTCAGCAAGAGAACAATGTGTCAGCCAGCTTGACTGTGCCAGTAACACTAGGTCTAAAGCATCAGCTACAGCAGATTTCAACAACATACAACAACAAGATGGTGACAACTCTCAAATCATCCATACAAGAGAGACTCTCCCACTATGAAGATGATGACTCTTACTTGACTGCAGCTGCGCTGGACCCAAGATTCAAGTTAAGGTGGTGTGATGCAGAAAAACGAAATAAGATGCAGACAGCTCTCACTAACAAGGCATCCAGTGTCAGCCTGTCATCAGCTGAAGAAAAGATCAAGTCCCCTCTAGCCAAGGCTCCAAAGTTAGATGATGACTTTTTCAGTTTCATGGGCTCTGACTCCAGTGCTGTCTCCTCAAACGCAACAGGGGTTGAATCAGAGATAAAAGACTATCTGAAACAACTATGTACTGACATGACCAGCAACCCACTAGAATACTGGAAAGGACAACAGTCAAACTACCCTGTGTTATCAACCTTGGCTTCAAGATATCTCACGATTCCGGCTAGCTCTGCTCCAGTGGAGAGACTTTTCAGCATTGCCGGAAAGATCTTCCGTCCAGACAGATGCTCAATGAAGGACCAGACTTTTGAGCGACTAATGATGATTAAGTGTAATGCCAAACTGACAGATGTTGAGTGACTCTCAGTATATGACTGACCAAACTGGTCAGGCCATGGCCTAGTGCGCTGAGAGTGGTGTATAATATGTGACTTTTAGCAGTGCTTGTTCATTATATAGTGCAGTGCTATTTTTAGACAAATCTTGATCAGTTATGTGTATGACAGAATACACAAGGAGTTAAAAACGGAAAATTAAAATGCTATTAAATTGAACTGACCATTCTTGAATGTGCTAAAACTGCTATTATTTCCTGTGTCTAACTGAAACATATGAATGTTTGACTACCTTAGAGGCTACAAGACATTTGAGGCACTCTAACAATTTTCTACATTTTCACCATCAATGCTTGTTTAGACCAGTACAATATTGCATATCTATATATACATGTGCTGATTTAATTTTAGTATATTATGCTTATTATAGTTTGAAATAAAAAAATAGTAACTGGTGTGATCGCAGGTGTTTTTTGTTTTGTATAATTCCTCCATTTATCATATATACTTTCCATTTTGATTGAAATGTATTCAAAAGTATTCGAATACATTTGCAAAGTATTTGTATTTTCATTCGAATACATTCATAAAAAATGTATTTGTATTTGTATTCTGTATTCGTGAAATTGCAAAGTATTTGTATTTGTATTCGAATACTTTTGAAAGTATTCGACCCCAGGTCTGGACCTGAGCATGGCTCGAACCACAGCGGTGAGAAACCTAATGGATTAAGAGTCAGCTCTGAGCCACCTGACACAACGATATATATCCAAACAGTGTAGACCCAGATCAGAATGCTCCTGAAGGAGCAGTCTGATCAGGGTCTACAATGTTTGCCATTCCACTAAGTTTTCTAAGAAACAACTGCATAAAAAGCAAAACTGAGGCAATATATGGAATAAAGTGATCAAAATTTTAGGACATTTACTGTATAATTTTTCTTATTTTCTAAGTCAATAGAAGCACTACCGAGTAGCAACAACAAAATGGAATAGTATGAAAAGCACTTATCTGGAGGTCTGCATACATAGCTCTTGATAAGGCGCTTTTTTCAACCAAAAAGTATCTATATTTTTCTTATTTCTAGACGAAAACGTATGCTGAGGGTACTCATTAGAAGTGCCCTGCTGAGGCGCTTCTAATGAGTACCTACAACGTATGTTTTTGTCGAGAAATAAGAAAACTACTTACCTGATACCCATTCTTATCTAGACCTATGTGCATAGCTAGGTTCCTTCCTTTGCAAGGAATATGATTTGAGTCAGCGCACAACAAAACCAACAAAATGGCATGTGCCCACAGCGAAGACTCAGATTAGCCCGGGCATCTGCCCAGTCTGATCAGTCCTGCTTTGCATTCAATGGGTAGCTAAGGAAGCAACCTTTCTTCATAAAGACTGATCAATTGTGTTGGGGTTTAACGACATGTCAACCCTTGGGGGGTCATTTTGTGTTGTTTCCCAGTGAAAAGAAGAAAAGAGATAGAAGAGATTAAAGAGAGGGACAGGGAAACAGAGGAAAATGAATGAAAGTGAAGAAACAATAAAAACATTCCCTGTCTACCCTTACCTGCTACAAGGATAGCAGGCCTTGCCCAACTGTAAGCCAATATCAGCTGGACGCCCTGGTGACGTAAGATACATGACATCTTTGCCACACCTAACTACCCCCTGCATGCCCTTCTTCATGTAGTCATCAAAGACTGATCAGACTGGGCAGATGGCCAGGTGGATCAGAGTTCGCTGGGCACACATGCCATTTTGTAGGTTTTGTTTGTGCTAGCTCCTTTGTTGACGGATTGCTATTTTCAGGGAAATATTATATATGTCAAATTCACAGACATATGAGGAAACTTTTCCAGCTTGTTATCAGCAACAATCCAGGCTAGCTTGCCATCTAATAACTGCTTGTTTGTTCACTTATGAGAGGGGTATCCACATATTCATCCTCTTGCTTTAGCGATTGGGATACTGTGAATGCCTCCATACGTCTGCCATGCTATCCCACATGGTAAGCATGTTTGAGAAGAGAACAACATACTTCAACCGTCCATCCGTCTCCTCCTAAACCCCCGGGCAGAACTTAACCAAACTTGCTACACACCTATGAAGTAAGGGTGTGAGAGAAAATATAAGTTTTCTGTCTGTCCATGCATCAGAATAGCCAAGCATTGGGATTCTGCGAAGGCATGCCATCGACTGCACAATCTATCGTATTCGACCTAATTACTGCACTGTGCGCTTAGGGTTTTCAAAATTACTGGGAACACTCATTTGTGGTAAAATATGTATCTACCTACTAAGGATACACTATAATAAAGATCAGAAAAAAACTTATTTGATGATGATTACGCGATTTTTTTTTTTCTGATTTTCTTTATAAAGGCGTATGTTGTGGGTACTCATTTGAATTGCATCGACACAACATATGCCTTTGTAAAGAAGTGAAGACTATGGAATTTCTTGTTTGTTTGTGTTGAGGTTTTACGGCCCAGTCAACTATATGGGGTCATGTCGAGTGCGGTCAGTTTACCTAACCACACGTTTACTGGGCAGGCTTAGTCCTCTAAGCGGTTAACCAGTATTGTGCACATTCTTTCGCCAGAAACTGACAACTGCCCTTCTTGAATCAGCGGAAGGGAGATAATGACCGTAGAAAATATTTCATGATCAATCTCCACGAAAGAATGTTGCCGACCTCGGCGGGGGTTGAACCCGCGACCTCCTGGTCTCCAGTCAGACGGCGCATCCAACTGAGCCACAGAAATTTCTTGACTGTGCGCTTATAGGGGTATGTGCGGTAATTAGGTCGAATACGGTATGTTTTTGAGAAGAAAAAAAGAAAATTACTTGTCGGTTGAAAAAAAAGTGCCTTTTCTGGAGCTATAGGATTTACAATATGGTCATCCATTTTAAACTTGACTATAAAACCAAAAACTTAACCCTTGCCCTGTTGAATAAATTAAGATGCCACACCCTTTCAAATTTTCAGCCAATCAGATTACTTGATCCAGACTGTCAATATAAATTCACATACTGATTGGCAAACAGTACAGACCTGGATCAACACAATTTGCAAAAGTAGGGTATATCCGGGTTCAGCATGACCAGGGTTAAGTGACAACATTTATGTGGGTACCTCGCGAAATTACCTAAATTTTTTCCTTATTTCTCCTCATAAAACATTTGTTGTATGCACCCATTAAAATTAAGTTGGGAGAGCTAGCCACTCAGCCATCTGAACACTTCTTCTCACCAACTTACCAAAGGGATATCTTCATCCTCCTCCTCCAGAACAGCTGCCTCACCACCGTTCTCGTCCACAAGACTACGGATGTGTGTCAACATCTGCTGGGCTGCAATTCTCTTGGCGGCCTTCTTCGATCGGCCAGCACCTGAAATACAAAGTAACATTTATCTGAAGTTTCCATATTCATACAAAAATTCCTTCTACATTATTTAGGAAGTTTTGAAAAGAATTACAAAATGCATATACCTAAATCTACACAGGTCAATAAAGTTAGTTTTTTTTTACAATTCGAGGGTTGAGCGCAAGACTATGGTAACTCAAACATATTTTTGAAACCCTTGTTTAGGGGCAACTTGGACCCCTTTGTAAACAATGCAAATTTAGGTGCCATTGCTCATACTAGCAATGGCACCTAAATTTTCATTGTTTACAGAAAGAAATGTTGTAATCTTCAGAACGCCTTCATGGTGAAGAGATTAGGTTTTGGGAAAAACAACCATCTGACTTACGCCAGTCTTGCGCTCAACCCTCGAATTGATTTGATTGATTGTGTTGGGGTTTAACGACACATCAACCCTTGAGGGTCATTTTGTGTCGTCTCCCAGAGAAAGGGAGAAGAGATAGAAGAGAGAGTAGAGGAGATGAAAGAGAGGGACAAGGAAGAAAGAGGAACAGGAATGAAAGCGAAGAAACAGAAGAAATAAAAACATTCCCCCTCTACCCTTACCCACTACAAGGATAGCAGGCCTTGCCCAACTGTAAGCCAATATCAATTGATATTTCTTAATTTATCAAAACAGACATTACACAGCTACAGATAAGGGATACACACGAGCCAGAGCATGACAAAACCTACAAAATGGCATACACACCCAGTGAAGACTTTTGGTTGTGTTAGGATTTATCAACACATCAACCCTTGTGGGTCATTTTGTGTCATCTTGCAGAGAAAGGGAGAATAAAAGCACCGCAAGCATAATACCCCGCCATAGCAATTATTTGTTTATGTATTAAAGTTATCGTTGCGAAAATGTCTGGAAAGAAAATGACGAAGGGACAGATAACAATCCTAAACCAAATCTTGATAATACCAATGGACAGATAACAATCCTAAACCAGATCTTGATAATATCAATGCATATAGCAAGTTTGGTTAAAAGGCCTTGTTATTTACTCAAGTTATCATCCAGAAACGAAAATATGGGCGTGTCTAGGGCAGATAACTCCATAAAAACATAAAAATTTGACGAAATTTACCCCTTAGCAATTCCAAACCAGATCTCCTTAATGTCAATATATATAGCAAGCTTGGTTAAAATCCCTTGTTATTTACTAAAGTTATTGTCCGGAAATGAAAATATGGGCAAGTCTTGAGCAGATAACCGTAAAAGTTTGACGAAATTTGCCCATTAGCAATCCCAACCAGATCTCCATAATGTCAATGCATATAGCAAGTTTGGCGAAAATCCCTTGTTATTTACTCAAGTTATCGTCCGGAAACGAAAATATGGGCATGTCTCTGGCAGATAACTCCATAAAAAATTTGACGAAATTTGCCCATTAGCAATCCCAAACCAGATCTCCACAATATCAATGCACATACCAAATTTGGTAAAAATCCACTGATGTTCAAGTTATCATCCGGAAACGAAAAACGGACGGACAGAAAGACACACGGACGTCCAACATGAAACCTTAATACCCTGCCACTATTGTATGGCGCGGTATAAAAAGGAGACGAGAGAGAGAGAGACAGGGAGGAAAGAAGAACAGGAATGAAAGGGAAGAACAGAAATAACTAGTCATCTGTCAATATGACACAGATGCCTCTGTCCAGGGGCCATCCTCACCCGTCAACAAGCATTTATCTGGGATAATTTTTCTTATTTCTCCATAAAAACATGGCACTTCTCATGAGTACCCACAGCATATGTTTTTATGGGGAACTCTAGAAAATTATCCCAGAATTAACACAAAATACTCCTTAACAAGTCCTCTGAAGGTTCACCTTTTTCCTGGATTTTCCCCAGTTTCACAATGCAAATAAACTCTCTGGCATGTGGAGGGCCCTGTTCATTGGTGAACTCGTAGATGGGAGGCTTCATAAGTTTCTTCTGGGTCAATTCTTGGAGCTCTCCAACTGGGTTGCCGGGTCCTTCTCCTTCCTGTGTCTGAACTGGTCTAAAATATGAGGGAAAGAGTACAAAGATGAAAAAAGACTTTAAAATCCACCAATATTCATCCAATATATATTTACATATTATATAACATATCCTGCGCTATAAAGCTGCCATAATCAAATTGGGATAAGAGGGGCGGCTGGTACATTGTGTGCCATTTTCTTTGAATTCCAAAACACTGATGCTGCAGATATCAAACATTTTACAAAAAATTTGAGTTGTGGTTTTACGGCTTAGTTAACCCATTAGAGTCATGCTGAGTGCAGTCAGTTTACCTAACCACACTTTTTCTGGGCAGGCTTAGTTAGTCCCCAAAGCAGTTAACAGTTTTTGTGCATTCAGTTGACAGAAACTGATAACTGCCCTTCTTGAATCAGCGGAAGGGACATTTCATGATCAATCTCAAGGAAAACATGTTGATGGATCCAGTGGGGATCGAACATGCAATCTCCAGTCTCCTGATCACCGGTCAGCTACTCATCCGAATGAGTCGAGGCCGCCATTTTTACAAAAAGTAACATGTAAGTAACAGTCAATGGATGGTCACAGCCCTATGCATGATGATACTGTGACATGACTCCAGAAGAAAATATGGTCCAAGCATGAAGACCTTAGGTCTTATCGATACTGCACAAATGTGGCTGAACAGGTAGATCTGGGAAATGCCTTTCATATATCAGATCTCGATGATCTGGTATGCCACAGGTGGCCTTAGTGTGTCCTTTCTTGTATTGTGTATTACATATTTCAGAGGTATTGTTAAGGAGAGTATTTGGTAATAATTATAGATCATTTTCTCCAGTTCTCCATAAAAACCACAGCAACAGATAAGATGCTTTTTTCATCCGAAAAATGCTGATTTCTTATTTCTCAACGAAAACATATATTGTGGGTTCTAATGAGTACCCACAACATATGTTTTCATCGAGAAATAAGAAAAATATTACGTGGATACCCTCTCAATTCTGTAGCTATGAAAACATATGTTGAAACATTAGAAGCACCTTGCCATGAGTACCTACAACATATGTTTTCATGGAGAAATAAGAAAAAATATCTCAAAGTAATCACCAATTACTCCTCTTTAACAATTCCTCCGATAGATGTAATACACAATGCAAGAAAGGACACTCTTATGCCATCTGTAGCCAAGGAAAGACCAGATCATCGAAATCAGCCTATACCATAGCATAGGATGGCTACACATATGCATGTCAAGGCCTTCACCACACATATATGGAATCACTGGATAGTCTAGAATATATCACCAAACAAATGCTCTAGCCCTTCACTTTTTGACAAGTGGCTCTTTTCTTGCATTACATGAGACATTGAGACAGGGTTTTTTTTGTTTCTCCAATAAAATCTACTGATATTTTTCTTATTTCTCCACTAAAATGTATGTTGTGGGTACTCATTAAAAGCACATATAATGAGTATGCACTACATATATTTTTGTGGAGAAATAAAAATTATTTTCCTGATACCCCCTCTTATCTTGAGTTATGCAATGCAACGGCTTGTGTTGAGGTTTTTACGACCCAGTCAACCCAATGGGGTCATGTCAAGTGTGGTCAGTTTACCTTACCAAACATTTACAGGGCAGGCTTGGTCCTCTAAGCGGTTAACCAGTACTGAGCATATTCTTTCGCCAGAAACTGACAACTGCCCTTCTTGAATCAGCTGAAGGGAGAGAATGACTGTAGAAAATATTTCATGATCAAATCTCCATGAAAGAATGTTGCCGACCCCGGTTGGGGTCGAACCAGCAACCTCCAATGCACTGGCTCCTTGTTAGATTAAAGTATCATTATACTAGTGTTGTTCCAATGATCGATTATAATCGAAAATCGTTCATTCATCAACAACCAATCGATGATCAGAGGCCATATTCTGAACTGATTATAATCCGAAAAAAAATCTCTAACAGAAGAGTTACATTATTACTTTACAAATAAAAGATTTTTTGTTGACTTTTAGTTACAAAATTATGCTTATACACTGTTTGCAGACACAAGCTCTGAAAAAGCGACTGTTGAAAGGAAGGATCTCATGCAACAAATGAATTCAGCAATTCAATTTTTCTGTTTGAATACAACCAGAGTTATAATTTTTGCAGACTCAGTAACCATTCTGTGAAAAAAAAACTAACATGTAAGTTTCAAGGCCCTTTTTATTCAAGTGGCATGTTCAAGGCTATGTCTACTGAGCTCACTAAAACTTCACTGTGCCAGTTTAAAATGTATAAAATGCCCATACATATATTTGCATTTTCCCTATTTCTGGTGTTTTGTATATTAAGTACATTATACAAGAGAAGTACCTGTTATGTATGGCATGCTTTAGATATATATATCTGAGATCTTGTTAAGGAGGAGTATTTGACGATAATTCTGGGATAATTTCCACAAATTCTCAATAAAAATGTATGTTGTGGGTACTCATTAGAAGCATCTCGCTAAGGGGCCTTTGAGTACCCACAACATATGCTTTTATGAAGAAATAAGAAAAATCATTCCATAATTATCACCCAATGCTCCTCCTAACGTCCTTTGTTTAAGATTTTAAAAATTATTACCCGTGTTGAAATGATATATGATATGATTGAATCCCTGCCATTAGTGTCAGATAACACCAATTTTGTCAGGCAGTCCTGCACTTTTCGCGAAGACTGATTACTCAAGCACGTTTTTTTCTGGGGAAACAAAAATATTAGTTTTTTTACCTTAAATATCCTACAGGCAAAATATTCTGACAGAGGCCCAAGAAAACGGTACAACCCAGATCAGATGCCATAGAAGATGATGTCTGATCAAGGTCTACAGTTAGCCACTCATACAGCAGTTTTTTGACATATTAACAGGTAGATAAATGGATTTTCATGTTTTAACCCTTTCAACCCTGTATACCAGTTCAGATACCTATGCAAACAGTGTAGATCCAGATGAGATGGCTCATAAATAGCCATCTCATCACGCTCTACACTGTGTGCCATCTTGTTAAAGATCATAGACAAAACCTCCTTTACAAAGAATGGACATGTCCAAATTCAAAGATGGAAGAGACCATTTCAGAAACTTGGGGATGAAATGGTTAAGACAAGGATAGTAAGAAGTCTTCAAGATCTGTATCTATCCCTCTGAATAACCAGGCTTAATACATAGCTCCAGATAAGGCACTTTTTCCATCGAAAAGTACTGCTATTTCTCTTATTTCTCCATGAAAACATATATTGTGGGTACTTATGAGAAGCGCCTTGCCGAGGCACTTCTAATGAGTACCCACAATATGTTTTTGTGGAGAATTAAGAATGTTTTGGCTACCCTCTATTATCTGGAACTATGGAAGGTGTCTGACTACTTAGGGTAAATATGGACTGAGATAAAATTTCTGATACTCACACGTTGGAAGCATCGCCAGCTCCTGGTGTTCCATTGCTAATGCCCAAGATCTGATTTAGAGCAGCCTGAGCAGCTGCATGCTTTGCCTTCTTCTTACTGGAGCCTGCTTTACACAGAAACAATAATAAATATGAGATATCACATCAGAAAATCTATCCTCTTTCTTTTCACCTTTAATACAATAGGCAGGGGTGAGGAATTATCAAATTTTATTATTTGTCCATGAACAAGTAAATGGTCAAAATCCACTTGTCCAACCAAGATTTACTTGTCCAAAAATTGACATTTTTTTTCTGATTTCTCTAAGAAAACATGTTGTGAGTACTCATTAGAAGCGCCTCGGTGAGGCACTTCTAATGAGTACTCACAACATGTTTTCTTCGAGAAATAAGAAAAATATGTATCATATAATCTGGATACTCTTTCTAGCCAGAGCTATAAATTACTTGTCCCAGGACAAGTAAATTGAAATTTCTTACTTGTCCTCAGGGAAATGGGACAAGTTGGACAACGCGTGCATGGTATTTCCACAGCTCTGTAACAGGCAAATAAATTTGTGATATATTCCCCAGAAAACAGTGTTCGATGTTTCTCATACAGGAGATATTTACAGGAAATGTCAAATCCTGTGTTTTTTTGGAAAAAATGAGACAAACAAATTACATGTATTCCTCTGGTGAAATGCTACCGATACAATCCAAATGCAAAACTACAGCCACAATTTTTTACTGTTTTATTATGAATAGTGAAGTTAGGTGCGACAAAAATTGCTTGCCCAACTTTTAAGATTAGGTCTCTCTTAGAAAATCAACAAAGTGAGGCAAGTGTACAGCAATTTTATTTTAACCACAGCACCACTGAAACTAAGCATGTTTTCAAATCTGTGTGAACCAGGTAAGTAGCTCTATGATGAGTACTCTGTGTGTGTACTTTTGTTTCTATTTTGGAACATGTATCTATTCAATACAGTGTTAGAAATAAGCAAGTGCCCCCACTTTCCCAACACAGATTAAATTTGAAGGGGGCATCCTAGTTTTCCTGGAAAGCTGACCCCAGGTCAACTTGAAATTCTATGAGATAATTTTATTTGCTCTTTTGTTCTTCATTTTATGACATGTTTAAATGTACCCATAAAGAAATACAAGAAGAGATAACTGACAACATCAATAATAAAGCAATATGAACAGTCAGGTCAGAGGCTTCGCTGTTCAGGTAAGCCTTCCAGGGATCCTTGACTGTCAATTCATAGAATACAACAGTCTCCCAACAGACCTTTGATATCATCTTTGCCAACTGGAATGCCTTGGTAATGATGGCTGATATATATTTGTGTGTGTTGGGGTGGGGGGTGGACGGGGGGTGGGGGAGGTTAACCCATTGTAGTCTGGAAAACCCCTAAGGGTTTTTGGCAAACAGTGCAGACCCTGATCAGATGCCACAGAACACAGCATGTGATCAGGGTCTCCACTGTTTACAAATAGTTCAACCATTTTTCTCTAGGAATATCTAAATTACATAGCCTGACATACCTCCGATCAAAATTCAAAACTTCCATTGAATATATATATTGTGTGTGTGTGTGTGTGTGTGTGTGTGTGTGGGGGGGGGGGGGGGTTAAATGGGTTAAAGTTGTGATGGACAAGTAGATTTTAGTTACAAGTTGCTTTTACTAGCATATTTTTACCACTGCAATATAATAATACCTTTTCCAGTTGCCACAATCTCGCCTACAGTAACTTTCATGATGAAGGTAGGTTCATGTACAGCTCCTTCGTTAGCCAGCAGGTCATACTGTGGGGTAATACCTCGCTTTGTACAAAGTTCTTGAAGATAGCTGATTGGGGTCTTCCCTGCTGGAACTGCCATCTGTGGTGGAAAACAAACAGTGGACTAGAAAAAACAATGTTCAGATAAATTTATAATACAGGTACTTTTCTTATTTTTCACCATAGTTCCAGGAAAGATGATAACAGACAAATTTTAGTGACCATGGGTAGTAAACATGGTCTTTTTTACCCTGATGTGTTGTTACTGTGTTGGAGATATATACATGTAAAGTTGATTTTTGTTTGCACACTACTTGAAATGATAACCTATTGTCCTTTCAACTCTCTGAAAGACGCTTTAAGTTTAGCATTTTATCTAAAATAAAAACATTTTGTGCTGATTGCCTGTATCAAGGGTTTGCCCTTGGTTCTACATTTTTGGAGTCCTTAGGACTCTCATCTCAAATTTTTGAGGGTCCCAAGCTAATGTTTAAGGGTCCTCTGCAGTCCTTGGGACTCTCATCTCCAATTTTTGAGGGTCCAAAGCTAATGTTTAAGGGTCCTCTGCAGTCCTTGGGACTCTTATCTCCAATTTTTGAAGGTACCAAGCTAATGCTTAAGGGTCCTCTGCCAAAATTTCCCCTTTTGATGGAAATATCACACTATGCATATTTACTCTACAATACAGTGATAAGGAATACAGAACACGAGATCTACACCTTGTAGAACTTGCAAGTTTTAATCATAATGACAAAACATTTCATTTCATTAGAAAACTAACAAAATATAACAAAACTGACTCCAAACTCTTGCGCCAAGGATTTGCAGTGGCAGCCATTTACATTCTTCACATTCAATTTTTAATATTTGGAAACAATCTGGCTGCTTCAGACTAAAGATGTTATTTCTAAATACTCTCATAATGTTAATGAGAATCTCGAGTCTGGTTTTGGTGCCAGTAAGTACAACCTTCCTCCTTTGCAAAGTGGTTGTTTGTCTCTACCCTTGTTCACATGTCATACAGCAACCCATCATTATCAATTTTTCTAAGCTGTGGGAACTTATTTCATCAGTCACTGGGACCAAGCTGGCCCAGAAATTTTGGGGAAAATAGGGAAAAGTTTGCGAGTCTAGGGAGAAGTGGTTACTGATGGAGGACGGACGACAGAAGCATGGCTATACTATAAGCTCATACGAGCCTTTGGCCATGTTGTTTTTTCTCTACTTCAATATCTGACCGAACAATAACAAAACAAAAATAAACGATCCCCCCCCACCCCCATGACACACACACACAAACAAAATGCAGTAAGAAGTCTTTTATAAAGCTTTCACTTTTTCACTTGTTTTAAACTTTTTTTTTTTTTTTTTTTTGTACTTCAAGGGAGGAGTATATATTTAAGAAAAAAAAAAAAAAAAAAAAAAAAAAAAAAAAAAATTACATTTTTAAGTTTTGCTATCTAATAGTCAAGCTTCTAAAATCTATATCACTTAATAAACTTATTTATAGATTTAATAATGGCAAAATTTCCATGCAAAAATAATAAAAAAAGATAAAAAAAAAAACAAGATGGCCAAGAGGGCCCTTATTCGCTAACCTGAGTGTAAATGTCTCTAGTATAAGACTATGGTTTCTCTTCATAGGACTATGTATGTTTAAAATTTGTTCAAACTGAATGTTTTCAGATGACAGGCTGGAGGTTTAAGAACCGTGTTACAGTACGGCTCAGGTAAAAGAACCAATTTTTTTTTTTTCATTTCGCGGACCAATTTTAAAATCCGTGATTTTCCGACGAGTGGTTTAGAGTAAACCACTCAGAGTGAAAAAGTTTTACTTGAAGTTATGCGCGCGATATTCCGAGGTCATTCAGCAGACCTCAGTGTACCTATGATATTCGGAGTGTTTGCAAGTATTTGTGAGTGGCGATAGATTATCCTGAGCAGGTAAGTTTGACCACTCAGATCATTCGCTCACAAGACGATAATCAAATAAAAACTATTACAACTGCGAATACATTAAATACCCTCTTAACTAGTGCTGGCAGCAGCAGGATCAGACTGCAAAATGTACCCACTTACATAAATAGTTCTGCTTCCGACGACCAACTCTGCGACTGATTTTTTTTATGTTTCAGCTGCGAGTATCAAAGGGTATATCCGAACAACAACTGGTAGCCCCAATGCGCAAGGCCGGCGACGTATTTGGCCCAAAGCCTTGGATGATTTCTAATCGCCCAGTTTTAGTTTTGGATTAAGGGTGGTGGTCGCTTGAGTCTTCCTATATGCTTTTTCATGTGACAAGCACTTTTATCCAAGCTGGCCCATTTTTCCCCGTGTCACTTTGCACATGCTGCGGCTGCCAAGAAAATAGTATGAACCCCCGAAGCAGTGCTCAAAATTTTAGCGGAGATGTCGATCTAACTGTTTTAGTATTTTACAGTGAAAATAAGTTTGAACATTTCATGTGAATCGCCTAGCAGACGATTTACAGGTAACGCCACCCTAAATTTACACTGGAAAATAAGAAGAAAAAAAAAGAAAACGCCGTCTGCTGAATATGCTAAGCGCTTCGCGTGTTATAGTAGGGATACATTTCATTTGATGAGACAGAAACGGACACACTGGAATGTAGCTACATTGCTCGGATCGAGGCCTGGATGGTTGATAATTGGACCAGGGTTAGGACTGTCCATTCAAATCACCACTTAATGATTACGGTGATTTGTTGTCTTATGTCTCTTTCAACAACAAGAAAATAAAATAAAAGAAAATATTTAAGTCATATTGAGATGATAGAACGCGGCGTCTGGTCAGGGTATTCACTGTTTGCAAAAACAGTTTAGCCATTTTTCTCTAGGAATATCTAAATCTCATAGCCGGATGTACCTAAAATGGACGAGCCAGAATCTTACAAGTTTTGCACACTCTCTCGCTCTCTCCTCTCTCTGGAAAGCTCTTTCTTTTTACCCTCATGCAAATAGGACATGTCTCCTTTCGAGCTAGAAGTTGTTTGCACTGACTTTATTGGAAAAATGATATCGCACCGATGGGAATCGAACATGAATCGATCCCCACTTATCATGAAACACATGTATTTGCTACGGTCATTCGCTCCTTCCACTGCTTCAAGATTGGAAGCAACAAGTTTCTAGCGGAAGGGTGTTCAGTGTACTGGTTAACCGCTTATTGTATAAGCATGCCCTCCCCCCCCCCCCCTCTTTACTGGCGCGATTCATAAAAAAAATGCTGTTCCAAATCCCATTTCGCAAGGGCCATACTCGCAAAGCAATTGCAGTTAACTCCCTTTTGATAGTCAGTTGCAGTTAGCTCCCTTAAAAGAGTAAAAAGAACCTGCAGTGTGAGGAGGTTACCCCGCATTTATCAGGGTACAAATGAATATAATGTTGGTTATTCTCTTACAGTATATACATTAATAACATTATCTTTATTGGTTTATAGAGCAATCTTCAAAACTTTCGTTTCCATGTAAAGTATTCTGTTTTGTGTCCTCAACATGTGTTATGCAAAACCAAGAACGTAATTTATTAAACGAGTAAAAGAGACGCATGTATAAACCAAGCATCGGAGGGAAAGCATCTTCAAAATGACATTTGTCGATATTATCATATGCCCTCGCGGACATTCTAGGCAGAGTCTTCCTGGTTAGAAACCAATACTAAGTTATGACGACAAAGTGTCTTGCTCAAACACACAACACTTGGTGCTCATGGGTATCGAACTACCACTATCTGGGCTAATTCAGCAGACGACATAAAAATCTTTTTTTTTTTTTTTTTATTACCAAGAAAACAGGGTTTGACATTCATGCAATGGAGACAACCTGCATGAAATGCAAATCCTGTTTTCTTGGAAGAATGAGAAAAATATTTCAAAATGTCGTCTGTTGAAACTTTTACCCAGTATCTCCTACAATCTCTGAGTTTAACAAAACTTCTTGTGCGACTAGCGAAGACTCTGGTCAATCTGCCAACTGCATATTCTGATAAAAGCATTCGCTGGTAATTTACCTTCGATAGCTGGGCCGTCCAAAGCTGCATAAACAGTGCGACTGCATCAGCACATTCCGATCAGACCCTTCGCTGATCGTACAGTATGCACCTTCTTAGGACTCCGGGTTATCCAAGAAGCTTGCTTTATATAGTAGGTTGATGCAGACTGACCTGAGTCTTTGCTTGTCGCACGTACATTGTAGTATTGTACGTTTTGTCCGGTTCAGTGAAAGTACATTGTAAATCATACTTCAGACATGAGAACTTTGAGCCGACGTAATTTTGGTTTGAACTGGAGTTAAACGGCCCAGTCAAAACTATTTCGGTCTTGTCGAGCACGCACACTTCCAGGGTGGGCTTATTCATAAGCTTGTAATCATTTCAGCAGAAACTGATAATTGCCCTTCTTTTCTTTCATATACTTTTGACGACAGAGCTTACTTTTGGGGTTATGGCTCTTTGAAAAACTAGTTTCTGTAATTTTTTTTTTTTTGTCCGCTCTGTAACTTGAAAACATTTTGAGATATTTTCTTGAAACTTTATTAGTTTATTAACAGAGTCATGGCACTTGCTTGATGTTAGTGCAGTGGTAGGGCATGGTGAAATGTCTGCAGCCCTTTTATTAGATATTTAACAGTATGAAATATTGGGAAATGGTGCCTCCATGGTGTAGTGGTAAAGCTTCTCGTCTTGTCACCCAGGGGTCATCAGTTTGATCCCAGGCTTCTCAAGCCTTTCATATTGGACTTTAAACCAAGGTCCACATCTCCCTATGACCAGACCTGTTACCGATTACATACAAATGTATTTGATTACAATTACAATTACTTTGTAATTTCATGATTAGATTACAATTACATCTTTCCTGAATGTAATCAATTACAATTACAATTACATTGCAATGTAATTGGTTATAATTACAATTTCTTGTTGTTCCGTGTTTAAAAAAATTCTAGTTTAAATTAATAATCTGTTTTATTTTCTTTCAAAGCTTCATGCATGGCATGCTGTATCTTCTGACAAGATGTTATTCATATTCTTTATACCATATATTCATTTTTTTATGATATTCCATTTACTATACATTTCCTATGACCTATGGTTATTTTGCACTCTTCCTCTTGGTACCATGAGCTGGTTCAAAGACTAATAGTGCCTGGCTTTTGTTGTACTCCCTGGAGTGCAATATAATTCTGTCAGGCTGTTCATCTTAAGCATTGATATATAAAAATGAAAAAAAAACAATGGAATTAAATCAAGTTTTCATCTGTTATAAGTAAGTTTGCGGTGATTGATTGGGGGTGGGGGGGGGGTGGTGGGGGGGGGGGGGGCTGTACATTTTAAAATTTGCAGTGAATAAGTTTTGTCAGGACATTGCTTTACTTGTCAGTAGACCAGATAAGAGGAGTAAATTGCTGATAATTGAAGGATAATTTTCCTTATCTTTCAATGAAAACATATGTTGTGGGTACTCATTTGAACCATCTCATTGAAAACGTGAAAACGTGGGTACTCATTTGAACCATCTTGAGATGGTTTAAATGAGTACCACATGTTTTTGGTGATGGTTCAAATGAGTACCCACAACGTATGATTTCATTGAGAGATAAGAAAAATTATCCCTGAATTATCACTAAGGCCATACCAAATTAATTTGTAGATTCTCATCCAAAATTTATGAAAAATTGGGGTGGGTGGAACATTTTTATTTTTTATTTTTTATTTTTCAGCAGGCTTTGACAAGCAATCCAGTGTTGGAAGATGAATTGACTAGACCATGAAATTGCATTGTTTAATGAAATAAAATTATAAACCATTGATTTATTAGTTTTATTCAATTCAGAAACAAAAAATGTCGGCCAAACAATTAACAAATTGAGTCCCAAGAGATGTGACATTGGTGGATATAAAACCAACCTTCTGCTGCTGCAGCCAGGAAATGATATCGTTAAACAGTTTTGTCTTCTGATTATTTATCCTGGTTTTCTTTTCAGGTAAATGGCTGGCTTTATTAGCTGCTGCCATCATCATGGTAAACCAATCTTTTTTGGTGTCATCATCAGTACTATTATCATCCTCTTTGTTGTCAGTTTCAATAATGCTAAAGTCAATAAAGTTGCCCAGACAAGGCAATGCCTCACCAAGACTGACATCTGGGGATAGTTTTGTTAGTAAGTCTGTTTTCTTTTGCCCAACTGAGACACTTAAAGTTGTTTTGTTCAGTTCTAGTGGCGGCTTATGATCCAAACTACCACTTCTAAATTCTTCGAACAAGTCGGCAAGCGTCAAATTTTCTGCACATCTAACGCCAAACCAATCTTTGACGATCTCTGCTCCTTTACGAATTCGAACAACCACGAACATATTTGCCGATTGCCGGTGGTTTTCTATCAGTATATCGCCGAATACGGTAAACTTTTGCTAGATTTCACACACCAAAAAATTCAGGATTTTATTCCGGAAATTGATCAGGTAAACAACAGGTAGATGCTCGATATCGGATATTGTACGTAGAATTAAGCGTCACAGCGACGCGGATGACTCTGCCGGACGAAATATTCGCACCGAAATAATTCGGCTATTTTTTTTTTTTTTTCGTGAAATAAAAAAAAATCGGGCGGGCAGTTTTGACCACGGGCGGGCGGGGATGAGAATCTACAAATTAATTTGGTATGGCCTAATTTACTCCTCTTATTTGGTCCTCTGCCTGTATGAAAGAACCAGCTCAAAACCTGTCAATGTCCTCAGGCAATATGTCAAAACTTAACAGGTACTTTACAGAAGAGTATAACTGTGCCAGTTTTAGTAAATGTCATAAATAATTCAAGTATTTGGATACTTGCTAAATAGGCCTATGCAAACAATGAAGAAAAAGTACATCAGGGTCTACATCCTTTCAAATTCAAATGTCATTGTTTAGATGCAGAAATATATGACAAGACCACACTCCAACTATAAATTATGACAGGTCAACTTTAGCCACTTAACAATTGTCCAAATGTATATAACTTTTACAGTAGGTCATCTGACATGAGCGACAGTGTTGACAGCATACACACAATAAACATGAAATTATATAAGTCAGTAAGTTACTGTAAAAACACTAAAATTTTCATTTTCCATATTACATGTGTGGAGACAGTGAAGGCTCTGGTGGGACTGCACAAATTCAAAGCTGCACCTGAAATGCTTCTTTTGGCACACGCCTTTACCATTATCACATGGGTTAGTCAATTCTGACCTGGATCTGCAATGTTTGCCTTGATCTGTCTGTCCAAAGTATAATACACATTAAACAACCATGTTTTGTTTGTGTTGAGGTTTTACGGCCCAGTCAACCCAATGGGGTCATGTCGAGCGTGGTCAGTTTACCTAACCACACGTTTACTGGGCAGGCTTAGTCCTCTAAGCGGTTAACCAGTATTGTGCACATTCTTTCGCCAGAAACTGACAACTGCCCTTCTTGAATCAGCGGAAGGGAGAGAATGACCGTAGAAAATATTTCATGATCAATCTCCATGAAAGAATGTTGCCGACCTCGGCGGGGGTTGAACCCGCGACCTCCTGGTCTCCAGTCGGACGGCGCATCCAACTGAGCCACCGAGACCGGCTAAACAACCATGTTATATCCAAACAAAAACGTAGAGATATATTGATAAAAGACTATAAATGTTTGCCAATTTAATTACTTTGATTATTTGCTAATCCATAACAGCTAATCCATGTGTGAAACTTCATTTCCTTTTATCTAAACGATATATTTTTTTTAAATTTTCTTTTATCTCAAAGATGTATTGATTGTTTTAAATAAACCAATACAGAGTCATTAAGTCATTAAATGTATACAAATCAAAATAATTATATCCAAAATTCTTGTTTCTTGTCAAGTTGTTATACCAGAAATGAATTTTTTTATTTTTTTTCAGTTCTTTTCCTTCTGACTTATTTTTTTAAATATCCATGTTATAATCATATTGTAATCGTCAAAGTAATCATGATTACAGGCTGTTTTGCAATGTATTCAATTACAATTACTTGTAATCATAAAAATAAACGATTACAGATTACATTTCGATTACTCAAAACTTGTAATCAATTACATGTAATCATGATTACTGATTACAATTACAACAGGTCTGCCTATGACCTAACTTTTAGTGGGACGTAAAAAACTCACTTATTTGAATTGTCATTAGCCTCTATTGCCCCTTGCGTGCGTAAAGTGTGTTTTTGTGTGACAGACACTCTTTTCACACGTGCTGTCTTGTTGATTCAATGCCTCTTTGATAGCAGAAGCGCCCCTTTAAGTAAATTCATATTGACATGTGCGGTTGCTGCATGCGAGTGAGAATTTCCCGGTCTTTTACCACACTACGTCATTTATAATGAGCGTGTGCGGTTGTTGCATGGGAAAAGGTCGTTACAGGAATACCAAATATAAATATGTAATTTGTCGATTCGGGGCAGATGTTTGATTCTCTTTGTGATTTTTGTGTGTTTGTTTTGTTTTCTACAGCACACTAAGTAAAATGACCATGCCGGACCCACTTGTGTGGTCTGACTAAACTAAGCCAAAGAATCTGATACTTTTTAATAATAAATATAGAGCTTTGTTGAGGCCCATGCTAGGTGCTCGAACAGTGAATGGGGCTACCGGGGTTATCTCTGGACCTAGGGAGCTCCCAAATATATTCAGGGAACAAGGCGGCATTGGTTGATATTTTAAGAAAACAAGGGAATGGACCTTATTTTGGGGGATCGGAATGAGGAAATTTGGAAAACACTTTTGGGACAATAAGATCTTTGTGATCAGTGCAGACTCAGATCAACCTGTGCATCCGCATGAGCGTGGACGATATAACCTTCAGGCAGACTCACTGTACTATATGATGGAAAAATAAAGATACAAGTAAATTTTGGTAGAGGATCACCCCAGAAGGGTCTGAGAAATCCAAGTTTCAGCCACTTGCCCGGCATTCCACAGCATCTTGAAAATGGCTCAGAATTACAATATTCCCTATATATTCTATGCATTGATCAAAATCGGTGGAAAATTAAGTTATAGCCAAATGAATATTTTAACATTGGTGGTTTGGGTGCTGCCATTTTGAATATTTAATGAGGTTTAATAAAAATTAAAATTCATTTCATAAAGGTAGTTCTTCTCATAAAGATGGTTTATTTTGGGGGAAATGATTGCTTGTCACTAGAATTAAAAGATTATAAAAAATCTATAGCAAAATAGTTCTTAAAAAACCCTTCATAATTTGGTATTGCACATTCAATTTGGGCTGTGTGACATCACAAAGCCTACAATGTGGCGGCATCCACGACTGCCATTTTAAATATATTCAAACCACTATAACTTCCTTATTTCTAGGCCCATTTTGAAAAGGCTTGCATCAAAAGGCTTGTTAAGCACTTTACTCCAAGATATACTTACAACTTAACTTGCGTTCCCCTTTAATCAGTGTAAAATGGTGCATTCTGAGAGCTATTTATAACATATGCTCATTTTTTAAATCACCATTCTTAGATGACTGTCTTTTCGCTAAGCCTTTTTTCTTGTTAATAAGGTGTCAATGACCAGGGCTTCATTAAGCTTATAGATTCATATACTCCCGAAGTAACAAAAGAGACTTATTTGTTAAATTAACATGCCATTTTTCCTTTATATCTCTAACCATGCCATCATCAATGAATATGATGTAACTATGACCTGGGGTCTGAGGAGTCTAGGAAAAAGGCATACATGCCATTAGCTGTTGACAGAAATCTGTGAGATTTTGCAAATTTTTAGGGGAGATATGATGAAATTCTGTGAGATTTTTATGACAATCACTCAATTTTACATAAATAAGTTAAAAGTCATTATTCCTTTAATGAATTAAGCTTGGGATGCCATGCTAGTGTGATTTAGTTCTAGTTCTTCAAAAAGTAGCTTATTAAATGGTATGAAAATTCTGTGAGATTTGAAAATCTTAATGGGAAATGGGGTCCGGAAGGACCAAAATTCTGCGAGATTTTATCTCACAGTGCGAGGTATCGTATGCAGGGTTTCCCCTGACTTCCTTTTGGCAGTCTGTTTGTTTGTTTGTGTTGAGGTTTTACGGCCCAGTCAACCCAAACTTTTGGCAGTATTTTACGTCCAAAATCATGTTCTGGATTCCCAGAACTAAGGGATAAGAGACCTGATTGATGCATTTATCATCAGTGTAAACTTGATTATATTTTTGGCTTTGAATTTTGATTTGTTTTGTACCTAAAGGACAAGAAATATAACTATTTGGGAAACAGTTAATTTCTTTAAAACAATAAATACCTACATCATATTTATGGACCCCTTAACTCAAGATCAATGAGTCACTGGTACCCTCGGTTTCAAACCTTGATCGCATGTATGCTTATGTAAAAAAATAAAAGTGATAATAAAAAACAGCAATTTGTTTATTTTCTTTTTATGTAAAAATTCCTTTCAAAATAAATAATCTGCATGCTGTGCAGTTTGCTTGTAAAGACCCTCTGACAATTTTCTTCGCCCAGTCATACTTTTACTCGGAATTCCGAAATGTAGCTTGTGTTGTGACGAGGGTTAGACCGGACTTTGTTTATGGCAAGCTCCTTGTTACCAAGGAGTTTAATAGGGACCAGGGTATCTTTTCTCCATGGTACCATTCAGATATTGCTGCCTCATACAAACTAGAAGCAGCACTAGCGGTTAATAACTGTGTGCATAGAAATAATCTAGTGGATAAAAACTATTTTTTTTTTCCTACTCAAATATTGATTTAAATAAGATATTGTTTTATCAATTAACTGACTTGTTGGTGAGATTGGCGTTAATCCACCTTATTCAGCCCTTTTAGACAGCAAATCAAGACAGGACTTGTCTCTTATTGTTTTCATGTTCGAATTTGTGGTATGTCCGAATACTAATTACTTTCCGAACAAGGTCATTCATGTTCCATCCAGATTTTCACGTTCTAGGTTTTATTTTTTGCATTTATTACATTAAATACATTTTATAACCATATTTATTCATTCTTTTACAAAATATCACCATTGATATTGAAGACAACGGTGTTTTGGGCCGAAATTTATCATCTTTTTCGCTCTTGTTCACAAAAATTACAGGTAAACGAAAGCGCTTATAGGCCGATGGAAAATGAAATAAAACGCGTTTAAAATCACAAAATATTGAAAGTTGAAGTATTTCAGGACACACATTAGATATTTATTAACATTTCTGTGCATGAATTGATATCTGATATTGATCGATGTTGTTTATTTCAATCGGTACATTTGGTCAAATTGCTTCGGAAAACCTGATTAGCCAATATGGCGGCGATCAGTTTACACACGCGCTGGGGATTTTCCATGACACCATATATATTTGGGGCTCAAAGCGGGTTATTCAATAAATTATAAATAGTACAAATTATACATTTTTGGAAAGTGGAAATTTGATAGAATCAAGTATATTTTTAATTTTGAAGATATACCTAGTGGTCTTCATGCAGCAGGGCTCCAACTTTGGGTTTCAATAACTTTACTTTGGATGGTTGGAAATTAAAAATTCAAGAACCTTCAGATACCTCCGGCTTTGCCCTGTTTGGAAATGCTACTTTTGTAACAAGGTCAAACTACATGCCCACCGTGTGGGCGGTTAAATATAGTAACCCGCTGTATTTTGGTGCAGAAAATAGCTCATATTGGAGACTATTGGAAATTTCCCAATGTCCTAAATTAACCTGTAAAATGAATATCCTTTTTATGATAAAAAAACAACAAAAAAATAAATCAAAAGAAAGCAAATTTTATTGGCTTTAATTACATATAAACATTATAAAAATACTATGAACAAGAAAGAGAAAAAAAGGATTTTAACCCACTGACTAGATAAATTGCCATAATTCTGAACCAGGTATTGGAGTCAGCTGGGGTTGCTACAAGCGTAGATTTCCAAAAGGTTTTGTCCCAAAGTCAGAATTTTCATTTTTTGGGTTTATTTTTTTTTTATTTCTTGTTGCATGAGGAAAGCTGTTTTTTTCCGTGACCCTCCCATGATTGTCGGGAGACTTACCATGTCTGATCTCACAATTACTGGACGACCATTTATGGTAGAATATTGAAATATACCTCATATGACAGGTTAGATATTTTGCTGCATCATGCAATATTGCATTCTCTTCTCAGCTGATACTATGTAAAGAAACATACCTGAAAATTGTTTAAATATTGCATGCAACAGTCCCCTTGAAATCTGGCCATTATTCTCCATATACATTCCTTAATTGTGTAAAAACAGAGTAACTTCCAGAAGTGTATGTGCTAGTGTATACATATTAGCAACATAAAGACTTTAATTAATGTGGGTACAATGCAGCTTCTGCGGGTAAAAAAAAAAAAAAACTATTAGGATCAGCTGGAAATAGAGGTGGCGGCATGAGGGTAGCCCAAATTCTTGGGGCCACGCGTTGGAACGAGTTATTGCCCTTGAACACCTGGTGGTTGGCAGACTTAAAAACTATTTTGAACAAGAGAAAATAAAAAATATACCAAACTCATTGTTGCGTTAACTTCTTATGCGACTGGTGCGCACTAACACATTCGACATATCACTATCAATCGTTTTCAAACGAAATTTTCATCCCGCTTCTTGTAGGAAAAAAAAAAATGGCCGACGCAGACCATGTGGTTGTGAATTTCGCATCATTTTTATAATAACAAAAAAAATTACAAACATATTAGCTTGTACACTTTGAAAATAACTACTTTTCTGCCATTTGCAGAAATGAAATGTTTTATGCAAATAGCTTACAATGTTAAAATTTCGTTGTCAAACTGGGAAAAATCCGATGTCGTTTGTTCTTAAGCTTCCTTTTAGCGCATGCGTTGTTTTTCCGTAAACTGGCAAGTTCGTGCGGCAACATAGAATCTAGAATAGAATAGAATATATGGGACGTTAGATCGACCTTCTGCTAGGCTGTTGTAGGGAATTTTTAAAGGATGCTTGGAGACAATTTGTTTCTCATGGTTAATATTGTGATTCATTCATAAACTTGGTTAAGGGAGTGCTCCAGTGATCAGTCTTGTAGCTCTAGTTTTCAATATAGTTATAAATGATACTTTCTAGTGCTTGTTTGAAAAACAATAACTGTAAAATTAATAATATAACGTACAACAGAAGTAAAACGATAGATAATTGCTTTAAAAAATAGAAGAATTAACATACATGTATAATTTCAAGCATCAACTAAAATTAACTAGACTTGTAAAAATAGAATTATGAAGTAAAATTCTCTAGCATTAAATATAATTTTTAGATTAAATGAAATATAGATTAATAAATTCATATATATACAATTTAAAAGTCTATATCAACCTGAAAAAAATCTCAGCTATATTGGAAATCACAGAAGCTTTATTGATATGTGACCAAATTCAGAATTTAGCCTTATACCAAATATGAACTGAACAGGATTTATGATACAGCTCTCATAGCACATACCCGTGGAACTTAGGAAAAGCTTAATCCTACGATTCATCAGTTACTGACCAAAAAGTGATCTGAATGGAGTATCACATGCTCCTCCGTGAACCACGCCGTCTCTTAGCATTACAAAAACACGCCTATTCCAATATATTGAAAATTTTACCAACAAAAAACTGAAAGTTTCCAGATAAAAAGTCCGATATTTTTCATACTTCTGCTCAAAACATAGATTGTGGGTACTCGTAAGAGCCTCGCCGAGGCGGTTCTCGTTAGAACCGCCTCGTCGATGCGGTTCTAACGAGTACCCACTATCTATGTTTTTGAGCAGAAATAAGAAAAATAATGTAAACCCCTATAAACCCCAGCTTTACTATATAAAAGTGGGGTTTAAGGGGGTCAAAATTATATAGAAATGTTTTCGTAATGAGGAACGGCATACACAGAGTAGTCAATGAACTCAAAAGGTGTAGGATAAAAGCTGAAATACCTTTTTTAGGAAATCGCTGAAGTGTGCCAGTTCAGTTCACGAAAAGACGAAAAGAGAAAAACTTACTGAATTTCAACAAGGATGAATTCTGAATCAAAACATAAAACTCATATGATTCCTAAATCTACAAAATACATGTATGTATTTTGAGAGAGAGAGAGAAAGAGAGAGAGAGAGAGAGAGAGAGAGAGAGAGAGAGATAACCAATGAAAACCCTGGCATTTCCAATGGGACCCTAATTGGTTCAATTCAAGATATTGGAGAATAAAGATTAAGTGTATCCACAAATTCATGTATGAGCAAGTCTATGTAATGTGTACCCATATGTTCCCCATAACATATAGTGAAAACATAGATATGCAGGCGGTTTTGTAGACTGGGGTCACATGCCGTCAGTCATCAGGTACCATACCTTCTCAAAGTGTGATATTAAAAATGTCAGTGAGGATGGAAGCTACTTCAACATGTAGCTCCTTCAAAATACGAGATGTCCAGTCCAACAGCTTTCAAGTATTTATAATGATGTCTGGCATGACTGGAGACATGGTATTACGAGACAGCATTAGCTCAGCAAGGTGTTTCTGTGGATCAAGATGAATGAAGGCAGATTGAAATTGATTGTTTAAGATGTAAGCTTTAACGGTTGATTTAGTGTAGGTAGAACCGTTTAATTTAAGTAAGTTAATTATCTTACTGTCTGTCTTTTTTTGTTTACTAAATGTCCAGAATCTCTTATTGGTCTATGGGTTTCCTCTGTATTTTCAGGTTGGTCTATTAGAATGGTATGCAAGTAGTCATTGTATTAATACATATTTTCCTTTGGATCAGATGTCTAAACTGTGTAAACTTGTTTTTAAGATTTTTTTCTAGATCTGTTTACTTTTTATGTTGCATACAATTTATCTCGCTTCTTCGTGAGGCGTTAGATGCTATTGGTTATGAAAGGATGGCCATCTTTTGAACAACACAATTTTGCTGGAATAAATTTGTCTGACGTGTCTTTTAGAGCAGTTTTGAAAACTGGGCCCATTGTGGCATATTTGAAAATGGAGTTCTACTCATATATACCAAGATGGTGTAAGCAGTGTTGCAAATTTCATTACTGCTTATGAAGAGTCTCAATAAAACCGAGACTCCCATTTTCTGATCCGTAGTGTGTTCTTTGTTTCCAAAGGCAATCTTTTTGACGTTTATTCCATTCACCATTTCAATCTAAACTTTGAGATTAAAAAAAAAGGTTAATTGTTTGATAGACACGCATATCATTTCTAAATGCTCTATCTAAAAGTCCTGCTCATATATACTAAGAGGGCGTAAGCAGTGTTGCAATTTTTTTTACTGCTTATGGAAAGTCTCAATAAAACCGAGACTCCCATTTTCTGATCCGTAGAGTGTTCTTTGTTTCCAAAGGCAATCTTTTTGACGTTTATTCCATTCACCATTTAAAGCTAAACTTTGAGATTAAAAAAAAGGTTGTTTGATAGACACGCATATCATTTCTAAAGCTTTTCCATTCTGTCTTATCTTTTAAAGTTTCACTGGCCTTTGTTTTTCCTGTCAAATTTGATCTATATTTCACGATGCACTATGTTGTGGTCACTCAAACCAAGTAGAGGGAGTGTTTTAGTGCTGCGGACCAATGAGGGCTGATTTGTAAGATAAAGATCAAGAATGTGCTTGAATACCTACTTCAATGAAAAAAAAAAAAAAAAAAAAAAAAGTAAGAGAAAAGTCCAGGGAGTGCCACAATCACAAGCCAATCTGTCAGTTCTGCTGAGTGTTTGGGTAGCATGTCCCTCAGGACTTGTCATTGACTTAACACATCAATCAGATCACAACCAAAGCAAACAATATTTTAAAGTTTATAAAAAGAAATATTCAGACTAATAGTTGTAAATTAAAAGAAATTGCATATAAAACATATGTTAGACCTTTGTCTGAGTATGCTGCATCAGTTTGGGATTCCTGGTAGAAAAAGTATACTCACCAACTTGAAAGGATCCAGGATAGAGCCTTGAGATTTATCTTTAATGATTACAGCTATGCCAGCAGTGTGAGTTCTTTGCTTTCAAAACTACATTTGCCAACATTAGAAAAATGAAGAAAATATGGCTCTGTTTTATAAAATTCATCACAACCTTATCGAAATTTCCCACCCTAACAATATACACCGTCACTGAGACACAGATTCACTTATCCATTCCCACGGATTAATCCACAGCTGTACTCATTCCACCCCCAACACCCCCCGCCACCCCCACACAACTGGACTTTGGAATAATCTCCCACCCAGTATATGTTCAAGCCCGAATCTCAGATATTGTGGGGGAGCTGTCTCTATGTGACTCAAATGTATGGTAGCGTTAAGAACTTGAACAGTCAGTCAGAATATTGTGGGTATATTCACTTACACATTTTTTTCTAGATAAAAACCTTTCGAGATATATTTTAAAATTTCTCCATAAAAATATGTTGTGGCAACATTAGGAGAGTCTCGTTAGAAGCACCCCACAGAGGCGCTTCTAATTAATACCACAACTTATTTCTTAGTTGAAAAATTAGAACAATATCAATATTTTTTTGTTTTAAAACGGCTTAGTTAGCGCTACGTACGGCATATTTACTATGTTCTTTTGTGCAGAAATTAGGTAACAATTTTCTTCAAATCCCTCTTATCTAGAGGTATATAGGATATGGAATGTTCACTATCTAATATAGGAAATGAGAAATAGTTTGGTTATCAAGCAAAATTACATAAACACGGGCAGTAATCTCGTCACTCATGGCCAACTGTTATGCAAAGAATTAAGTGACGCGAATATCCGGACATGAGTAGCGCGAGCTAAAACTGTGGGTATTTCAGTTGGGTTGTCGACAATCTGGGGCTTTTGTCGTCTAGGAGGGCGTTATTTTAAAAATCGCAGAATGCTATACTGCGTCGAATTAATTTCCCTACAACCCAGCACCAAAATTTACGTCAAAATAGAGCTACGGTTCCTGGAATTTGTTTCATTCTGACGACAATCGCTCCGAATTTGGTGCCATTTTGGACGATTTACCCAATAAAGTTAATGTTTTCAGCCATGTCTGCATTTTGCGTAACGACTTGAATTGGTCAGAAGCCGTCATTTGGCATACGTATTACAATCATAACAATGCAACACGGATAATGCTAAAATTATTGGGCAAACTGAGCAGAGCATGCGGTTATGAGTGACGAGACTAGGATATAAGTGACGAGATTTGACAAAATGGAAAAAAAAAAAAAAAAAAAAAAAAAAAAAAATGGGATTCTGAGTCAGTGCTTGTTGGAAATATTTGAAATGGACCTTAGTACAATTCCATCTTAGTACAAGACACATACTTCATTCGGGATCACTCTGATGCACCACAAAAATACTCAGATGCAGATGTCATTAAGATGCTGGAATATCTAATCGACAATATTTTTGTGGAGTTCGGCGGTCGGATATTTCAACAAACAATCGGCATACCGATGGGTACTAATTGTGCACCGTTACTTGCCGACTTGTTTTTATACTCGTATGAGGCGGAGTTTGTACAAAGTCTCCTCCAAGCAGGCAAGAAACACCTCGTACAACAATTCAATTTCACCTACAGATATATAGATGATGTATTGTCTCTGAAAAACACAAAATTTGCAGAGTATTTAGAATTCATCTACCCACGTGAACTTGAAATAAAGGAAACAACGGAGACTTCAGCCTCCTCCTCATACTTGGATTGTTATCTCTACATCGACAATGGAAAGCTTACTACTAGGCTTTACGACAAACGGGATGACTTCAATTTTCCCATCGTTAACTTTCCTTTCCTGAGCAGTAATATCCCTTCTGCACCAGCATACGGCGTCTACGTTTCACAGTTAATCCGTTATGCCAGAACTTGTTCAAATTATCAGGACTTCATGGAGCGTGGGAAAGTGCTCACTCAAAAGTTGTTGAGCCAGGGGTATCAAAAAACCAAACTGGTAGCGACACTTAAGAAGTTCTATGGGAGACATCATGATCTAGTCAATCCCTACAGTGTGGCAGTTTCCAGAATTGTTTCTGATGTTTTTGCCAGTGACGCGCCATAAGTAGACTTCCCAAATCCCGGACATGCGCTTCTACCGATATTTCCTTCGTTCAGGCCCATGGGCATGGTGGGCGAAGCTTGCTTGCCGGGTGGTGCTTACTATCCGCGGACGCCTGATTACGCCCTTTGTTCTGGGGTCCATGTCTGTTGGTCTGAACATTCTGATTCGTCATTCGTTTATTGATTTATGATTTTGGATTACGGCTTTGGTACCATGACCGCAACTACTTATTAGATACAAATTTTAAGTTCCAGTATAAAAGTTCCGAATGAAATTTGATCGCATGAACAGAATATATATATTGAGAGTATCTTCATTTCATACATCCCGGAAATTTAGCATACTAATTCTACATATAGATATCAAGGAAGAAAAATTGCACAAAATAAATATCTGCTTTAAATACGGACGCAACATGTATTTTCTGTCAATTATGCTTCTAAAACCGTATGTAAACCTTTTGTTTATGCTTTAACGCGTAGCATGCTGGGTAAAAAAATCAACACACGAAATTTTGAAAGAGGTTTTTTTTTTTTTTTTTTAGAAAAATAGCTTTGATAGTTCATGCGTATGGAGACAATTTACATTAACCCGCAAAGCTTATTTTCTGTAAAATAGAACAAATAATATATCGTCATTTTGTCTTTTGTTGAAGGTATGTATGCTTACTTTTATTACATATACCTTTCTATTATCAATCTAAATTTAACAGTATTGAGGTAGAATTCCGATTTGTGTGTGGTTAGTTTGATTCTTCGCTGAATAATACTAACAACCCTAAAATCGAAAAATTGTAAGCCTACTAGCTATTCGTTTGCTTGACACTCAACATAGTAGAGCTAATACTGGTCAGTCACCAAGTGTCAGGATAAAGCGACTGAGTAATAGTCCAAACTTCAAGCCAAGCATTTGTCACATAATATGAAAGAGAGCATTGGCTGGACTAAAAGATTGCTGAATGCAATGTCAAACCGTGCATTCTCCCACGCAACAGGTATCAGTTGTTTTGAAGGATAAGGTAAAAAAAAAAAAAATCAATAATAGAACATACATCTTGTAATAAGATTTCAAAACATTTACTCGGCGTAGAGTAGCCCACTGTTTAATTAGCTTACGTTGTTCATTCCTTTTCGATCAAGTGGTGTTTTGTATGGACATTTCATGTATTTAAGGAGTGCTAACAACCATAGATCTAGATAAGAGAGGGTATCAGGTACATATTGTAAAGCTTTTACGTTAATTCCTAACGCTGAAAGCAGATTTGTAGCAGACTCGGTGGTGGTGGTGAGTTGTGGGGGGGGGGGGGGGGGGGGGGCGCGCAGGGGGAGGCCCTCCACACTCCCCGCCCCCCAGGTAGCAGACGACATTTTCTAAAATATGATGAAGGCGCTTAAACAGTGGATACCGTTAAGTCATAAAAATCGTATGACGACACGTTACATAACACTTTGGTGGGAACAAATAACGTCATCACGACTTCCGTGAAAACTGTGCATTTTCTGCTGAACAATTGTCAACTTTAAAGGCAATAATATCCAATCTAAAATGGTTATATGATAAACATAACCATTTCACTCGTGGTCATTATGTCCCACCTCCCCCGCCCCACCTCTACCGAAGGGAGGGGTGGGGCATATTGTTTTTGGAATGGATCCCGTTGGCGTCGGCGTCGTAGAGAGAGAGAGAGAGATTGGATTTTTCGTTCTATACATCTGCACCTGATCTTATCAGCTCAACTGGGCTAAGCATTGCAAGGAGAAAAAGTAAGACAAAATTTCAGGAAATAACACACAAGACCCTACACGGACACATGGAGACAGATAAAAGACAACATCAAACAATATATACAAGGCATTACAATAAAAGACAGAGAAAGATAAGCTCAATTACAATGAACTCCGGGGCGCCACATTGTCCTTTCCAACAGAGAGAGAGAGAGAGAGAGAGAGAGAGAGAGAGAGAGAGGGGGGGGGGGGGGGGGGGGGCTTACAACAATTTGTTTGCATACTTTCATGACGTCGGATGTGACGTAACGTTGAATGGGCGCACGTGCACAGTTCCTTCAGCGTGTATGATTTGCCTAAGAAATGATTGATGCACTACCTATCTTCTTGTTTCCTTATAAATGGGGTACATATACATTACGTTTGTGTAAGGGGAGACATTTTAAAATAAGCAAAAGCACGACCCCTCAGAACGGAAACTTCAGCCCAGCTTTCATTTGGGATGAATAAAAAAATATTAAGCTAGCATGTCCTCTTTGCTTAATTTTTAAGGGTATTTCCCCTAACCCAATTGCATACTAATTTGATTTTAAAGCATTCTTGGGCGTTATGTTAAACAGAAGAGCCTAACTATAGCTGAGGACATTGCCTGTGGATAAAGTGCAGTGGCGGAGGGTTCGGTCGAATCTCCCTTTGACTCGAAATTTCATTTACACTGGAAATTTTGGATAAATCTGATAGATTTCGGACACTTTTCCTTCTACTTCGCTTTAAAAAGTCAACAAATTTTACTACCTGTAAATGTTTGTAAAATTGCTGGGTGAGTGGCAAACAGTGTCCTGCGGCGTCTTATCTGGGTCTACACTGTTTGCTCAGGCCTGTCTGTCCGAATACGTAGAGTATGTACGGTAATATGATTAAATCGAACTCCCTCGGAAACTGTCCTGGATTCGCACCTGTAGAGGCATTAAATGCCAAGATAAGTCTTTACTTTTTAAAATATTATTGAAATAAGCATTTGTTTTACGAGCTGAAACATACATCTATTTCCGATTTCGCTGCTCTCATCACTCATAAAACATATCGTCACTCAGGTAACGTTTCGTCCATGAGTCGTTTCGCCCGTGTCATTTCACCCTGGGTCGATTCGCCCGTGGGTCGCTTCGCCCCAATTTGGTGGGTCGTTTTGCCCATATTTTTATTGAGATTGGATTGAGGTAAGGTATGTTTTGGTATATAAAGGGGTCGAGGGGGTATGGGGAGTTGGTGTGCGTTTGGTTATAACTCTGGCCTGTTTATTCAGTATCTATTGCTTATGAGCTTTACATTGTAATATCCTCATTTGGAGCAGCTGGACGACCTACTGACGACTTCTACGTCAGATTTGGGCAACTGAGCTACCACATTTTTGAGAAAGAGATGCGAGCTCACATTACGTTTACACGCCTATGCAATATAATGTGATTTTATGGCTGTGAAAATGATAATTTGTAGATGAAAAAATGTGATATTTTTCTCATTTCTGCTCAAAACAGACTTGGGTTAGAACCGCCTCATTGTCTATGTTTTAGACCAGAAATAAGAAAAATAATATCTACCTGAAAACCAACTTTTCGCTGTATAAAGTGGGGTTTAGGGGGTCTTCATTGCATAGACTTGTTAACATAATACTTTATTTACTTAACAGCTGCTCTTTCTGCACAGATAGTGGTATATGCCCGTGCGTATTGATATGTAAATTTAGTAATTACACATCGATTCATATTGGAGAAGTACCATATAAAGGGTATATTTTTTATACAGTGGTGTCTGAACTAAATTTTACACAAAAATGGCACTTAATGTGTGATAATAACTAGTACACTTAAGGCTCCGATAGTAAAATATAATTGGGCGAAACGACTCACGGGCGAAACGACTCACCTTATAAGGGCGAATCAACCCACCCCCAAATCAGGGCGAAACGACCCAGGACGAAACGACCCGGATTCGTCACTCATAACCGCATGCGCTGCTCATTCTGCCTTATAATTTTAGCATTTTTTTTTTTTTTTCGTTTTTTGTTGGTTGCATTGATGGTTTGCATTGTTATGATTGGGTCTCCCTAATTGCCGACAAGAGCCGAGAAGAGGTGACAAGAGCCGAGAAGAACCGACAAGAGATGTTTTATTGGTGACAAGAAGTTTTCTTGTGATTCATTCTAGTTTGTTATTTAAAAGAATATGTTTTTTGATGTTTTTCATATCTTAGAAATTGCTTTTGATCAATATATTTTATGTGTTTTATGGAAAAAGCAACAGAAGATTTACCGCATTTACCGACAAGAGATTTTACCCGATAGATGCGTTGTGAAATAGCATCGGCATGGGTCGATAAAAAGTTTTATATCATATTATATGAGATTTTGTTCTTGTAACCTTATTTTTGAAAGATTATCTCAAGTTTTCACGTACATGAAGCCCGTTTGAAAAGTTTTAATGGGTTCGTGCAAGCAAAATGACCTTTACAAAGCATTTACCGACATGAAATTTAATAGGCTAATGGTGCAAATTTTTTGGGCTGCCAAGAAGTTTTGATGCTGTTTCAATGCAATTTTTTAACATAATGAACCCATCTTTTAAAAAATTGACCAGAAAAAAAATTATTGATTGATGCTGAATTCGTAAATCATTTCTTCGTTCATTTTGATAGCTTTATTGTTTGAAAGTGATCTAAAGGTTTGATGCTTAAAAGAAAAACCTATTTCATCTCCTCCATGAGTCTCATCAGGTGGTGGCCTGTGCAATTACTTACCAACTTGCAAAGACAGATGTCCCCACTATAGGTTTTTATTTTAATTTAATTTATAAAGAATTTATCAATAGGTAATGTCTCATAAGGAATGAACTTACGGGCTTTTCAGGGCCGCGCCATAGGTACTCATTGAGAGACATATACACCCACAAGAATAATCCACACAAGCATGAGGTTACTTACGGGCTTTTCAAGGCCACGCCAGAGGTCTACCATATGCATTATGCATTATTTCTTATGATTTCTTTTTCTGAAATATAAACATAAATAAGAAAAGATTTTACCAACTATGTTTTGAGTGTTGTAAGACTAATATCACTATTGTTCATCTAAAATTGTTCGTTCCTGCCGCTGTAAAGTGTACAGTACCTATATTTACACATATGTCTGTTCGTTCTTCCGTCCGAACCTCGTTTCATTCAGTCGTTCGTTCATTCATTCATTCGTTTGTTTGTTCGTTCATTCATTCGTTTCTTTTTTAGTTCGTTCGTTCATTTAGTCATTCATTCACAAAACAAGCGTGCCGTAAAGATAATTACTGTCACTCAGTTTTGAGCTTTTTTCGGTCGATTAACCACAGGTTAGCTTGCACTTCGTTTGTCGAACTGAAAAAGCCTAAGACAAAAATCTTCCTATCATTGAGCAATGAGCAAGCCAACATAGCTTTGGCACGAAAAGCCATAATATCATGACATTAATTAGGTCTTTTAGCAATGCGCATGATTCTCTCTCTCTCTCTCTCTCTCTCTCTCTCTCTCTCTCTCTCTCTCTCTCTCTCTCTCTCTTATTAATGTCGTTTTAGTTCACACTAGGCTTTTTGAGGTAAGTGCCATAGGTAATCTGAAAATGTTTTTATTAATGCCGTTTTAGTTTTGATATAGTAGGCTTTTTATGGAGATGGAGATTACCTTATTTGTTCTTTTCCTGTATGTATTGAAGCACGTTAAATTTAACTACAATGAAATCTAAGCCAAAGTCAGTTGAATTGGCCTACAAATACTGAAATAAGGCCAACAACACCTTAAAACATGTTTTTATTCAAAATTAGTCTTTCAGCAACCAAATCGAGAAAATAGTGAGTCCGTTCCCGACTACATAACTATATTTTGTTCTTGTCGGTAGAACACACGTTGGTTGATTTACCGACAAGAAAGTATCAGTGTTGGTCTTGCTCGCTACATACTTGGTTCTTGCTCATCCCTTTAACATTTCTTTTTCTAAACAAACTTCTTGATTTTCGTTTCCTATTGTATTTTATCATGATTTAAAAATTCGCAGAGATAAAGTAACCCACTGAGACAACCAGTACAGAAGTCTAATGGTTGATTTTTACTTTTTACCGACAAGAAAATCTGATGACGTGTACCTAACCTGAAATGATCAAAACAGGATCCTAGGATATTATATATCATAAAAATACGTTTCTTAGAACATCCTCTCTCGTGCACTCTGTAACAAATTTATTTATTTTTTTCTGACATAAAACTATAAACGCTTGATATTATATTTTAATAATATCTAAGGCAAAAGTCGACTGCAAGTTATACGCGTTCTATCACATTATCTTTTATATAGCTGCATCAGCATCTATAGGGAAAAGGTTGGAATGGGGGATTCATATATGTGCAAAATTTATATAATTTATATTAAAAAAAGCCTGAAAATGGGTCTTAGATCTTCTTGTCGGCTCGTTCCGGTTCTTCTCGGCTCTTGTCACCTCTTCTCGGTTCTTGTCGGTAATTAGGGAGGGGAGACCGTTATGATTGTAATACGTATGCCAAATGACGGCGTCTGTCCACTTCAAGTCGTTACGCAAGATGCCGATATGGCTGAAAACATTAATTTTAATGGGTAAATCGTCCAAAATGGCACCAAATTCGGACCGATTGTCGCCAGAATGAAACAAATTCCAGGAATAGTGGCTATATTTTGACGTAAATTTTGGTGCTGGGTTGTAGGGAATTCAATTCCGCGCAGTGTAGCATTCTCCGATTTTTAAAATAATGCCCTCCAAGACGACAAAAGCTACAGATTATCGACAACCCACCTGAAATACCCACCTTTTTAGCTCGCGCTACTCATGTCCGGATATTCGCGTCACTTATTTCTTTGCATAACAATTGGCCATGAGTGACGAGATTACTAGCCGTGATAAAGTTACATATAGATTGCAAGGACTGACGCGGTAACTGAACACGCTGAGGAGAAAAGGTCGGTGCGCCAAAAAATCCCGGCGGAACACAGCATATTCGCTGAATTCACCAATGAAAGAAAAATAAATGTAAATGAAAAATAAACAATTATTATTAAAAAAAATAAACAATAGAATTTTCTTTGATTTAAAAAAGCATTTTTTTTTTTATAATATATATGTCGTTATACAAGTGTCGCTACTCATTTTTGATACCCTGTCTTCGCCGATTCAGCGATTGTCTTGAATGAGTGAGAAAATTGAGAAATACGAGGTCTGTAATGGTCTGTCTCCGTTGAAAAGAAAATGGGCGGCAGCAAAAGGGACAAAAAAGACAGAGGTATGGACTTAGACAGCAATTAAAGACATCATGTTGATTTGAAATGAAATGCGTTTCCGCTGCCAGATTGGTTCTAGTGCTCGAAAGGTGCCCTTTTTCGGACATTTTACACATAAAAACTTTACTTTTTACATCTTTCGCAGTCATTTGTTTTGCCTGGCCCTTTTTACCAGAAGTAAATTTGCCAACTTTTGTCATGATTTATGTAAAAGCATTTGTCGTGAGTACCTATACAGTATACACCAAACGTTTTATTTCAGTAATATAAAAAAAAAGGCAGTGGCTGTTTGTAGGAGCCCGTACAAATAGCCTATACAGGTGACAACAATGGGCTGTTGTTGTTGTACAGATTTTTAATGCTATCGGGCACCAGAGGCACATAGAAGCAGCGGCGATTGTTATGTACATGCATTTGTATAGCCTTGCTTTCATGAATCACCCAGATTCCGCTGTCTGTCACCAAGCACCGCCCTGTCCACTTTATACTCAACCCAGGGCACATCGAGTATGAGCTAGGCATATAAATAGTCTGAAAATTGTCTCGACTTGAATGGAACCCACGATATCCCACTTGAAAGTCGTGTGCGCTAACCACTAGGCCACCCAGCCTATAATTCCTATGGGCTGTACAAATAGACAGATTTAAATACTACATCGCACTCCAAATATCATTTGGAACCTCTGGATTTTTTAACTCTGAGTACATTCTAGCCTCATTCCAACTGGATGGCAGAGTTTTTTTTAACGTTTATTGGACAGTATAATTGCCGATGTTTTTCAGGTTTTTTTTTTTTTTTTCAGAAGAATAAATCAGTTTCATTTGTCAAAAGTTTCTTTTCAGGAGAGATTCTCATCGAGTGAAATGTCATAACCAAAATTATTAACATATATTATTTTGACTCTACACTAACTAAAAACTAGGCGTAAAAATGGTCACCATAAAGCAATATTACAGTTGCGCGCATGCCTGCTGATATCAGAAAAAATATCATTGAAACAGTTGTATTTGTTTTAGGAAAAGCAGGCCGATTGCTTCTTAAAGCTGTATTTTAAAATACTAGATAAAATTTACGATTGAATATTAACCAAAATGAATAAAATTTATCATCCAAGTAAAATTTGGCTTGAATCAATCGGTGTTAATGGAACAAGAATTTTTTTTTGCCATCCACAATTTTTGGTCATTTGGCATAACATTGTAATCATGTGGTCAAAAGCCCAGATGAAAACAATAACATTAAAAAGGTCTATAGCCTGTATAGGCTAATCATATTGTCCCGTATGATTAGCCAGTCCTATGTGGTTTATTTAGTCGTATAGCTACATGTAGCTTTAGTTCCTTAATGATGTTTAACACCAAGTATAAATTGGATTGCTGAAAACTTAGTTGAACAGTTCTGTTTTGCAAATATTTAAGATGTTTTATCATTAGAAAAGAGCTACATGTAAATAAATGTATTACATCATAATTATGGTAACTGTAGAAGTTTGCTAATTTTGTCGATTAATTGTCCACACTTATTTTACCTGTTTGTCAGTTTGTTTGTCTATTTAGGATTTATCAATCATTCTTTATGTTTGGGATTTTGTTTCATTAAATTCTCTTTTAGCATCATTTGCTGCTTTGAAGTTTCTAATTTAAGACTTTAATTAGTCAACAACAATAACTTAAGATTGAAAAACTGCCTTCAGCTGAGTTGCAGTATTGACTAACATGCAGCAATAGCTGGTGTCCTGGAAAGGTTCTATCAGAGAACTTGATTATGTACATGTATAACTATGTTAATTAGTTTTTGGTCCATAATATATAAAATTTGGCTCCTATAAGCAAACTTTCATTCATTCCAAATTGGCTGTATCTTTTGCACTGGGAGAAAAAGTCTCCAGTTATTGTGATTTAGTTAGCAAAATTGAAACATATTAGCACTCTAACAGTGTTCAGTTATACTAAATGTAATTTACATTCGTTTGAGGCAGCTAAATGCCCAAAAAAGAGTTTTAACGACACTTTGAAAGTATCTGAAGTAATGTTTAGCTGTACTCACGAGGGAACAATTTTAAGTGGGAAGTGACAGGAAAATGTAGTCTGAGGTAAAGTTTAGTTTTATTCTTGTTTCTTGCTAATAAATGTTTGTACATGTAGCCAATCCAAATATTCTCAAATAAGTTTTTTGAGCAATTGTTCTTTACAACTATGCATCTAATCACGGATATGAGCAGAAAAGCCAGGTCAGTCTGCATGATTATGCAGTCACATCATGAGGGCTTTCCCTATACTGTCACGGAATTGTTGAACTATTGTAAAAAAAAAAAATAAGTACCATGTTTATCCTGAGTTTTCAGACTGACATGCCTGGGCGATCAGTGCAGACCCATATCAGACACAGCAGAATGCAGCTTCTTATTAGGGTCTACACTGTTAGTCTCTTGTCCAGGACTTCTTGGACACATCAACAGGAAGCCAAATGGATGTTTACAATTATTAGGGCAAGTATGGTAAGAGCTGTTCAATTTCTGAATATTTAGGGGAAACATCGTCATATAGAAAATCTCTGTTCAGACTGCATATATGGTTCTGAGTAGTCATTGTTTGCATATGCCAGGTGGCCCTTTTCTTCTATGTTGATTCATACTTCTGTTACTATAACTACTGCTTCTGCTTCTACTTATAGTAATGATAATAGCCCAAATATGAGAAATGGTTCTTTTCACAATTGTGGACAGATTAGCCTGCATTAGCTACCATTCGGTAATGATAATACCATAATAACCCTTAGTATTTGGACAGGCAGGCCTGAGCAAACAGTGTAGACTCTGATCAGATGCTGCAGAAACAGCCTTCTTAGATATAGACACTACCTAGAGTAATTTATACTTTAGATTTAGAAACTAAAAGCATTATACATGTACTATCTAGACAGCAGATAACAAAGACTCTGATCAGACTTCATGGATGAACAGGCTGATCTGCATCTTTGTTGTAAAAAAGAAAACAAACAGGTTTTCTCATGCCAAGGCTCAGTTAGGAATGAAGAAAAGCCAGGATTTAGCCAACTAAAATAGCCGTACGATTAGACAAACCATGTAAGATTGGCTAATCATATGGGGCCGTATGATTAGCCTTTATAGGCTATTAGCATGGGCCAATATGATTAGCTTTATAGGCTATTTGTATGGGCCAATATGATTAGCTTTATAGGCTATTAATTTGTATGGGCCTGTATGAATAGCCACTGCCTTACAAAAAATTGAAAAATTCCATTTTTCCATAGTAAAAATGGCTGCAAAATATGCAAAAATCGCTAGGGTAGGTAGTTTGGGTGCAGATTTTCAAGAAGTTCCACTTGTTCAAACTTTCTGAAATTTTCACAATATTGTAAATGCACATCAATAACTTAAAATCAGTGAAAAAAGCAAAAAAAAAATGTCTTTAATAAAAAAAAAAATCCAAAAATCCAGTTTACTATAGAAATTGCATAGGTCAGACCCATTTTTGGCCATAAAACTTTTGCGGTAAATATTTGAAAACAAAGCACAGGAACAGAAATGACAAATGGTTTCTGATAAGATATTGTCAATCACAAATCTATTTTTCTATTCAGGATACAAAAAAAATACCTCATTCTGAAGTATGTCGAAAGCACAGTAATGGTGATGTCTCTTATAAGCAAAGTGATAACAATGCATCGGATATCTAAGACAAAACACCCCTTTGTCAGAAAAATGCTATATCCGGACCTTACTCTATCAACTCCTATTTATGGTACCATTTGATTCTTCACCAAACAACCAAATTATTGTTTAACCTATCCTACTTAACCTAGAGAGACTTAGAAAAAATCAGGCAAAAAAATGACTCGCCAAAATTGGCGGAAACGTCTTTACGGCCCAGGGCCGAAACAACCTATGGCTGAAATTACTTGGGGGCTGAACAACCTGGTACCCATAATACACCACAAACTTTTTATAACACTATTGTTGGGGTCCATAGCATAAACCATGTTAGTTAAACAACCGTGTTATATCCACACAAAAATGTATAGATTATATTGAAAAATAACCCTTTATGGTTGTTTTTCAGTATAGTCTAACCATTTTTGGGATCCATCTTTGAACCGTGTTATATCCAAAACAGTGTTATAACGAACCATGTTATAAAGAGGTTGTAGTGTACAAGTGATTTAGACTCCTACTGATGTGTCATTAAACAGGCAGCCATGCAGTGTGATCAAAGTCTTTGCTGTGCCCTTGAACGAGTTTTGGATCCATGGCTACCCACAGAGTGCCTTGCAAACACTCTGATCAGACTATGTGGATATCTGCACAGGCTGATCTGGGTTTTTTTTGGGCAAACAGGCATTTTTGCTGGAAATGCTATACCCCGGCTGTATTACTGTAGTAATAATAAAAACTAATCAGACAGTTAGACAAGCGGCTTTTGGAAATAGACTGGTCCAAACAGTTGTGGTAGAAGAGTCTACTCTATATAAATGGATTAACAGACCCTCTGAAGAATGATATTATTTTGTTAAAAAGTCTTATCAGAAGTCCTATATATACTCTTTACATTCTTTAACCCATTGTAGTCGGGAGACCTGTTAAAGGGTAAGTGGCAAACAGTGCAGACCCAGATCAGATGCTGCAGAATGTGGCTTGGCAAACAGTGCAGACCCAGATCAGATGCCGCAGAATGCGGCGTCTGATCAGGGTCTCCACTGTTTGCAAAAAGTTTAGCCAGTTTTCTCTTGGAATTTGTAAATCTCATAGCTGGACATACCTAAAATTGAAATTGGACTTCCAATATATAATGTGGGAGAATCTATTCAGTCTACAATGGGTTAATATAATATAGCTCCAGATAAGATGGGGTATCCACATAGTTTTTTTTTTTCTCTCCATAAAAACGTATCTTGTGGGTACTCATTAGAAGCGCCTCACCAAGGCATGTCTAATGAGTACCCATAATTTATGTTTCCATGAAGAAATAAGAAAAAAATCAATACTTTGGTTGGAAAAAAGCATCCAACAGGGAACTATGATAAAGATATATTTTTCTTTTACAGAGGAAAGAAAGTCGAAGAAATCTAAATATGCATCTGATATTGACTTTGAAAAAGAGCTTTATGATGAAGACAGCATTCAAGACACAGAACTTTCAACAGGTTGGTACTGTCAGAATATGCCAAAAATATGTTTCAAAGGTATTCAAGATGCAGAGCTTACAACTGGTTTGCATGGTTGGAATATGCCAAAACAGTACATGTATTTCAGAGTATGAGTAAATGATTAACTCTTTGCATGCTGAGTAAATTTACATGCTTTTTTGATGTTTTTTTTTTTTTTTTTTTTTTTTTTTGTTAAATTAACTTTTTCAAAAAAATCTTTCATGAATACCATCAAACTGTCAAACAGTTTGGATCCAGATTAGGCCTGACATTTTGTTGGGCCTGATCTGGGTCCAAACTGTTTGCAAAGTTTATCAGCAGACAACAAAAGTCACCACTAGCGGGAAAAGAGTTTAGTTTTATATTTGGGTGAGGCAAAGGTGTCGTGTATCTTATGTCACCAGGGCATCCAACTGATATTGGCATACTGTTGGGCAAGGCCTGCTATCCTTGCAGCAGGTAAGGGTAGAGGGGGAATGTTTTTATTTCTTCTGTTTCGTCACTGTCATTCATTTTCCCTTCTTCCCTGTCCCTCTATTTCATCTCCTCTACTATCTCTCTTCTTCCTTTCTGTGGGAGACGACACAAAATGACTCACAAGGGTTGACTTGTCGTTAAACCCTAACTCAATCAGTCATTGATATTTGTATACATGTACAGTTTAAATTCACAGAAATTGCTTCTATCCTTCTGTAAGCAACATAATTCAGCAAAGTTAAAAATCATACTTGTGTTAAACTTCTGGGTTCTAGCATCCCTAAAATTCCTGGTTTTTGATGGCTTTCCATAAATCTTTAGAACAACCCCCACCCCTCCCCACAAAAAAAAAAAAAAAAAATTGAAAATACGGGAAAATCATTTGACTAACCTCTTGTTTTTGTCCAGAACTTTCGTAATTTTTCAGATAAAGCACTTTTATCAGCTTAAAAGTGCTGATATTTTCTTATGTCCCCATGAAAACATATATTGCATACAAGCCATATCTCACACTGTAAGATAAAATCCCACAGAATTTGGCCCATCTGGAAGGCAATTTCCATAAAAATTCAAATCTCACAGAATTTTCAGACCATTTTACAAAATGTTTTATGAAGAAAGACATATAAATCATACATTGTTGTGGTTTTCACAAGCTTCTTACATGAAAAAAAAAAGACTATTCTATATTTGGGTAGCTCCAAAGTGATGTTTAAGAAAATCTCACAAAATTTTGTCAAAACTCCCTTATAATTTTGCCTTATCTCATAGATTTTAGTCCACAGCTTATGGCATGTATGATATTGCGGGTACTCATTAGAAGTGCCTGGCCAAGACGCTTCTAATGAATACCCACAAGATATGTTTTCATGGAGTATTAAAAAAAATATTGTGTGGATACCCCTTATATCTGCAGCTATGTTCTGTACATTTGTATGTATGCATGCAAAATGTAAGAAGCACAGACAGGGTTTTCCCTGACTCACATTTTGGCAGTTTTTACCTCTTAAGGTAAAAGGCCCTTAAAAGTTAGGGGCAAGGGTCCTGAGTGATGCATACATAATCAAATCCAAAATTAATTTAACTTATCTATGGCTTTGTATTTTTATCTATTTGTGGTCTAAAGGCCAAGAATTATCAATATTTGAGCAATTGTTAACCCGTAAAGCAAAAGCAAATTGTAGCAGACAGCTACTAAAGTAGATTTTATTTTTCATAGAAAATAGGATTTGACATTTCATGTGAATTGTCTACTAGGCAGACAATTCACATGAAATGTCAAGCCTTATTTTCTCTGAAAAAAAGTAATTCAAAGTGTTGTCTGCTGCAGTGTGATTAGTGCTTAAAGGGATACAGAGCAACAGATAATTTTGAGAGCATTGGGGTATTTAACTCCATCAAAATTTGATCCATTGGGTAAAATCATATTTTCTATCTATCTATTCAGATTTTTAACGCTACCAGGCAACTGAGTCACATAGAGGCAGCGCCAGTCATATTTTCATTTTTCGGTTTGAGTAAAGAGATCCACTAAAGTGAAAATTAATTGGCTAAAACTTTTGAAACAGAAAGAAAGAGCATAAAAAAGCCTGATTTAGGTATTTAAAACAAGGAATTCATTAAACACTATTAATTTTATGATAGTATAGGTCATATGAAGACCTGTCATGTCTAGTGATCATAATATAAAATAGTATTCATGTGCTTTTCTGGCCTTGAAACTTTAATTTTCACCCTTGAATTTGGAAATAATTGAGTACTATGTCAAATCATTTGGGTATCAATACCCAAGTTTTTGAAAATAATTGACTATTTGCCCAAAACATAAGGTATTTCGGATACTCCCCTTATCTCTTGCCCTGGGGATAACCTCTTTAAAACAATAAACCCCTAAATCTTATTAAAGATCCCTTAAACTCCACATAAGGGAGTCCCTGGGAACCTCACTTTAAAACCCTGAGGGAAAACCCTGTCAGGGACAGTCAACTCAAGTCACATTCATTTTTTTCTGATATGACAGAAGAATTAATGGAGGGGTTATACCAGGTAACCAAGAAGGAAAACTTACTCAACACTGCCAGGAGGTTGCGGGTTCGACCCCCGCCGAGGTCATCAACATTCTTTCGTGGAGATTGGTTATGAAATATTTTCTATGGTTATTCTCTCTTTTCTGCTGATTCAAGAAGGGCAGTTGTCAGTTTCTGGCGAAAGAATGTGCACAATACCAGTTAACCACTTAGAGGACTAAGCCTGCCTAGTAAACGTGTGGTTAGGTAAACTGACCACACTCGACATGACCCCATTGGGTTGACTGGGCCGTAAAACCTCAACACAAACATTTTTATGAGGAATTAAAAAAAACGGAAGTTACAGCTTCAGCTAAGAAAGGGGTATCCTATAAATATTTTTTTTTTATTTCTTCTCAAAATTATGTTATGGGTGGTACTCATTACTCATACTCATACTCAAAATTATGTTATGGGTACTCATTAGAAGCACCTCTTTGAGGCACTTCTAATGAGTACACATGACATGTTTTTGCCAGGAAATAAGAAAAATACCAATATTTTTTTATAGGGGTGATCTGCATGGAACTCTTCGGGCAAAAGTAATTCTAAAAAGTTATGAAATCTGCCATTTTGTCTCATTCAATGGAGGTGATAACCTTGTTTTTCTTTGCCTACTGTAACCAAAGTTTAGCAGGAATATTTAAAAGAATATGTTCAGATTCTTTAAATCCTAATAATGAGCATAAGAATAGCATATTTTTTAAAATTTGCTTTTTAAATATCTTGACAATTTTTCAAGTTTTGTCAATTGATAAATGATTAATCTACAACGATAAAAACCGAGGAAGGTACCCTCTTGGAGGGAAAACATGGCAGCCCGTTCATCCTAATTGAAAAAAAAAAAAAGCCTTATCTAGAGCTATATTTATCTAGAAGTGTGATTTAAATGTTTTAGCTTTCCCATAACCAAGTTGTCTATTACAGGTGTCCCTGAAGCAGCAACAAGGAATGTTGAGGAGACAGCCCAGGAGGATGAGTTTGGGGCAAAAGATTACAGAAGCACCTTAGAGTTGAAGAAAGATCACAATTCCAGACCACTCTGGGTGGTATGTATGTTTGTTTGCAGCTACAGTCTTTTGCTGAAATATGCCACCAGTTAGCTTTTCACTCTCTAGTGTATATCCATTGTTATACCCCCGGCATATGAAGTATGCAATGGGGGTATGTAGTTTTTGTCTTTTCTGTGTGTCTGTCAGTCTGTTAACATTTATTTTGTGTCAAAGATATCTCAGGAACTACTTTACCTAGAATTTTGTACACATGACAAGTATGACTAGTTGTATTGTGGGAAAGAAAATAAGGGCCATGGGGCCAGGTCCCTTAAAGTTATTTCCCTTTGTTGTTCTGGCTATACTGATGGCCATGGCCGGGGGTATTAGTGAGCATAATCACTTCATGGTCTAGTTATCTAATGATTTTAATTACTTAGAATAAAGCTTCAGATAAATTTTCATCCAAGATGTACTGATATTTTTCTTATTTCTCCATGAAAACATATGTTGTGGGTACTCGTTAGAAGCACCTCAGTGAGTCATGGAAAAAATTTGAAAAATATTACTTGGATACCCTCTCTTATCTTGAGCTATGTTTGATGCCTCACTTCTAGTGCTACAGTTCTTCTGTTTTAAACAGCTATCAAAAAGGTTGTTTTTCTCTGTCAGTTTACTTAAAAGGTGTAAATTTACCATTACAGCAAAACGTTTTGTAGTAGTTATCTATGCATCATTATTTAATTTTGTCCATTGATTTTAAAAAGTATGAATATTATTTTTTTTTTTCTCATAGTAAAAATACGGTTAATGTCCTAAAATTTCGAACACTTTATTCCATACTTTTTTGGCGTTTTTTTTTTTATTTCTATGCATTTGTCTCTTAAATGCTGAGTGGAATGGCAAACAGTGAAGACCCTGATCAGACTGCTCCTTCAGGAGCAGTCTGATCTGGGTCTGCACTGTTTGCATATGACATTTTATAAGAAACTTTGGTGTTCGAAACTTTAAGACATTTACCGTAAGTGCAAATACATGTAATGCAGAAATTGATAACGTAATTTTTATGAAACTGGTTTTCAAGTTTCATCTGTACAAAATCTGAAATATACTTTGTGTTATGACGAAATGTCAACAGTTAACACTCATGGGAAAAAAGCAAAATATTTTCTTTTAAAAGTTTAAAGGCAAAATCAGGTTGCTATAGAAATTGCACAGGTAAGACCAATTTTGCCTCTAACTTTAATTTTCAGGTAAATAGTTGAGAATCAAGGACAGAGACAGGAAATGGTTTCTGACTAGATATTGTCAACCATAATTATTTTTATTTAGAATAGAATATGTGTATGAAGCTAAAAATGTCTTTCTAAAACATGTGTATCTGGGCCCAGTTGTTCAAAGCGTCGTTAGCTTAACAAGCTCCTTAAGGGTCATTTCGTTAACTGTTTTAACGGATTCAGTATACAATATTCTTATATTTTTTGCTGAAAAAATGTGAGTAGCTTTTGCACTGCAAAAGCTACTCACATTTTTTGAGCAAAAAATTTCAGCATATTTGCGTATCACTCGATGTAAATTTTAATGAATCCTTAACTAACGACATCGTTAGCTTTGAACAACTGGGCCCTGTTGTATAGGTTATATAATCTGTAATAGATTTAATATATAGCTCCAGGTAAGGCACTTATTTCATTCAAGAAGTAGATATTTTTCTTATTTCTTCATGAAAACATGTTGTGGGTAATCATTAGAAGCACCTCATTGAGGCACTTCTAATGAGTACCCACAACATATGCCTTCATGGAAAAATAATGAAAATATTATGTGGATACCTTGCCTACATTCTTATTTTGAGCTTAAGTTGAATAATGAGGCCAGGCATAAAAAATACTTTGTTTGCAGTTGCCAACGGGTGAATTTTTCTTAGGGAAGGCAGGATGGCCTTTTTTTTTTTTTTTCTTCAAAATGTAAAAATAGCCAAAATACTACAATATTCTGCCTAAAATTTTACACTCTTACAGTAAATATCCATACTACTGAGATAACAACATTGTACAATTTGAACAAATCTATTTTTCCCACAAATGGTGTACCCAAAATGTGTAGGTGGAAAGGCAAACAGTGTAGAACCAGATCAGACTGCTCCTTGGAGCAGTCTGATCTGGGTCTGCACTTTTTGCTCAGGCCTGTTTGTCCTACTATTTAGGGTGATCCTAGTAAATTTGCCATTTAGAAAAAAAAAAAAAATGCTTTCCCAAGTGGTCAAAAATTATTTTGGATAGGGAGGATTTTGATGGGTAGGTAGGCAATTGCAAACAAACAAAATTTTATTTTTGCCTGGAAACTGTTTTTGAGGCTGTAGTCTTTTTCTCTTCAGGCTCCTGATGGCCATATATTCTTAGAGTCCTTCTCCCCTGTGTACAGGCATGCACATGATTTTCTCATAGCAATTTCTGAGGTAAATATCTCCTTTCTACTTGTTCTTAAAGGCTCCATATTCCTCAAAAATAGACATTTTTTATCCAAGAATGGTTTAATAAATCAATATTTAGTATAACATTATCATAAAATGTGGCACCTGACAGTCTATAAAATTTCAGTTAGTCTCTCATTCTTGAAATTCAGCAGATGATAAATCAATGATATTTTTCTTATTTTTCCCAGAAAACTGGATTTCCATTTGAGACAATTTGTTTGAAATGTCAAGCCATGTTTTCTAGGAAAAACAAGAACATTTTTTCAAGTGTCATCTGCTGAAAATTTTACCCAGAGTGCTAAGTTAAAAATGTAGTATGTTGGTGTATAAATTCAGCAGGTTTAAGTTAGAAATTAAAATTCCAGGGAAGTGTCTTGAAAAAGACAGACTTTAGATGAAAACTTTAAAGGCCCTGATCAGTTTGTACAACCATGCCAATGATCAGAGTCTTCCATAGCTATATATAAGAGGAGTAGCCAGATAAATAGCTTTCACATTGTCCCACAAAAATATATACAGTCGAACCTTGTTATCTCGAATTCCAAGGGACTTTCTGAAATACTTCGAGATACCCGTACCACGACATATCAGATTTGCAGAATAGAGGAAAAACTAATTCGATTAACCACATTTAACAAATATATGTGTAATTGGACTCTTGAAGTTAGAGATATATTGAAAATATTGTGGAAAAGAGGGGAAATTGCTCCTTAGGAGCAATTTCTCCTCTTTACCACACTATTTTTACATGTTGTTAGATTTTCATATTTAGGCAGGGACCAGATTTTCACTTTGAGATAAGCGGTTATTCGAGATAAGCGAGTTCGAGATAGCGAGAGTGAACTGTATTGTGCGTACTCGTTAGATCTTTAATCTGAATCAAGTACTCTGCTACTGCACTGCTGTGCCATAGCTCCAGATAAGATACGTTTTGCAAGCCAAAATATAGTTGATGAATTTATTTCTTCACAAAAACATGTTGTGGGTACTCATTAGAAGTGCCTCTTTGACACACTTCTAATGAGTACCCACAGCATTTGTTTTTCATGGAGAAATAAGAAAAATAATTTTTGGATACCTCTCTTATCTGGAGGTTTACTAAGTTGTGGAATTTTTGTTGTAATAAACTATTCAAGACTTGAAATTTAAATCCACAGAAGTGAAAGTGACAGAAATATTTTCTAGAATGTTGTGGATGATGTGCAATGATTTACACAAGGAGCAATTTTTAGCTGTACTGTAATTTGAGATGATTTATTTTTCCAGCCAGTATGCAGGCCCAGACATGTCCATGAGTACAAGCTGACAGCTTACTCCCTCTATGCAGCAGTGTCAGTGGGTCTGGAAACTAAAGATATCATAGAGTACCTACGTAGACTGTGTAAAACTACATTACCTAGTGGTATAGAGGAGTTTATAAAGGTAAAAATGTAAAAAAAATAGTTCCTCTGTATACCCAGGGCAATTAATTATATTGGCTTGTTTCTAAAAGGATATAGTACGGTAAAACCTGTGTAAGAGAGCCACCTTCGAGACTGACTTTAAATAGTGGTTGCTGTGGAAAAAGTTGTCTGTCTTATAAAGGTACATGTCATGTTATTTTGCTAGCAAAATTACATGACATGTACCTTTATAAGACATTCTTTCGTGGAGATTGATCATGAAATATTTTCTACGGTCATTCTCTCCCTTCCGTTGATTCAAGAAGGGCAGTTGTCAGTTTCTGGCGAAAGAATGTGCACAGTACTGGTTAACCACTTAGAGGGCTAAGCCTGCCCAGTAAACATGTGGTTAGGTAAACTGACCGCGCTCGACATGACCCCATTGGGTTGACTGGGCTGTAAAACCTCAACACAAACAAAACCTTTATAAGACAACCACCTTTCCACATCAACCACTAAGGTCAGTTTCAAAGGTGGCTGTCTTACACAGGTTTTACTGTAGATACCAAATATTAAAGCCTCTGGGTGGCCAAGTGGTTAGCACTCCCAACTTTGGGTCAGGCGGTTCCAGGTTTAAATCTCACTAGAGGCTGAATTTAGCCTGTGATTGTATGGTGCTTCATTGCACAGAGCCTTTCATTAACCCTTAAAGCACCAATCACAACTATTGTCGTCTGCTTCGTCATCTGCTTGTGATTTTAAAAGTCATTTTTGCAAACAGTGTGGACCCAAATCAGACTGCTCCTGTAGGAGCAGTCTGATCTGGGGCCCCACTGTTTGCCTGTATGCAAAAATAGGTTTGAAAAGTTTGCAAGAATATTCAGCAGACGACATAAGCAGACGACATTTTCAGATGCAGTTTTTCTTGGTGTTTTAAGGGTTAACATCCTTCCATCATCTCGATATGACTTAAATAATGTTGACAGGGACATAAAACACAAAACCATTGTCATCATATACAGTAAATATCCTAAAATTTCATAAACCAAAGAGTCTGCCAAAATGGCATATGCAAACAGTGCAGATCCAGATCAAACTGCTTCTGAAGGAGCAGTCTGATTAGAGTCTACACTGTTTGCCATTCCACTAAGTATTGTGAGAAACAACTGCATAAAAAGCAAAATTTAGGCCAAAAAAGAATGAAATAAAGTGTTCAAAATTTTAGGACATTTACCATACCAAATATTATCTTTGGATATTTTTAAATGAAAGAAAGTTAAAACAACAACAACAACAAACAAACAACAACAAAAAACATAACAAAAAAACAACAACTACAATAATATTTTGTTTAAATTATTTTATTGTCGGAAAATGGTTCATTATTATAGATGGTCAAGCCAGTTTTCTCAGAAAAAAATGTAAGGAGGCAATTTTCATGAAATCCCAAGCCCTATTTTCAGAAGAAAAAATATAAAAATAAATTAAATATGGTCAGCTAATATATATTTGAGTAATAATTAATCTTGTAGAAAAATATAGTTAAAGTTATGCTAAATTAATGCTTACATTGAAAACAACACACATTAAAAAAAAATAATAATAAAATAAATAGAAAAACTGTCAATGAGTCTGTCATGATCTGGGCTGCATTCAAATGTGCAAGTTACTCCCAAGTGTTTTGCCCTGAATCCCTGCTCATAGCTATAGATAAGAGGGGGTATCCACATAATATTTTATTTATTTTTCCACGAAAACATATGTTGTGGGTACTCATTGGAAGTGCCTCGCCGATGAAAAAAGCGCCTTATCTGTTGCTATGCCTGCTCCTGTTAGCACTCTTCATTAGGTATCTAGGGCAAAACATTTGCTATCACTTTGCACTCCCGAATGCAACCCAGGTCTCCGTGTTTGTTTTAGTAATGAAATAAACTTGATATTTCAGCTATGTACAGTGAGCTATGGCAAAGTTAAACTGGTCTTGAAGCACAACAAATACTATGTGGAGAGTCAACATCCTGTAAGTGTTTTATTTCTTTAATTAAAAGTGAGAACCTGTGGCCCGGTTGTTCAAAGCATCGTTAGCTTAATGAGCTCGTTAGTGGTCAAAATGTTAACTGTTCTAGTAAGTACAATATCTAATTCACAGGTATTTTTGTTGAAAAAATGCGAGTAGCTTTTGCAAATTACATTTTTCCAGCAAAAATATTATGCCATATTTAATGATCAAAGTTTTAATGATACGTTAACTAACGACATCGTTAATTTTGAACAACTGGGTCTGTGTCATCAGGGTCTATGTGGACAATTAAGGCGTATGGATATACAGTAAAACCTCAGTGACTCCAACACCGGTGACTGGTTTACCATGACTAGTTCGAACTCGTTCTTGACTGGTTTACGATGGTTAATTTGAGCTCATTTTTGAGTCCCTAGGAAATTGCTGGCATTGGTGGCTCGGTTAGATGGGCATTTAACTGGTGATCAGGAGGTTGCTGGATCGACCTTCGCTGGGTCAGCAACATTCTTTCATGGAGATTGGCCATGAAATATTTTCTATGGTCATTTTCTCCCTTTCACTGATTCAAAAAGGGCAGTTGTCAGTTTGTAAATAAGTTGTTAAATATGAAATACTAAACTGTGTATTTGTGTGGTTAACAAATATGAAGAAATGTGATAAAAACAGCCCAAAATAAGTACCTGGAAGAGGTCTAAAATAAGAATCATATCTACAAGTTGACAATTAAGGTAGTCAATGATCTGTTGGTTTTACAAAACTGATGATCAACTGTGAAATTCTGGCCTAGTTCCAACACCTGTAGGTGCTCTGATATTTGAAGTACCTTGGAGAGGAATTTCTAATGATTACCCACAACATATGCTTTCATGAAGAAATCAGTAAGATCTTTGTTAGTGTGTCCCTTTTAAACAAGACTGAATGGTTTGTCTTGCCACAGTTCATATCATAGCTTTACTAGATATGCATGGGTATCTGGTATTAAAATATTTTTCTTATATCTCCATGAAAATATATGTTGTGTTTACCCACAATATATGTTTTTTTATGGAAAAATAAGACAAATACAAAATTTATCAATATTATTTGGTTGAAAAAAGTGCCTTGTCTTAAACAGTTATCTGTATTTATCAGGAGGTGATCCAGAAACTGCTGAAAGATCCAAGGATCCAGGAATGTCGCTATAGACCTGAGCTGGAAGACCAGCCTGGGGAAGATCCTGATAAACTCATACAGGACAGTGTGTCTAAGACAGGAATACAGGTATACATTCTTCCAAAGTCTTAGAAAACTGAGCCGGCCTTGGTAACTGTTGGATGCACATCCAGCTGGTGATCAGGGCCCAGTTGTTCAAAGCTAACGATGTCGTTAGTTAACGATTTGTTAAAATTTAAATCACGTGATACGCAAATAGGCGGAAATTTTTTGCTGAAAAAATGTGAGTAGTGCAAAAGCTACTCACATTTTTTCAGCAAAAAATAGAATATTGTATATTGAATCCGCTAAAACAGTTAACAAAATAACCCTTAACGAGCTCGTTAAGCTAACGACGCTTTGAACAACTGGGCCCAGGAGATTAAGGGTTCAAGCCCAGCCGGGTCTGGCAACGTTTCTTCATGGGGATTGATCATGAAATATATTTTTAACTGTCATTCTCTCCCTTCTGCTTATTCAAGAAGAACAGTTTTCTGGCAAAAGAATGTGCACAATACTGGTTAACTGCTTAGAGGACAAAGCCTGCCCAGTAAACGTGTGGTTAGGTAAACTGATCATGCTCAACATGACCCTACAGGGTTGACTGGGCCGTAAAACCTCAACACAAACAAACAAGAAGAACAGTTGTCAGTTTCTGGTGAAAGAATGTACACAAGAACTGGTTAACTGCTTAAAGGACTAAACCTGCCCAGGAAAAGTGTGGTTAGGTAAACTGACTGCCTCAACATGACCTTAAAAGTATTGACTGGGTCGTTAAACTCCAGCCCAACCAACCAATAGAAAACTGAGTCTAAGACAGAAATACAGCTAACATTCCTGTTGAATGCATTCAAGATAGCATGTCTAAGACAGGAACACAAGTACATGTGTACATTTGTCAAAAGTCATAAAAAACTGAGACTGATACAGGAATACAGCTAATTTTGCTGCTAAACACTTACCATTTACCAAAGCTGTAGTTAAGAGGAATATCCAGATATTTAAATCTTTATTTCTCCACAAAAACATATGTTGAGGTACTCGTTAGAAGCACCTAACCAAGATACTCCTTATGGGTGCCCACAACATACATTTTTTTTGTTTGAAATAAGGAAAATGTTGACACTTTTTTGTTGAAAAAATTGCTTTATCTAGTGCTCTGCTATATATACATTAAGATTTGATTAAGTCTAGTCCGCTGGTTTGTGATAGGAACAGTTTGATCTGGGTCTACACCATTCATAGCTCCAGATAAGGCACTTTTTTTTTCAGCCAAAAAGTACTGGTATTTTTCTTTTCTCCATGAAAACATATGTTGTGGGTACTCATTAGAAGTGCACCGAGGGACTTCTAATGAGTACCCACAACATATGTTTTCATGGAGAAATAAGAAAAATGATATGTGACTTATATTGAGCTGTGACTGTTTGCTTGGATATGTCAGTTCAAATTTTTATTTTCTCCTCTAGTTTAATAAACCAGTCAACGGTACCACAGCTGCCCCTGCTACAGCCCCTACCCCACAGCCAGGCCCCTCTGGGGACGAGCCTACGACAAACTCTGATCAACCCGAGGTTCCGTCAGATATTTTTGACTACTATGACAAGATGGACAATGAGGATGAAGATGGAGAAGATCTGAAAACAGTTTCATTTGAAGTGAAACAAGATTGTATAGAAGATATACAGAAGAGGTAAATTGTTTGATGGATGTCCTCTAGACATGCTTTCATGCATCCAAAAAATTACTTAAACTTTCATAGTTCTTAATAAGGTGCTTTTTTCAATCCAAAAATATTGATATTTTTCTTATTACTCCACAAAAACATATGTTGTTGGCATTCATTAGAAGTGCCTTGGCAAGACACTTTTAATGAGTACCTCTTGGAAAAAATAGCAAAAATATTTACCTGATACCCATGCTTATCTAGACCTATGAACCTCAAAGGGCTAATCACAACTACAGAAGCTAGAAGTATTCTTTTTTATTTTTTAGAGAAAATAAGGCTTATTATTTTTTTCAGAGAAAATAAGGCTTGACAGACTAGCAGAAAATTCCCTTAACTTGTCAAGTTTTATTTTCTATGAAAAATAACAAAATCAGTTTTAGAATGTTGTCTACTACAGATTCAATTACCTCAAGATAACCTTTTAAGGATTAAATATCCTAATTTTTTTTAGGCTTCCACAAAATTCCTTCAGTCAAAAGGTCCATCTCTTTTACACACATTGCATTTTCTAAATTTGTGGTTCTGATGTTGTTTGTTCTATATTCTACTAGGTGGCTCCTGACTGAGGAGTTAATTTTTGTTGCATGTTGTTTACTGCCTTATACTTGTGTTTGTTGTAGGGGGTGGGGGGGGTGGATTATGTATAATGCACAAAAGGACTCATATACCATATGTGAACAGTGGAGGACCATATCAAGTTTCTTACATAGGTCTAGATAAGAGGGATATCAGGTAAATAATTTTCTTATTTTTCCACTAAAACATATATTTAGGTACTCGTTAGAAACACCTCACTGAGGGGCTTCTGTACATCGTATTGAGAAAAGCCATCTTGTGTATTTTACCTAACAAAACATGTCAACATATTGAGACATGATAATGATGTTTTTCTTTAACAAACAAAAGTACTGATGTATATCTCCTAGGCTGAGACTCAGAAATGCTATCTTTTTTTTTTTTTCAGATGTATAGAATTAGAGTACCCATTACTGGCAGAGTATGATTTCAGAAATGACACAGTAAATCCAGACATCAAGTAAGTTTTTTTTTTTGTTTTTTTTATTTTGTTTTAATCAGTTTTTGCATGCTGTATTATAAATTTTGATTTATTAATATTTGTTGGGTGCAAAAATCTACAGCAGTGCTCATTACAGTCTTAGATTTTATGATTTAAAAAAATAATTTTTCTTTACTGTGAATTATCACAAGTAATTAACTCCAGAGGGCAGATTGCAAAGTATTAACTAATGATGCTAAAGCCGAAGTGAATCACTATTCGCATCTGCCCACAACACTATGCGATAGTGGCGATAATTCAGGATAGAGAAAAATTATTTTGATTCTAACATGATACAGAAATCGACATTGTTGTGATGTTTTTCAAAGACCTCTTTTGCAGCTGACATCATGAGAAGTAAATATTTATATGCAACATAATCAAACATACCCTTTTGCATGCACTACGTTAACAACATGAATTACTGTAGTTTATCAGGGTGACGTTTCAATTAGGCTCAATGGAAAAACGTTAACGTTATGTAAGATTATTTGTTAAATTGTCATGAACTATATGGGCTGGAATGTGAGCAGGGGTGGATCTAAGATGATTTCTGAGGGGGTTGATTTGATCAAATTGTCATACTTACTCTATGTATTCAGAAAGACATGCCTGAGCAAACAATGTAGACCCAGATCAGATGCCACAGAATGTGGCATCAGATCAGGGTCTACACTGTTTGTCTCTTACCCGGCAATTTTACACACATTCATAAGAAGTAAAATGAAGAGCAGTAAAAGGGAAACAGTAAGGGGTGTGAAAGTTAGGTAAATAAGGTACCCCAAATTTATCAAAAACTTGTCATGAAAATTTGGAACCAAAAAGGGGTTTGACTGAACCCCAAGAGCCCCCTCGGAATCTGCCCCTGATGAGAAAATGTTCTGCATGAAGTGTGCCCACTGAGCCATGCAGGATTATCAAAGTCTTGGCTGAACTCTCTCTAGATCCAAGGCTTCATCAGGCAGATGATGAAGACTACAGTCAAACTACAGATGCACAAGCTTGTCTGAGTCTGTTGGGCTCACATCTACTGAGATACATTTTATCCCTCACTGGCTGCTGCTAACCATATCTGTACCCAGCTCAATGTTACCCTCGTCTTGCTGAATAATTTAATATGCCATACCCACTTTTAATTGTCAGCGAATCAGATTCCTTGATCAAGATTGTTGATATAAATTCACATACTGAACGGCAAACAGTGCAGGTCCAGATCAGTTGGCTTCTTCAGAAGCCGAGCTGGATCTACGCTGTTTCCAAAGGCAGGGATATATCCGAGTTCAGCAGGACAAGGGTTAAAAGATTTAATTAATATTTTGTACCAAAAACCTATGTTGTAAGGCAAAGATTGATTAACTGTATTAATAGCAACCACTTCATAACAATACTAATTTTCACCTGTAGAACTCTTTTGTGCTTAAGCAAGACACTTTAACCAGTATTGCTTATTACTGGTTTCTACACATTTGCCGCAAAAAAAAAAAAAAAAAAATATGTGGTTTACACAGTGGCATTTTAAATGGCAGGAAAAATTTATTTTGACATTTGGCAAAATAGAAAAGTTTCATATTGGAAAAGAAATTTGGTTAAGAGTATACAGCCTGGTCTGGGTTTGCACAGTTTGTATATAGGATTCATTGTGGTCTTACTGTAATGATTTGACATTTTATCCATTTCCTTCTTTCAGTATAGATTTGAAACCATCAACAGTACTAAGACCATATCAGGAGAAGAGTTTGCGGAAGATGTTTGGGAACGGAAGAGCTCGGTCTGGAGTCATTGTGCTTCCTTGTGGTAAGTACTCCGAGAACTTGTTAAAGAGGAATATTTGGGGATAATTCTGGGATAATTTTCTCCAGCTCCATAAAAACATATGTTGTGGGTACTCATTAGAAGTGCCTCGGTGAGGCGCTTCTAATGAGTACCCACAACATATGTTTTTATGGAGAAATAAGAAAAATTATCCCAGAATTATTGCTAAATACTCCTCCTTAACAGTTCTTATGGTTCTGTGATTGAAGTTCACTGTGTGAGAGCTAACATTTATGCCGCGCCATGAGAGAAGGAGCCGCAATTGAGAATTATGTATCTTTGGACATATTTGCTCAGCGAATATACAGATTAGCTTAACCCATTTATGCCTAGTGGACTCTCTACTGCTCTCATCTGATAGATTCATTTCAAAGTTAAAGGGAATCGGGTTGATTTTATTATTTATTGCGGTATTTGATCTGGGTCGACACTGTCTACTAATGTCCCTTTTATGCACAAACATCCGTGCAGTTTAATTGGTCTTTGCCGGGTGCTTATTGCATTATTAAACCAAGGATCAATGGTTTTTGGCAAGTATACAGGTAAGTCCCTTAAAATCGAAGTCGAGGTGATTATACTGTTGGATGGCATCTCGACATATTGCCAAATGATGATAGAAAAATAAATTTCCGATATAAACAAGAATATAAACAAGGCCTATTACTTTCTGCATTGTAGAACTAGTATACAGGTAAGACTGATCAGACTATGCACATGTGCTGTCTAATCTGAGCCTATGCTGTGGGTGCACATGTACAGGTCTTTCATTGCACAGAGCCTTTCATTATTGTCCCTAAATCATCTCATTATGACTAAAGTAATATCGAAAGATTCCAAGGGACTTGGTAACAGATATTTGATGAAACCAGTAATTCTATAAGAATTATTTCTTATATCTTCATTGAAAACATATGTTGTTGCTCACATTAGAATCACCTCGATGATGCACATTTAATGAGTATCCACAACATGCATTTTTAGAGAGAACTGGGGAAAATTATCCCAGAATTACCATCAAGTACACATGCACCAACAGTTAAATGCCACTATTACGACCTCTCCAATATTACGACCAGCTTTTGTCAGTCCCATGTGATTTTTAAGGTTTCTGACAAAATGACATATGCAAACAGTATAGACCCAGATCAGACTGCTGATCAGGGTCTACACTGTTTGCCATTCCACTAAGTATTTTGACACTTGTCATGCTGAATAAATTCAAATGCCACACCCACTTTTAATTTTCAGCCAATCTGATTACTTAATTCAGACTATTGATAGAAATTCACATACTGAATGACAAACAGTGCAGATTCAGATCAGTTGGTGAAGCCAACTGATCTGGATCTACACTGTTTGCAAAGGCAGGGCATATCAGGGTTCAGCAGGACTAGGGTTAAGAAACAACTGCATAAAAGCAAAAGTTTGGCCAAAAAAATATAAAATAAAGTGTTTGAAATTTTAGGACAATAACCATCTTCTATATTCAATATTAAGACCATCCCACTGATAAGACCACTTTTAGACAGTCCCAAATGCGGTCTTAACCCTTATAGCGCCAAGAAAACCTGCATCTGAAAATGTCGTCTGTTTATGTCATCTGCCGAATATTCTTGCAAACTTTTCAAACCTATTTTTGCATACAGGCAAACAGTGTGGACCCAGATCAGACTGCTCCTAAAGGAGCATTCTGATCTGGGTCCACACTGTTTGCAGAAGTAACTTTTAAAGTAACCAGCAGAAGACAAAGCAGACGACAATAGTAGATAAGTGTTTCATACAGGTGCTGGTAAAACATTAGTTGGTGTGACAGCTGCTTGTACTGTAAGAAAAAGATGCCTATGTCTGGCAACTTCTGGTGTTGCAGTGGAACAGTGGAGATCTCAGGTAAAACATTTATATGTAATAATAGCCAACCTTGGTGGCTCAGTTTGATGTGCGTCCAACTGGTGACCAGGAAGTCACCATGGGGTCTAGCAACACTCTTTTGTGGAGGTTGATCATGAAATATTGTCCATGGTCATTCTCTGCCCTCCGCTAATTCAAGAAGGGCAGTTGTTAGTTTCTGGCAAAAGAATGTGCACAAGGACTGGTTAATTGCTTAAAGGACTAAACGTGTCCAGGAAAAGTGTGGTTAGGTAAGCTGACTGCACTGGACATGACCCTAATGGGTTGGCTGGACCGTAAAACCTTAATTCAATCAATCAGTTATGAAATAGTATTTATTTTTGTGTGGAAAAGTATTCACAAGTGTATGTTTTGAACATGATGGATTGGTTTAAAATTTGATAGTATTAATTTTTTATATAGAAATGTATTCATAAGTTATGATTTTGAACATTTTCATGGGTAGAAATCTTTGTGCTTTTATTTATTTTCTTTTTATAAGTTTTTGTTCTTTTTATGGTAATTTGGAAAATTTTATTTACAGTTGTACTATTATATAAAATGCGCAATAAAAGTTTTGTGTATGTAGACACTAACACCAGTCCTGTTGTTCAAAGCATTGTTAGCTTAGGGCCGTAAAACCTCAACACAAACAAACATTGTTAGCTTAATGGGCTTGTTAATGACAAACTCCTGAAGTGTTGTAGCTAAGGTATTTTCAAATACATACATTGATATTTTTGCTGCAAAAATGTGAGTAGCTATAGCAATGCTAAAGCTACTCACATTTTTTTAGCAAAAAATATTGATGTATTTATATTTCAAGATAGAAATTTTCATGTCGTGTTAGCTAACAACTTTGTTAAGTTTTGAACAACTGAGCCCTGATCATTAAAGTGTCAGTCACAAAAGCAACATTTGACATTCTAAAATATTTTTTTCCTAAGAAAATGAGACTTGACGTTTCATGTGACTGTATTTTGAAGATGACTAACATGAACTGTCATTTCTAACAAAAATTTATAAAATATCGTAGACTGTTGTCTGCTGTGGTTTTTTGAAAAGTATTTTTTGAATCATTTCTAGTTGTATATTAATCCAAGAACTTCTGATGTAGAGATTGTGGATTTAAATATTGAGATGAAATGAGTTAAATGTGAGAAAATGTATCATCAACACCGTCTCTCCAAATCCACGTCCCTCCAAATCCACACTGTTCCTCCACATCCATGCTGTCTGGATACACATGGTAAATTTTCCACCATATTTTTTGCAAGAGGACAACTTTTTGACTTCATGTTTGCCTCCCTGAATACCAGTCTCCTTTTGAAAAGGGGTCCACTCGAAAAGGAAGAATCCTCTTGGAAGCAGATTCTTTCCTTGTAGAGTAGACTCTTTTTATAGAATGGCAGGAAACCAAATGTCCAAAAACCTCCAATTTAAGTTTATCATTTCTCTTTAAAGGCTCCATAGTCCTCAAAAATAGACATTTTATTATCCAAGAAAGATTTAATAAATTGATATATGGTATTAATACAATCATAAAATGTGGCACCTGACAGCCTGTAAAATTTCAGTTAGTCTTTCGTTTTCAAAATGAATTGATTTTATATTTTTTATCTCTGAATTAATGTTGTCAACTCATGTTAATTCAGAGATATGATAAAAAAATCATTTCATTTTTTTATCCAGTTCAAACACTAGAGACTATCTGAAATTTTACAGGCTGTCAGATGCCACATTTTATGATCATATGAATACTATATATCAATTTATTAAATCTTTCTTGGATAAAAAATGTCTATTTTTGAGGACTATGGAGCCTTTAATGGATTGTGTTTCTGTGCTGTTTCTAATAGTATATCATCTTGGTTACAGTTTAAGATGTGGTCAACAGCTGATGACAGTATGATTTGTAGATTTACATCAGATGCCAAAGATAAACCAATAGGTAACTATAAAATGACCATAATGTTTACCTAACGTTCAACCTGCTGAATGTAAATATGATTGAAACTCTTTGGTAACAGTCATGCTAAAATTCTGCAACACCTGTAAAATAAAGACACAATAAATGTCCATAAATTTCAAACAATGCAACCCATTGTTTCATGGCCTTCTTTCTTAAATTAATTGTTATGCATCTGGAAAAAATTGTCATATTTTACATTAGTGATCATATTTCTATTAGATTCTGTACTAATTGAGTCGTCCGTGAAATCACCTGACCAGTAAATGACACCAAAATCTGACCAACCAAACTAGCTTACCAGTTAACGGTTAATGTTATTGCTTAGACAAACAATATTACCTATGTACTTTTTCATTGATAAATACAGGTATGAATGCAGTTTTCATTGACAAATACAGGTATCACGATATTGTTTGTCTAAGGATTTATGCATGGGCGTGGTTATAGCCTTCTGACGGAGGAGTCATATTTTAAAGTTATTTGGCATATTGGTGCCTAGTCAGTTTTGTATCAGCACCTCGCTCCACCATACCCCATCCACCAAAATTTCCGGTTTGTAGTGCTGGTTTTGATGCCAAAATTCCATCTAAACTCACCTGTAAAACTTATTATTACATTATGTCTAGAAAATAAACCTATTTCACTGATACTGCAGATAAAATTGCCATTAAAATTTGCATCAGATTGCAATGTCACCGACATAAATCATTTTGAAATGGTAGAAAATTCACCATCAACTTTTTCTTTGGTGGTTCAGTTTGTATCAGTACATCAATGTTGGCACACACGACTGATGGATTTGATCTGTTTATATAGGTTGTTCAATATATATCATGTATCAATATGTTTATATAGGTTGTTCAATATGTATCAGTACATATTCTATGTTGGCACACACCACCAAGAGATCATGGGAAGCTGAGAAAGTCATGGAATGGATGCAGAGTCAAGAGTGGGGGCTTATGGTGCTAGATGGTAATTCCTAAAATTCTCTCTCCCTCTCTCTCTCTGTCTCTCTCTCTCTCTGAATACATGTATTACATAATATTTATTATCTCCGAGGACTTGTTAAGGAGGAATATTTTATGATAATTCATTAATCTGTTATGCCAGAGCCTGTTCAAATTATCAGGACTTCACGGAGCGTGGGAAAGTGCTCACTACAAAGTTGTTGAGCCAGGGGTATCAAAAAACCAAACTGGTAGCAACGCTTAAGAAGTACTATGGGAGACATCATGATCTGGTCAATCCCTACAATGTGGCAGTTTCCAGAATTGTTTCTGATGTCTTTGCCAGTGACGCGCCATAAGTAGACTTCCAAAATCCTGGGCATACGCTTCTACCGATATTTCCTTCTTTCAGGCCTATGGGCATGGTAGGCAAAGCTTGCTTACCAAGTAATGCTTACTTACTATCCGCGGATGCCTGATTACACCCTTTATTCTGGGGTCCATGTCTGTTGGTCTGAACATTCTGATTCGTCATTCTTTTACGGATTTATAAGTTTGGATTATGGCTTAGGTACCATGACCGCAACTACTTATAATTTTCTTCGGCTCTCCATAAAAACCTATGTTGTGGTTACTCATTAGAAGGGCCTCACCTGTCTAATGAGTACCCAAAAAAGGCCACAACATAGGTTTTTATGGAGAAATAAGAAAACAAGTTCTCTATTATCTTTTAAGGACAAAATGAATGTTACATCATTTTATAAACTTTATAAATTTGTAAATAAATTCTAAACTTAAAAGGCTTTATATTAAGGATAGAGGTTTTATTCTAGGGTGAACACTAAAAACACAGACCAGACTCTTCAGATATGGTAGCTTTTGACCTTTTGTAGTTGGCTTGTGACATTATATAAGATCTCCTTATTTATTAGTAAAAGGCTTTGTGGTGCACTATGTCCTGGCCCCAAGGTTGTAAAACTTTTTTCATGCTCAACTCAGCTTGGCATCAAATTTTATCTGCTAATAAATATGAAAATGCCAACAATAGTTGGAATTTTCATATTTATTAGTGGAGAAAATTTCATGCTCAGCTATGTGTAGCAAGAAGGAATTTTCAATTGTTCGAAATTTGAGATTTATTAGCAGGACAAATTTCATGCTCAGTTGAGTTGAGCATGAAAAAGTTTGATAACCTCAGGACCTGAAGTGGAATTCTGCTCATGACTCATTGCACATACCATAGCTCCAGATAAGAGGGTTAACCAGTACCCACGTATTATTTTTCTTATTTCTTCACAGAAGTGTATGTTGTGGTACTCGCCAGAAGTGCCTGTCTGGTGCACTTCTGACGAGTAGCACAACATATGTTTTTTACAGTTGAAAAAGATATCTAATCTGGAACTATGATAGACCTTTCATTATCTCCTTTAGTCATTTTCGAATTTAGTATAACTGAAAATGTTTCGGAAGATACCATAATAACCCTAAGTATTGGGACACCTCATCTACTTACCTAATGTATTCAAAATTTGAAATTATCCATTTTACTACATTTTGATGTGTCTAAAATATTGCTGTATGTATGGCAAACAAGTGTAGACCCTCATCAGACACTGTTCTGCGACATCTGATCTGGGTCTATGCTGTTTGCAAAGGCCAATTTGTCCCAATACTTAGGATTATCACCGTATATATTAAACACAAATTTATCCATACATTTTTCTCATGTACATGTATATATTCCATATTTTAATTTCACAGAAGTGCAAACGATTCCGGCAAAGATGTTCAGAAGAGTTCTAACTATTGTAAATGCTCATTGTAAACTTGGTCTCACAGCCACATTAGTAAGAGAGGATGACAAGATTGCTGATCTCAACTTTCTGATTGGTCCAAAATTGTATGAAGCTAATTGGATGGAACTTCAGAATCTAGGATTTATAGCTAGAGTACAGTGTGCTGAGGTTTGTAGTTTGTAAGATAAGGCCTTGGCTCTCTGTTGATTCATTCTATAGTAGATAATGATTCTGTAAAAGGAAATTGAAGGCCTTGATCAAACTGCATGAATGTAGAGCCTGGTCTGGGCCTTTGCTGTTTGCATATACTTTAACCTTTTACCGCTCTCTAGGCTAATTCAGCAGACGACAAATTCATGATATTTTTTTTAGTTTTCCCAGAAAACAGGACCTGACATTTCATACAAATTGTCTCCACTGGAGACAATTTGCATGAAATGTCAAATCCTGTTTGCTGGGAAAAATAAGAAAAAATCTCAAATTGTCGTCTGCTGAAAGTTTACCCCTAGTGCTAGCCTTAAAGCCACCTTTTCAGTTGGCAAAGTCCATTTAAGTTTTATCTTTACATGCTAGCTCTTTTTTCTTATTCTTAACCGCCAAGAAAACATGTTGTAGGTACTCATTAGAAGTGCCTTACTGAGGCAATTCTAATGAGTACCAATATGTTTTCATGAGGAAATAAGGAAAATAGTATGTGGATACCTTATCTTATCTGGAGCTTATACCGTATTAATCCGCCTATAAGACGGGGATTTTTCCAAAAAAAAAGCCCCCAAAAATCCAGACCCGTCTTATAATCGAGGTCTTTGGCCATATCGGTATTTTCGGCAAAGTCCGGTGGTGCCACGTGGTCACGGAAAATGCCGATCTTCGAAACCGGTAGAAGGATATAATGTTTACCTTCGTCCCTTGATAGAAATAGCAGCAAGGTAATTTTTTAGATGAAGTACCGAATTTTTCTGTGTATTACTCGCACCCGTGTATAACACGCACTGAATATTTGCTAAATAGTTTTGAAATAAAAAAAAAGATGTTCCTATGTAAAACACAAAGAATTTATCCGTGCATTATTTACTAAGTTACCAGATACTAAGTGTGTCAAATTTCACTAGGATTGAGTTGAAAATGGCCGAATTCGGAAGGTTTAGAGTAGAAACAGGCCGAATTTACGATAATGCTAACTGAATTTTCATTGTGCAGCTCTGTTACCATGGGCCTCAGGCAACTTGATGTAGTGTAGGCAGTTCTTTGCTTCCCCACTGCAGACGCTATGACAATAAAAAGTAGTTATTTCTTTTGTGTTCTCATAATTAACACCTTCTTTGTGTCACTTTGTGTCACTTTGTGTCACTTTCTTAACTGAGACGTGAAATTATCAACTCAGTGCCTCAGGGCAATGCAAACAATAACTTAAGTCGACTAGTTGTCATTCTGACTGCCAATTAACCAATTAAGTGCACAGATGTATGCTGGTATTTTTTTTTTCTTTATCATAAACATTGTTTATTTCAAACAATTTTTTTGGTAAGTTGGAAGAAAAGTTTAAAAAAAAAAAAGATAAACATATGGTAAGAAAATAAAAGATAAAATGCAAATGACCAATCTACCTACCTCAAAAGCCCAGTTGGTTTTGTTTATTATCAATAATTTTAATAATTGCAAAAAATTAAATACTTTTTTATTTTTCAATGTATGATCGTTTGTGCCAATATTTATGTTCTACCAAATTTATTTCCTATTTTGACCTACAATAAATCAGTTGTGCAGGCTGATTTATTCAAGTTACGGTGTGAGACTTGTCAAAGTCCGGTAATCAATACAGATTCATATGCATATGCCTGTTTGAGTAGTTTCCCTTTGAAGAGATCACATGATCAGCAAAATAAAAAAGCGTAAACAAAAAGAGCATGGACATGGAAAGGATATCAAATTACTGCAAATCAGATGGAGTTGCTTGTTTTGAGCTGACAGAACCATGGTATGGGCGAGATAGGTATAAAAATCATGAATATCTCATAGCAATCATTCTATTTCGCATTTTTAACGGGCGATCGTGAATGTCATGAGTTTTCGCGACCGATTATCTTGGCGATTTCCGTCCCGATTTTGGTGTTCCTATAAATAATACACATTCGGATTTTTATAAACGTTTTCTGGGTAAATAAGATGCGTGTTATACACAGTTAAATACGGTATGCATGCTTGTAAGTGGTGTTGGAAGTTTTTTTAATTGTACTTTAGGAATTTCTGAGTGGCAGGGAATATCTCCGACAGGCGACTTTTTTAACCCGTCTTATAATTAAGTAAAAGCAAAATCCTGCCTGGGAAGGGCCCAAAAACAGCCCCCGTCTTATAAACAAATCGTCTTATAGGCGGATTAATACGGTAGTTTAAGTAAGGGATGATGTATATGAAGCTAATTGAAAAAGAAACAACAGAGAATCACTTGTATTAATTGTGTGTGCTTGTGTGCTTGGTAAAAGTTTCAGCAGATGACATGTTAAAATATTAATTTTCCTCGTAACATAGGGTAAGACTTTACATGCAAACTGTTTCCAAAGAAGACAGTTTTCATGAACTATTTAATCCTATTTTTTGGGTAAAAAATAAAAATATCAATTTGTCCTCTACTGATTTAGTCATGGGAGTGCTAAAGATAAATATGAAGTTGGAGGTCACCATGATTACTCTTAATATTCTAATTTCATCGTAGCTTCAGAGGAGGTATATACTTTTGTTGTTTCTGCACAGAAATGTATGTTGTGGGTAAATATTTTTCTTATTTCTGCATCAAAATCTGTGTTACAGGTACTCATTAGAAGCACCAAAAAATCACTTTACTATAGAAATTGCATAGGTCAGACCAATATTTTGGCCGTAAATTTAATTTTAAGGTAAATGTTTGAGAACAAAACACAGAAACAGAAAAGACTATTGGTTTCTGATAAGATATGGTTGATCAGAATAAAATAATTTCATTTAAATAAAATGCCAAGCAGAAAACGTCTTTCTGAGTAATGTTGAAAGGACAGTAGATTCTTATCAGACTTCTTTATACCTGCCACAAACTGTTTTCATGTTGTCTGTATGTGTGTGCATCCATCTGTTATATTTTGGTTTCTGCTTCTCATTTTGCTATTAAGCAGTTTATCAGAAGGCAGTCATTACTGTGCTGGGAGTATCAAATAAGCACTGCTTATTGACACTTCTTAAAAAAAGCAGTTTTATCTTGGTATTTGCTAGGATATTTAGAGTAATTACAATATGTAGACTGTGATGCTTGAGTGGCATATAATTTTCATGGAGGCAGATCATGAAATTATTTCTACGGTCATTCTATCCCATCTGCTGATTCAAGAAGGGCAGTTGTCAGTTATTTAAAAGTATGTGCACAAGTACTGGTTATTTGCTCAGAGGACTAAGCCTGCCCTGAAAAAGTGAATAGATTAACTGACTGGCTTGACTGACCGTAACAGTGTTGACTGGACTGTTAAACTCCAAATCAAATCAAATTTTGCTTTTCATTTCAGGTATGGTGCCCAATGACCCCAGAATTTTACAGAGAATACCTTACCACTAAACAACAGAGAAAATTGGTAAGTTCAGATTAAATTGACCTTGAAGCTCGAACCTTCACTTGAAGTTATTGGTATGTGGTTAGTATTACTACAGGATGGATACAGATCAGTTGATAGTTAATTGCTGAAGATAAAGGTCATAGATTACTAAATTTAATGTTAGATTTTGTGGTGGTGCCCACCATCTCAAGTTTGTTGGGATAATCTTTAGAATCTCATGGAGAGGTAAGAAAAAAACGTTTTTCTTGATACTTCTCTTGTCTCAATCTATGATTACCGGTAATAAATTATGCCATTCCTGCTACAGACGCAACTCTTTATGATTTCTATTTTCAGTTATTATATGGCATGAATCCTAACAAGTTCCGAGCTTGCCAGTTTCTGATCCGGTACCACGAACGAAGAAATGATAAAATTATTGTCTTCTCAGATAATGTGTTTGCCTTGAAAAATTATGCTATTAAACTGAATAAGTAAGTATGTACATGTGGTACTGATAAACTTATGTACAATTTACCTTTATAATTCTGTCAATCACGGCAAATTCATCAGATGACAGATTGATGAAATGTTCCTTATTTTCCCAGAAAATAGGGTTAGATATTTCATGCAAATTGTCTCATAAAGCTAATAAGATGAAACAGAGAAAATTTTTCTGACAAAATAATAGAAATTAGTATTATCATAGCCCTTAATAAGATGCTTATTTCAACCAAAAAAATTTATTTCTTATTTATCATATGATGTCACTGTTATTCAGTGGATAACGTCATGTCATAAAAATCGTATGACCACACGTTACATAACACTTTGGCAGGAACAAGTAATGTCATGACGACGTCTATGTCAACCATGCATTTTCTGTTGAACAAATATCAACTTTAAAGGCAATAAAATCCAATTTAAAATAGTCATAGGATAAACAGAATCTTACACTCATGATCATTTCATATGAAATTTATGAAATTGCCAAAGGCTTGTTTCATAAATTTCATATGAAATGACCACTTGTGTAAGATCCTCTATATCTGCACAAAAACACATGTTGTGGGTAGTCATTAGAAGTGCTTTGGAAAAACATTTTCTGAGCTGCCATCCCTATTTTAAAATTCCATGTAACATGAACCACAGATATAATTTTATTCAGCCTTAGAAACACCTCAGTGAGCTGCTTCTTATGAGTACCCAGAACATATTTTTTCATGGAGAAAGAAGAAAAATATCAGTACTTTTTGGTTTAAACCAAGGGCTTTTCTTGTCAGAGCTATGTTGTGGTCTTTAGCATATTCTGGGGGTGGCCGGGTGGTGCAAAGGTGTTGTGTATCTCATGTCACCGGGGCGTCCAACTGATGTTGGCTTACAGTTGGGCAAGGCCTGCTATCCTTGTAGCAGGTAAGGGTAGAGGGGGAATGTTTTTATTTTATCTGTTTCTTCACTTTCACTCCTGATCCTCTTTCTTCCCTGTCCCTCTCTTTCATCTCTTCTACTATCTGTTCTATCTCTTTTCTCCCTTTCTCTGGGAGAAGACACAAAATGACCCACAAGGGTTGACGTGTCGTTAAACTCCAACACAATCAATCAGTCTAGGCTAATTCAGCAGATGACAAACTGATGATATTTTTCCAGAAAATAAGCTTTGACATTTCATGTGAATTACCTCCTTAGACAATGTCAAAGCCTACTTTCTAGAAAAACTAAGAAAAAATGTTTCAAAATGTCATCTTTTGAAATTTTTACTCAGCATATTAAGTACTAGGAAAAAATTTTTTTTTGCTCCATAATAAAGCTTATATTGGTTGGTGAATAGCAAGACTCTGACCAGACTTCCCAAATAAGCAAGTTGATCTAGGTCATTGCTGAGTTCAGACTGGAAAATGTTGTCTTGGTATACAGAGGACTTGTTAAGGAGAAATGTCAATGATAATTTTGGGATAATTTTTATTATTCTCCATAAAAAAAAACAACATCTGTTGTAGGTCTCATTAGCCAAGGCACATCTAATGGGTATCCACAATATGTGTTTTTATGAAGATTTTGAGAAAATTATTTCAGAATTATGGAAGAATATTTGATGTTAATTCTGGGATAATCTTTCTTATTTCTCCATAAAAAAAAACATGTTGTTGGTACTCATTAGAAGCACCTCACCAAGTACCCACAACATAGGTTTTTATGGAAGTTTTGAGAAGATTATCCCAGAATTATCATCAGATACTCCTCTTTAACTTTAACAAGTCCCCTGGTATAACAGTGGTGTTGACCCTGTCAGCCTTTCAGACCAAGACAGTGTTTTCGCAAACAGTGTAGATCCTGGTGAGATGGCTCATAATGAGCCATCTCATCAGGATCTACACTGTTTGCCATTCTGTTTTGACTTTTTGACTGAGATCCCTATTTGGAACAATGATTCTGACCAGATTCAGAAATGAAAGAGTCTACTTCAGAAACCCAGGGATGAAAGGGTTAATCATTTTTTTTTTCAGACCCTATTTGTATGGGCCTACTTCTCAGGGAGAAAGATTACAGATTCTTCAAAATTTCCAACATAATCCCAAAGTCAACACTATATTTGTCTCAAAGGTATGTAGTTGGAACAGAAAATGTCCTAAAATTTTGAAAAACTTTATTCCATACTTTTTTTTTTGGCCTAAATTTTGCTTTTTTTTAGCTGTTTCAAAACCTACTTAATGGAATAGCAAACAGTGTAGACCCTGATCAGGCTGCTTCTGAAGGAGCAGTCTGATCTGGATCTACACTGTTTGCTTATGTCATTTTTTCAGACACATTGGTGTATGAAATGTTAGGACATTTACTGTAATCTTAGTAGATGCTTTTACTACAATGAGAAATACTTTTTCTCAATTTTCAGGTTTGGTATTATCCCTGCAAAGAAGTTGCTTTTGGGTTGTTTGTCTATGCATTATCTGTCATGCTTGTCAGCAAGATATCTCAATAACTGTTTGAGCTATGGCCTTGAAGCTTGGGGAGTGTATTGGGGCTGAGTAGTAGATCATCTGGGCCCAGTTGTTCAATGCATCGTTAGCTTAACGAGCTCGTTAAGGGTCATTTCGTTAACTGTTTTAGCAGATTCAATATACAATATTCTGATATTTTTTGCTCAGTGCACATTTTTTCAGCAAAAAATTTCAGCATATTTGCGTATCACTCGATGTAAATTTTAACGAATCGTTAACTAACGACATCGTTAGCTTTGAACAACTGGGCCCAGATTAACTTTTGAAGAAAAAACAATTGGATTAATTTTGTGAGTTATGCCACTTTTTAAGTCTGGCATTTTGTAGGTACAAGCATATAGCTGGGGCATAATATTTTACGCATGTTTGTAGTTTAAGGTGTACTTTATTTACACGAAGTATTAAATAAAGTACACCTTAAACCTTCCGCTGATTCAAGAAGGGCAGTTGTCAGTTTCTGGCGAAAGAATGTGCACAATACTGGTTAACCGCTTAGAGGACTAAGCCTGTCCAGTAAACGTATGGTTAGGTAAACTGACCGAGCTCGACATGACCCCATTGGGTTGACTGGGCCGTAAAACCTCAACACAAACAAATACACGAAGTATTCGCAGAGAGGCTTGTTCAAGTCAGGGCCCAGTTGTTCAAAGCGTCGTTAGCTTAACGAGCTCGTTAAGGGTCATTTCGTTAACTGTTTTAGCAGATTCAATATACAATATTCTGATATTTTTTTCTAAAAAAATGTGAGTAGCTTTTGCACTGCAAAAGCTACTCACATTTTTTCAGCAAAAAATTTCAGCATATTTGCGTATCACTCGATGTAAATTTTAACAAATCGTTAACTAACGACGTCGTTAGCTTTGAACAACTGGGCCCAGACATCACAGAATATGGCATCTGATCAAAGTTTACAGTGTTTGTCTATGACCCAGCAGTTTTCAGACACATCAGGGGGTAGTGAAATGGTTTTGTTCAAATTTTGGGGAAGCATCAGGGTGGCCAAGTGGTTAGCACTCATGACTTCGTATCATGAGGTCCAAGGTTGGAATCCCGCTGGAGGCGGAATTCAGCTGACTGTATGGCGCTTTATTACACAGAGTTTCTTTATCACCCTTCCATTGTTGAGATGTGACTTAAATTCTTTTGAAAGGGATGTAAAATACCTGGGCCCAGTTGTTCAAAACTAACGATGTTGTTAGTTAACGTATCGTTAAATTTTTTATCATCAAATATGGCATATACGCTAATACTTTTGCTGAAAAAATGTGAGTAGCTTTTGTATTTGCAAAAGCTACTCACATTTTTTTTCATCAAAAATAACTGTGAATTAGATATTGTACTTACTAGAACAGTAAACATTTTGCCACTAACAAGCTCGTGAAGCTAACGACACTTTGAACAACTGGGCCCAAATCTTAATCATCAAGCTTTAGGATAATGATGGTATGGAGGTAAGGTATCTGAATATTTAGAATATTCATCTGGTCTTAGTAGGTTCAGTATGTTAGAATTCTGCTGTTGTTTCAGGTGGCTGACACTTCATTTGATTTGCCAGAAGCCAATGTTCTCATACAGATCTCTGCCCATGGTGGGTCCCGCAGGCAGGAGGCCCAGAGGCTTGGCAGAATTCTTAGAGCCAAGAAAGGTAATACTTGTAACAAGAACTAATTGATCTTATGATGAAATAAAAAAGAATTTTAAATTGATAGTATAATTGAATTCAATTTACTAATTTATTTGATAATCATTTTAGGTTCCTTTACAAATATATACAGGTGTTAATAAAAAAACGTTTCCATGAATAAATGAAACATTTTGCCAGTTTCTGTTTTTACCATATTTACGCCAACTATTCAGACAGAAGCCTAAGCAAGTAGTGTAGACCAAGATTGTATGCATCCAAATTATAAGGATGATAGTTGGCCTACAGCCACATTTGAGTCATCATGGATGACCTGCAGAAAATATTGCACATGTGAAACAAAACAGAAACTATAGCTTTCTAACAAAAATATTGCTTTCTGGCCATACTTTGAATTGGGAGAAAAAGGGGCGAATTAATTCTCAAAAGTATGTTGATGAGCTGGTATGAACATCATTTTGCAGTAAAAGGTTAATCTGTCCACCAAATAATATTCTGTATTGATTGATGCCTATTTTATTCAGTGCAAAGTGGTGCTGGTATTAACAAGAGCAAAGGTGTAAAATCTATACTTTTAGAAATTCAAATACATAGGTTGCTTATGCTGTTTTAAATTTTAGAGTTTTTATAATGGCATAGCCCACTAAATATGAGGAATAACACATCATTATTAATAGTCAAGTAAAGCTTTAGTATCATTTAGCAAATTCAGAAATGGCAAACTACCTATGTTTACTATATGGGCCAGTGAAGTGAAAAAAAAGTCTTTTCTTGCAGACATTTCACATGAAATGTCAGACCTTGTTTTCTCTGAGATTTTTATTTTTTAGAATATCATCTGTTATGATTTTGAATGGTACTTTAAGGGTTAAAACATCACTTGATAGTTCGTACACTTGTTGAGCTAAACTTCATAGTGCAGACTATAGTACATCTCACTGCAGATTCAGGGGTCACAAGTTCATATCCAGACTTGGCCACTTAGCTTGAGTGGAGATTGAGGAAATCATTTCACTGATTCAGTCAGGGTAGTTGTCAGGTACTGGCAAAAGTATGTGCACAAGTACTGGTTAAAATCTTAGATGACTAAGCCTGCTCAGGAAAAGTGTGACTGACTTACTCAACATGACCTTAGGAGTGTTGACTGGGCAGTAAAAATCCAACCAGTTCAGACTAATTTATTAGTCCAACAGTTTGTTCGGGGTCTACACTATTACCGCAGGTTTGTCTACCCAAATATTTTTAGTTTGTTTTCTAATCAGAGCACCTTATTTTTCACACAGGTTCTGTTGCTGAGGAGTACAATGCATTCTTCTACTCTCTGGTCTCCCAGGATACACAAGAAATGCACTACTCATCTAAGAGACAAAGATTTCTAGTCAACCAGGGGTACAGTTATAAGGTCATCACTAAACTAGCCGGCATGGAAGAGGTAACATTTATTTAAACCATGGTTCTGCTGAACCCAGACATGTCCCGCCTTTGCAAACAGTGTAGATTCAGATCAGTTGGCTTCTGATCCCGGATCTGCACTGTTAGGCATTCAGTATGTGAATTTGTTTGAACAGACTGGATCAAGCAATTTGATTGGCTGATTGTTAGAAGTGGGTATGGCATCTTAATTTATTCAGCATGATAATGGTTAAGTTTTAACACAATGATGGTGGGAAAAATTCGGCAGAACATACTTTGAGTTGTTTTATAATACAACAATTATATTATCCACTTCTATTAATGAGCATGAACTTTACAAATGCGGTCTGATCAGAACATGCACAGTTCAGTTAAGGGGAATGGATATGCTGACATGAAAACATTTATCTCCCTTCGCATTGAAGGCTACTCGTAAAGGAAAAAAATTTGCTCCCTCTTTGCTTCCATTAAAACTAGCCCCACTCCCCATGCACTTTCAAATGATTTTAAATACTAAGAGAAGCAAGTTTCCAATCTGCCAAAGTTGTCTTCCTTTTCAAAATGATGGGTAAGTCTTCCAGGTGTATCCATTTGCCTTAAACTAACAAGACTTTAACATTCAGGAAGCACAGGCTTCTTGAGGCATGTAAGAAGAAGAGAAGAACAAACAATTACATGACCAACAGCAGGGTTGCAATAACTGGCTTACAGTGAGACCTATGTAAGAGAATCGTCTTTGAGATTGACTTAAATAGTTGATGCCATAAAGGTGGCTGTCTTATAAAGGTACATGTCATGTAATGTAATTTTGCTAGCAAAATTACATGACGTACCTTTATAAGACAGAAACCTTTTCCACATCAACCACTATTTAAAGTCAGTCTTAAAGGTGGCTGTCTTACACAGGTTTCACTGTATGAACAAAAAGAACTACAACAGAAGAACCGCCTTGGAATGTTTAGCAGAAACAATTACTGGAGTTTAAAAGATGTTTTACTTGATCAAAACCTCGGCTTTATTCTGATGCAACTCAAAATTAAAACTAATATGTTTAGTCCTTTACCTGCCTCTACCCCATAGAGTCCTCTACCTCACCAATTAAATAGTTATTACAAATAATCACAAAAATGCAGTGAAACAAAGTAAAGGTTCAATAGCAATCTGAAGCCAGAGCAAAAGATTACCACAAGTTGAGCCCGACCACTAGACAGCAACAGTCAGGCCAATCTTCTGGAACAGATGGAGGAAGGAGCCATTATTCAGTCTGAGGCCTGACTCATCATAGTGCAGGGAAGAAAAGTTAACAATCTTAATTAGGTTAACAACCCACATAATATTTTTATTGTCTGGGAAAATGAAATATGCTGGGAGCTTACTGCATTTGTGTCCAGTCTGGTCAGAGCTATGAACACAGGTTTTGTCATGATAAAATTCACATGGCATAAGACCCTTACAAATTTGCAAGTTCCATTGGTCCAACTTAAAAAAATATTATAGTTTGGGAGGCACATGGAGGTGAATTCCTAAGGAGTCAAATTTGCATGAAAGAAAAAAAAAATGTTTTGAAAATCACCATAATTTTGTTGGGTAGGACCATTTTTAGGTGGATAAGTGTAAGAGGTAATATTTAATGTTATATTCTATGCCTTGGTTTTCCTGGTTTTTTTTCAGGAAGAATTAGCCTATGGCACAAAGGAAGAGCAAGCTCAGTTACTACAGAAAGTTATAGCAGCCTCAGACCAAGATGCTGAAGAAGAAAGAGTTGCAGGAGAAGGATTCATGGGGAAAGCTATGGTACTGTATATAGAGTTTATTTGATTGTTTTGATTGATTACGGAGAATTAATTCACTAGAAGTCGAAAGCTTGCACATAAAAAATAATAGAGTGAAGCGAATGAGTTTTTTTTACAAGCAAAACTTAGAACACGAGTGAATTATTTTTTTCGTATTTGATCAAAACAACCAAATTAACTGTTTATTATATTTTCGTGCATGTTTTACCTTTGAATTTTCACATTCAGCTGTTATGATTATCTACCAATATAGTGCCAGTCAGTGCATGAATTTCAGGAGGTATGGTTTAGTTTGAAAATCAGTCGCCACTTTGTTTTCACTTCACTGCAAAAATCATCATGTGCTTGAAATACAGACACAACAATGTCTCGAAAGTTGAACTGGGTTATCAAGAAAATCATACTTTATATTTGTGTTGCAGGTCTTTCCTCAAAAACGCCAACTGGATGTGAAAATTGCAGTCTGATTTCCGTGATTTTATCAAATTTTCCGCAAAACGTTAATTATTGTTATTGTTCTTACCAACAAAGTCAGCAACGTCAAAATGTTAAAATGAAATAATTCACTTGGTGACTTATTGATTATAATTCACTGACAAATCTCAGTAAATCATTGCTAAAAATGTAATAAACCTTGATAGTGTATACCTATGACTGCCTATGATACTTATATCTTCAGATAAAGCACCTCTTTCAACTAAAAATGTTGAAATTTTTCTTATTTCTCCTGAAAACATATGTTGTGGTTCTCATTAGAAGTGCCTTAGTGACGCACTTCTAATGAGTACCACAATGTATGTTTTTATGGAGAAATAAGAAAAAATATCTATCCTTTTTGTGTGAAAAAAGCACCTAATCTGGATCTTTATATACATAAAATGCTTGGGAGCGGCAGGGTGTCGCACGGTGTTGTGTATCTTATGCCACTGGAGCGTCCAACTGAGATTGCTTACAGTTGGGCAAGGCCTGTTATCCTTGTAGCAGGTAAGGGTAGAGGGGGAATGGTTTTAGTTCTTCTGTTTTTTTCACTTTCATTCCTGTTCTTCTTCTTCCCTGTCCCTCTCAATCATCTCCTCTACTATATCTGCTATCTCTTTTCTATATAATAGTTGAAAACTGGTTTCCATTCGATATCTTTTGAAAAGATTAGTGTACTGGATTCAAATTTTATACATAGGTATATAATCATAAAATATAGGTCAAGGTCGATTTAGGGTAATATCCACCAACTATTTTGTGAGTTATGGCCCTTTTTCAACTTTGAAAAATGGTTTCCGTTCCATAACTTTTGAAAAGATTAGTGAATTGGATTCATATTTTATACATGAGCATATAATTATAAAATATAGGTCAAGTTCGATTTAGGGTAAAATCCACCAATCATTTTTGGAGTTACAGCCCTTTTTCAACGTTGAAAAATAGTTTCCATTTGATATCTTTTGAAAACATTAGTGTATTGGATTCAAATTTAATACACAGGTATATAATCATAAAATAGAGGTCAAGTTCGATTTATATTTTATACACAGGTATGTATATGGAGTACCAGTCAAAAATATAGGTCAGCTTGGATTTAGGGTAAAATCTGCCAATTATTATGAGAGTTATGGCCCTTTTTTTAAATTCATTTTTTGCAAAATGCCTGCATGTAGGCGAGGATGGCCCTTGGTGGCGGCATCTGTGTCATGTTGACACATTTCTAGTTTCTTCTGTTTCTCCCATTTCACTCCTATTCCTCTTTCTTCCCTGTCTCTCTCTTTTTTCTGGTCATTTTTCAATATAATCTATACATTTTTGTTTGGATATAACACGGTTGTTTAATCAACACAGTTCATGCTATGGACCCCAACAATAGTATTATAAAAGAGGTTGTGGTGTATTGATACTTTTTTGTATTTCTCAATAAAAATATACATTGTCAGTACTCATTAGAAGTGCCTTGCTGAGACACTTCTAAGGAGTACCACAATGTATGTTTTCATGCAGAAATAAGGAAAAAAATTTGTGTATACTCCTCACATCTTAAGATGTGGTATAACCTAATGACCTGATGATAACCCAATTTAAGTGTTGTATTATTATTATTCCTCTAGGTTGGTCGCAAAGTTGGCAGTATGAGTTCGATGTCAGGAGCTGATGACACGGTGTATATGGAGTACCAGTCAAAATCGAAGGGATCAAAACAACACCTCCATCCACTATTCAAGAAATTTAGAAAATGAAACACACTGCAGCACACTGAAGCTGTCAAAAGTGCTAAAAATGGGGAATCCCAAAAGAAGCCAAGCTTCCTCCAACAGAGTATTTCTTCAAGGAAGATAGAGGCGCTATGGTGACAAACTGACAGTATTTTTCTTATTTTTCCCAGCAAAGAGGTTTTGACATTTCATGCAAATTGTCTCCCAAGGAGACAATTTGCATGCAATGTCAAATCCTATTTTCTGGGAAAAATAAGAAAAAATATTTCAAAATATCTGCTGAAATTCTTATTCAACATCGTACTAAGTGTTAATATCATTCACTTCTGACTTATCATATCAAACAGACATTGAATGCGTTAAGTGACAGTTCTGAAAAATGGGTTTGAGGTAGCAGCAACGGGTTGCCATCACTCATAAACAGGAATATAAAAAACGACAAAATAACTTTGAATACATTTACATAAATTTGCAAATATACAGGTCCCTTGACGGGCCAGTTAAACTCCAAACCAACCAAAATTTCTTATTTTTTCATTTCATGCAAATTGTATCCATAGGAGACAATTTGCTTGAAATGTCAGAGGCTGTTTCTCCAAAAAATAAGAAAAGATATTTAAAAAATTTTGACTACCAATTTCCTGGATCAAGATCATATGGGCCAAGCCATCTGAAAACTTGTCTTCAGACATATGCGGACAGCGAAGGTCCAGATCAGCCTGTACATCCACGCTGTCTGATCAGGGTCTTCCCTCTTTGCTTACAGATTCATTGGAAACTAGAATGTATGAACTGAGAACAAATGCCTGAATGAGACTTTGCACATGCGGGGAATGAATCTGAATCTGTGCATTTTGTGCATGTTCGAAGGCACTTTTTTCGCTTGATGCAGCCCATACCATTGTTGTTATAGAGAATGTGAAAACATCCTGGGAATTTGATATATTTCTCGGTGTAAACAGTTAACCTTAGTCCTGCTGAACCTGGATATGTCCTGCTTTTGCAAACAGTGTAGATTCAGATCAGTGAAGAAGCCAACTTGTCTGGATCTGCACTGTTTGCCATTAAGTATGGGAATTTATATCATCAGTCTAGATCAAGTAATCTGATTGACTGGGAATTAGAAATGGGTGTGGCATCTTAATTTATTCAGCATGTAAATAGTTAAGATCTTGATCAGCCTGCTGGAAGGGACTGTTCAGAATCTTTTACTGTTCACTTTATATATATGTAAGATATCTGTATAATGTATGTCAAAACAGGGAAAATCACCCTGTGTATTGTAAATGTCCTAAAATTTTGGACACTTTATTTCATACTATTTTGGCCTAAAGTTGTTTCTTAAAATATTTCATGTCATGTAATGGCAAACAGTGTAGATCCTGATCAGAATGCTCCTTCAGGAGCAGTCTGATCTGTTTCTGCACTGTTTGCATATGCCATTTTGTCAAAAACTTTGGTATTTGAAATTTTAGGAAATTTACCATATTGTATTTACATGGTGCCATGTGTCTTCACTTTTTGTATATGAGAAACAATGGGCTTAAGATGCATGGATACACCTGGGCTGCATTCAGATGTGCTAGTTACTTGCGAGTGTTTTACCCTAGATCTCTGCTCCTGTTGGCACTCGTCATTAGGGACAGGAATCAGGGCAAAGCATTTTCTATCACTTTGCACTTCTGAATGCAGCCCAAGTACTTTTTCTGCCATTTTTAACAAGGGAGATAACTTGCTACTTCCTGTTTGCTTTTCGGCACACTAATCCCCTTCTGAAAAGGGCACTGTTCTAAAAGGCAATAATTTGCTTTCACAGCAAGCAAAATCTTCCCTTTTAGAGTAGCCCTTTCAGAAGGGAGGCAAGACAATTTTGACAGAGTTAGCTCCCCTGAAAGTGTATCCATCTTCTTAAGGTGAATAAATACGCTTGAACAATTTTGCAGCCATATTGTGAAGGGAGATAACTTTTGTGGACAGGAAGTTGCTTTTTCCCTTATATATGAAACCTTCAGAAGTGTAGGCTACTTTAAAAGGAAACAAAGTTGCTCCCAGAGGGAGCAAGCATTTTCCTCTTAAGTGTAATCTCTAGAGAGAAGGAAGACAAATATATTCATGTCAGACAGAGTTATTTCCGTTGAAGTATATATCCCTTCTTGTTAAGGTTTTCAAAGAGAGACCAGTCCAACTATTATGACTGCTTCCCTGCTGTACAAATCTCGTCTCAAAAGGTACTTTCTTCCTGTTCATGCTGAATAAACTAATATGCCAGCCCACTTCTTATTGTCAGCCAGCCAAATTGGCGCAATCTAGGTTGTTGATACAAATTCACTGACCTGGATCTATACTGTTTGGAAATGCAGGGCATATTTGGGTTCAGCAGGACATGGATTGAAGGAAAGAATTTGCTCTGCTCCTATGGGAGAAAATTCTTTCTCTTAGACTCTGCCCTTTTTAGAAGGGAGACAACTACTGTAAGGGAAGAGTGATCTGACTTGGAGGTATATCCATTCACCTTCAAAATGGAGTTTAACTCATTTCAGTTGGGAAACCCTTTAAAGGCTAATTAGCAAATACTGCAAATCTAGTTCAGATGCTGCAGAATGTGGCATCTGATCAGGATCTACACTGCATTAAATACAGGAATTTCTATAAAATCAAACCAGACACCTTGCTTCGGGAAATAGACTAATCCAAAGAGTTTTGATAGAGGAGTCCGTTTATAGGTTAAGTAAACAGACTTTGAAATCACAGTGTTATGTCATAGCTCTAGATAAGAAGAGTAAGAAGAAAAAAAATTTTTTTTGAACACTTCCATTGTCTAGAGCTATGCGTTATTGTCATTGTTGACACAAAATTATGAATAAAATACAAAAATGTTTTTCAAAACAAGACTTTGTTTCATTTTATACCCAAATTAAAAATATATAAACCTCTCAGATTACTTGAGTTTATGGTGTAGCAGTATAAAGACAAATTCAGCCCTGCCATGTTTATTTATTTATTTATTTTTTTTTTTTGTGTGTTTACTCGTACTGAATGATGTATACATATGTGTGATGTTTTAATATACCATTCAATAAGATTTCCGCCATGTCTTAATAGTGCATGGGCGTAGCAGCTGAATGCTGTTTTATAATGTCACACTGAAATACTCAGTCCCAGAAACATGGCATGATATTCTATGTGGTCACATTTTCCCCCGACGTCAGACCCAGTGACCTTAACCCTTAAACTGCTAATCACAACAATTGTCGTCTGCTTTGTCATCTGCTTGTGATTTTAAAAGTCATTTTTGCAAACAGTGTGGACCCAGATCAGATGCTCTTCTAGGAGCAGTCTATTCAGTGTCCACACTGTTTGCCTGTATTCAAAAATAGGTTTGAAAAGTTTGCAAGAATATTCGGCAGATGACATAAACAGGCGACATTTTCAGATGCAGGTTTTCTTGGCATTTTAAGGGTTAAGGGGACTTAGTACACTTATTACCTTTTCAGAAGGAAGGAAAACCAATTTTTACAGAGTTATTATCCCTGAAAATGTAACTGATCTAGAATTTTTTTTAATGTTTAGTTACATTAAAGTTTTTAAAGCGCTGTCTCCTGAAAGCTACATGGATTTAGTTGAAACTCAGATTAATGTTGTAAACTGATCCAAAGACTTCTTCAGTGCAACCACCATGCCACTCACACTGAAGTCAGTCATCGACAGGATTTTCACATGAAAATATCACATGAATGGTCATGATTCATATGTAGTCTGGTGTTAGATACTGATATATAAGATTTGGCTGGTGCAAGTTTTCATTCAAAATAAAATCATAAGCAAACAAATGTCATTTCAAATGATGTTCAAATGGAGAGAATATAGTGAAAGAATGTGCACAAGTACTGGTTAACTGCGTAGAAGACAAAGCCTGCCCAGGAAAAGTGTGGCATCACAAGTACTGGGCCCAGTTGTTCAAAGCGTCGTTAGCTTAACGAGCTCGTTAAGGGTCATTTTGTTAACTGTTTCAGCAGATTCGATACACAATATTCTGATATTTTTTGCTGAAAAAATGTGAGTAGCTTTTGCAGTGCAAAAGCTACTCACATTTTTTCAGCAAAAAATTTCAGAATATTTGCGTATCACTCAAAATAAATTTTAACTAATCGTTAACTAACAATGTCGTTAGCTTTGAACAACTGGACCCACGTTAACTGCGTAGAAGACAAAGCCTGCCCAGGAAAAGTGTGGTTAGGTAAACTGACCGGCTCAGCATGACCTAAATGGTTTGACTGGACGGTAAAACCTCAACTCAGTCAAAATAATTAGAGATCAAAGTGTGAGACTTATGATGAAGAAAAACATTTTTCTTGAAGCCCAACATGGATTCATAGGTAAATGATGTGTGACACAATTAATTGAATTTCTAGATGAAATGACAGACGTTCAGGATAAAGGTAAGGACATCAGTGTGGTTTATTTTGATTTCAGAAAAGCATTTGATTGATTGATTGTGTTTGGTTTAATAACACGTCAACCCTTGTAGGTCATTTTGTGTCATCTCCCAGAAAATGGGAGAAAAGAGATAGAAGAGATAGTAGAGGAGATGAAAGAGGGGGACAGGGAAGAAAGAGGATCAGGAATGAAAATGAAGAAACAGAAGAAATAAAAACATTCCCTTCTGCCTTTATTTACTACAAGGATCGCAGGCCTTGCCCAACTGTAAGCCAATATCAGTTGGACGCCCTGGTGATGTAAGATACATGACACCTTCGCACCACCTGGCCACCCCGAAAAGCATTTGATAAAGTGCCACATAAGAGATAAGTACAGAAGCTGTGGGCCTATGGAATTAGGTGTGTGGTGGGTAGGGTGTGGAATAGTTGCCTAGATTAGAGAAATTTTTTCAAGCAGGGTCCCGAGAGTTGTATTAAATGATAGCTCATCTGAATATAAAAATGTCACCAGTGGTATACCACAGGGCATTGTTTTAGGTATATCTCTGTTTGCTATATACATGTATATTAATAACTCTCCAGAAGTAATAAGGGCTTGCATGAAGTTATTTGCTGAGGACTTGACATAGTACATGCCAGTAAATTCATTGTTGGAGGTGGAAATGCTTCAGAAAGCTTTAATTCTTCCAAGTTATGAGCACTTACATGTATTTGTGACAATTTTCTTGAACCTAAAAAAGTCTTCTACATTTTGTTAATCATTATCAAAATCAAGACTATACAATTGTTGCAGGACAGGAAATAAAAACAATTCGAAAGGTAGAAAATGAAAAAGTACATTGGGATGATCGTGGACTTGAACTTTTTAGAGCATTTCGGCTGTAAAATCAGTAAAGCTAACACGAAACGGGCTTATAGTCAAAACTTCAGCTACATAGATAAGGAAATATTTCTGAGCGTGTATAAATCTTTAGTCAGGCTCCACCTACAGTATGTAAGAGCTGCTTGGGTTCCTTTATTTAAGAATATGATGCACTTGAAAATGCCCAGCATAGGGCAACACAGCTAGTAAGACTAGTAAGATATTTGTTTTGTACTGAGAGGTAAAAACCATTATTGGTGCCCTATCCTCATTTAAAACATACTTGTTTTCTATGTATTTTTTCTATTATTATATTCATCAACAATTCCCAAGAAATAGAAGAACGTCACTGTCCAAATCTGACATCATCTGTGTTGGACTCCTGTAATATTATTCAAAAAGAAAAAAAAAAATCATCCCACATTGGATAAAAATGTGAAACTATCGTGCGGCAGGCAGATAAGTCTGTCAGAAATTGATGAAATTTGCCCATTAGCAATCACAAATCAGATCTCCATAATATCAATGCACATACCAAGTTTGGTGAAAATCAATTAATATTTATTCAACTTGTCATCCGGAAACGAAAATACGGACCTGTGGTGGGCACATAACTGTCTAAAATTGACGAAATTCCCAAACCAGTTGTACATAATATCAATGCATATACCAAGTGTGGTCAAAATTGATTGATGTTTACTCAAATTATCTTCCGGTGTACCGGTTTATCTTGCACCCTGGGCAGCTTGCCCCCCGGGGTGAAGCCTCTGAGCAGCTTGCCCCCCGGGGGTGAAGATACCCCGGGGTATCTTGCCCCCCACCCTGGGCAGCTTGCCCCCGGGGATGAAGCTGCCTCTGGGCAGCTTGCCCTCCGGGGATGAAGATACCCCGGCCTGGGCAGCTTGCCCACCACCCCCAGAAAACCTAACAGAACTTAATGCAGAAAGATTTTATTTTTTTTTAAATAAAAATCCTTATAGTAGAAACACAGGAAAACTGATCTTTACATGTATGTGCATATGCATCTTTTTCCTGATAGGAGGAAATTGAGGGCCAGAATAAAGCGGCCTTAGAAGTTTGCACCTGTGCCAGAAAACCTGGCAGACTCCATTCAAAAAGACAATTTATCACTTAATAGACTTTCCTATTAAACAGTCATTTGAATATTATTATAATTGACCATTAACTATTTTTCTATGGCTGGAGGTGAGACTGGGGTAAGATACCATGGCCTGGGCAGCTTGTCCCCCATCCCTAGAAAACCTGACAGAACTTTTTTCAGAAAGGTTTTATTCCTTTTGAATAAAAATTTTTATGACAGAAACATGGAAAAACATGTTTTTTTATGTGCATATGCATCTTTTACCTAATAGGAGGAAACTGAGGTCCAGAATATAGAGGCCATAGAAGCTAGCAACTATGCCAGAAAACCTGGCATTCCAAAAGATAGTTTGTCACTGAACAGACTTTCCTATTTAGAACAGTCAGATGAATAATCATAAAATGGACCATTAACCATTTTTCTCTAAACAGGAAGGGGTGCGGGGTATGATACCGTGGCCTGGGCAGCTTGCCCCCCAAGGGGTGAAGATACCCTGGCTTAGACAGCTTGCCTCCCACCTCAAGAAAATCTTCCACAACTTCATTCAGTAAGTTTTTTCTCCTTTTAAATAAAAATCCTTATAACAAAAACATGGCAAAACTGATTTTTTATGTACATGTGCATCTTTTACTGGATAGGAGGAAATTGAGAGCCTTAGAAGCTTGCACCTATGCCAGAAAACCTGACAGACTCCATTCCAAAAGATAGTTTATCACTTAATAGACTTTCTTATTGAACAGTCATTTGAATATTCATAATATCCACCATTAACCATTTTTCTCTACACAGGAAGGGGTGGGGGGTAAGATACCGTGGTCTGGGCAGCTTGCCCCCCCAGGGGTGAAGATACCCTGGCTTGGGCAGCTTGCCCCCCCGCCTCAAAAAAGTCTTACACAACTTAATCCATTAAGTTTTTTCTCCTTTTAAATACAAATCTTTATAACAGAAACATGGCAAAACTGATTTTTTATGTACATATGCATCTTTGACTGGATAGGAGGAAATTGAGAGCCTTATAAGCTTGCACCTATGCCAGAAAACCTGACAGACTCCATTCGAAAAGATAGCTTATCACTGAATAGGCTTTCCTATTGAACAGTCATTTGAATATTCATATCGACCATTAAACATTTTTCTCTAAACAGGAAGGGGTGGGGGGTAAGATACCATGGCCTGGGCAGCTTGCCCCCACTGGGGGTGAAGATACTCTGGCTTGGGCAGCTTGCCCCCCGCCTCAAGAAAATCTTACACAACTTAATTCAGTAAGTTTTTTTTTTCTTTTAAATAATAATCCTTATAACAAAAACATGGCAAAACTGATTTTTTATGTACATGTGCATCTTTTATTGGATAGGAGGAAATTGAGAGCCTTATAAGCTTGCACCTATGCCAGAAAACCTGACAGACCCCATTTGAAAAGATAGCTTATCACTGAATAGACCTTCCTATTGAACAGTCATTTGAATATTCATAATATCAACCATTAACCTTTTTTCTCTAAACAGCAAGGGGTTGGGGGGTAAGATACCACAGATAGAAAACGATAGATAATAAAAAGTAATAGAAATATTCAAATGACCTGTTAAATGGGAAATTGTTTTAAAAGGATAAAATAACATTCTGAACTTCAATTTTGTTTACAAGATTTTCTGAGCTTGGGA